>OX375882.1:11055260-12255260 GCA_947359465.1 Metellina segmentata | reverse complement strand
GGGCCAGTGTGACAAACTCCATTGCTTCGAGTTTCCCCTATAATAGGCTGGCTCGTTTCTAAGCTGATAGAAGAGTGCAGACTACATTTTGTCTTATTCTCGTGGTAGACAGCCAATATTAGTGTCACACCACCAGGAGAACTGCTCCAAATACAAAATATAGGAACTGGTAATCATCATAGAAACAGTTTTCACAAATTTCGACTGAGGATGAGTCGTTGAAGTTTAGCTAAATTCGGTTGTGGTTAGTTTGACGACAGTATGGTGGATGATATCATCTTACCTCAAGCTCCTGAACAACCAATTGTACCAGTGTGACACAAACTCCAATGTTTCAAGAATCCCCAACAACAGGCTAAGTCTCGTTACTAAGCTGATAGACGAACACAGACAACGCTTGGAGTTGTTCTCGGGATAGACAGACAATATTAAAGTAACACTACCAGGAGAATTGCTCCAATCAAAAATATAAGAACTGGTAATCATAATAGAAACAGGTTTCGTACATTTGAGTGGGGAAGAGTCGGGTGCAGTTTGGTCAGTCAATGGTGTGACGGAGATGTGTGATATCTCTATCTCATAAACCATACCTCTATCTCTATCTCATATCTTATCTCATAAACTCACGGAGAACCAACTGACGTTAATGGCGACAATGTGACAAACTCGAATACATCAAGCAAGACTTTACATCCACTACCAGAATACTCTCGCATGATCCCTATCGGGGTTACCCTAAAATGTATTTTATGGCTACTTAAGTGAGATATAATATTTTATGTAATTGACGTTAATAAATCAGATTAACAAGAAATCCTTCTTTGGGATGTTTACTGGCTTAGTGTGAAATCGTATTAGAAAAACAAGCCAAGTCACTTTCCATATCGCTTTCATTCTTTTATTATTCTGTACCTACTTCCTGCGGATGACTAAATATATATGTATGTAACATCGTTGAAAGAATGTAAGTAAATGGTAAAGTCGTCAAAAAAAACTACTTAACCGATTGCAATTGAACAATTTACATCGCAGAAAAAAACGGAAGCGAACAATTGATAAGAATGAATGTTTTCTACAAACATCAATATTTAAAATTTGTCTACGGGGCCGTTTTCATATTAAATTGGGTGCTTGCTCTAATAATTTCAATACGAACCACCATCTTTTAGTACACATTTGCATTCTACTCACAATTTCAGGCGGAAATAAAAAAATAGTCATCAATTTTACTGGATTTTTCACCTATTTGTAAGTGTGAAATTTTGATCTAATGTTATAATGGTGTTTCTCGCTTTTGTTATATTTGCTAAACACATTAATTTTCCTTAGAAATTGTTTTTCCACCCTTTGTACCCAAAATTCCAAATACAATCTCAACACTTTAATCATCAAACTAAATTTTGCTATTTTTTATTAATTATGAAATCAATAATCATAAATATTATGAATAGTAACATGGGAAAAATTTGACTCCATGCTATTCAACTGTTACTAAAACATCGGAATTCCCAATTTCAGCTCATTACGTGTATAATTAGTAGCGCAATGAGACTGTTTGTAAAATTCAATTATTGTTATGCTTAATGGACGCCATCCCATGGCACCTGCTGCAGTTCATTGACTGCGACGGCCACTACAATTCATATTAATATTTATAGTGTGACTAGGGGGCCCGCCCCCTGCTCGCTGACGCTCGCCAACCCCCGGAGGATTGCTTCGCAATCCTCATTATTTCGCTGCGCGAACCTATGCTCGCTTCGCTCGCATCAATGAAGACATGTGTCCTAGCAGAAGGAATTGTTTACAAAATATGATATTCCAAAAAAATGTTTTTCAAATCTAAAATTGCTGTATTACAGAAAACATATATACAGTACTACCTCTAAAATCAGAATTCAAATGAAAACTTTGAGCAAATTTGGACTCGAATTGTGAGCGCTGCTTTGGAAATTGAATACCCAGCATGTTGTTTGTGTACATTTCCCCAGCTCTCGAACCACCCACACTTTTCATTGCGTTTGTTGTTGAAAGTTGTAGTGCACCTGCTAACTATAATTCTGTCTTGAACTATAATTGCTGGCCCTGAAAAGGACCGTTTTAAAATGGCCCTGAAAAGATCATCCGTTTTCTTTGATTTCTATTATAAACTGCAACAGCTCAACTAAAATTCACTTTTTTTCAATAAAATTTCATCCGATAACGCTTATAAATTCAATTGATGCGCGAGGCCATGAGGTAAACAAACAATCGTACAATGTTGCCAAAACGCGTTAACTAATAACGTCATTTTTGCGTGCCACGTAAGAGACCATATATAGATTATAGATAGATAGATATAGAGAATTATATATATAGATTGTATAATATTAGTAAATGATTTATTATAATGCTTTCGTATGAAGTTTATTTTATCACGCTTTGCTAGGCAGAATTTAACTTTGAATTCAGTCATTTCTGACACATAATTAACAACTTACTTATACTACTGTAGGTTAGGATTGTAATAATCCACTTATTGGAAACAACGACACTATCAATGTGTCACACTAACAAACCTTCCTCAAACAGTCGTTGAAAGCGACACATACTCGCGGACCTGGATAATATGATCGGAATTAGGCTTTTATACTGCGGAGTTCAATTTTTACACGCTCCCTCAATGGTTTCTATGGGATTTCTTGGTGAATTTTACGCGCGCGCGCGTCATTTTTTTCCCAATCAAATCCGCCTGAAATCGTATGTAGAATCTAAATATGTGATAAAAGATGGGTGTTCGTATTGAAACTATCAGAACAAGCACCCAATTTAATATGAAGGTTCTAATACAATTTCTTAGACACATTTTAAATATTGATATTTGTAGAAACATTCATTCCCTAATGATTGATATCTTCCGTTTTGTTCTGTGATTTAAGTATTGCAATTGAGATGGGGTAAGTCGTTTGTTTTTTACGGCTGTACCTATATTTCAGTTCTGGCACTGGTGGAGTCAGGAGTCCCCTTCCTACGGTCTGAAACCCTGGTTGGTAGGATAGAGGTTTGGATCATAAAAAAGTATACTGATGTTACACGTACAGATAAACACATAATACCGTAGAAACTATGTCTGCACATACATTCGGTTTGATTGAAAAGGCCTCGAATGCACTATAATGTTATGAACATTGTACAATGTTCAAGTGGCGACGTTAATTAACTACTAACTTACCATTGTAAAATGTTATCAATGACCAAATGTTAAGTTTCAGTATTTGTTTCACATTTTATTTTTATATTGTAATTTGCTGTCTTTTATTGGTTGGTTTTTAGTCCAATTAACGCACACTGTAGCAGCATAGCACGGTACTTGCGGCGGTTCGGAATCCATTCCGAAAGGAAAGATCCGGCAACAATACCACGTCACTTTGAGTCAAGGTCAGATGACGAGGACAGCACCTGAGTTGGCACACTACTCTCCAAACTTCCACGCGAACATGAGGATATTGGGGCCACACACACACCGACCAGAAACCTTCCACTTGATTATCCTATACTCTTCCGACCGGGCTACCGTTGCAATATTCTAACAGATAGTCTGTCCGCCATTAAAACTTTACAACAGTTTCAAACAAACTCCAAACTTCCACGCGAACATGAGGACATTGGGGCCACACCGAACAGAAACCTTCCACTTGATTATCCTATACTCTTCCGACCGGGCTACCGTTGCAATATTCTAACAGATAGTCTCTCCGCCATTAAAACTTTACAACAGTTTCAAACAAACTCCAAACTTCCACGCGAACATGAGGACATTGGGGCCACCGACCAGAAACCTTCCACTTGATTATCCTATACTCTTCCGACCGGGCTACCGTTGCAATATTCTAACAGATAGTCTCTCCGCCATTAAAACTTTACAACAGTTTCAAACAAACTCCAAACTTCCACGCGAACATGAGGACATTGGGGCCACACCGAACAGAAACCTTCCACTTGATTATCCTATACTCTTCCGACCGGGCTACCGTTGCAATATTCTAACAGATAGTCTCTCCGCCATTAAAACGTTACAACAGTTTCAAACAAAAGACACAATAGTACAAAAGATCAGAGCTCAACTCCAGAAAAACTTCAATAACACGTACATCAACTGAGTAAAAGCCCACATCGGCGTTACCGGGAACGAAAGGGCCGACCAACTTGCTAAAGAAGCAGCGATGGGAGAAACTGATTTCAAAATATTAGTTAAATCCCCAAGAGTCCCGCCAAACACTTAATGAAGAAGGCAGCCCTGCAAAAAATGCAAGAGGACTGGGACACTAGCGAAACGGGAAAGAGAAACTTAATGTTTCATCCCAAAGTCAAACCTAAAAAAGAACCTTGTGAACCATACCTCACGTCTTTCTATACAGCCCATGGACCATTCCCCAGTTACTGAAGTAGATTCAACCAAACAACATCAAGCAACTGTCTTTTGGGTCAGATAGAGACGACGGATCACTATGTTTTCAACTGCCCACTCCCATGCCCTCGTCACTTGCCAAAACCAACAGATCAACATTACCAGACATGGACGTTGTACCGTCATGTAAGAATTTGACGGACAGCTTGTTTAAAATTAAACTATTTATTTACATAAATATTTACAAGATAATTATGGGCACAGCCATCGACAACCGAAACCTGCCTGAAGCCAAAGTAACAAAATTGGCAAAACAGAGACGTCTGTCTCTCGTTGAATCTCGAGTCCGAATTCTCTCAAAATCCACGTTCGCTTCGCAGAACCGCCGCTGACAACGAGAGGGGGGTGAATTCCGAGCCCTCTAGAGATGTTTATGTTCTCTGCCGAACAGAAACACCCCCACACAGCTGCGAAAACCGTCTGTCATGCCGACTTGAGTCCCCCACCGCAAAAACTTGATCCCAGATACGAGATTGGGGAACCGACGGAAACTCCAGCTGTGAATGGATCAAAGGGGCCGTCGAGGAGCCGCACGTGCAAGACTAAAGTTGTTTTCGCATTCCGAAACATTCCAGCGTCCACGTGTTAGGGAAAAGGGTCGGCTAGTACCATATGGTACAACGTATAATACATCTAGTAACAACCAGGTCCAAGCAAAGATTATGCAAGTCATGAAGTTCCTGTCGTTATATAGACCTTCTCAAACAATAGCCTCGCATTTTTAAGCTTTACACAACCAATCTACGCAGTGTTTCCATAAAAATCCACTTTTACCCCTGTCCTATGGACGGAGGGGGGGGGTAAGGGGGACACCAGCGGTGTAAAAAAAAAACGGGCTACCGTGACTTCATTGTGTTTTATTATTTTATCTGGCACTTCGCGCAGTTTTCCTATTTCAGGCGTCATATAACCCAAATAACCAACCCTATGCAATCGAAATTTGTTTGCAACGATGAAGTTTAACTGATAAAAAATAATCGCTTGTTGTATTGCATCATTATTTACTTCTCTTCACGCAGATGTGGAAGAAAAAAAAACAGCTAGTCGGAGCTAAGATCACAGCAGGGTTGAAACAGTCATCCAAGAGTGAAGACAGTTGCAGAGGCCTCGAAAGAAAGATCTGATTAGAGGAATCAAGAGGATCGACTTCACTTGGCAGTCGCAAACAGATCAGCGATGAAGTTAGATAAGATAGATATCGCAACAGTGAGCAAAAACTATTCGTCTTGAGAAATGCGGCAATTCGATTAAAAATAAAAAGTTTTAGACACAGTGATTTGGATATTTTTCTCTTTCTAACCCAGAAATACGAATGTTTTTTTTTATTCTTCGGAAATGAGCAATTTGAAATGTAAGTGGACAATGGGCAAATATGGATTAATACTTCATTCTTTCATTCAGAATCTTTTTTGTGTATAGATTTGAATTTTTTATACAGATTATAAAGACACTTTTAAACACTTTAACACAAAGATTTTTAAAAAACTTAAAATTCGAAGTTTTGATGTTCTTTTTCCTTTAACTCATATTTTTTTTTTTGAAAAATGACCAATTTTCATCCTTTTCAACAGTTAAAATGAACTTTTCTGAGCAGATAGAAAAAAATGCCTGAGTTAAAATATGTTATAGTGTATGTTACACTTGTAAACCAATTTCTTTACATTTGCTTGAATAGACTATGAAAAAATGTTCCTTTATAGTAAATATGCACATTTTGAGGCATTGAAGTTTAAAGAATAAATTGACCTTACTTGAGGTACGTATAGGTATTTTTCAAAAAATTATTTAAAATACGTCTACTCAACGTATTTTTTTAAATAATATATTATTTTAAACAGAATTGTTTTCGCATTTTTTTAAATTTATAAAAAAATAATAAATACTTTGAAAGATTTTTGTGCATTGGTCTCCTTATCGGGAACACGGTATCTTTTAGCACTTTTTTTGTTTTCATATTCACAACAAAATGTTTTAGTGTACTTTATTCTAATACACTTTAAAAAACATTGCAAGAGAAAAAATTAGTCCAAAAAATTAAGTAATTCAATTTTTATAAAAATAATTCAATATTTTTAAATTTCTACTCCATTTGCAAAATTTAGCTTTTTCTAAATATTTGTTATATTTACCTTCTATGAATTGTTGCTCACAATTTCTTGCATTGGATTACATGTGCCACAGTTAGTTATTTTTTACAAATGTTTTTGCAACAAATACTGTGAAAGACAGTAAAAAACAAGACGTATTTGAATTCAGAAATTAAAAAAATAATAATAACTATCTTTCCAAATCTTTATTCCATGCACAAAATTATGTAATTTATAATAAAAAACAGAAAAAAGTTTTAAATCTTGATATCAATTACAATAAAAGTCTTCGCATTTCAAACACTCTCGACCAACCGGTCTAGTGGATAAGGTGTTGACCTCAGGATCGGAAGGTTCCTTGTTCAAATATGGGGTCAGGGCATCGATGTAAATTGTGCTGTCCTTTGTTAGGGGTAATGATGGTCGCCCATTGGGTACTCCTTAACAAGTGGCCATCCCTTTTGGCGTTGTAGTGGCAAATGATTGCAAATCAAACAGTGCCCGCCATTGGAGAAAAAAAATTAAACACACTGTATTCATGTAAAATAAAAAGCCGAGAAAAAGCACTTTGAAGTTTTAAATGCCTTCAGTTTCAATCTTAGATTCGATAGAAAAACCTGAATAGTGTAGCTACAGCTATAGAATATTGCGCACATATTCTTTAAAGTTGTATAATTAATAAATGATAATAAAAACATTTTCAACATTTTGATCAATTTTAGGATATTGTGTCCCCTTAACTCCACGAAAACATTTTTTTCTTCGTTTAAAGGTAATATTTTTTCTTTAGAAACACTCAGTGAGTTGAGCTTTTGTGAGTCCCCTTTTGTGGGTGTTTTCCTCTCTTTCGTTTTCTCAGAACTGTTTGACTAACGTATTTCACTTACAAATGAATTATTATTTGAGATTTCAGACTCAAATAGTGTCAGAGTCTTGAGTTTGGACTGCAAAAAGAATTTAAAAAAAAAGCATTTGGTCATGTTATCTACCACTATGTCTTTATCTATTCAACATATCGAATGCAATTAGAGGTTCCATGTGACTTGACCTAATTAAAAACACAACATTTTGAAGATATGAACATCAGAAACTGCGATGATTAAATGCTAAGAAAGCACACGTAAAGGTGTTTTAATTATTATTCAACATTTGCAGAACGTTTTACCTTCATGAGTCTTTGACGTCAATAATAGAGTACGTTCTGTATTTTAAATTAATCCAACATTAACGCTAATTAAGAAAAATAGTAATTAAATCATTGAAATCTAGACTGATTTGACACTATTGGGTATATAACATATCGGATCTGTAATGTGGAATTCTTATTATGGCTGAAATACCTTTTATAATTGAAATAGTGCAGAATAAATGTTCGAGGCACATTTATTGTAAGACATGAATTTTTGGGTAAACGTTCGTCTGAATTGTGAAGCATTACTTTGAAACTGGAGAGATATCGTTTGAGAATATTTTTATAATAAAACATAAGTGATTCGCCCTTTTTTGTTATTGCATTAATTTAATTAGTGTGGGTCACCAATGTTGGGGTATATTAAAAAGACTGTAACTTCAAGGGATAAGAATATAATCTTGCCGTTATATAAGGGTTTAGTAAGACCACATCTAGAATATGCTGTACAATTCTGGGCTCCATATATGAGAAAGGACATAGAATCAATTGAAAGGGCTCAGCACAGAGCTACAAAAATAATAAAGGGGCTAGCAAATTTCGATTATAATGAACGTTTAAGTAAGCTAAACATATATACACTGGAAAGAAGAAGAAGGAAGGGGGATTTGATTCAGCTTTTCAAGTTTGTAAAACAAGGGGACACAGAGGGCTTAAATTTCAATAGGGATAACAGAACAAGGGGCCATGGGTATAAATTGAATAAGACACATTTTAATCGGGATTTAAGGATTGGATTGGATTGGATATGATTTTGTGGCATTGGGTCCTCTTGGGACATATTATGCCAAACTCAAGATAAAAAATAAAATATATAATATAGCAAGAAAGTGAGGTGAGTCAAAATGTAATGAATGAATACTACATAAAATTATATGTGATGGATAAAACCAATGTCATGTAAAAAGTTAAAAACATTTGGATGAGGATTCTCTCCAATCATGTCTTCTAAAGTCAAGTTATAAGAATTAAAATGTGTCAGTCGTTGCCTATTAAAATGAGAACATTCAATTAAAATGTGTTTTACTGTTAGTGGGCAAATGCAGTAATTACAAATGGGATGATCTTCTCCGAGGAGGAGGTGTCTATGGGTGATCCTAGTGTGTCCAATACGGAGACGTGTTAGTATTACTTGCTGTCGTCTTTGAGCTGGTGACTGCCATTGCGTTATATTTGGTTTTAAGGCGTGGAGCTTGTTTTCAGTTTGTTCAGACCATCCGTTCTGCCATTTTTCCTCTAAAAACTTGTAAATAAAAGATTTTAAGTCACGGAAAGGGATAGTATGGTTAAAATTATTTACTGCCGATTTGGCGGCTTGGTCAACAATCTCATTTCCCGCAATCCCAACATGGGATGGGATCCAACAAAATAGTAAGTTAAAATTCCTGGATGAAAGATGATAAACTCCTTTCAGTGATTCTAAAACAATGGGATGACTGTAATGATCAGGATGTTTCAATGACTGTAAAACGCTTAACGAATCTGTAAAAATGATACATTTTTTATGACAATGATCGGATATATGTTCTAGTGCTTTAAAAATGGCCATTATTTCAGCGGTAAAAACAGAACATGAAGAATGAAGTTTAAAACTATGACGGGAATCATTAATAGTGAACGCAGCTCCAACATAGTTTTCCCTTTTAGACCCGTCAGTATAAATATGTATAAAATTTGAGTAATTTTCTATATGGTTTTGAAAGAGTTGTTTATATATAAAATCAGAGGTATCTGCTTTATTAAAATTTTGGAACGGGTTTTGAAATTCAAAATAATGATTAAACCAAGGAGAGAAATAATACAGTTTTTTCTGGGTGACGTCAAGTGAAGAAAGTTCGGATCCGTTAATTAAGTCCAGCATTCTTAAATGGAATGTAGGGATGAAGGATGTTTTGGCTTGATAAAGGCGTTTTAAATATGGGCTGTGATCAATGGTATGCAATGGGTGATGAGGGATTGAGGAAATTCTAAAATAGTATTCCAGTGATAACAACTGTCGTCTGAAGTCCAGGGAAGGTTCAAAAGATTCTACGTACAAGCTGATTACGGGAGAAGTCCTAAAGGCACCAGAATATAAACGTAAAGCGGTGTGGTGTATAGTGTTCAGAGTTTGAAGAGCAGATTTTCTTGCTGAACCATACACCACGCAGCCGTAATCTAATTTTGATCGTATTAAAGCTCTATAAATCTTTAAAAGGCATGTACGATCAGATCCCCATGATAATTTTGATAAAACTCGTAAAATGTTAAGAGCCTTTTCGCAGCGTTTGCGTAAATTTAAAATATGCGGTTGAAAAGTCAACTTCTTGTCAAATATGATACCTAAAAATTTAAAATTGTCCACAACATTAATTAAAATATCTTTGAAAAATATTTCAGGGTCAAGATGAAGATTTCGCTTTCTGCAAAAATGAACACAAGCGGTTTTAGAAGGTGAGAAACTGAAACCATTTTCTTTAGTCCAATGAGTGATTTTGTTAACTGCCTGTTGAAGTTGTCTCTCTATTAAGCGAATGTCTTTAGCTGCGCATGAAATTTGCAGATCGTCAACGTAAATAAGACCCTTAACTGATGGAGGCAATTGAGAAACAATGTTGTTAATTTTTAAAATAAATAGAGTCACACTTAAAACACTGCCTTGTGGTACTCTCCCTCCTCTTGAGTAAAAACATCTGAAAAAATCGATCCAATCCGTACTTTAAAATATCGTTTCTCTAAAAAATTTTGAATAAAAATAGGCAGATTTCCTCTTATGTCATAGTTAAAAATGTCTTTTAAAATTCCATGACGCCACGTACGATCGTAGGCCTTTTCGATATCGAAAAAGATCGAGACGAGATGTTTATTTTGGACGAAAGCATTTCTAATTTCAGTCTCGAAAGCGACTAGATTGTCAGTGGTAGAACGATTTTTTCTAAAGCCACTTTGAAGTGGAGAGAGACATTTATCTTTTTCTAAAACATACATTAAACGAGCGTTGACCATCTTTTCTAAAATTTTGCATAGGCAGCTTGTCAGGGCTATTGGACGGTAGTTCGAAGGATTCTTGGGGTCTTTATTTGGTTTCAGTATGGGTATTATAGTAGCATACCTCCATGACTGCGGAAAAGTATGTTCGGTCCAAATTCTATTGTAAAATTTGAGGAGATGATTTAGAGAACTATTTGAAAGATGTTTGAGCATGATGTAACTGATATTATCCGGGCCAGGGGTTGATTTGTGGACTAAGGATAAAGCCTTTGTCAATTCATAAAAAGCAAAATCACAATTATAAGATAATGTACGGTTTGAAGTAAAATTAACTTTAGTCCTTTCAGATGAAACTTTAATTTTTTTTAAACTTTCAGTGTAGTTGTTGGAGCTGGATATTTCGGAAAGACATGATGCAATTGTGTTTGCTATGTCTTTGGGTGCCGATAATATTTGATTATTATGTTCTATAATAGGAATTTGTCTATTGGGGTAAACACCGGAAATTCTTTTAACCCTGTTCCATAGTTGTTTACTTGTGGTCTTGCTATTTATGCTGTTTACATAATTCACCCAAGAATCCCTCTTACTACGTCGTTGAATTTTTCGAAATATCGCTTTTGTTTTTTTATAAATAATAAAATTTTCTCTTGTTGGATATCTATTAAATATATTCCAGGCTTTCCTTTGCTTCCGATACGCATCGCTACAATCCTCATTCCACCAAGGCTTCTTTTGTTTTTTAGGCTGATTAATGACTTTTTTAATTGAGGCGTCAGCACTAGCTATAATTATGTCTGTTATATTATTAGTAACTTCATCGATATCATCATTTTCTACCGTGTTAGTAATGTCAGCAAGGCTAGTAAAAAGTGACCAGTTGGCAGTTTCAAAAATATAATTGGATTGGTTGACAGTGTGAGGTTGGTATTGGCCTGCATATTTTAGTATTAAAGGATAATGGTCGCTATTGTATAGATAAGGATCCACAGAAAAGGTCCAAAATGGTAAAATTGAAGGAGTGCAAATTGCCAGATCTATTGAATGGTAAGTAAGTGAAGGGGAGTGAAAGTAAGTAGGTTGGCCGTTATTCATAACACATAAATCATTGTCTGTTATTAATTTTTCAATTTGCTTGCCTCTACGATTAATGTCTGAACTGCCCCAGAGAATATGATGGCCATTTAGGTCACCCAGTATGATGAATGGTTGGGAAAGTTGATCTATCAAATTATGTAAGTCAAATGTGGCGATATGGGTATTAGGAGGTAGATATAAATTGCATATTGTTATTAAAATATTTACATGAAGTCTTACAGCAACAGCTTGGAGATTTGTTTTGAGGTTAATTTGAGTTACTGGTAAGTCATGGGAGGTAAGTAAAGCAACGCCTCCACATGCTCTTTGGCCATCATTGTAATCTTTTCTGAACATAGTGTAATGACGAATGTTGGTGGTATCATTGCTTTTCAGATAGGTCTCCTGGAGGGCGATTGCAGCTGGCTTATGTTTATTTATGATGTCCTTTACATCATCACATCTGTTACGAAAACCCCGGCAGTTCCAGGAAAGAAAGGAAGCCATAAAAATAAAGGATAAAAGAAGAGAAGAAACTACTTATGTTTTCTCGTCCTAGGACGAGATCTGTCTTGCCGAAGATCCTTTTTGGACTTGGGTGGCGAAGCCTCCAAGCCATCACTCTCAACAGAGGAAATATCACTTTCGGTGTTGTATAGATTTATAAGGTCACTTGTAGAAGGATTAGTTAACTTATTTCTGGATGAAACGTCAGGTTGAAGAGAGGTTTGAGAAGTACTTTTAGCTATTTTAATATTACTTTGTTCAGATGATATGGCTCTTTTTAAAGAAGTATTGATAGATAGATTTGGTTGATTTATGTGTTTTGTATTTGTTGAGGTTGTAGCTGATGCTTTAGAAAAAAGAGGCGTTATAGGTTGGTTCATTGAAGTTTTATGTTGGGCAGATGGCTTAAAAATAGTTACATCGGTTTGAGTTCCGTTAGTTTTGAAAGTCTTTTTTACTATTGAAGAGTACGATATGCCAGGTTTCGGGGTACGATCGTTTACAATTTTTCGGGCCTCCGGAAATGAAATATTTTGTTGAACTTTAATTGTTTGTATTTCTTTTTCGTTTTGAAATTTAGGGCAAGACCTGGCAAAAGCTGGATGGTCACCTTTGCAGTTTACACAGCAAAGGGACGATGACGTACAGACATCGGTCTTATGGTCTGTACTACAGCATTTTGCGCAGGTTTCTTTGCCACGGCAAGCTATGAAAGAGTGTCCGAATCTCTGGCATTTAAAGCAACGAACAGGATTGGGTATAAAATGTCTAACTGGGCAATTCATATAAGCTATTTTGACGTGTTTTGGTATAGTTGGTTTGTTGAACGTTAATATTATGTGCTTGGTGGGAATTCTTTGTCCATTTCTTGAAATAGTGATTCTTTTGACATTTATTACATGTTGTTCGGATAGGGATTCCAATATGTCTTCTTCCGAATCATGAACAAGATCTGATTCGGAAATGACACCTCTTGATGAATTCAAGGTTTTGTGGGGTGTTACTGTGACTGCAATTGGACCAACGAATTTAATTTTTGTATGTTTAAAGCCTGCGTATTATTTAAAACTTCAATTAGTACATCTCCTGCTAGTGTTTTTTTTATGTTTTTAGTTTCTCCTACGATACCTAATATAGTTTTATGTAGTAAAATAGCTGATACAGTTTTTAGATTTCCCTCATTACTTCTCATGATAAAAAATTTCATTTCTGGTAAATTATTTTCATTTTTTTTACTAATGTGGTGCTCCACTGAAGGAGAAGTTGTATTTTGGTTTTCCATATTTGAATAAAGAGATATTCAGTCCCTGGCGGCACCACCCACCATGGAGTCCAACGAGGGGATACAGGTTCCTGTACCGGTGCTAGCCAGGGACTATACGAACCCCACTCACCTCTATGACTGCCCTAAGGAGCTAGTTGGTGAGCGGGTCCTTAGCCCAAGCAGGGTATACCCACCAGCCGATTAATGTACTGGGACCAAAGTACACTTCCTGTTTGTTCGAAGTAGGAGCCGAAGCAATGTATTGGGGCGTTATGTTGTCCCTCAATCACCAGGATCACCCTTTCCGAAGACACAGGTCTCCACGCACGGCAAACACGTGGGTGATATAATCCCCAAGAGGAGCTGAAAGCACAGACTGACGAACAGCTTCTCAAGGGGAGCCCTCACCTCCGAAAAGGCAACCACAATGAGGGAGGAAGAAAAAGCAAAAAGCAGAAGCGTAGAGGAGGAGAAAAACGAAAGGGAGAAAAGGTCACTCAGGTACCCCGGGGTTGTGAAGCCCGTACAAACCTAAAGAAGGAATGCCCCTGGGGGCCGGGATTTAAGGAAAAACTACCACTTTAATAGGGTAATAGACAGTTGGAACGCGTTGCCAGAAAATATAGTTAATTCAAAGGGAGTGTACGAATTTAAGATACAATTGGATAGTCAGTGGGAATTGGGGAATTCATAAACAAAGGACCAGCCTTGTCGGGCTCGAGCCTGTAGCTGGTCGTCAATATTTGTATTTGTATTTGTAAATGTACCCAGGAATATCACCAGAAACTGTCGATAATTGTTGTAAAACCTTCAAGATTAACAATGCATCTAGAGATTGTTTTTACAGCATAATTATTTCTCGGAGGTTGATATGTTTTTACAGACTTCAGTTCAATAACTATCTTCAATAAAGTGTTTTGTTTTATTAAATATTTAACTACATATGTGTATGTTTATTTCTTGGAAACTTTGGATCATATATTTTTTGTACTCTGTAAAACGATATTTTTCAGTCAATAAACAACAATTAATCCTTCAAGTAGTTTTGACGAGATATATCGTCCATCAAGATCTGATTCATTGTATCTCGTCAACAAGATTGACATTATGATGATGAGCACGATATTATCAGTTTACATTTCTGACAATATTTTTCATACATAAAGTTCAGGTCACTCTTGCCAATGATGATATACCTCATTGAAACAACCATCAGGAGGATGGTTAAATACAGGGTGTCCATAAAGTATCTTCATAATTTTAAAAATGTATTACAAAGACTGATAAAAAGACATTATTTCAAATTGAGACATATATTTTTTGCCGTATTTAATACACCTCTACATGGGCACCATTAGTTGCACTAAGCACATCAAGAACGAACTCAATTTATTGCCATGTTCGCTGTTGTATACCCTCATCAATGGTGGCAATGGCATCAGTGATCCTCTTCTTTAGATTAGTGATATCCCGTACTTTGATTCTATACACCACCATATTGGGGACTACATGTTCGTGGGTTCCTAAATGCAACGTTTCCAGAACGGTGGATTGGAATGGGTGGCCCAATTTCCTGGCAACATCGTTCACCAGATATCCCTCAGCTTGACGTCTTTCTATGGGGTTATGTTTAATATATAGTGTATGTCATTGCCATTACCATTGCCACCATGAATGAGGGTGCACAGGAAGAAAATTGAGTACTGTCTTGTTGGTGCTTGGTGCAACTAATGGAGCACATATAGAGGTGTATTAAATGAGGTAAAAAAAAAATTAAATATATACGTCTCATTTTGTAATAATTTCCTCTTATCTATCTTTTTATTTGTCTTTGTCATATTTTTTTGTTGAAATTGTAAAGAGACTTTAAGGACACCTCTAATATATTAAATAATATTCATGAGCTGCAAGCTATACCTACCGTATGACATAGCAACTAGACAGTTAATATATAGTTCTAGAGTGTTCAGAAACATAATTCAGGTCGACAATAAGTACTTTCCAATAGAAATTGTATTACTCCAGTACGACGTTAAATAAATACCTACTGAGTACTTTCAGTGATGCTATTTTCTGCTACATACCAGAGTTACAAAGTATTTAAAAGTGTTTTACTTTTTGATCCAGAGTGGAGGTGGCATGGATACAGTTTCGCAAATCAGCCCTAAAAATTGTTTCTTTGAAAATCGTTGCCCTCATTTCCTCCCACACTATCGATTCTAATGCAAGAATCACAGCCTCGTTGGGGCTTCTGCACCGGAAATTGGACGACATGATCTACCCTAGTTCCTAAGGGTATAAAAGATGGCGTCCCACTGCCATACGGTACCAGAACGATCCCACTTCTTCCCTACAGTCACGAGTGTCCAGGAAAGTAAGTGACTTATGTTTCTTTCTCTCTTGATCTAGATTCATGGAAACGGTACTTGTCTATGTTTCATATTCGATACGTCATTTATGCTAGAGACCCTCGCATCATATGCACTAAATTTTCTGAATTTCTAATGTCTACTGATGGTAAAGTGTCTTTACTCGCATTTCATAACTTATTTAACCCTTCTGGTTGTTGTCTTGAAGTGTTACGTGGTCAGTTACCTCTGCAAAACTAACCAGATCTCGATCTAGTTATCATAAAAAGATAGGAAAGATCTCGATGACGATACATCTTGTCATTAGCAAAACTAACCAGATCTCGATCTAGTTATCATAAACAGATCGGCAAGATCTCGATGACGATACATCTTGTCATTAGCAAAACTAACCAGATCTCGATCTAGTTATCATAAAAAGATAGGAAAGATCTCGATGACGATACATCTTGTCATTAGCAAAACTAACCAGATCTCGATCTAGTTATCATAAAAAGATAGGAAAGATCTCGATGACGATACATCTTGTCATTAGCAAAACTAACCAGATCTCGATCTAGTTATCATAAAAAGATAGGAAAGATCTCGATGACGATACATCTTGTCATTAGCAAAACTAACCAGATCTCGATCTAGTTATCATAAACAGATCGGCAAGATCTCGATGACGATACATCTTGTCATTAGCAAAACTAACCAGATCTCGATCTAGTTATCATAAAAAGATAGGAAAGATCTCGATGACGATACATCTTGTCATTAGCAAAACTAACCAGATCTCGATCTAGTTATCATAAACAGATCGGCAAGATCTCGATGACGATACATCTTGTCATTAGCAAAACTAACCAGATCTCGATCTAGTTATCATAAAAAGATAGGAAAGATCTCGATGACGATACATCTTGTCATTAGCAAAACTAACCAGATCTCGATCTAGTTATCATAAAAAGATAGGAAAGATCTCGATGACGATACATCTTGTCATTAGCAAAACTAACCAGATCTCGATCTAGTTATCATAAACAGATCGGCAAGATCTCGATGACGATACATCTTGTCATTAGCAAAACTAACCAGATCTCGATCTAGTTATCATAAAAAGATAGGAAAGATCTCGATGACGATACATCTTGTCATTAGCAAAACTAACCAGATCTCGATCTAGTTATCATAAACAGATCGGCAAGATCTCGATGACGATACATCTTGTCATTAGCAAAACTAACCAGATCTCGATCTAGTTATCATAAAAAGATAGGAAAGATCTCGATGACGATACATCTTGTCATTAGCAAAACTAACCAGATCTCGATCTAGTTATCATAAACAGATCGGCAAGATCTCGATGACGATACATCTTGTCATTAGCAAAACTAACCAGATCTCGATCTAGTTATCATAAAAAGATAGGAAAGATCTCGATGACGATACATCTTGTCATTAGCAAAACTAACCAGATCTCGATCTAGTTATCATAAAAAGATAGGAAAGATCTCGATGACGATACATCTTGTCATTAGCAAAACTAACCAGATCTCGATCTAGTTATCATAAAAAGATAGGAAAGATCTCGATGACGATATATCTTGTCATTAGCAAAATTGACCAGATATTGATGGTAGTTATGGTATAGTTGTAGTGATAAATTTATTTGAGAGAGGGGAAATATCTCGCCAAAAAGGCAACCCTAAGACCATTAAACCAAAACCCGTTAGCCCCTTTTGTCATTTCAGAAATCGAAACTTGGGATAAAAGAGTTGTTCAAACACCTAAAAGGAAGGGTTGTCAATGCTGCAGAGGACAAATCTTTGGAATATATTTATTCCTCCACTGACGTAGTCCCAAACTCTACAAGGAAGGTTTCTATTGCTTAGTTTCTTCGCCTGACTGGGCATGACTGTGTGCACACTTATTTTATTGTTTTTTGCTGACTCTCCTGATTGCATTTTATGTAATAGAAGACAACCTATACCTGATCAACACTTAGAAACTTGCATCGCACTTTAGAATCTAAGTAAGAGAGTACGGAAGTATTAGGAAGTCATATGACGAATGAAGTAAAGTCTGGCATATTTTTCATTCGTGATGAATACAAAAATCGACATGCACTTATGTCTATTTTATGTCGAATTAGTCAAACATATAAAATGGCATTTTACAGCTTTCGAATGTAATTCTATGAGGTATAAATTTTTATTTGCAGTAAAGTGTATCGTAAACTTTTGCATCTCAGTCATGTTACCCAACAATTAGCTTCTAAATATACACTTCGATTCCATCTCATTCACTTGTCCAAAGGTGATGAGCTGTTTTTTACGTCTAAGTCTTTTTCATGGTTCGCTCTTAATTTCTTTTCTGGGCTAATTTCTATCTACTAGATTTCTCTCTGCTTTCTGTCATCAACTGTTGAAGAATATAAGTAGAGTGACGAACTCTTTCGAGAAGTTTCAGTAACATTATGCAGCTCCTTAGAATAAATCAAGCATACACAAACCCTGCGACAAAATTGGAAAATGAATCTAGAAATGGTTGATTTTAAATTGATTTTACACATTGTTGCCATTCTATAATAAACAAATATCTTCGTTTTGTGTGACACGTTCGTTAGTGAAATATATGTAGATAGATTAGCGAATAGTATGATTCAAAAAGTTTACTTGATAACCAATGCTTTTTATATTTTTTTTCTTTATATTGAAAACGGGAAAGTTGTCTGTATTTAAGAATTCGGGCCTACGCCTTTTGATCTACAACTATCTATATATATAATTCTCTTACGTGGCACGCAAAAAAGACGTTATTTGTAATCGCGTTTTGGCAATACTGTACGATTGTTTGTTTATCGCGAAGTCTCGCGCATCGATTGAATTTATAGCGTTATCGGATGAAATTTTATTGAAAAAAAAAGGAAATTTTAATGAGCTGTTGCAGTTAGTTTATAATAGAAATCAAAGAAAGCGGAGGATATTTTCAGGGCCATTTAAAAAACGGTTCTTTTCAGGGCCAACAATTATAGTTCAACAAGACGCTTGCACTACAACTTTCGGCAACAAACTCAATGAAAAAGTGTGGGTCGTTTGAGTGCTGGGAAAATGTACACACAAACAACATGCTGGGTATTCAATTTCCAAAGCAACGCTCACATTTCGAGTCAAAATTTGCACAAAGTTTTCACTTGAATTCTGATTTTAGAGATACTGTATATATTTTTTCTGTAATACAGCAAATTTAGATTTGAAAAACATTTTTTTGGTAACATATTTTGTAAACAATCCCTTCTGCTAGGACACATGTCTTCATTGAGGTGAGCTAAGCAAGCATAGGTTCGCGCAGCGAACCAATGAGGATTGCGAAGCAATCCTCCGGGGGTTGGCGAGCGTCAGCGAGCAGGGGGCAGTCCCCCTAGTCAATATTATTCATCATCATCCAATTTTTATACATTTTTATCCAATTAAGTTATATTATGCAGCTCTATAGGTCAAACCAAGCGTATTCACTCCTACTGTAATAGCTTCTTCCTTTGTAGAGTGAATAAACCTATTTAAATACAGTCACTCTCTAGAAACGTTTCAACTGCAAAATACATTTTAAAACATTTCTATCATGACATAATAATGACGCTAAAATTAGAGTAGTCGGGCATCCATAATCAGTAGTTGCTTTTCCCATTCACAGAAGTACATTTGAATCGCTGCAAATGAACATCACAGAGGAATGGAATTATTCGGTATTTTTTTATATAATTTTATTCGAGCCACTAGATATAAAAATTACGATTCGCCGATCATAGATTTCTATCACCGAAGTATTTTTTCTTATGAATGAAAAGTTTTCATCACATCTGATCAGATAAAAATGTTACATAAGCAATGCCAACGTTATTTTCCCTGTAAAATATTAATACGGTGCATTTTTTTATCGAATTTTTCATATCTTCGTTGAATAAAGATATTGTTTTTTTATTCCAGTCTCAGTTTCCGCACTCTTGGAAATCTACTTTTGAAATTTATATCTCAATGTCTCAGTTGCCGTCTACTAGTAATGTAGCAAATGTGTCCGATTTGAGAGTATTTGCTTTTAGCAATGTTCCTGTTATTTTCTGGAATTGTTTAACGCGGTGTTATTCTGAGATTGGTTGTTTCTTCGTACTGTCGAATCATGTTTGGACTTCTTGTTATTCTTAAAATATAAGTGTTTGAAAATTTTTCGATCAGGTTAAAAATGTTTTAATTTCACACTAAGAATCATAAGCAGCTATCGAAAGCTTTTTAACCATCTACTGTAATCTGACTGTCGTACGACTTCATCTTTGGAACAAGTATCGAAACCAGGAATTTGTAAAAAAAAAATAAGACTCTTGATCACTTGTTAACTTTTTCTTATTCCCAATATCCTGTTGGAATGTTGATTTTGTTGAACAATCCTTCAAGTAAGTTTGCAGAGCATTGCAAAACTTACAAAAATAATCGAGCCATTTTGCCAGTCATAACTAAATTCCAAAGTAATCTCATTCATAATTATCCGATCATGATGTTTGTTGAAATACAATGAAGTAGATTAGCCGATTGGTGAAATCGCACCTTAAATATAAAGATGGAGGTAAGTTCAAATAACTTTCTATTTAAAAAATTGTTTTAGCTAATATTTTTTTCCCGTCGAAACTTTTATCTGTACTGTATCAAGATAATTTAAATGATTATTTAATGTAGTCAAAACTAATGCAAATTAGGTATTTATTTCCAGGTGGACTTGAATGATTTTAGTATTCAGTTACAATACTGAATATTTTTTTATGGATTATACACTTATACACCTAGATAAAAACAAAAGTCTTCAATTGAGGTAACGTGTGTAAAATAACGTTCGTATGTGAATTAAGTGCTGTGGGCAGTATAAAATTGCTTTCAGTTTCAAATTATCTAAAGCAGTGATAAGAAATGTGTCTTATCAACCAGAGGTTCAAGTTAGTGATTTTATCAGGAAGTATGAAACAGAAAATTCAGAGGTAGAGAATTATACATATCAGATTACTGAACTACAGTTCAAGTCACAAAAAATATTTTATTTTATACTTGTTCGTACATTTTTACAGTTTCTATCAAAGCGTATGAGACAGAAACAAAGTCATTAGTTCTTTCTGCTATTTAAACTATGTATCAACTGATGCAATACTGTTCTTAACAAATCTTATGAAGTTTCGATAAATTTCTAAATATACGATTCTGTCGAATGGAAACAGATACATACTTCTATGTTGTAGGACGGAACCTCACACGTTATCTGTTATAGTCAGGAAAATCAAGAACTTTAAATCAGTGCTTTAGGCACAGGTACTAAACCATATTGCGACTAAGACAATTCCTTATTTTCAGAGGTAATAATTTAATGAAAAATAAAATAACTGTTTTAATAGCATATGCTTTATTTGAAATATAAGAAATTAATACACTACCCTACAATAATGGACCGGACAGCAAGATGAGATGGTATAAGGGAAATAATGCATGCTTTAATAGGGGGATGGTCCCCCACGTGCAGCAATTACACTAGCAACTCTTCTGGGCATACTTTCAACAAGGTTTTGTAACTCAACTACGGGTATTGGTGTCCACTCCTGCTGCAAGAATGTAGCCAGTTCAGCTGTAGATTTCGGACGTCGCTATAACTCTTCCCACTAATTTTCTATAGGGTTTAGGTCGGGTCTCTGATCAGGCCAGGGATGACGTTTTACATCCATATCTTGATACCACTGCTTGACAGAGGCTGCAACATGACATGGAGAGTTGTCCTCCTGGAAGTAACATTCGTCCATTCCATAAAATTGCCAGAGTGTAAGAAGAGAGGTCAATATCTTAGGACTGTACGAAATGTATTAAAAAATTAAAATGTTAAATAAATAAAATGTGGCAAACATTTTGTGCAGAACGCAAGGAGTTGGTCAAATATGGATAGATTCTCTTCGGATAAGTGCAACAAGTAAGCAAATTTCAAGGAACACCTAGCTATAAACTATACTACCCTATAATAATGGACCGGACATCAAGATGTGATGGTATAAGGGAAATAATGCATGCTTTAATAAGGGGATGGTCCCCCACGTGTTGCAATGATGCTAGCAACCATTCTGGGCATACTTCCAACAAGTTTTTGACACACAGCTTTGGATATTTGTGTCCGTTCCTGCTGCAATAATATCGATAGCTTAGCTGTAGATTTCGGGCAGGGTTCCCTGGTTCGTAAGCGTCGCTCTAACTCGTCCCACAAATGGTTAATGAAATTTAGGTCGGGACTCTGAGAAGGTCAGGGAAGACGTTTTATATCCATATCTCGGTACCACTGCTTGACAGAGGCTGCAACATGACATGGAGAGTTGTCGTCATTGAAGTAACATTCGCCCATTCCATAAAATTACCAGAGCGTAGGAATAACCTGATTGTCCAAAATGTTCATGTAGGCGTCGGCGTTCAATTGACCATGAACAACATGCAAAGGTCCGAGACCATACCACGTAAAACATCCCACACAAGTAGTCGGGTTTTATGCAAATCCGCTGGCGTCCGGTCCATTATTGTAGGGGTAGTGTATAGACAGTGTTATTTAGGTACAAGAAATAATCAATAGATTTCGTCTAAGTGATATCATGACATCTTGAATGCATGCCGAATTCACGAATCCTGGAAAAAGATACGAAAGAACTCGGCGATCTTTCACTATCTCTTTCATCAGCAAAACTGAGCATTCCTTCATGGACGAGCTACCTCGTCAATTGCAAATAATTACCACATCTTGATTACGTCATCATAAAATAACCGTCTCATGACGAAGTATCTCGTCATTAACAAAATTGGTCAGATGGATGAGATATCTCGTCGAAACTACTTCGAGGGTTAAAAATCACAAAATCAGGCCTTGAAATCCCCCTAAGAACTTTTTCTAAGAGAATCATGCGTTGTCTAGTTTGAGTCTAGTTTGTCAATTAGTTTGAGTCTAGTTTGTCAACTAGTTTGAGTCTAGTTTGTCAACTAGTTTGAGTCTAGTTTGTCAACTAGTTTGAGTCTAGTTTGTCAACTAGTTTGAGTCTAGTTTGTCAACTAGTTTGATTCTAGTTTGTCAGCTAGTTTGAGTCTAGTTTGTCAACTAGTTTGAGTCTAGTTTGTCAACTAGTTTGAGTCTAGTTTGTCTAGTTTGTCAACTAGTTTGAGTCTAGTTTGTCAACTAGTTTGAGTCTTGTTTGTCAACTAGTTTGAGTCTTGTTTGTCAACTAGTTTCAGTCTAGTTTGTCAACTAGTTTGAGTCTAGTTTGTCAACTAGTTTGAGTCTAGTTTGTCAACTAGTTTGAGTCTAGTTTGTCAACTAGTTTGAGTCTAGTTTGTCAACTAGTTTGAGTCTAGTTTGTCAACTAGTATGAGTCTAGTTTGTCAACTAGTTTGAGTCTAGTTGTCAACTAGTTTGAGTCTAGTTGTCAACTAGTTTGAGCTTCGACTGCCAATCGGCCCAAGGTGATTTGTAAGTTCACGGGACATGAGACCTTTATAGGATATACACCCTTATGAGATATTACGTCAGCGATTCCGCCAACATGCGCTATTTCATTAGATAGTGCCGACCAACCGGTAGAGTGGTTAAGGTGTTAGCCTTTAGATCTGAAGGTTCTTTGTTCGAATCCGGGTCAGGGTATGGATATTTGAATGGTAATGGTGTAGACGAGGCTGGTGCACCAAAAATCTATCTCAGCCGAAAGTCCTCACGTTGTTGTAGAAGTTTGGAGAGTGGGGTGCCAGCTCAGATGTTGCCTCGTCATCTGACCGTGGTTCAAAACTATGTGTCGATACACTAAATGTCTTATGCGGGGACATAGGTAATTAGTTGAGTTTTGTTCGAAGGGAAGGTCAATTCCTGATTGTACTCTACTTAATCCTTGACGACCGAGGAGCAAGAATTTCGACTCGCGTATTACTCTTAAAATGGTTATTTGTATTCAGAAATATTCGGAAGTAAAAAGGTCAATGACATTATGGTCAAGCGTCTGGCATCCGTAGATAATAAATGATAACAAAGGAATTATTTTGAGTTTGGGGTTATTTGCTTTCAACTGGTCTTTCTGAGATCAGTAGTTTGAGCTTAGATTTGTTGTAATGTAAATATCATAGATAAATGTAAATAGCTCTCAAAAATTCGAATTTGTTTCGTAGAAATTTGTCGTGAAAGCTTGAGTTGTTAAAATAATGTACTCAAATTGTTCAGTGTCAAATATATTAATCATCTGTATTGCCAACTGATGAATTAAACTGGATAATACACAATTTTATACGATCAGTTAAATCAGATTAAATTTACATACATGTAAGAAGTGAAAAAAGAATATTGGACACAACTTTCAAAAATTTTTGAACATACATGCTTTTAAAATAAAATTTCTTCGTTACAATCACTTTTGGACAAAATTAAATCTAATAAGAAAAAGATTATATTAAACTAGCAACAAAAATACATGGTAATGGTAATGGTAATTTTAGTTAACGTCGTACTAGAGCAACACAACGGTCTATTGACGACGGTCTGGGTAATGGTAATTTTAGTTAACGTCGTACTAGAGCAACACAACGGGCTATTGACGACGGTCCGGGATCAGTCCCTTAAGGGAAAGATCCGAAGACAACACCTCGTAATTTTGAACCACGGTCAGATGACGAAGCAACACCTGAGCTGGCACCTCACTCTCCGAAACACACAAAAAAATCATGAAATTATGTACATGGAAAAGTTATTGTCTACAGTTTTTAAAAAATTGGGTGCTTGAAATAAATGAGTCTTTAAAACCGTTAATGATTAATTAATATCTTTTTAGACCAAACGTATTTCATGATTAAATATATTTGTCATTAATTTCAAATTTTTTTCATAAAACAATCCTAATTTCCACACTCTACAAGGTATGGTCAAAAATTACGTGGTGTTGTCCTCGGATCTTTCGCTTCGGGGGTTGTTCCCGGATCAATCCCCAATTGCCCTTTGTGCTGCTCAAATCTGACGTTATTCAAATACCTACCTACCAATTCTAAGATAGATAGGTACTTGAATTAACGTCACACTGGAGCAACACAACGGGCTATTGGCGATGGCCTGAAATCCAACCCTAATGGAATGATTCGAGGACATTACCACATAATTTGAACTATGGTCAGATGACGAGGTCTCACCTGAACATGCATCCCATTCTACAAGGACCTATTCTCAGTTAGTTTTCATAGGTTTCTAATTTCTATACCCTATTCTGTGAATAACCCCCAAATATACAGAACTGTAGGAGGTAATGATACGGGGTGCTGTCCTAGGATCTTGATTGATCAGGACACTTGCAAATAGCCCGTTGTGTTGCACCAATGCGAAGTAAATTCGGCTCCTTACCTAACTATATACTCTACATTAAGGTCGAATTTCCTTACAATTTTTGTATCAGAAGGAATTTTAAAAACTCTTTTGGGCTTCAAAATGCAATTTAACAACTCTGATTTTGAGAGTTTAACAAATGTTCCTTACGATACACCTGACACTCACCGATACTTCTGATTTTCAAGATCCTGGAGTTTGGACTTCAATTAAAGACACACTTTATGACACTTTTAAATTATATTATGAGCAGTATGCGTTTTTGCATTAGACATCGTAACTAACATCGTTAGAAATATTTTTTTTTTCAGTTTTATACTTACAAATTCGTAATGAATGCCTAGCCACTTAATGATTTAAAGTTTCTTTTAAAAACTACACTACCCTACAATAAAAGACCGGATGCCAGCGGATATGCATAAAATCCAACTACTTTTTTGGGGTGTTTTTCGTGGTATGGCCTGGGACCTTTGCATGTTCTTCCTGGTCAATTGAGCTCAGACGCCGACATGAACATTTTGGACAATCAAGTTATTTCGAACCTCTGGCAATTTTATGGAATGGGCGAATGTTACTTCAATGACGACAACTCTCCATGTCATGTTGCAGCCTCTGTCAAGCAGTGGTATCGAGATATGGATGTAAGATGTCTTCCCTGGCCTGCTCAGAGTCCCGACCTAAATTTCATTAACCATTTGTAGGACGAGTTAGAGCGACGCTTACGTACCAGGGAACCCCGTCAAAAATCTACATCTGAGCTTTTGATATTCTTGCAGCAGAAACGGACACAAATATCCAAAGCTGTGTATCAAAACCTTGTTGGAAGTATGCCCAGAAGGGTTGCTAGTATCATTGCAGCACGTGGGGGACCATCCCCCTATTAAAGCATGCATTATTTCCCTTATACCATCACATCTTGATGTCCGGTCCATTATTGTAGGGTGGTATAGTTTATAGCTAGGTGTTCCTTGAAATTTGCCTACTTGTTGCACTTATCCGAAGAGAATCCATCCATTTTTGACCAACTCCTTGCGTTCAGGCCGACCAACCGGTACAGTGGTTAAGGTGTTAGCCTCTAGATCGGAAGGTTCCTGGTTCGAATCCGAATTCCCTTAAGGGACTGATTCCGGACCGTCGTCAATAGCCCGTTGTGTTGCTCTAGTACGACGTTAACTAAAAATTACCATTACCATTACCTTGCGTTCAGCACAAAATGTTTGCCGCATTTTATTTATTTAACAGTTTATTTTTTTAATACATTTTGTACAGTCCTAAGATATTGACCTCTCGGTAGCGTATCCATTTTAGGTGTACACGGACTTCACGATGGTAACTTACCCTTGTGATGTATTCTTTTTTCATGGGTTTGGCTGTCTCTGGTAAACATGCGAGTCACGATCCGAGCATGACCAAGCGATTTTTCCTCCTCCCCCCTCACTGATTTTTCACATTAACTTTCTTTTGTCTGTTTGTGTTTGGTGCTGCTTGGCGTTGGAGAAGGTCTAGAATCCATATCTAAGAGAAAGATCCGAGGACAACACCTCGTGATTCTTAACCACGGTCCGATGACGAGGTCAGCTCATGAGCTGGCTCGCTCAAACTGCCATACCATGCAAAAGTTAGGACATTTGAAGCCACGACGAATTTAACATGTATCAGGCCCCACGTATACGACGCTCTGTGGTTGAATCGAGTTTCGAACTCGTAACCCTCCGGTTGTAAAGTCCCTATTCTTCATACCGGGCTATTCTGCAAGCACAATAATGTACTGAAACTGAAATAAAAATCAATATCATTGGGTATATAGGTAGGTAGGTATTTTAATTACCGTCGCACTGGAGCATCACAATGGGCTATTGGTGACGGTTCGGAATCTAACTCGAAGTAAAAGAGCCGAAGACCACACCACGTAATATTGAACCACGGTCAGATGACGATTGGTAATTGGTAATTGGTAATTTTTAGTTAACGTCGTACTAGAACAACACAACGGGCTATTGACGACGGTCCGGGTAATTTTTGGTAATTTTTTTAAATTAACGTCGTACTAGAGTAACACGACGGGCTATTGACGACAGTCCGGGATCAGTCCCTTAAGGGAAAGATCCGAGGACAACACCTCGTAATTTTTAACCACGGTCAGATGACGAAGCAACACCTGAGCTGGCACCCCACTCTCCAAACTTCCACGCCAACCCAACGTGAGGACTTTCGGCCACGACAGATTTAAGGTGCACCAGCCGCCTCTACACCATACGTTTACAAACATCCATGCCCGGACCCGAACCAGGAACCTTCCGATCTAGAGGCTAACACCTTAACCACTAACCGGTTGGTCGGCCAGGTCAGATGACGAAAAAAATCGTTTAGAAACTCGTGCATATTCCAAATGACTGCTATTGCGTATGTACAAGAGTCTCAAGTGGTCTATGGTAACATAACCCTTGTTTTGTCCAGCTCTACCACTTTATCTCATACAACAAATATCCATTTTTAATAAACAAGTGACTCCATATAACAGCATATCGAATTACAACGCTAGTTGGATCACAACAATTGACTCTATCAAGTGATTAACCCTAACAATCGCCAAACAAGTCTAGTCGCTTATACAACCGGTGCGTTGTTATCCGGTTGGAAATAAGGTTCAGTCATACATGTGAGATCGGGGTAAATATTAATAAACAAAAACAAGCCCAACAATGCGTTGCTCGTTGAGACAGTTAGTAAATACGGCCGGCTGGTTCAAATTACATCGGATGGGAAATGTAAACTACATAATCGGGCATGTTGGGCAATGTTTGGGAACAGATAAAAGGCCAATAACACGTCTTGCTCTAGTAAAAGTGCAATCAGTACGACCAGGGAAAAGTATTAGGTGTGAGTTTCGATTTCCTATATCTCCAGTTCACGTGAGTTAGGTAAGATATTGTTTCCTTGTAGTTTGGTAACCTAACCTAAAATTGACCAAAATGACCAAAACAATTTTACTGCCTTATATTAATTAATTGTTCAACTTTTAAGAATACGTATGCGAGATTTCAAAGCAGTAGCAATATTATTACTAAGCGAGGTATTAAATTTTTTTTTCTCCGTCGAATACACAGGACTAGCTTTTGTTAAACTACATATCAGTCTTTTTTCCTCGGTTTTGTTTTTCGTGACCACTACATATTTAGAGTGCTAAGGGCCTTTGTTATAATTAATATTGAGATTTAAAACTTTCTGTGGTTGTTTTCTAAGATTAATTTCATAATTTCGTACACGGAATTGAGATTTGGTTGAACAATTTATTCCTAAAAAATTGGTAAAATCAACTATTAAGTTTTTTATTGTTTTTAGTCTTCCTAAAATATTTATAAATGCATACATGTGCACACGTACACATGTTCAACAGTATGGGAAACAATTCGAGAAAAATAGCGGAAACCAATATGTGAAAAATTAAAAAATTTTAAAAGTTGGAATTTCAAAATATTTTGGGAGTTAAATTTTTATAATCTATATATATATTTCTCTTACGTGGCACGCAAAAAAAGACGTTATTTGTTACCGCGTTTTGGCAACACTGTGCGATTGTTTGTTTACTAGGAGCCTCGCGCTTCATTTGAATCTATAGCGTTATCGGATGAAATTATATTGAAAAAAATGAATTTTAGACGATCTGTTGCGGTTTGTAATAGAAATCTAAGAAAGCGGAGGATCTTTTCAGGGCTATTTAAAAAACGGTCCTTTTCAAGGCTAACAATTATAGTACAAGACGCGTGCACTACAACTTTCGACAACAAACTCAGTCAAAAAGTGTATGGGTGGCTCGAGTACTGGGGAAATGTACACACAAACAACATGCTGGGTATTCAATTTCCAAAGCAGCGCTCACATTGCGAGTAAAAATTTGCTCAAAGTTTTCATTCAAATTCTGATTCCAGAGGTACTGTATATATCTTTTATGTAATACAACAAATTTTGATTTGAAAAATATTTTTTTGGTATATCATATTTTGTAATCAATCCCTTCTGCTAGGACACGTGTCTTCATTGATGCGAGCGAAGCGAGCATAGGGTTGCGCAGCGAACCAATGAGAATTGCGAAGCAATCCTCCGGGGGTTGGCGAGCGTTAGCGAGCAGGGGGCGGGCCCCCTAGTTACTAACTATTTCATGTTTGGCACAAAGCTTTGGAAATCTAATGATTCAATTCATATGTACTTTAAACGTATGTTAACGAAGCAAAATTTTTCTTGCAGAGCTAATCATGATGATAAAATCTATCTTGTTGATTCTGAGCGCAGTAGTGTTGACAGCAGACGCCAGTGTTCCAGAAGGATTACGAAAATTCTTTTTTCCTGGTGGCATCGGAAATTCAGATACCACCTTCGACGAAACAGCGACACAGGTGAGCGTTTACTAAATAAATTAAATTAATAGCTAACAATCGTCGAAAGTAGTGTGAAGATTGTTTCCATGTCTATAGTCTGAAAAGCGTCAGTTATCCGATTGAGTTTCGACAAATTTCAGTAATAAGAAACTTTCTTTTGGTACAGCTACAGTATACGTTTATAGCAGTGGCAACGGCCTTGACGATTTTTGTTTTGACGCACTTCTACAGTCACCAAGGAAAGAATTATTGCAAAAATATATTTTTTTTACGACGGAAAATGAAACTTGAAACACATTTCAGAACGTTTTAAAAAGTATATATTTTTTAAAACTCTCTCAAAAAGTAATAAGCTTAAACACATTTGTGAACCAGTAGAAAAACTGAGCTGCGAATGTTGGGTAAGAATACCCTGAAACTTAGGAATTACACTAAATATAGTGGGCATGTTGAAAATGATTTTTAAAAGAAGAAAAAGCTAGAAATAATACAATCTGATGCGTCATAACTGTTACGGGAGAAAAATTAATAAAAAAGAACATTTCACAAATTGCAAACCAATAAATGTCAGAACTCTACCGTGAAAAATAATTATAATAAACAAATGAACCAATGAAATCCAAGAAAAAATATTTTAAGGGACCAATGCAATCAAAGGATATTTTCAAATTAAAATAACCAATGGAATCAAAAAAAATTTCAAATGAACCATTGAAATTAAACGACTTTAACGGATTGTGAAAGAACTTTCTGGAATAATCAAAATAAAAATTTAAAGTTTCCGTTTTCCGAGGTTGCAATGAAAACTACAATAACCGTAAATACAGATGGATTGCCTTAACCTAACGTACCTCGCTACTAGAAGTGCGCCAAAAAATCGCCAAGAACGTTGTCTCAGCTATAAACGTGGACTGTTACTGGACCTTTCTTTTTCGATTACCAGAGGTTGCGGTACCCGATTGGTAAGTAGGTATTTAATTATCGTTGTAATGGAGCAACAAAATGGGCTATTGAAGACGGTCAGGGATCAAACCCCGACAGGAAAGATCTGAGGACAAAACGCAATTTTGAACCACAGGCAGATGATGTCACATCCTAGATGGGTCGCTCCAAGCTTCCACACCACGCCAACGTGAGGATATTTGAGCTCACAACATATTTAACGTACACCCCGGTTAATAATCATTTGTTCTTCCAAATGGGCTTCAATGGCCCCGTATCTGAGAGTCAAAATCACCAGATGGATATGCAAATCGCAATGCCTTGTTTCGTTTTCAGTCTTGCGTATGCAGCATCGGAATGACACGTCCGATTGGTAAGGTAATGGTAATGGTAATTGGTATTTTTAGCTAACGTCGTACTAGAGCAACACAACAGGCTATTGACGACGGTCCGGGATCAGTCCCTGAAGGGAAAGTTCCGAGGACAACACCTCGTAATTTTGAACCACGGTCAGATGACGAAGCAACACCTGAGACGTCCAATTGGAAAAACGGATACTTTTTAGGATTAGTTTTTTACAACGAATCGTGTAGAATGATGTTGACCATCCTGTATACTTCTACACGTATTCTCAACACCCAGTGTACCTTTCAAGTCGGAGTAATAATTTGAAACATGAAATTTTTTTAGATGAATTTACTCTTTCGACTATAAATACTAAATTTATTAGTTCTGGTTTTATTAACTTTCAGGGATAACTAATTCTATTAGATACAATCTGTACTTAATTCTTTTAAAGATCTATTTTTTTAATTACAAATTTTTATTAAAGATCATCATAGCACCAATAATCGTTTGTTTATTAAATATTTGCATGGTGTGTGTGTGTGTGTGTGTGTGTGAGTATTTAATTGACGTCATATTAGATCTTCCTCACACCAGGCTATTGTCGATAAAACACTTTTCTGATAGATGTGTATATCCCGGCCAAGCCCCCTTACTTTATGATTTCAATATCTTTGATTAAATGATTAAATTTAATTTCTCTTCCACGCCATTACCTTTGGTACTTTTTAATATACCTTTTATTGCTGGTCTGGTTCGATTTTCCGACATTGCACAGTTATTGATTTTTATTTTATCTTGTTTGGCGCAGCTTGTCCAATACTGGACTTTGCGCCATAAAATTCAAATCAACCAACCAACCAACCAACCAACCAACCAACCAACTGAGAGCTGTGTTATTAATGAAGTAATTAAACAACATATTTTGCGTGTTATATTAGAAAGAGTGAATCCAAGAGCTTTACAACAAGAAGCATTTTTCGTGTCTCAATGATTATATCAGCTATCCTTAGTTTTTTTTTCCTTTACCGGATGAGCCGACCAACCGGTATAGTGGTTAAGGTGTTAGCCTCTAGATCGGAAGGTTCCTGGTTCGAATCCGGGTTCGGGCATGGATGTTTGTAAACGTATGGTGTAGAGGCGGCTGGTGCACCTTAAATCTGTCGTGGCCGAAAGTCCTCACGTTGGGTTGGCGTGGAAGTTTGGAGAGTGGGGTGCCAGCTCAGGTGTTGCTTCGTCATCTGACCGTGGTTCAAAATTACGAGGTGTTGTCCTCGGTTCTTTCCCTAAAGGGACTGATCCCGGACCGTCGTCAATAGCCCGTTGTGTTGCTCTAGTACGACGTTAACTAAAATTACCATTACCAATTACCATTACCTTTACCGGATGTACAATCGATTTTTATACCTTTCTCATATCCATCCTTTCGTTTCACAATTTTTGGATACTGTCCTGCGTTTGGTGCTACTTCGCGAAATGTGACCGTTGCTACCTAAAACCCCAAAACAACTAACCATTCCATCGCAACCCTTTGGGATTGAGTGCATTACGTGGTGTTGTCCTTGAACCTTTCCCTTCGGGGATTGATCCCGGACAGTTGCTAATAGCTCGTTATGTTACTGCAGTGCTACGTTAATAAACGGCCTATCTACTACCTACCCTTTGGAATTGATCCCGGATAGTCATAAATAGTCACATTTTCCGTACCCAGTACAACATAAAGTCAATGTCTTATCCAAAACCATGTCTTATAGACTAGTAAGCGGAAGGTCGCGAGTTTGAATCCAGCCAAAGACCTTCGTGTACAAAGGGGCTAGTGCGCATTAAATCTATTTCAAATGTCCTTACTTGGTGTGGAAGTTTGGAGAGATGGGGTGCCAGTTCAAATGTGATCTCGTGATTTGACCATCGTACAAAATTAGGTGGTGTTGTACTCGGATCTTTCCGTTCGGGGATTGATACCGGACAATTGTCAACAGCCCGTTGTGTCACACTAGTGCTACGTTAATAAACGGCCTATCTACCTACCATTTGGGAGTGTTCGTGAATAGTCACAAATAATCAATTGTTCCTCTCCTTGTTCGACGTAAACTCAATTCCCTATTCTAAACCATATCATAAATTTTTTTAAGTTCTTTAACGAACTGTGGGACTACAGTTAACCAGTTGGAAAAGCATGTGGCTAATACATATTCCAATGAATGTTTACCTAATTTATAAATGACTAGCCACTGCGTGGCTAGATCGACGTCGCCCGTGCCAGGTGCTTTTGTGGGGTAATTAGTTTGCTTCGCAAACCTAATGGGAATTCGTAGCCAGTTGAATAACAGCCGTGATGGCTGTTATTATGATGGATTACCATATGGTTTGCGAATTTGTAGCCTATTGGATAACAGCCATTACGGATTCCCATTTGGTTTGCGAATTCGTTTCCTATTGGATAACAGCCTTAGCGGAGTTGACCGTGGTGTTGGTTAGCATCGAAAACCAAATGGGTGTTACTCGAAACTGTTCTTTTCGTAGGGGTCACATTGCCCGGGGTGTTGGTTTGCGAAGCAGACCAAAAATTGTAAATATTTAATTGATAAATTATTTACTTAAAGAAAATCAAACGTATACGGTATCTATCTGATATAAAAATTTTCCGCGGATTTCAAATGCGTTAAAATTTTTATTCTATCTTTAACGATCGCTGAAATAGATAAAAGCAAGGAAGAACACCAGTCATAACTTTAATAATTTCTAATGCACTGAAGCAACTCCTCGGGTTAATGATGACGTTCCAGGTAGGAAGTTAAGTAATGTTGCACTGCAGCAACTCAACAGGTTATTGGCGAGGATCTGGGATCAATCCCGAAGGGAAAGACTCGAGGACAACACCATATAATTTTGAAACTACGGTTAGATGACGAGGTCAATACCTTAGCTGGTATACCACTCTCCCAACTTTCAAACCAGGCCAATGCGATGACATTTTTGAGGTTACGATACATTTAACTTGCACCATACCCGGAGACACGACTGTCTGTGGCTTGTCTGAGTAACGAACTCGTTTCACTCCGGTCGCCCATTCTTAATTCTTCCAATTTTACCATGGCCCGGGTACGAATGACAGCAAGGACTGTTTTTTGATGTCACAAACTTTTTCGTCCCTTGCAGGAAAACTATCAGGAAGATCCTGAAGTCGTGGAGCGTAAGGCTAATTTGCAGTCGTCTATCGAAGAGGCCAGGCGCAGTTTCAACCTCGGAGACATTGCCAAGTACATGCCTCAGCCTGTTCAAAAGGCCGAGTGCTACTACGAGTACCAAGTGGTGAGTCTTATCTGAATCCATTAATGTGTGTTTCGTATTTCTTATGCACCCCGGCATTATGGCGAGTTCATGTGTCTATGTCTACATCAATCTTTTCACTTGTACGAAATTAATTTTAAACTGTCTAACTGAATCTGACGGGAGGGTCCAAATGGAACTACGGCTATTGCTCCTCCTGCCCCTGAAGATCCCTGCGTCAATTGTGTCCAGTAAGCCCCCCAATCTGGCCCTCCACAATGCTGTAAATCAATAGTTCTTGCATTTCTCACTTTTCCGAGGTCAAACTTTAACCTGAGATATCACACCCCGGCAAGAAAAGTGACACAAGTCAAAAAATAAAAATTTTGATGTTATGTCATTGAAAAATATGTATGAGGTACCCCAGCGTGTTATATTACTATTCCATAGAATATAATACAAGTTATCACCGTAAATGCTCACCTAAAACTTAAAAGAAGCTTACACTATTTCAATATAAGTTTTATACTAACCTTTAAGTTGATGTTTCTCAAATTCTTCACTTTTTAGTTGTGTCACTTTTCTTGCCGTGGTGCGATGTGTCGGGAGGTACAAAAGATCGCCTGCGATGACAAAAATATCAAAAATAAATGGGCCAGTTTCTTTAAGCAGTCAGTTAAATATTTTTCTTTGAGACTTGCTGCCACAGTTTGAAACCCATGAATTGTGTGTGGAGCAAGTTCGGTAGCTCGGAGCAATACACTCACAAGGAAATTTACTGGCACAGGAGAACTGCACCTAGGATAAGTTATAGGAATGAACCACATCGGTACAGATTTGATAAAAAATATATGTCGTTCAAAACATGTGGAGAGGTAATGGCTGCTTGACTGTCAGTGTAGAGTACAGAAAATGGACGAAGGGGATTTTAGGGCTCCTCCAATCACCAAGGTTATGTCCTAGAACAAGCTGTACCTTATCCTCTGTAGCATGAAATATGACATTATAATATCTTAACTACCACGCCAAAGACACGAATCTGCATTTAGGAAGATTTTCACCTAACTGCATTTTTTCGAATTTTATACTGTGACAAATCCAGGAATCATTTTCATTATTAGTACCGATTTGAAGGTGCTATTCCTATAGTGCGTCTGACGCATGCATCTATTTCAGTACGGCTGGCGTATAGTTGGCGCTTTCGTAGCTAACGTATTGTAGGAAACAGTTGCATAATCGTCCTGACTTAAAAATATTGCAGCACTTTCATTACTTAACGGATTTTCATGTTTTATAGCTAATTTTAAAGAAGTATTTGTTTTCTTTAACATGCTTTATCATGTGAATGATCGGTTGAGGAATGATATAATTGACCCCCAATGATTCTGTAACATCCCATTGTAGCAGTGCTCTGTGTCAGACACGCTATAGGAATTGTACCTTTAGTGAGAAAACAATCTTTGAGGCTTAACTCGATTTTCTTCTATCAAAAATTTGAACGCGTTTTTGTAGAAACGTCAATTTTGCAGAATCGCACCTTTGTCGTGTTGGTAACGATATGCGTAATGCCACTGATTTTAGTTCCCGTAAAACTCTAAAGGCGGCTTATCTGATCAAACTGACATAAAGCAGACGTATTCAAGAATTCCCTAATTGGAGGTCATAAAACTCCTTTCAAGTGATCAACTCCCCATAACTAACTCTGGAAGTACTATTACAGCACTCCATTTGTCAAAAAATCTGTAATTTTACTGTAGATATCTGTAAAGCTGTAGGATATTATATATATATATATATATATATATATATATATATATATATATATATATATATATATATATATATATATATACAGTGCGTATCGAAATGATAGGTCCACTAGTAAAATCGAAAGTTATGTTGGTAAAAAAAAGTTTTACTGTGTACAAAGTACTATTTTATAAACTACGTTAGTTCATAAAATGAAAAAATTATGCATAAATAATATACAAATCATAGGAATTATACGGAAGATAAAAATTATGTGAAACAGCTGTTTCAAAAAGATAGGTCCACTGAACTAAACATCGAATTAGTCTTCAACTAATACGAAATTTTCCCACCGTTTTTCAGAATAAGCTCATAAATTCTATTCGGCATAGTTTCTACAAGTTTTTGTAAAGAGTTTGTCTCGATTTTTGCCCAATCAGAGGAAAAAGCGTTTTTTAAGTCTATAGTACAGTTGTACAGCCTTCCGCCTGCATACATTTATCTTGTGAGTATGGCCCATGTGTTTTCTACCGGATTCAGTTCGAGGCTGCAAGGTGACCAATCGATAATATGTACATCATTATCCAGAAACCATTCAAAAGTGGACTTTGCAGTATGCACAGGAGCATTGCCCTGTTGGAACATAAAGAACGAGCATCCAATGTGCTCTGATTGTGGAAGAAAATATTGTTCAAGCAGCTGTTGGTAGGCTGCAGCATTCAAACGATTGTCTACAAATGCTATATCAGTTTTTCCTGCACGTTTAAATCCGGCCCATACCATAATGGAACCACCTCCAGCTTGCCTCTTCGAGAATATCTCTCTATCGGAACGCAGATCGTGCCAGTAATACTGCCAGCCATCTGAACCATCCAGGTTGAATTTTTTTTCATCACTGAATGTCACTCGATGTCAGTCTTCTTTCCAGGACATCACTTCCTGTGCAAATTTCAATCACTTTTTTTTTGTGCTCTTTAGTTAATTTCGGGGCCGCTTTCCTCTTCCAGCAAACTAAATTGTCGAACTTCTTTACCACTCTATGGGCCGTAGATTTTGATATTGGAGGGTTTTGTTGCCTGACCAACGTGGATAAGCTCGTATTTTCAGATTTTAAATCCTTTACGATACTCCTTCTTTGTCGAGGTGTCACTTTTGATGGCCGCACAGATGTTTTTTTAGTGCCATAAGCATTTCCAAGTCGCACAAAATTGTTTACAGCATTATGCGATCTGTTTAAAAGTTTAGTTATGTCTCTTTTCGATTTTCCACACTTCTTAAATACATCAATTTCCCCCTGCTCAATCAGCGGAAGACTGCAATGACGAACCATTTCATTTGATTGCAATGTGATGTTCAAATCTGTTTAAATACCTCCACAGCAGCCAGCGTAATCAATCAGTAAGACTAAACTGTGATATTTATGCAAATTTTGTGGAAATAAACGTTTTGGTGCAAAGATTTATAAAGGTGGACCTATCTTTTCGAAACGATCTCAAAATGAAAATTTGCGTAAAATAAAAATGAATTATTTATTTTTAACAAATTGCTTCCTAAATAGTTATAACGATTATTGTATTATTATCTCCACCAAAAAAGTGATTCTTATTCTAAATTAAGAGTCGAAACTTTGAAAAATGCGGGTGGACCTATCATTTCGATACACACTGTATATATATATAGAGAGAGAGAGAATAAATGTTGTAGTGGTGAAACCCCAAAGATCTTGTTCTTTTACGCTACAATTTTTGTCACCACACCATTTCATCCGGTACAGTCCCTCAGTGCTTCTTATAACTCTCCCGTTGTTTCTTTCCAGACTCAGACTCAGAGACAACCCGGCCGTTGCATCAAGCTCGGCGGCCAAATGCCCGCGTGCCAGACGAAGGACTTCGTCTCCCTTAATTACAACGAATGCAGCTAGAGGTCGCTCTCGACGCATTTCCGACCGTTTCAGTATATGCATGGATCGAAAAGACTTGTGATATTTTCGTCCCAGGAACTCGGTTTGACATGAATTCATTTTCGGTTCTCATCGCTTTGCCCTCCACTGAAAAACATCATTCACGGTACAGAATGTATTTTTGTAGAACCCCACGAATAAACTAGTTTGTGACATACATCGCCATCTGCGTTTCGTTTCTGTTTCTTTTCCACGCGTGAGAAATCGATGTTTGCCATATAAGCCGTTATTTTCGAAAGTGGTATAAGTTCACTGTGGAAAAAAAAGAGTTTATTTTCTTCAACAATTTTAATAATTATTATTGCATAGTATGATTTAGCATGTTTATAGTGTTAAAAACATCATCTGAATTGAGTAACGTTTTCCAATATTTTAAAATTAAATTAAACACAAACCTGTAAATATCTCGGTGTATAAAAAATTGACTTATATCACTTTCAAAAATAACGGCTCACATTTCAAGTCGGAGAGACGTACAAGAGCTGTGAAGAGTTAAATAATAATTTTTGTTGATACGTTGCAAAAGAATAAACATATTATTAAATTTTCCAATAATTACAGTTGGTTGCGTTATGTTCTATGGATCAAGCTTTTTGTTTGGCCAATATCCACGTAACACGGTTTCCGATATGTTGTCTCGGACATCGTGTGGAACTATTGGCAAGTTTGAGACTATTGGCAAGACTGGAGCGAACAGAGCAATAAAAAGCTTCACAGCATTCGTCCAGACATCTCAGTGGACCTACTTTGCCTTGAGAGGCTCTCTGATGTCCTTTGAATTGTCTTCGAATCGATAATTTTTAATTTTCAACTAACGTCATACTAGAGCAACACAATGGGTTATTGACGACGTTCCGTGATTCGATATTCCACATTGACTAACTCCATGAATAACTCGCGTTGCCAAGCTTGTCAAACCAGTCGAATTTTTAAGCTGTCTGTTGTTCCGCGGTAATCCCACCAGTAAGTTAGCAACCCACGTCCTCATGGACAAGTGGATGGAGAGAAAACGCGCGATCTCAGCAATGTTAAAAACCTAAAAAATTTCCGCGGCTCCGGTGAAGAACCTGGCATTACTAGTCGATAATGAGAGAACGATCTTACGTGTTAAATTAGGTGTTTTCTTTACAATAGCTGTTCTTTTTGTGGTAGGGTAGAAGGAGGCTTGTGTGGACATGGGGTAAGTGTGGACAACTTGAATAATTCTGCTATTTGTCAGTCAAAATCTCTCTGCAAGTTTTGCAGAATGGCAACACTGATATAAACTTCCATGTGTAGTTGCATGACCACACACTTGATAGTTCAGTAGCAATTTATGAAACTAGGATTTCATGGTGGAAAAATAAGTTCTTTATTTGTCTTTCAATTACAAGATTAGACTATTTTAATTCAATATTTTAAAAAAAGGCCACAGTATGTTATAAATCAATATATTCATTAGCTATTTTGATATTCACCTTTTCTCTACATGGTTTAAATTAACCAGAAGTAGGCTTAAATAAACAAATGACTCCATGGGGCTAGTGTGGCCACATGGTGGTGGGGCTACTGTTGGCATGTCCACACCAGCCCTATTTAGCTTTCAGTGGTAAAAACATGGGTTAAATATTACATTTTAGGCTATTTATTTATTAAATAAGATTGTCTATGTAAAAAATTCATAACAAATAATTCTATTTTTTTTTATTTTAAGGCTTTTGGAATTAAATTAAATTGATTTTTGTGAAATGGTAAATTAAGTTACAAGGAATTATATCGTTTTTCACACAAAGCAGCTCTTCTAATAAGCAAAGTGAAGATTTCTTTTTCCCAAATGTGAAGGACATATCACAAATGTCAAGAAATGATATTGTAGATAAATTAACATCACCAGATGTTGCCGGTAGTACAATTCGCACTGCATCTCAGTTGACATTTAATGTTAATTAATCTATCTACATTGCAAAATAGAAGCATAATTCCATTTTTACATTAAAATTATTTTCCCACTAAATGAAACTTAAAAATAGCTTTCTTATTGTGTTGATTTGTCTTTGAAGTACATCGATAATATAGTGCAGTTATTGATTACAAATATATTGGACTTAACATCAATTAAATATACTTTATTAAAGATTAACATTTATAAGGATTTACATTGTTTACGTTAAAATTGATTTCATTATGGTTTTACACACTTTCATGGGTTGTATTACATTGTATAATCAGTATTCTAACTTGTCCACACTAGCCCCATGTCATGGGGCGTGTGGATAAAAACTAATTTTTTTAAATAAATGATTATTAAAAAACTATATTTCCAGATGTTTTAATATATTAACCAAAATAAAGGTAAAAGAGTACATTATTGTAAAAAATATAGTGGATGAGTCAAAAATTATATTTAGTACACTTTTTTGCCAAATTTATAAAAATTGTCCACACTAGCCCCCTTTTCCCCTAACGGTTTTCTGTAGAAAATAACATATTTTATTCACATGAAAACAAACAACACAATAGCATTCATTGTCGTTCTGTCAGAATTTCCTCTCCATTTGGTAACAAACATTGTAGATTATCTTGGAACTTCCAAAAAAAGTCTGATATATTTTCAAAATTTTCTTAATGCTCTCGTGATAATTTCGAGAATTGAAACACCAATTTCTTTTTACTGTGATGAATCTCTCGTATCTTTTAATACCTAAGCATATAGAAATACCGTGTTTTATATGATTAAATTGAGAAAGATTTTCATTTTGTTTTATTGTTGCCGATTGTTCTAAACGTTTTTCCATGAACTCTTATTTGAAACTAAATTTGAGTTAATTTTGGCGCTTGTTCTCGTTCAATTTTTACCTGAACTTTTACTTGAAAACAAAGCTAAAGTTTCTTTTAAATCATGATCAAAACATTCACAAATATATCACATTTCAAATTGCAAAACTTGTAGTAAATTTTATAACACGTAACAACATTGTTATATTCAAAGACATACCACACTCCGGCAAGAAAAGTGACACAACTCAAAATAGCAGAATTTGAGTATATATAAAACATCAACTTAAAGGATACTATAAAACTTATATTCAAACAGTATTAGCTTCTTTTAAATTTTAGGTAAATATTTATGGTTTTAACTTCTGTTTAGAATAGTAATATAACACGCTTATAACACACATAACATAATATAGACGTTTATTGTGTCCCCTCATACATATTTTTCAATGATCTAACAAAAATTTTATTTTTTTACTTGTGTCACTTTTTTTTGCCAGGGTGCGATACGTAAATAAGTCTCCGTAAAAACTTCGTAAATTTCAGGCATTAAGCCAGCAAAGCTGTGATTGTTTATGGATTCAAAACAAATATTAAGTTAAAGTGCTGTTGTACAAAAAAGTGTTTGAAATACAAATCGGCTGAGCTTTACAAAATGTTATAGCAAAAAACATTAAATTATCCGTAAGCGTAAACAAACAGCGCGCAATCACTCCGGTTCGCGAGTAATCTCGTGAAACGCGAGAAAGCGCGAGGTTAGCATCAGAGATTGGCGTAGTTGCGAAATCCGAAGCCAAAGAGTGCCCGGGTAATGGTAATGGTAATTTTAGTTAACGTCGTACTAGAGCAACACAACGGGCTATTGACGACGGTCCGGGTAATTTTTGGTAATTTTTTTTAATTAACGTCGTACTAGAGTAACACGACGGGCTATTGACGACGGTCCGGGATCAGTCCCTTAAGGGAAAGATCCGAGGACAACACCTCGTAATTTTGAACCACGGTCAGATGACGAAGCAACACCTGAGCTGGCACCCCACTCTCCAAACTTCCACGCCAACCCAACGTGAGGACTTTCGGCCACGACAGATTTAAGGTGCACCAGCCGCCTCTACACCATACGCTTACAAACATCCATGCCCGGACCCGGATTCGAACCAGGAACCTTCCGATCTAGAGGCTAACACCTTAACCACAAAGAGTGCCCGGGAGTTAGTCCGGTTAGTTAGTTAATATCGCGTCCGGGATGCATATTGGCATTCCTTACATTGCCAGGAGACCATTGACATATCAGCGGCCTGTGATTGGATTACCATCGCGGGAGAAGATGCGGAATTGCGCATGCGTGCAGAATCGAAAAAAAAAACCATGGAGTCAGTTCTTATGAAAATATCATCTGTTACCTACCCAAGAGTTTTGAAAATAAAATTGTCGATGAATCCAAAAACGTGTTGATTCGAAGTAACGTCAAGTGCTTGGATGATATAAATTTGTGGGTACAAGAGTTCGGAGAACTTACAAACACAAAATGGAACTCCAGATCTTCACATCCTTCTGCAAAAAGAATTGTATGCTCGTAAGTACTTTTTATGCATTCTCTCTAGTTTTTATCCTTAAACTGCAATTTTTATAAAAGTAAATGTTTTTTTTTTTTTTTTCTACTGAATGGCTGACTTTAAGATCCCTAGATCGTCAAATATAAACAATTAGGGTTAAATTAATATTTTTAAATTGTTATGCTGCCATCTATGAGGGAAACAAACAAACTAAGATTTATAATGTTTAATTTCCCGCCTAACAATTTTCTGTCAAGTAATTTGTTGTATAAATACTATTCATTTTAGAACTTTCTTTCTCATGATTATATAGTAAACAATTGTTTTTATTATTTTTATTTTAGAAAGAAATTTGTTTGTCATCATAGTTCATTCATGAAAGTGTCAAATGAGTTGAACAAAAGAGGAATTTCAAAAAATTCCAATTGTCCTGCGTCAATAAATGTTACTGTAAAACTTGAAACAGTAGCAACAAAAAAAACCAGATAAGTTTGTTAATGTTAGTATAGTTTAGTTCTTACATCTACTTTTAATAAGGCAAAGGAATCTATATGTGTTCATTTCCCTAAACTAGGACTATTTGCATAACAAGCAATTATTTCTTGAAAGTAAATTAACTCTAGAACAACTTATGCATATCATTCAAATAAATCTAATGAAATAATTCAAGTATCTACTCCAAATCTAAAAGATATATAAAAATGTGTGAATTTAATAAAAATATGATCATCATATCTGCTGACATTATATTTCAGCTTTCAGATGCAAAAGGTGACGTACTCATTTTTTAAAATATAAAAGCTGTTGCTGAGTTAGCATAGAAGACTGCCCCATTGGCCTATAAATTGTATACTGTTTTGTAAATCCACCAAGTTCTAGAAATATTCTATCATAACATAGTGTAGCCAAATCTAACTTTCAACTAAATAACTCTGGAAAATTAACTTTTAAACTTTAGCTGATAATTAAGGTCGTAACCTAAAAAGGGATATAGAAATGAATAAAATATTTAACACAGAAAAATTTGTAAAAAAAATAGTCGGTTTCTAAATCTATCATGACTTTATTATTGTTAAAGTGTCCCCCCCCCCTTTTTTTGGAATTAAATGCAATGCTTTATTGGGAATTTTTCCATTTTATATAAGATATATATCTAAACATATTTCTACAGTTGTGAAGCATAAAAAATTGGTAATACATGTGCAATAATTACAGTGAATTGAATATTAAATGTCTGAATTTTAGGAAGGATTAGTTGGTGTCGTTGCCATAAACAGTGCACACAACCTATAGCTTAGACACAGCGGAAACTCTATGATTTCTCCCTGCTGCATCTGTCAAAGAGAAGTTCATTGAATATTTTCAAGATGGAATGAGTGTTTCAGAGTCGTGCAAATTCCATGTAGGGTTGCTCCAGATGCAAGAAGCCTTCAATGAGACAGATTTGGCAAACAGTCGAATCAATCCAACTTACAGAAAAATTAAGTACTGGCATGATCAGTGGCGAATTGAAAACCTAGTGCCTAGAACTGGGGTTTTAATGATTGAGGTAAAGAGGTTTTTTTTTTTTTTTTCATTGTAATGTGAACAAAAATTTTGATACACTAATGTCAACTTTTCTTTATTTATTTTTTCTATATTTATGGACCTTAAAATTTTTTTAAGGTTAAGTAAAAAAACTCTGCATTCTATAGTAAACTCAGCTGTTCCCATCCACTTTTAGAAGTCTCAGTTAATGGACAACTTTAATGTCTGTAACTGGACCGAGCAGCTGAGTCCACCAGAAATACCGAGAGAATCTAACTCAATGTTTTTTTACTGTGAAAAAAAAATGATATGAACAAAATTTTTAAGAACGGCTTGATACTAAAATCCTATGCAATCATTAATATAAATTTGTTTTTCAGAAACTGGAAGAAAAACTCAAAGTATATGAGCAGGCAGGAATCGCAGTTCGCTTTCAACCCGAACCATTTGCTGTGGCGATTGTTACGCCAATAATGAAACGAGCGCACCAGCTCTCTTCATCACAAGAGATTGTGTTTGCTGATACGACTAGTTCATGCGATGCAGAGAATCATGCAATCACATTCATTCTCACTCCCTGTGCTGCTGGTGCCTTTAGGCATTGTAATAACAAAGGGGCAAACAGAAAAGGCATATGCGACTGTGTTTCAGCTTCTGAATGATGCTGTAGTGAATCCTTTCTACGGAAAGGGGCAACCAGAAATTATTCTCACAGATCATTCAGAGGCTGAGATAAATGCATTGAAGACTGTCTGGCCCAAGAGTAGAAATTTACTCTGCATTTTTCATGTAGGCCAGGCTTGTCTGGAGATGGCTATGGGAGGCAAAACATCAAATTCAAAAAGAACATCGCAGCATTTTGATGGCTATGTTCCAGAAAATACTGTATGCTAAAACGTACAGGTAGCTGAGGAAGCTTACAGCGATGCACATGGATATGTGGGCTCTTATCTCCCTACTTATGTAAAGTGGAATGAATACCTAGAGCAGTATTGGGAAAATCGAGAACTGTGGTGTCTTGTTTTTCGAAATGAGAAAGTAAGGGGACACCACACAAATAATTTTTCAGAAGTTTGTGTTCGAATTTTTAAAGATGTTGTACTGTCTCGTGTGAAAGCATATAATGTTGTAACTTTGTTGGACTTTTGCGCCACTTCATTAGAAGCTTATTATTCTCGTAAACTGAGAGACTATGACAACAATAGAAATGCCAGTCCACGCTTGTTCCTGTTGTCTTTGAAGCAGAAATCATCTTATTTAAATAAAGCAGATGTACAGAAACTGGACGAGTTTATGTTTCTAGTAAAAAGTGAATCCGACATTACTAAGAAGCACTTTGTGAACATGAGAAGTGGATGTTGTTCATGTTCAGTTGGACTGTACGGCAAATTTTGCAAACACCAGTTTGCAGTGTTTGTACATCACGATACTGTTTCCCAGAACTTTCCGTCTATTACTCCTAAAGACAAGCACGAAATTGCTGTTTTAGCTTTGGGAGAAACTGCACCCCGTTTGGAGTTTTACATGCCTTTTTTGCTCTCAAGTAAAACCCCATGCGTAAAAGAATCTTTACCATCACAAAAAAATATGTTTGCTGAGTCAAGCTCAGTGACTTCAGTCAACGACTCAATTCAGGTAGCTGAAGCAGAAAATGATGAGGCTACAAAAGATGAAATATTTCAAGGTCTCCAGCAAAAACTTATTGATTGCCACAAGAAATTTGGTTCATCTGCTAGTGGTTTAAACAAATTTGTAAGTCGAATTAATAAAATTTGTTCAAGTGGACAAAGGGAAGAGTTTTTATGCACTGCTGGTAACAGTATCCCAATGCGTAGGAGGGATGGTACAGCTATTCGTGTACAGCCCACAGCGATTGCAAGGCGATCTATTCAAGTCACGCGTGGGAGCAAGCGCCTCCCTTCTGGACGACCACCTTCAAACTCAGCAGCGAAAAAGAAAAGAGAACACTCGCTGTCACTGAATGTGAAATTGAATCAACCCAATGCAAAGTTGCATGGAACTGGACATTGAGCTATTTTTAATTTTTAATGTAAATTTTTAATTTTTGTCAAAATAAAAACCTTTTTTTTTCTTGCAATATTGTAAAAAAAAAATTATTTTCTAAATATTTTCAATTTATTGTTCCATTGTAAAATGATCATGATTTTCAGAGACCGAAATTCCTCTTTCATTCAACTCATTTTACACTTTCATGAATGAACTATGATGACAAATTTCTATCTGAAAAAAAAAAAATTGTTTACTATATAATTATGAGACAAAAAAGTTCTAAAATGAATAGTATTTATGCAACAAATTACACGAGAGAAAATTGTAAAGCGGCGAATTAAACATTATAAATCTTTGTTTCCCTCATAGATGGCAGTATAACACAAATTGTTTATATTTGGCGATATGGGGATCTTATAGTCATACGTTCAGCATAGAATTTTTAACAAACATTTACTTTTTTTAAATGGCAGTTTGAACAAAAAAGCTTAAGAGAATACATAAAAAGTACTAACGAGCACACAATTCTTCGTGCAGAAAGATGTGAAGATATGGAGTTCTATTTCGTGAATTCTATTTCTCCGAACTCCTGCGCGCATGCGCATCTTTTTCCCCGATGGTAATCCAATCAAAGGCCGCTGCTATGCCAATGGCTTCCTGGCAATGTAAGGAATGCCAATATGCGTCCGGGATCAATCCCCTAAGGGAAAGATTCGAGGACAACACCTCGTAATTTTGAACTACGGTCAGATGACGAGGAAACACCTGAGCTGGTGCCCCACTCTCTAAACTTCCACACCAACCCAACGTGATGACTTTCGGCCACGACAGATTTAAGGTACACCAGCCGATTCTACAACGTCTGCTTACAAAAATCCATGCACTGATCCGGATTCGAACCAGCAACCTTCCGATTTAGAGGCAAACAACTTATCCACCAGTCCGGTTGGTCGGCTCTTCGAATAGGATACACGCGTTTTACTCATAGGCATCTTTCATTATGGTGATCTTTCATTAACTAGGAAGTACTTAATAATTTATTTGGTTACATTCCATCTTGTGTTTGGAACAGGTTGTCCTACTTTTAGACCTTAAACTATTCAACTTTAAGTACTGAGCTGTCTAGTCGTTAAGGTGTTAGCCTCTAGATCGGAAGTTTCTTGGTTCGAATCCGGGTCAGTTCATGGGTGTTTGTAAGCGTATGGTGCACCTTAAACCGCTATCGTGGCCAAACGTCCTCACGTTGGGTTGGTGTGAAAATTTCAAGAGTGGGGTGGCTTGTCATCTCACCATGGTTCAAAATTACGTGGTGGTGTCCTCGTATTTTTTCCTTAAGGGATTGATCCAAGACTGTCGTCAATAGCCCATTATGTTGCTCTAGTACGACGTTAATTAAAAATTACCAATTACCAAACTTCTACACCAACCCAACTAAATTATTAAGTAATGAGCAAAAACTGCTTATTGTAGGAAGGCTGTAAAATATAGTCCTAACCGTTTAATTACAGGACATCCATCAATTTGTATATGTCTTTATTGTATTGCTTGTTGTAGGAAGGCTGTTAAATATAGTCCTAACCGTTCAATGCCGGGACGTCCATCAATTTGTATGCGTCTCCATTGTATTGCTTATTGTAGGAAGGCTGACAAATATAGTTCTAACCATACAAAACTAGGACGTCTATCATTTTTTAAAAGTCTCCATTGTATTGTTTATGCCTCATGTCCAAGTTCAGTCAATCTGGCTAAATAAGCACACAAATTTAAAGAAACAACTGTAAAACCACTATTAAAATTAGAACTGGTGCCAATATAGTACAGAGAAAAGAGGCTCATGTTAGATCTTCGTGCGTTTCTTTTTGGAAAAAGAAAGAGAACACTTGAAACTCTACAAAACGTCAATTTCTTAACCTTAAAACAACAAATGACACCACAAATAACAATATTTGTCTCAGAGAAGATCAGTACCAATTTCAAATTGTTTTGCAACACACGATACTTTTCGCTCCCGTTCCCAATCTTTCTCTGACCTTCCTTCTACTCCAATCACCCATCAGTAAACCCCTCACGGTGCCACCTGACCACTAGGGTGGGCCGAAAAACACTTTTTTTGCGAAATCGCTGTTCTAATAGTGCGGAAAGGGTTCTCTCTGGGTTCAATAAACACGGTGTAAAATATTTTTTTGATTGGATAATATCTTCTGCCCCCGCATCGCACTTGAATTTTGGAAATTTGGGTAAAAATTGGCAATTTTTATTCGGCATAGGAAATATAATTATTTTCAATATTGCTATTCCAATAGTGCGGAAGAGGTGCCCACTGGGTTCAATAAGAAAGGCGTAAAATATTTTTTCGATCGAATAATATCTTCTGTTACCGCATCGCAATTGCAGTTATTGAAGAAAATTGCACTTTTTTATGTGTTATAGAAGTAAATCAAACACGAAATATAGATGGGTACAAGTACTGTTTATTGTTGTATTGTATTTTACATTTGATTATATTGCCTGAAAATATTAAATAATAGCTGATTCGCAATATATTAATATAATATTTGTTAAGAATATTGTAACCATAGAATTGTTATGACATGCCAATACCAAAAGTTTACTTACACTTCTTCAGCAAGAAGAGGCTTGAAATCAGCCAAAATGGTCGAATTCAGGCATAATAAATCGGGAAAAGAATGTAGATCTAATGAACCCGTTTCTACATTGAAATCCATAAACCTTAGCGGATGCTTCTGTCACTAACTTGGCAACTGCCTGTGTGTGACATGGGAAGTGAACAAAGTCCCATTCTGGATTTTTCTTATCACGAACAATGGAACTAAATACGGCAGTGGATATATCACGGAGGATTGGTGGAGAAGTAATAGTAATTGATGACCAGTCAATCAATTCCGTATAGTCTGCAGCTACAAAATTCAGTTTTGGTGGGAGAAATACATGTACTGACTTTACATTAGAAGATGACTCTCTAGACTTAATTATACGTCGTGCAGCAAGTTCTCTGATGTGCGGTCGTTCATCGTTCAACATACTCAGACAAGAGCAAAGAACGAATTTCTACACATTACTCCATCAACGACGTCCTTGAGGTCTTGAGATTTTTTTTATCCAATGGCGGGGCTCATATGAACTTAATCATTCGCCACTACAAGGCCGGCCACTTGTGAAGGAGCACCCAGTGGGAGGACCATCAATGTCCCTAATAAAGGACAGCACAATTAGATCCATGCCCTGACCCGGATTCGAACCAGGAAATTTCCGATCCAGAGGCCAACACCTTAACCATTTGACCGGTTGGTCGTCGAGGTCTTGAGATAAATACCTGGATCTAGAAATAATATTCCACACATGCTTGGTTAGCTCCATTTTCAGCTAATGTTTAGACTTTATATTAAACCAGTTGGGAGTGTAAACTTTCATAACAAATTCAGCGATTTGTTTCAACGTCAAAGAAGGATCTGGAGAACTAACATACTTAGAACTCTGTTCGTTGTTGTTAGCCAGCGTGAATGTGATAATGGACCAGGAGTCTAGCCAGTTCATCAGAACACTTACCCAATCGCACCGCTTGATATATTTCTAGTAAGTACATTTGATCCTTGCTTAAGTCACGTCTATCAGTTGTTGGTAACTCGCCGTCAATAATTTCGAAAGTTGCCACTGGCAAAGTTTCACATGTAAGGAGCGCCTTCCCAATATTTACAAAATATGATTTTGGACCATTTGTTGTCGCGTCCAACCTTTCAAACAGATGCCTCATAATTAGTTCGTTAAAATGCAGGAAACATATTACCCACTGCAGAAGTTTACCAAGTTTCAGTTCCGAAAACCGAATTACACCATATTTCCATTCGGTATTAACAGATGCACAGTCACAGCCAATTGCCATAAGCTGCGAAAGATCTCTTGTGATCCCTTCAAAATATCCGATAATTGTCGCGGAAATCTGTTTTGTGGTGCCAAATGATGGACACAAATGAGTAATGTAACGTGAACCCGGTTCTTCAATAAGAGATAAATGTTCCTCTTTTGCTTTTCTCGTGCATCTTTTAGTATCTACTCTCTCCTCTATCAATGTAGAATCTTTTCGACCATCGAAATACAGCCCCTTCAACGGTAATGCCTGAGCTTCGCTTTAAAACTTGAAATTTTAAATCCTTTCTAACTTTAGCCTTTCCCTTCGCAGCTTGTTTTTGTCGACCACCAAATCTGAGTTGTTTCTAGTTATGAGTCCGGCATCGTGAAGAACACTTGAAGAAATTGAAGCCACAGCCCTGTCCTTGCGAGACTCCAAACCTGTCGCCAACCATAGCAGTTGAAGGGAGGCCAAGTTGCATTTGTGATGATTTAGATAGAAACGGAGTTAGTTAATTGTTTGTACTTTCGATCAGTAAGAGAGATTAAATGGTCCGCTGTCGATAGTTTGTAAATGTCCAGATTTAAATCTACTTCAGGTATATCTGCAGAGGAATGTGAACTGTGAACCACCCAACACTCCTTTCACTTCCTGTCAAGGATGTCACTCAACATACAGAGAGCATAAAAAGACGAAAAAAGTGCAATTTTCTTCAAAAATAACAAAATTTCAATTGCGATGCAAGAACAGAAGATATTATTCCATCGAAAAAATATTTTACACCTTTCTTATTGAACCCAGTGGGCACCTCTTCCGCACTATTAGAATAGCAATATTGAAAATAATTATATTTCCTATGCCGAATAAAATTGCCAATTTTTACCCAAATTTCCAAAATTCAAGTGCAATGCGGGGGCAGAAGATATTATCCAATCAAAAAAATATTTTACACCGTGTTTATTGAACCCAGAGAGAACCCTTTCCGCACTATTAGAATAGCTATTTCGAAAAAAAAGTGTTTTTCGGCCCACCCTACTGACCACTTTGCTCTCTGATCACGTGACACTGACACCTTTTCCCCCAAGTATTGGTTGGATGAAGGAGAATATTACACAATAGTTCATTTCTGATTTAGTCAGAGATCACAGAGATTAAATAAACTTGCCGAGTACTTTTTCAAAGCGTTTATTTAATTTGTTACAAAAGTGTCTCACCGGTTCACGATAATATAACTTTTAAAACCTTTAGTTCCATCCACTGCGATATACTCCTCATATATTTTAATGGATCTATCTAGGAGATTGAAAGCGATATTAGCAATCACAGTCGTGTTGCACTCGCTCACAGTTGCCGAGATAAACTAAGTCAAACGTAGTGGCACACATTGATATACAGCAAAATATCTTTATAACGGACAATGAGCGAAGTGAAAGACCATTTAAATTTTAATATTCAATATGTTTAGCAATCGGCAAATGAAAATGTGTTTGTACATTATGAACACCCTACGACACCTTCTTCATTTATAAACTGTATAAATAAGCAGCAAACAAACCCAGGAGAAAATAAATTATTTTTTAATATCAATGAATTATAAATAACCAACCAACAGCAGTAATCATCAATCTTCTTGTTCTAAAGATTAATGCTGTGAATACGTACACCCATATTTATCAATTCAACCTATGTTGAAGGCTGTTTCTATTTGATACATAATAAACACTTTTTATAGATGCCTACTTTACTTTCAATGATGCACACTCTGTTGCATTACACTCCTATAAAAATTATATACTATAAACAAGACTTTCATTAAAACGGACAACCTTCAGCCCCTACTAGTTCATTACAACGATGATCTGCTGTAATACATCCTTTTCCACACTCACGACGATAGATGGGAGTTTCGCGAGCATGATGTATTGAGCATTTTGCAAATTGGACTTCACGATCTTAAATAATATTCTAATGCGATGACCGTTCAACCCGTATTTTTAACGATATAACTATTTCAATTGGGACTAAATTTTGTCCCCTACGCGATCAGCCGTAACTCGTCCGTCCCACACTATCCTTGGCGTTAGAAGTATTCCTAAGACAAAAGAGCAAATGCATAATCTTCAGGACTGTAAAAGGTGTAAAGCTTTAAAATTAAACCTAAATGTATAGCTTGGCAAGATCCTTGGCGTTTTAGAATTTTGCCATGCTGTAACGTTAATTGAAAACGTTACATCCATAATCATCACCACACCTACACCGAACCTAAAAATTACACAGACAACACCAATTTTCATGGATTCGCCCCCTAAACTCACCGAAACGAACACTTTCTGAAACTCACTCGTTCTCCCAACGGAAAAGTACAACGCTACAAGCTGGAATCCCCTTGCATTCCTTCTTCCCACAACGGTCGAAGAGACGGCCGATTCCGAGAAAAAGTGGGCAAATTTAGGGGTCAACCCCTTGCCAACTTTCATTCATAGATTCAACTATCAAAAAGGTAATTAACTTCATCAATTTTGATCGTACGGCTTCTGAACATCTGTCAAAATGTGCTTTAAGACCTTATGGTCATTTTGATAGTTGTTTCTAGTCGATGTGATGAAGGATTGATTTTATAATCCACTTTATTCAATTTCATTCATTCAGACCCAGGGAGGACGCAAAGTGGGGTTGCCACTTGGCGGTTTCTGGCTGGATTTCGGATGGAGATAAACCATCAAAAATGGAATTTTGGCAACAGAATTGGCGACAAAATCGCAGTTTTCATTCATCCCATAAATACAGGTGTTGGCGTGATTTTCCTCAGACTCTCACTTTTCACCAACGTCAAAGGACGTAGTTTTTTTTTACTGTCTGGATTGTTCGGGGTAACTATGTGGATCGTGAAATCGAAGGGAAGTGTTTGAACGAAGGATCTGAATCAACTCCTGTGGAACATCCCTTTCAACCATCTAATCTTCCTGGCTGGTCTCTCCTGTTGTTCAACACTTTTCTTTCTTCAACAATCCTTTGTATTGATAATGCAGTTACCTCCAACCTTTTTCAATTTCTTCAAGGAGTGGAGGCCTCAGGAAATACCGTCCCGGTGCGGTTTCTTCTTCATTTTCCGTGTATTTTTTTTCTCCAAGGCTCCACTCCGACAGGAATCTCAACATAACAAATTCCCTTGTTTGAGCAACGCACCTACCCCTTCAAACCACGATAAAAGACGAATGTATGAACCCTCGCCGATGTGAAGGTGAAATAACATAAAGTCTTCTTCGTATTGGAATAAAAGAAGTTGTTTCCACTCTCAATCATCTATTTTTGATTCTGGGTCATCAACGTCACCAGCCAAATCCCATTATTTCTCCCCATAACTAAATACTGGGAAGTGGCCGTCGTTTCCACTGTCCCCATTGCATTTCTAATACATTTCAAGGAATCTAACCTCATCGGTCTCCAAATTCGAATCCGGTTCCCTCATCAGAAAAAGACTCTCCTCAATACTGGAAGAATTTCAGATAATGTCATCTTGAGAACCACAGGTCGTATCGAAATCTTATTTTATCTCTTGATCTTTTGTTGAAGAAGTCACCTTAATCATTTAATGGGAAACCTAGGGTTATTGCTATTGAAGTCCTCTTGCTAATATTTTAGTAAGTAAGGAACCACTTCAACTCATCCTAAGTTATCACAATCCCAATTGTCTAACCATGCTATACTATACTACCTACCTACAATCTAAAAGAAATAAGACAAAGAAATAAAATCAAAAAGATCAAATCATAAATATATGTGACACTTGGTACCGTGACCTTTCCCAAGGTGATTTCTTGAATTCATTGAGAATTACTTCATGTTTAATAACTGATATTTCATGCATAAAAATTATTTTTAATGATTCTGCATTATTGCATTACTTACACCTCAAAAACTTGATTTTCATGCTCTCATTTTAAATTAAGCTACTGTTCAAATTTATTGTGTCATGGTTATCTGATTATTTGATTTTCAAATGACACTTAAAATTGTTATTGACTTAAAATAACATGTCACTTTTTCACTTTCTTTAACTGTTGATTTGCTTTAAGATTTCTTGATCTTATAAATAAACAACTCAAAATAACAACTGATCAGATACCCATTCTATAGACAGATAAGAAGTTCTATTTTTGTGCATTTTATACTGTTTTGTTAAGATTTTAGTTAAGATTTTTGTTATCATTATTTAGTAGTGATTTTTGGGTCCTTGTCCAAATTTTCAATATGTCTAAAAAGACAAATAACTTATCCATACAAATTGCCCCTTATGAAGGTGATCCAACCACATTGTGTTTCTTCAAGGAACAGGTTTTGAACACCATTAAAATTAACGGTTGGTCAGAGGAACAAGCCCTCACTTTTGTAAAATCCAAACTAGCTGGTGCTGCTTTACGATTCTATGTCGAATCAACACACCTTAAAAAGATCAACAAGGTCCATGAACTTCTAGACCAATTAGCTATTTTTTTTGCTCAAAAATCAAATGCTACTAGCATCCATCACTTAAATGCCCTTGTTATGTTACCATCTGAAACCATACGGAATCTTGCTCACAGAATCGATGTGTTGGTAAAAAAAGTTTATCCTGAAATTCATGAGAGTTCAGCTCTCAACAACATAAAATATGTCAAGCTCATTTCTGCCCTACCCTCAGATATTCGACTCAAACTTTTGGAGTCGGGCACAAATGACTATGATTTGGCCATCGAAAAAGCCCAAAACTTACAGGATATTTCCATCGAAAATACTGTCCTCAATAGAATCACTACACTTGAAAACCCTCCAGAACTTTTGGCTGAGGTTAATTCTCTAAGAAAGGAAGTTAATAAGTTAGCTAATGAGAAAAATACTATAAAGAAGGTCAATCATGTCACTGCAATTGACAAAAATTATAGACAAATTCAAAATCAAAGTCAAAACTCAAGAGGTAGAAGCCGATTTAGACCCTACAACCAATTCAATGGACAATCCTACCAACAAATCCACAACCAGAGAAACCCCACATGCCATTTTTGTGGAAAACTAGGTCACGTGATGAAAGACTGCTTTCAGTTCATACGAATAAACAACAACAACAATCCCCAAAATGATTACTCTAAAGAACACAATTTTCAAAATCGTCGTGGCAACTTTCACAGCCAATCCCGCCAAAACCAAAGACGCAACCACCCAAACTACTAGAGAGGAATGCAAGCGATGCGTTCGTTCCTCAACCTAAACAAAAAGCATCCCCTCTGACTCACCCAAACAACATAACTCTTCTTGAGTCAAATTTTTTTGATAAAATAGAAACCACTCATGTTACTGACAAACCCAATTCTGAACAACAACCCAAATATTATACACTCAAATGAACCCCTGCCCATTGTACAAATCAACCCAATCAGTGTAAAAAATACACACAATGTAGAAACCCAAATGTGCAACCTAATTGCTATGGTTCCAAAAACAGTTGTTGATCCACTCCTTGAAATTTCTAATGCTACCCTACTTCGAGAACAACTCACCGATAAGGACACATCCTTTATTTACAATCAGATCATGAACCGGAAAACTTCACAAAACCATGTCAAATACTTCATTAACCCTGACACAAAACTCTTGATGCACATCAAAAATGACAAAACTACTATTGGTCAGGCATGTATGTTGACACACAAAATTTTGTTGCGTCCTGCACAGTCTGCATCACATCGAAACCACATACAATTCCCCCTGCACCTTTTCAGCCCACCATGAAACCCAAACATCCAGGTGATGTTATTTCAATGGATTTAGTAGGTCCATTTCCCAGCGGTCAGCACATCTTAACTATAATTGACCATTTTTCCAGACATCTTGAACTGTACCCATTGATGAATATAACATCAAATGCTGTCATAAATTCCCTTTTCTCATATATTTCTACCCATGGAAGACCTGCCATTATCCTAACGGATCTGGGTACCCAATTCACTTCTGACATTTTCGAAACCTTTAATTCAACTCTAGGCATAAAATTATGTCACACCACATCCGGTAGACCACATGCCAATGCCATTAGTGAAAGAATTAACACGTCAATCAAATCCACAATTTCGGCTCTTCAAAGCCAAGGACATAAATTCTACAATGCAGTCAGAATACACCAAAATCTCTATAATGGCGCATTTCATCAATCAACTGGATATTCCCCCAATCTAGTACACTTTGGTAGACATCTCTCCTTAATTACCGATACATATGATCAAAGTGTTAATCTTCAAAAAAAAAATTTGTCACATTCTTATTCCCTAGTACAAATTCTTCATGCTCTACAAGAAATATATAGAAAAGTATTCTATAACAATCAGAAAAGCCAACAAACAAATTATCAACGACAAGCTCCACATTCAAAAACCAGAAACTTTCATATAAATGACAATGTTTACTTAAAATCCAAAGATAAATATAGACCAAAATATGAAGGTCCCTACACTATTACAAAAATAAATTCACCCGTCATTGTTTCAATTCAAAGAATTACAAAATCCAACGTAAAACCTTTTAAAATTCACATTGATAGATTAGTTCTTGTTCCTCCACGCCTAACACACTTGAGTCATACTACGGAAAATATTGAGATCAATCACGATCAATCATCGTCAGGAAATGGGCATGCATCTGCACCATATAACCTGAGACCACGCACGTTCCAGAAGTTGTGATCTGGATACTGTTATGACTGCAATCATCGAGATATGAGTCTACTTTTACCCCTCGTTTTTTTTAAAACCAGCAGCTATATCGATGATTGCACACTATAACATTTGTATATTATTTTCACAATCATTTATTTTTTTTTCACAACGTTTGGTTGTACATGTTGTACAACGGCTGTGCAATCAATTTGTGCAATTTCTACCGTCATTTACATTATCATGTCATAATATCATACTTATCATTCAATGGTAAGCAATTATGTTCGTGAACGATATCATACGCTACATCAAGTGGCTTTACTTTCAAGATTACAATTTCTAAAACCGTTAAACACCATATGGTTTTTGCACACTACCCGCCCTTATAACTCAAATGTTGGACATTATTTACATGTCAGTACCATGTTTTATTCACACAAATAATGTTGTCATTTTTCAACAGTTATTACATAAAATTGTAACTTTTGGTACTTTAAGGTTGTGTATATGTAGTTTGTGTTCAAACAAAATGTTTGCAACAATCAATCACACCCATCGTGTTCTTGTCACTTTTGCAAAAAGGTGTAATGCAGAAGTGAAAATAACACCAAAAACTAACTTTTACTTGTTAAAATTGACACAAAGTCATTTGGCATATCTTTGTACCAAATTATCTGCGTAATCCATTTTACCAAATACTGTTTAAATAAAATATATATATTTTATTGTAACCTTTTAAGAAAAATTTAATGTCCGAGGTACTTACATCCTCGTTTTAGGTCATTACTGATATTACGTACAATTAGGGACATGTGACTGTTGTGACATTTTAGTTTTTTTTTCGTAATGTCACCACCAAACGCTCTTATATACGTTCCTGGTACAACTATATGTTTCACATATTTAACCCCTACTTAGTACCAACAATTTTAAAGATTTTTCATAATGGACATTACTTTTGAATTGTTCTGTTACATACATACATATTATGCTATTAACATAAATTTTGTTCTTCCTTTAGTATATCAATTTTTGTTTTTATTAATGGCAAATGTATCTTTATATACGTTTTTACAACATTATGTGTCAATTGGCATTATTAATTTTTGGCTACAGGCAGTAATTGTTTGACTGTGAAGAGTTTACATTTATGTAAATTACAGTCAATCAAAAGTACGACAAAATTTGAAGTGGCACTGGTATTTCTTTTTATGAATAGTACATGTGTATTGGTTAGAATTTGGCATATTGTTGTTTTATGTTTGGCAACGAAACTTTATAGGACATTACTTATTGTTTCTGTGTAAACAATAACTTTTTAAGTTATCACATGAGTGCTGAGGAAAATGCCAGCAACTCGTAAGTTGATATGCCAAAATCATCTTATCTTGTTAACTAAGTACTGAAGAAAATGCCAGTGGCTTAGGAAAACAAAGTTTTCATGTACAAAAAGTTAGTTCTTTCATGTGCTTACCTGAACACTGAACTAAAATGCCAGTGGCTTCAACAGATATACGTGTATTTTTTTTTAATGCCAAAATCATTATATATGAATTGCGTTCTGTGGATAATGTTGTTACCAATGTGTTAATTCATATCTATATACCAAAGCTGTTTTTATCTACCACCTTTAATGCAAATTTGGAGTTACCAACACCATGGTTTGTGTATGTGCATACTTTAATTATATTTTCAAGGTTCACTACCTCATGGTTTATCTAAAATTTTTAACTATTAGTGAATCACTGAACTGTGTTTTAATAACATGCACATGTGCAGACTAATTACGAAATATTCCCAATTTTTTGCATTTTATGTAAACACTACACTATGCGACCAGTCATGCTTATTAGTGGGCCCATTTCGATTCAACTTTTCTTTCTACAAATTCTTCGCAAATCATTTAGATAAAAATCCAAATCTAATCTAAAATTCTTATCATCATTCACCATACATTACAGGGAATTACTGCGATATGCACTGTGCGCTGGTCGTACAAAGTTCCATGCAGAGTCACCTGGCCAGATTTCCCTCGTGGAACCGCTCATCGCTTTCATTGTTGGTAATGTAGTTTCCATCATTTAAAATTTTTTTTCACAATATCCTTTTAATTGTTTTCCTTTTAAGCAGGCTTGTCGCAGTGTCAAGTTCACGCATAAATTTTAGCAAGGTATTTGCTTCACTGGATTGTTGTAACACATACAGGCTACATTATTACAACAAATTTTTGCCACTCACGTTGTCTTGCCCACTGCCTGCCACTTATGCCAAGTATGTTGTACTTTATTGTGTTTATCTTATTGTTACCAATATATGCCATTATTTTTGTCAATCCTTTTACTCAGCACATGGAACTGAACAAATGATGCACATGTCGCATCTTTTTGTAACCCCCTGTATTTACTCATGTTACTCACCTCACGATCTTACTTGGGTTCATGCATTCATCATCATCACCCTCCTAAATTGTTTTTCTTCCGTGTCTTTGGGGAGGATGTAACGTTAATTGAAAACGTTACATTCATAATCATCACCACACCTACACCGAACCTAAAAATTACACAGACAACACCAATTTTCATGGATTCACCCCTTAAACTCACCGAAACGAACACTTTCTGAAACTCACTCGTTCTCCCAACGGAAAAGTACAACGCTACAAGCTGGAATCCCCTTGCATTCCTTCTTCCCACAACGGTCGAAGAGACGGCCGATTCCGAGAAAAAGTGGGCAAATTTAGGGGTCAACCCCTTGCCAACTTTCATTCATAGATTCAATTATCAAAAGGGTAATTAACTTCATCAATTTTGATCGTACGGCTTCTGAACATCTGTCAAAATGTGCTTTAAGACCTTATGGTCATTTTGATAGTTGTTTCTAGTCGATGTGATGAAGGATTGATTTTATAATCCACTTTATTCAATTTCATTCATTCAGACCCAGGGAGGACGCAAAGTGGGGTTGCCACTTGGCGGTTTCTGGCTGGATTTCGGATGGAGATAAACCATCAAAAATGGAATTTTGGCAACAGAATAGGCGACAAAATCGCAGTTTTCATTCATCCCATAAATACAGGTGTTGGCGTGATTTTCCTCAGACTCTCACTTTTCACCAACGTCAAAGGACGTAGTTTTTTTTTACTGTCTGGATTGTTCGGGGTAACTATGTGGATCGTGAAATCGAAGGGAAGTGTTAGAACGAAGGATCTGAATCAACTCCCGTGGAACATCCCTTTCAACCATCTAATCTTCCTGGCTGGTCTCTCCTGTTGTTCAACACTTTTCTTTCTTCAACAATCCTTTGTATTGATCCTGCAGTTACCTCCAACCTTTTTCAATTTCTTCAAGGAGTGGAGGCCTCAGGAAATACCGTCCCGGTGCGGTTTCTTCTTCATTTTCCGTGTATTTTTTTTCTCCAAGGCTCCACCCCGACAGGAATCTCAACATAACAAATTCCCTTGTTTGAGCAACGCACCTACCCCTTCAAACCACGATAAAAGACGAATGTATGAACCCTCGCCGATGTGAAGGTGAAATAACATAAAGTCTTCTTCGTATTGGAATAAAAGAAGTTGTTTCCACTCTCAATCATCTATATTTGATTCTTGGTCATCAACGTCACCAGCCAAATCCTATTATTTCTCCCCATAACTAAATACTGGGAAGTGGCCGTCGTTTCCACTGTCCCCATTGCATTTCTAATACACATCAAGGAATCTACCCTCATCGGTCTCCAAATTCGAATCCGGTTCCCTCATCAGAAAAAGACTCTCCTCAATACTGGAAGAATTTCAGATAATGTCATCTTGAGAACCACAGGTCGTATCGAAATCTTATTTTATCTCTTGATCTTTTGTTGAAGAAGTCACCTTAATCATTTAATGGGAAACCTAGGGTTATTGCTATTGAAGTCCTCTTGCTAATATTTTAGTAAGTAAGGAACCACTTCAACTCATCCTAAGTTATCACAATCCCAATTGTCTAACCATGCTATACTATACTACCTACCTACAATCTAAAAGAAATAAGACAAAGAAATAAAATCATAAATATCAAATCATAAATATAAATGTGACACATGCCGTGTTGCACACCAACAGAAATGAACAACCACATAAATTCCTGTCATGTCTACCAGAACACCTTTCCTGGGGAGAGGTCGTCATGGCTCAGTGGGTATGTCCACTGCGCTAGCAACCTTCTACTTGTAGGCAGCTCTCCGGTTCGATTCCTGTCCAGATCATCCCTCTTTGGGTGTATTTCTTCTGTGCCATTAGGTAAGTATTTTAATGAACGTCGCGCTGGAGCAATACAGCGGGCTATTGGCAAAGGTCCGGGATCAAATCCGACGTGAAATATCCAAGGACGACAATACGTAATTTTGAACCACGGTGCGATGAAGAGGTCATACATGAGATGGCACCCCACTTCTGTGTCAATAAAACTTTCATTGTGTGTATGTCTATTATTTGTAAAATATATCTTAGGTCTGGCGTTGTATGTTCAAATATGGCCCTTGGGATTTACACCCAAACATACCAACCATAGGGGTCAAGTTATATAATCACTAGCCGTGTTATTCAACCTGTGGTACTTGTATCCCAAAGGATACCTGAAGTCATCCCAAGGGCGAAAAAAATTTATTTTTGTAGTTGGTTGGTTGGTCACCACATGTGACCCACTCACCTCCCGACTTTAGTCAGGTTAAAGGGTTTACCAGTCTCCCACGGAAATATTTATTTTTGTTTTCGAAATTTCATGCTTTCATTTACTTTTTCGTTTAAAAAAAAATACTGTGTCAGAAACAGATGTCTTAGATGCAAAAGTTTGGCAGACATAAAACACACATTAAGGGTTAAGTTATGGGAACAGGATTTGTGTAAGGCTCCTGTATATTTATATGTATATGAAATTGAAATTAAGTAGAGGAGTTGCCTTCTTCCATAGCAAGACCTCATCCTTTTTCTCATCAACAATAGTCCACCAATTAAATATCTAGCTTTGAAATAAACGAAATACAGCCTGCTCATTAATTGGATGTTTTATTCGTGATATCGCCGTTGATCATTGGGTTGGTCAATAGCTCTAGCAACTTTCAGGTTTGTAGGGATGTCCTTGTTTGTATATATCCATTTATTTTACATTGTCTTTTCAGCCGCATGTGCGATTAGAAACCAAAATTCAACCGTAAAATTAACCTTCCTGGTAGTGTCTCTATGAGGTATTTCATCATCAGCAAATTGTCCAAACCTTGGTGGATGAGGTTATCTCGTCATTTGAAAAAACTGACTAAAAGTCTGACTTAATCTCAATACTGACTCAAATAATATAGTGTTGATAAAAAAATCGGCTATTTCTTCATGATATATTTCGTCAGTACCTAATTTGGTGGGATCTTTATGGAGGAGCTCTCTCATTCAAACCTCTTCGAGGGTTGATGTCGTGGTTTTGCATGATTTCTAAAACATTGTGTCGTTTCCAAATTCATGTGTATACTGGTACTTACGGTATTCCAAATGATTTCCTTGTTAGCAATTCAGCAAATGAAGAGTTTGCTGCAAAAAGAAGCTTGTACCAAACGAAAGTTTCTTTTTTACCCCAAGGTAGTACATGCAAATCCAAACTCCCCCAGGATGAGCTACCTCCTTTTTGCAGCAAACCTTTCAACTGTAAGAAACGTTCCTGGGTACATGTTAAGGAAATAAGCATGAATTATGAGATATTCCAAAACAAACATGGTTGTACAACGCATATTCAACTAAACCTTTCTTCAAACGAAGTCGGGAATTGATAAGTTTTCAATGGTCCGTTGATAAATATTTTGAAAATATTTCAGCAATTTAATACCTATAAATATGGTCAATCATTATTATTATTTATAAATTGCGTGACTTGTTTGCTATTCAGGAATTTAAAAAAATGTTCATCGGTACAAAGTTAAGGAAATATGTATGTATTATGGGATATCAAAAAGCAAATAAGGTTGAAAAACGCATAACCAACTGAACATTAAAATGAAGTATGAATCAATAAGTTTTGCAATAGTCCGTTGATCAGTATTTTGAAAATACGTTTTCAGCAATTGAATACCTATAAATGAGGCAAATCATTATTATTATTTATACATTGTGTGTATTTGTAATGAAAGAAACGGAACCACTGAGTTCATATGGAATGTTTATTAAACCATATATCGAATAAAAACAATACTGATGAATAACAAAAAATATACATTATAACAGATAAATATTGTTGCGATACTGGAAAGGAAATCATCTCAGCCTGCTGCTAGATTCCTCTTGTTGAATCGAGTTTATTTATAAAAGTTCCTGTATCACACCCTACACAAAACCTACACCAAACAAAAATCTTCCCCGTAATACGACACAAATGAGATTCCTAAAAATCAGTCATGAATATCTTTCGTCTTTACAAGTAATTTTTTGGAAGTTTGTAAAACATTCAGTTAGTATTACAAGCTTTTTTTTAAAAAAGTGTGGCCATTAAAAATCCTTCGCTCCTTGGAGGTATCTGTAGAAAAATTGAATGAACGGAATGCTTCCAAATCCTGGTGTTGAGACTTTTGAAGACCTGGGGAGATGCATTTCACAAAAAACAATTTAGTTCCAAAAGTCGGTGATAGGAAGACGTTCTTGAAGTCGAAAACAGTCAAAAATTTAACAGCATATAAAATTGATTATGCCAAGTTTCCACTGCAGACGTGAAAACAGTAGCGTCGCCTATTTCACCAAAAAGGGAATAGAAAAGTTCAAGCAGTTATCGAAAATATAACTGTCTAATCTTCCCTATTTTCTTTTTAGGTGGAATCCATTATATATATATATATATATATATATATATATATGTTTAATACAAATGAAGGGATGGGTGTAAGAAGAGAATACGAGATATTTTTGTAGTTTCAAGATATTTGGCATCAAAGTCAACATACTACATGAGTTGACAGGAGTTTGGGATTGGTGTTGATGTAAACAAAAATCCCAAACTATAAACAAATTTCACATAACCCCTTCTTTAACTTACCCCTTCAAATGTTTGACTGTGTTCGAAACCCAGAACAAATTTCCCTCTATTCGAGACGTTTGGTACTAATTTGTTTTCGTGATATACATCTCTCACGTCTTCAAAAGTCTTAACACCAAATATGATATTTTGTTTATTCGATTTAGCTACAGATGCTCTCAAAAAGTAAAATTTATTTTATAATCTTCCTATGATTTATATGTGTCGCGAATGAGTTAAAAGAGCAGTCCTTGAACGTTTTCGTTTTGTACGAAAGTTAAAAATGAATACGCTGAAAAGTACGTTCAATTACATAGGGCACGAATACAAACCTCATAAATGACATGCATTATGAAAACATGAAAAATAAGGGCTTGTCTTATAATTTGGGTTTCTTAGTCTTGCAAATTTACTAATTGTAAATGCATTTGTACAGAGAACATATGTGAGGTATCCCGATTTTCTCAAAATATTTTTTCTGCAATAAAAAAAATAGAAACATTAGATTCACTATTAAGAATGAGAACGAATAAAGCAATATTACTTTCCTAATTCGAAACAAGTGACCAAAATTTCTTCGATCGAAAATAAATGACTTTTGAAACAGATTGATAATATAAAATGCTTCAGTTTGAAAAGTTTGTAGTTCCTTATACATAGTGAAACACTAGTCAAACACAGATAAAAAGAAGGGGAAAAATTTTAAATTTCAAGTGACGCAAAAATTGTAATTTTATCATACTAACAATTCATTATTACAATTTGCATTTACTCAATTTATTAGTTATGCAGAGAAAAAAAGTATTTTTAATATTATTTTATGGGGGGGGGGACGGGTCAAAGTTACAGTGGTGTAAGTAACTTAATAAAAAAAAGACTTAGAACTTCCACTGCCATCTGTTGGCAGTTGAATAAAGCTCTGACTTACTTCACATTTTCTGTGAACAGATTGACTTATTTAGATCTGTGTCTGCTCAGTCTAATTATCTTTAGTTAAATTTGGCTAGATTGTATCTGGTTTATGTGTTTGTCTTGTTTTGTTTTTGAAAAAATGGACTAAACCATCAGAGGGGGCTCATACCTATTATCCGTTTTGTAACTTTGTGATTACTTAGTCTTCTGTGTTATGAAAGAAAGGTAATACTACCCTATTCAGAAATCTCAAGCAAATTTGGTTGCAATTCAGACTTCAGATATCTTTTTAACCCAATCCAAGAAAATAATCCATTTTCATAAGATCACAAAGACACACTTTGACAACGTATTCATTAAAACTGTTTAAAAAACCTAAAATTGATAAGGCAGAGAAATTAACCATTGTATCGTATATACAATGAAATTAGGACAGCATACATAAGAAGGTGGGTTTATGGCACTTCAATCACGGAAAATTCATAGCACTGAGCATTGTGGATACGTTAGTAAGTTTAGTAAACAAAATACTAATATGTATAATAAAATCTTTGAATTCTTAACGCATCAGTATGATCACAATATCTACATAACCAAGTTTAATCTTGGAATTAAACAAATTCACGGTATTTGAGCATCAGTAAAGAGCAGAGTGTACTGAATAGTGGATTATAATATCCGTTCTGGCGATGCAATTAAAAATCACATTTCTGATACCATATCAAATTCAGTAGATATGTCATGTATCTGTGAAACTGAGGACAGCTACTGGGATATGTAATGGCAGATGCACCAATTTTCTGTACATTTTTGTTATATCGCAATAGATCACAGGAAAATTAATATTTATTCCACATTTGGTGCTTCTCTTCATTTGATTTGACTCTCAAAATGAAATCATTGTATATAATTAGTGTTCGCACATCATGATTATTATCCACATTAAAACGCACTAAATATGAACCAAATTGATCGTTGATGCAAGGTTTAAGGACTACCTAAAATACTTTCGAAAGCATTCCATTATGTGAAGTTAATTGACTTTAACTGAAACTATTTATACTATGTAAGAATGAAATAGTATTATAAAGTTAGTGCAACATCGATGGGGTAACGTTCTATGTTTTGAAAACAAAATCAAGTGGTATTGATGCAGATTTTTACGGTTTCAACAACATAACGTCTTAAACATAAGTCAAAATACTGCATGTACTTGTAAATATCCTATGCCAATAAGGTTAGTCGATTCAACAATAGGTGAAGCTCCGTTCCTGGTAAAATTTTGAAGTATCGAAAATATGAAGCATTTGACGTACGATATTAAGATCTAGCACAAATTTTAAAGCATAGTAAATGATACATTACATTACATAATTATATATGTTTGACAACTTATATGAAATATACAAACGAACAGTTTTTGTTTGGAAATAATAATTAATTCTAATCAGACATAACAACTAACTTAGTAAGTACTATGTACATAATTACGACAGAACAATACCAATTTGGAATTGGTTTGAGGTATGATTAAGTTTCTGGAAGCTGTCTCTGTTTTATAAACTTCCAAATCACTTAATGCAATCGATAGTCTAGCAATAAAATTGTGAAAGCCATTAAGTAAAAGTTAATCAGTAATAAGTAGACCAAGTTGTACAAGATGGTAAAGATCGAAAGCACAATCATCATATCATATGAGTCCCTGTCGAACAATAATTCTAAAAAAAGTGTGTGTGTGTGGGGGGGGTTAGGTTACGCGTGACATCGCAGATATTTACACATCGAAAGTTTCATCCAAGTCGTTTTAAATTACAACCCTAAAAACATCTAACGAACAACCCTTTCCTTATTTATGGTGTTTCCGGAACCTGAGAGTCAATCGATATGAAAATAAGCTTCCAGATGAATATGAAAATCCAAATGTGTGCGTTAAACTAACAGTTGTAGTACGCATCACCGAAATGCTACGTCCTATCGAATAACGAACACTTTTTCCGATTGGTTCTGCGCAAGGAATCGTGTGCTGTTTTGATTGTGATGTCGATATTAACCATATTGTATGAGCAGTTTCCAAAAGTCAATGGAATTTAATGGCCTTTAATTCTACTGGACATCATATATTCAAACACTCTCCCAATTCACAACTACTGATTGTCAGTATGAAATATGTCTCAACCCTCCTGATAGTTTTGTCTCGATGAGGTATCTCGTCATTAGCGAAACTGACCAGATCTTGATGGACGAGAAATCACGACATTATAAAAATCTGACCAGATCTTGATCTGAGTATCGTCAAAAAATTGGCAAAATCTTGGTGACGAGATATTTCATTATTAGCCAAATTGGTCAGATCTTAATGGACAAGATATTTTATTATTAGCCAATTTGGTCTTATCTTCATGGACGAGATATATCATTAGTCAAATTGGTGAAATCTTCACTGACGAGATATCTCATTATTAGCCAAATTGGTCAAATCTTCAAGGACGAGATATCTCATTATTAGCCAAATTGGTCAGATCTTCATGGACGAGATATTTCATTATTAGCCAAATTAGTCAGACCTTTATGGACGAGATATCTCATCGAGTCCACTTTGAGGGTTGATATGGGTAATTTATACCGTCGCATTACAACAACGCGACACATTAAACCAGTGAAATGTAATGAGGGCTTCAATAATCAATGCTTTTCGATAACAATGCCTCTTTGAAGAGTAAGTTGAGTTGTAAGGGGACTGAATCAACAGTTGCTCTTATCGTTAGTCTCCGTCCAGCTGTTGTGGGACGTGGGAAGAGTGGTGATCTTCTCGGAATTATTGGAGGGCTTCTCCGCCACGGGGGTCCTGATGTCCGTGTTGCTCAGGGTCTTTCCCTTGCAGCGTCGCCACAACACGTCACCCAAGGAGAGGAACGGGGCTTCCAGGCACAGGTGAAGGACGTAAGACAGGATGAAAGTGCCGGCCACGTGATTCAGCACCACGTAGAACTGAAACAACAAAATGCACTATTGGTTACTCCTGGAATTGGAAAAAAACCGCTGTTTGGAATACAGCGATTGAGGAAGTTTACATATTTGGGATAACAGTTACTAACTGCTGCTGCAAACAGGCTGTGATTAGTTAGAAACTAAATGCAACATTTATTGAGAACTGGTATAGAAATTGACATTTATGGTTGATTTGAAATTATTAGGGATTTGTTGATGTTGTTTCTTATGCCTACACTGGCAGACCGGAGGAGTGCCAGGCCCGTCGAAGACGGCAAGAGCATAGACTTAGAATAAGGATAGACTGCTCGTGGAGGGTTGCAACGCGAGGCAAGCACCGAGTCACGTGACAGGTTGACGCGACCGCACCAAGTAGTACGGAAGTCTAATGTTATTTCAATGCGCGAGTAAGAAAGGCCTGCTGAGTTCCTCAAGAAATCCATCGAAAATGGTGAAATACTGCTGTACATATGGATGTAAAGAAAAATTTATCAAGGCAGGATCTGTTTCATTTCATCGGTAAGTAAAATGTTTATGATTTTTTGCGTTATTAATTCAAAATAGCCACGCAAAAATACGTCTTAGCTCTTAGTTTTGACGTTTGTTGCAATTGAAAACGATATTATTCAATTTGTTGTGTATGAAAAATTAATTGTTTTCTTAAGTCAATTGTTTATTATCCTATTTTAGAAGATCTATAGCTTTTAAGTGCCTATTAGTGTTTTAAGTATAGAATTTTCTCAGACACGCGTGTTGTACATGTAGATTCAGATATTTGGCGGTGTTGGCGAAGTTGTTTACATTCTGAAATTTTCGTATTTTTTGCGTTACTATTTGAAAGAAAATAATATTTTATGAACACACATTAATAAAACGTAGAATGTTTTTCGGTATATTAAAATATAAATATAGTTTATTTCAGTACAAATTCATCTCAAGACTTTTTTAAACATTTTCTTTTATACATATAATTGATAAACTATATTGTTAATAAAATTTAGAACTTTATAACTTCGTTTTGTTTAATTTTCGTTAATTTATGTGTATGTGATTGAAATTTTATTCACTGTTTTTTATTTACTCTTTATTTATTTCGCTTTTTTATTACAAGTATTGTTTTTCAAAACAAAAGTATTAGTGACATGTCCTACAAATTTATCTGATAATTTTTCAGATTTCCAAAAAATCAAGAAAGGAGAGATCTTTGGGGAAAAAAATTCGCCGGGAATATTTTAAGGCAACAGATAGTTCTTTAATTTGTTCAAAGCATTTCACCACAGATTGTTTCGATAAAGGTAAGTTTGGGGGCACCTGGCTAAAGTCTGATGCGGTACCAACTATATTTGAATTCCCTCAGCACCTTAAAATCAAGACATCTAAAAGAAGAGTATTAAAGAGAAACAATGAAGGTGAAATAGATTCATTATGTATTATAAACACACAATGTTCTTAATTTCCCTAATTCCCATTGTTAGGTATTTAAAGTTTTGTGCTTGAATTATCATTTCATTACATTGGAAATTTAAATTATCTTCAAATATTTTACTTTAGGTTAATATTAGTCAAAATCTCTAATAAACTCATTTTTGAAATTTTTAGGCCTAATCCACTTTAAAAAACAAAAAAGTGTTAATGTTGGCATATTATCTTTTTTATTATTCAATATATTTTAGTGTAATTTCAAGTAATTTTAGCTCGAATATATTTTTATGGGTCAAATATTTTTTATCATTCTATTTAATTTTTGTTTTGTTTCATAAGTTGTTCTTAAGATATTTACAATTTTAAATAAAATTGCTCGACAAATGATTTTTTTTTATATTTTAAAATTAACTCAATGTTAGTTTTTTACTAGTTACTATGGCTCACACAACATACTATGGCTTAAATAATTTTAATTTACTTGGTAATAGCCTCTAAATTCAAGAAACTTTATCTGTATAAATTATTGCTCATAGATGTGATGTGGCAACAAAAGAAATGCCCTTACCTGAAATGGCTGTCATTATTTACATATCTAGTGTTGTAAAAAAAGTTCAGTGTCGTAATCTTTGACTTGTCTCTTCAATTTAAATTTATTGCTACCTTTGAACTAAAATTAATTACATTTAAATTTTCGAAGAAAAAATTCCATCCTAAATCAATATCCACAGAACAAAATGGTTAACATTTCGATGATGACTATGTTTTTCTCCATGAAAAAATGGGTTATATACATTGTCTTTTATAGCAGTTTGATACTTTTATTAAAAAATTTGGTTAAAACAAAGTTTTGACATTTATTAATGAACAACGAGTTTATGCAATTTTATAAAATGTGTGAGTATATAGGTTGCAATTTTATAAAACGTGTGTGTATATAGGTTATTAATAAGTTTATAATAAATTGTTAAATTATACAATTATTGCAAAGATGGCTTAATCTTTGGCAAATATTTTAACAAAACAGTTTGATTTATGATTTCCTGTCTCCGATTTATGATTATGATTTCCTGTTTTCAAATTCAAGAAATTCTCATTCACAAATTAAAATTCTTTATAATTAATGTTCTATTTTGTAGATAAAAAAAATTTTATGACTAGAAAAATAAATATAAGAAAAACCATTAGCAACCTTAAATTCTTTGGGAAAAAAATAAAGAATTTTTTTTTATTTTCAAGTAAAATAAATAAGTTTTGATAGTTATATTTACCAAAAAAATTTAGCCAAGGCATATAAAGGGATGCATATGTCTATTTGAGGAGCATGATCCATAACATCTAAAACTAGTCAATTTATTTTGGTCTTTAGGTTTCGGTATTTAGATCTCAGCCTCCTTGTATACCCGTATACCACCCCCCCCCACTCCTCCCTGAAATTTAGTATTTTTTTGTATCTTAAAAATATTGCTTAAAAAAGTTCTCAAGTGTATAGTTTGTTATTGTTGCAGTCAGTTTGGAGTATTATATTATTGGAGATTTAAAAGAAATAAAAATTTTGTTCACATAAAATCCAATTATTTTGATTTTTTCCGTTTGTGAATTAGTTTTTTTTTTTTGCACCAACAGAGTAATGTTTCACTACTTGTCGAAATACTACTCGTTTCCAATAAACCTCATACTCGCTTCGCCAAATGTGGCGATAAGAAGCCAACAAGTTCTTCTTTCGTCACGTGACGAGTTGATTTTCGACCTAGGTGCTTGCTTCACTCCGATCGCGGAGTTTTCTATAGCGTGAGCGGTCTACTATAATCCTTAGTCTATGGGCAAGAGGCGAGGGGGGGTACGCCTTCCATGTTATTGAGCCCCATTGGGAGGAAGTCCGTCTTTGCTCGACATACATGACGCATCCGTTTTACAAGATGGTCCCTTTCATACATTCATTCACTCACACATATCGTAATTTAGATCCCAATCAGAGACCGATAACCCCCTGATCAGGTACCCCCAGAGGTATTGATTTGGTATGGGAACATGGGGGACTTTGTGACCACGACCTATTTAACGTGCCCCAGTCACCATTAGTGAACGCGACGGTCTTTAGCCAGGTCTAAGCGCCGATCTCGCAATCATCAGAATTGCAGGCTCCGCCGAGGACAGAACCCAAAACCATTAGCGATTTAAATTAACCATTGAGATATTTTAGAAAGATTATTGATTTATTTTTTCAAATATTTATCAGTTTATTTTATAAATAAAATTTACTCTTCAATTTAATTTTTATTTACTTGTATTCCAATCCTCACGTGATTCATTCAGGATTCTCGCGGGACCGTGATAGTCAAGTTGAAAGAGCCACGGTTTAGCAATCGGAGATCTGTGAGTTCGCAACTCCATAAAGACAACGATCGTTAAGTACGTGGAGGCTGGTGCACGCAAAATCTGTCATGACCTAAAATGTCCTCAGGTTGGCATATTGCGCAGGTTTGGAAAATGGGGATACAGCACAGATGTCACCTCTTCATCCGTACGTATTTCAAAATTACGTAAGCTCATGTGTAGCAAACTAAATAAATTAATACCTACCTATTTTGTGTTATATATTTTCCTAGAACTGAAATAGAATTATAGTGAGTGGTGATTTGGCATTTGAGACATGTGGTTCTGAGGTAACAAACTCTTTTAACTAGGGGTCAGCCTAAACCTATAAGCAATGCGTTTCCATAATCGGCATCTCATGTATCGGTGCATCATCGTGGATTGTTAAAAATCATGTATGATGATACATGATCATCGTGGTACATCAAAAATCATGTATTAGGATACATGATCGATGTATCATCTTGGTATGTCAAAAATCATGTATGATGATACATGATCATCGTGGTACATCAAAAATCATGTATTAGGATACATGATCGATGTATCATCGTGGTATGTCAAAAATCATGTATGATGATACATGATCATCGTGGTACATCAAAAATCATGTATTAGGATACATGATCGATGTATCATCGTGGTATGTCAAAAATCATGTATGATGATACATGATCATCGTGGTACATCAAAAATCATGTATTAGGATACATGATCGATGTATCATCTTGGTATGTCAAAAATCATGTATGATGATACATGATCATCGTGGTACGTCAAAAATCATGTATTAGGATACATGATCGATGTATCATCGTGGTAAGTCAAAAATCGTGTACGACGATACAGGATTTTTGATATGGTAACTCTTTTGACGTCCTTAAAATCGGAACGATACCGTGGATGTGGTTCATGAAAATCTAGCGTTACAACTCTTTTGTCTATAATTTCAGAGGCATTAAAAACATCCAGAAGATAAATGTTGTGTCGAATACACAAAGGATGTCTGTATCTGACATGATCTTCTCAACGAGTGCGCACCACTCGTGGGGAGGGGGTCCGCAATATGTCGAAAATATACGTTGTTGGCCGAGCTCTGGGATTGTGTGATTTTGAAATGAGTGGAGTGCGAACTCTGCTTATGTTGTGTCATTCGAAAACTAGATCTATATTACAATCAAAGCTTTTAATCAATGAAGTTATTCTTAAATATTAATATCATACGGAACTTTAATCATTCAAACTAAATTAATTGTCGAATATTACCAATAAATAATCGTTCAAACTTCTTGTGTCTGATTCATTCATTCCACAATCCAACACCAGTTCCGAGAATTTGCGTCGAAGCAATGGGTTCCCGAGACAACTGAATTTTTTAATAAACTCTCACCACCTTTGTAGGAATGGGCATCTCCAAGGTCATATTTCTCACAAGATCCACCATTGTACTGAGTCCTATCTAATCTTATGCACTAACCACCACTAAGTGTAGCCGAGAAAACCACTTAGCGAGTACTTACAAGTTCCAGGTCAGTGATGAACATGGCGCTTTTTTTGAATCCCTGCACCATGTTGATGATGGGCACGTGCATGGTGTAAGCTATGAACATCAACCTGGCGAGAAAGGCGAACGGTCTCCATGACAACACATCCCGTAACGAACCTGCAGGAACAGCAAGACCTCTATATACATAACACACAATAACCTGACATTAGGACTTACAATCTATATACTATGTAATTCTCTTACGTAGCACACAAAAAAGACGTTATTTTCTATCGCATTTTGGCAACACTGTACGATTGATAATTTAACACGAAGCCTCGCGCCTCAATTGAATTTATATCGTTATCGGATGATATTTTTTTGAGAAAAATAATAATATTAATCGAGTTGTTGCAGCTTGCAAACAACATGCTGCGTATTCGATTTCCAAAGCAGTGCTCACATTTCGAGTCAAAATTTGCTCAAAGTTTTCATTTGAATTCCAAATTTTTCAAAATCTGATTCCAGAGGTACTGTATAACTTTTGTGTAGCATAACAAATTTATATTTCTTAAATATTTTTGTTGAATATATATCATATTTTGTAAACAATCCCTTCTGCTAGAACACTTGTCCTTATTGAAGCGAACGATTCGAGTAAGGTTCGCAAAGCGAACCAATGAGGATTGCAAAGCAATCCACCGGAGGTTGGCGAGCGCGATTAAGCAGTGGGCCGGCCTCCTAGTAAATATTTAAAACAGAAAACAAAACAGTGAAATGAAACAAAATAAAAGCTGTTGTGAAAAAAGTTGTTTGAATGATATTAATTCTGGATTCTTTTTTTATCTCTTGATCTTGCACAATCGCCACTTACAACTAAAAAAATGCACAAAATTTAGAAATGGGAAATTAATTCAGAGCGAAAGAAACAGAAACTATCACTATACGTGAACAACCAACATGAGTATCCGTTCCCATGCGTTGTAAAATATCGTTTGTTCCGAATATTCAAAAATCGTTTACATTGCGCAAAGAACAAAAAAAAAAAAAAAGGCTTGAAATAAATGACGTATCAGAGTTGAAATTCCATAAAAAAAAGAATTGCTTTTTCAGCAGTAGTACAGGTAAAGCAATCCAAGTATAATCGTTACTCAATATAAATTCCAGTTTTTCCAAAATTACCAAATTATGGTTGATATAAGTATACTTACTCAGGTGTTTTAGCATGAAACTTTTCTAAATATCACAATAAAGAAATGCTTAATAATGCATTCACTAAACTAATATATAATGTATAAAATAAAGCATATTACAATATATATGTGGCATAAAATTCACGTGATGCTTGCACAAATACAAAATCGAATATAGAACAGAAAGACGGACAGACAGACCTACACAACCAAGTTCAGTTACTAAATGAAGATAAGTACTCACAGTATGCAAAGTTCTATGCAAATATATTAAATCATGTGTACGTGTATACGGCACACACAATACAGACAGATGGACAGACAAACAAACAGGTGGACAGACAGACAGTTGGTCACACAGAGAGACACCAAATGCGCAAGAGGCGGATTTGGAATAAGAAGGGTCCAAAACAGATACAAAACTTAAAATACGTCGAAAATATTCAATGTACAAACACATTCCATTCGTATTTAAATAGATTTATTATTTAAGGAAAAAATAAAAATCTTAGCATAGGCGCTTTTGTTCAGAATGTGTTTAAAAAATATTTCTTGAAAACAAATAAATTAACACCACAAATGTATCAGTTACTAGTACTTTTTGGAATGACAGTGGATTTCTCTGAGTTATAAATAATGACACCTTGCTTCAAAGAATTGAAGGGCTTCGAACATTATAATGATAAACCACACTTTTAATTTATCGCCAGAGTAATTTTAAAGTTTCAAAAAGTTCCAAAATAATTAATAGTGTATAAACTATTCAAGAGGTTATGCTTTCTTAAATTCTTAAGCATTCAAATAATCAGAAATTCCTTTGATCCTTTTCATTATTTTGATTTTAAATTCTTTTAAATTTTGGAACATTTGTTTCTGTGGCTAATCACTGTTGCTCGTAGCCCTTTAATTGCATAATAACACCGAATGTTAACTGGAAAAAGTTACCATATTTTCATCAATTAGATCACTCAATGACAGAAACCGGTACTTATAGTGCAGATAATTGATGGCATAAAAGCCTACTATACGACCGTTCATTTTGCCATGCCCTTTGAAAGTGAGTGCTTTTGAAATTCGAGAGATCCTTACTATGCTTTTTTTAGAAAATAAGCTCTTAATATATTTTAAAGATTATTGATTCTCACGCATCTACATTTACTTACATTAATACAACTTTTATTTTTAAATAAGGAAGTAGAAGCATGTCATTGTTTCTTTTCAAGAAGCAGAATGTCATTGTCTTGTAATGACGTAAAAAGAGTGTAACAGAGGTGAAAGACAAAACACAATATCTGAAGAAGTTTATAAATAGGCCTTTCACACAAACACACACACACACATTAAAAGATTCGGAATACGGTTAGTCGAATAATATATAACACGAAGAAATTCTAATGATAGCAAAATCACAAAATCTAAAGTTATCTCTTTAATAAATGTTGCTATAACTGCAACTAAAGAATAAAAGCAAACATAATTAGACTGCAAGCAATTGTTAATTTTTCAAAGTCAACATATCAACGCACGTGCGCAAACGACAACTATCCTGCGAGCGTACACAAACATCAGAATCTCTACTATTATTAAAAAAAGTGTTTGTCTGCCTGTGTCTGTGTGCAGACTGCCTTGACAAATCAATGGCACTTACAATAGTGGGATTTGGCACACATGTAGTCCGAATGTTTTGCAATTTTTGTACGAAGTCCGAATTTTAAAATTAAATCTAGAACATTTTAAAATTAATTTTATGGTATTAATATCATTATGGTTTTCCTTAGAATGGCAATACCATAAATAGACGACAGATTCTAAATTTAATTTTTTCCGTATTTCCGTTTTATTTAGGGAGGAACGATTTTTCAGCAGACGAAATAAAACAAATTAAGTTTTAACTGGAGTTATGTAGTTCTATTTTATGTCTCCTAAATCGCTAAAGATAGAATAAAAATTTCAACGGATTTGATGTATGCGGAAAGTTTCACATTAGACCGATACCTAAAAATGTGATTTTCTTTACATAAACAATTTTAAATTGTAAATTTTACATTTTTTCCCAATACAAATTTCGCCGTCGCGAAGAATGACCTTCGAGATTCATTAATTTTCAATTCCTGAGCAACGGATTCGACCGAAGCAAAATAAATAATTAAAGTTCTTCACTCAGTGATTTTTACTAGCTCAGCGATCGTTAAAGATCGAATGAAAAATTCAAAGGATTTGAAATCTGCGGGAAATTTTACACCAGTTATATACATTATACGCTTGATTGTGTTTTAATAAATAATTTTTCAGTTAAATATTTATATTTTCGCATGAGATTGTGACGTCCCGCCTATTGGATCTCTTCGCAATTAGAATTTGGCAGCATTTGACAATGACGAGGAAATCACGGCGTTGACCGTTATCCAATAGGCTACGAATTCCCATTTGGTTTGCGAAAGCAATCACCGGGGTTAGCGAGCAGTCATCACACCTGTCCCCACAAAAAGAACTGTCACGGGCAACAGCAGTGGCTAGTTTATAATAAAATAACTGGGATAGTTAAAAAAAAACAGCATTAATCACGAAAGGTGTGGGTCGCATCACCAGTGAGGAAAGAACAGCACAGAATACAGATAAGTTTGATTTTTTACGCTGCTCACTTTTGTAATATCTTAAAGATTGCCGTTTAGATTCGTAATTGGTCAGCAATAAGGAGTTTGCTATCTACTGCGGCAATCTTTTTACGCAGTCCTAACACGACACTCCATTTTGTTCTTTCAGGCAACATCGTCAAGGCCATAATTGTGCAATATCTATATGCTCAAGAGAATGTTGCCCTTACATGTGCTCTTTTTTTAATAAGGTAAGCATTCTTCGTGAATTAAGCAATGAGAAATCGATTACGATGATTCCGCCTCTCGTGGCAACATTTGAAATAATCGCTTTATAATTTTTCTTCTTCTTATCCTTACAGCTTCTATTGTCAGGAAATCTTTGACTAATGGTATGTCTATATTTGTGCTTGAGCACACATTTTGTATGAAAGGATGGAAGCATTATTGTAGTCATGGCCACCTTGCGTGTAATTTTTAATTTAAATTAATTTTGATTTTATTCCTTCGCTTTCTAGCCATATAAAAACTTAAAAGGTATCTTTAAAATCCATGTAGTCTGTCTAAAATAAAGCTTCAATGCGTTCGTAGAAAATTTGCGCTAAAGCACACAGATAGCAGTACAACTTGTCGAATAATTACTAACACAAGAAGTTCTAAAGACGAGAACAAGAATTATAAAGATATATTTCCAAGTGCTAAATGTCGGAAAACAAAAATTAAAAGCTGCAAACGATTATTGACTCCTCCTGAAGCAATATATAAATGCGCACACAGACGGTAATAATTTTGGGGCACTCGTTCCTAAACGTCGTGAATATTTTCGGTTTACTTTATTGTTTTTCCCCTGTGGCTTCTATCCTGTTTGATCGTCCTTTTGACGAATACAGTATTTCGAGGACTCAATGAACCAATAGAGGTTATTTACTTACATTGAGACAGTAAAACAATGATTCACTACTCCTGGATTACAAATCATTGTGCAACCAATGTGTTCATACAAAAGAGGACTATCGAAAACAAATAGTTAAGGGAAGCTTACCAGCGCAGCCTGTCATACAGGAGATCGAGAGCCAGGCCAGGAAGGCTGCCTGCGCCACTTTGCTCATGGAAGTGTAGAAGGCACTGGTGAGAGGACTGGGAATTTTACCAGAACGCCACTCGTGAACTGTGCAGAAAGAAGCCAAGAATCCCGCACTGGTCGTCAGCCACAGCAGCCAGCACAATTTCTGCAAAGATACCAAGCCACACAACGTTGCACTCTGCACTGCTCAATGGCGATACATGTCATAATCATCGGACCTTCTAATGAAATAGACGGAGAATGTGGATGGAGTGGATTTCGTAAGGTATCATAGCGTAAATAACGTGGACTTAAGAATCGACTTAGTCTATTGACTATCGAAGCTCATACTGATGGTTTTGGTCACAATGTACAATCACTTGAAGCAATCACTAATTTAGGATTCACGCTTTTTCCCACAACCATGGGACAGATCTTCAAGCCAAGCGGACGGAAGAAATAACATGAAGCTACGAGCACATGCTCCGTTAATTTCATTAGATGGAACAAAAAGACACAGAAATCAAAGTAGATGCTTGTCTCAAGTTGAATGTTGAGGCATGTAAACATTCAGGATGAGCCTATATGTTGGGTGTTTGGAAAGACTCTGCGATCTTTCTTCTAAGAAGCTCGTGGAAAAAGGAATAGTTAACCCTCCTAGTGGTTTATCTTTGCGTCGAGTCAGCCACTTGTGCAAAAATCTGTACCAAACTTTTACCAGTTCTGGACAAGAGACAACCTGTTTTTCATACATGGACTTTTATTTCCCCTTGGAGTATATGGTAGTTTGGTCTCGATAATATATGTCGTTCTTCCACAAAATATTAAGTACGTTTTTGTTCTTGTTCTTCCAGATGACTTGAGTACGTTTTCGTCCTCGTTCTTCCAGATGACTTGGGTACGTATTTGTAATCGTTCTTACAGACGACTTGAGTACGTTTTTGTTCTCATGCTTCCTTGATGACTTGAGTACGCTTTCGTCCTCGTTCTTCCATTGCTTGACCAGATCGTAGACGATATATCTCATCAGAATTTAAGAGTTATAAGATTATCTGATTGGGGTTTAAACATCCAGGTGCATCGACGATATATCTCGTCTCATATCCTTTCAGTTTTCTTTCGGACGAGATACCTCGTCGAGACAAATCTACCCTAGTATTCCAAGGGGAATAAAACTACAACTAGATCCTTGCTCTGTTAAGGAATTGTCTCTTGCCCAGAACTATACGGAACAGGTTTTTGTCAGAGGTTGATCATTGCAGGGCAGTTTTTCGACTGGAAGATTATACCACTAGAAATGTTAAGGAAATAAACGAATGCGTGGTTTCGTTGCCCCAAAACGGTAGCTTGAGGACAGTACGAATCGTACATAAGGATAGGCAACCAACAACTGATATTTACCTTCTTATTATTCCAAAAACATTAAGAATATATACAGTATTTACATAATCGCACTAACATCATATCCCCATACATTAAAGAATGTATCTCACAGTCATGTGGGGTGAACCTACTTAAACCACTGCTTCTACTTTCTCTAACCGCCGTCTCCAATAACCTCTGCCGCAGTCTAAAAATAACCCAACGGTAAAAGTCAACAACCAATCAGATATCATCTGGACGAACACCACTTGTTCTTCTCAAGTCGTTGTAAAGCACGTGGCGAAAGATCAGCAGCTGGTGCCAAAATAAAAATCAGAATATATTCGGCATTCCGATGACAATGGAGCAGGCACCTGCCCTGCAAATGACCCTTCCTAAAGGTCAAGCAGAACAGATTTTCTCACAATGTCACAGTCTTTTGTTGGGTTGGTGTGGAAATTTGGAGAGTGGAGTGCCACCTCATGTGTTGCTTTGGCATCTGACCGTGATTCAAAATTCCGTGGTGTTGTCCTCGGTACTTTCCCTTAAGGGATTGATCCCGGACCGTCGTCAATATCCCGTTACGTTGCTCTAGCACGACGTTAATTAAAGATTACCAAATTACCAAAATTACCACGATGTCACAAAGGTTAGTGGAATGGGGAGAGTGAGAAAGTGTTGGTTGATTAGTTATTTTGGCGTTTTATGTCGCAAGGACCACATTTGATCAAGTTACGCTAAACGCAAGAAAAATTAATGTAAAAACTGTCATGAAAGGGAAACAAGAGAGGATGGGAAACACCACAGAGAAGTGGAACGATTGCAGAAAGATCGCACGGGTATCCCAGAAGCGCGGCTCCTATGTTTACTAAATACAGTAAACCACATGTGGGAAGAAAATACCTTGGGTCCATGAAAGCCATACAGATCTAAAGAAGATGTTCCCAAGTGTTATGGTAGAATGCACAAGGCAGACCGTGGAAGGGAAGGAAGAGATATTCAACTCGAGAGAGTGTGGCTTTTTATAGCCATGGATGCCCGAAGTGGAAAGATACAAAGAATAAAGATAGTTGTAAATATGTTTTGGTTTATGTCCACCAGATGGATGTAGCAGTGGGACAAAGTCCAGCTGGTAAAGAGAGGAGAAAAGGGTTACTTGATCTTAATTTATCTATGATAAAAATATAATTATTTATCTATGATAAATTAAGAATAAGTATATGTTCTATAAATACCACTCGTGCATCTTAAGTGTAAAAGTGGAATGCAAAGGGTATCAGGGAAGGGAAAGGAGAGATATACAACTCGAGTGAGTATGGCTATTTATAGCCATGGATGTACTAGGTAGAAAAGATAAAAAGATTACAGATAGTTTTAAACATGTATTGGTTCAGGTCCACCAGTTGGATGTAGCAGAGGAACTTTACCCCACTGCTCCATTCAACTGGTGGACATGGAGAGAATATTACAGATGGTGAAGAGATGATAACAGGGTATTTATTCTTCAATTATATATGGTGTGAATATTACATATATCATAGAGGGTTAAATCTAGTATAATTCCAGACATGGGCATGCTAAAGGTGAAAGGTGACACTTACCTTTGACACCTTGAGCTTAGGGTAATGCGTCATTATGTAGGCGACCAGTACACCGCAGCAGAACAAGGGTACATGTGAGTACACCCTGTAGTAAGAATGCTCAGCGAAGAAGTGTCTGTCTCTGGAATAAAAGACAATGTTGAAATTTTATTGAAGGAATTGTCTGAATTGTCTTCAATTGATCTAGGTATTAACAGTGGCACAACTAGTGCAATCTAAGATTTATATTTATTTCAAAAAGCACTCTAAATACTAAATTACACATTCATAAGATATAGTCAGAACTGATCGCACGATAATCATAACACAAGATTCCTGGTCATAAGCCAACCTGAAAATGTGTGTCCGTTTTTCAATTTTACATGGCAGAGGTTCGACAATTTTATGACCGGTCATTCGAAATGTCAGCCCAAAAAAACATTTCTTTGGCTTTCCTGGGGTTATGAGAGTAAATCAAGACACCGGTATGGAGCTAATGTACCCACGATGAATATGTAAATCCAAATGTATCGACGAGATTCTCGTAAAAAAGTAAATAGTTTCGACGAGATTTCTCATCCATCATGATCAATTTTGCTACTAACGAAGTGTCTTGTCCATATACAAATATGATCGACTTTGTTGATGTGATTATATTTTTCCCATTGATTTCTGATCAGTTTTTACGACGAGGTACGTCGTTAAGATAAAATTGCTCTATTACTTCAAGTAGGTAAAACAAATTATCCCTTGATCAAAACTCAAACTATTCCTCCCCAGTTCGAAATAAATATTTTTTAGGCTGATCACTGCATGGCAGTTTTCGACGCGAAATAAACCACCAGGTGAGTTAAACTATCAGTTGTAATAACCTTTTTTTTATATTCTATTTGTTCTTTACTTTTGTGTCTTTTTTGTCGAGATTTACTTTTTTGATTTATTGTGTGTTTCGTGTCCATATCTTGGCCATTTAAAATATAAAACACTCATGGCAGATATACTCTACCCTACAATAATGGACCGGACTGCAAAATGTGATAGTATAAGGGAAATAATACATACTTCATTAGGGGGATGGTCGCTCACGTGCTGCAATTACACTAGCAACCCTTCTGGGCATACTTTCAACAAGGTTTTGATACACAGGTATGGGTATTGGTGTCCATTCCTGCTGCAGGAATGTCGCCATCTCAGCTGTAGATTTCGGACGGGGTTCCCTCGTCCGTAAGCGTCGCTCTAACACGTCTCACAAATGTTTTATGGGGTTTAGGTAGGGACACTGAGCAGGCCAGGGAAGACGTTTTACATTCATATCTTGATATCACTGCTTGACAAAGACTGCAACATGACATGTAGCTTTGTCGTCCTGGAAGTAACATTCGTCTATTCCACAAAAATTGCCAGAGCGTAAGAAGAAACTGATTGCTCGAAAAGTTCATGTAGGCGTCCGCGTTCAATTTACCAGGAAAAACATGCAAAAGTCCCAGGCCATACTACGAAAAACACCCCCAAACAAGTAGTCGGATTTTATACAAATCCGCTGTCGTCCGGTCCATTATTGTAGGGTAGTGTATATTCAATTGATAACAATGAACATTAAAGGTCACTTTGGATATTATGATAGATTACTCCTTGAAAATAGATTGGAAACTACACTCTTACCATATAATCTATTTTGATAAAGTCACCAAAGAGCTTTCACAATTAACAATATTATTTCAAAATGTTTTAAATGTCTACTTGTTGGCGTGGTGAGGAAGTGTGGAGAGTTCTTTTCTTTCAGGATTCACCAATAGCCCTTTGTGAAGTTCCAGAGACAACGTTACTTAAACTACCTACCTACCAAATGATTTATCACATTTATTGGTATAAAATATACTGAATATGAGAATGTATCTTACCTAGAATGAATGAATGCCAGCATTTCGTTGGGAGGTAGGTCGTAATAGACGTTGGTTAAAGCCACTGAGGCCAGACTAGCGACCGCAAGAAAAGAAGTCAACATCACACCAATTTTGGGACGTCTGTGAAACAGAAAAGTAAAATGTGAACACATGTCATTGAAAAATTTAAGCATTGTAACACAATCCATTCCATCCAAGTGGTTTCGATAAGGTCAACTCAGGATAGTTGTATTTATCATGGATTGCAAGAGTGACACAACACAACAAATTTTATGATTATTTGAGTAAGTATTTATTTTAAGGTAGAAAACGATGCTCTTTGTGACAGCAAACTGTTAAATTCCTGACTTCAACAGTAGATCGCTAGATTATACAAAAGTTCTTTACATCATACTAATCATAATGAATAACACTGTGAGACAGTAATGGAAGCTTTTAACCATTTTATCTCACATAGCCACTTTTGTAACTGTACCACTGTTGCATGAACTTTCAAGCTGAGCGAAGATAGTTAATGTCCATGTGTTTTAGAAGAGATATCGTTCCCATCAGTATCTGACCAATGTTGTTAATGACAAGGTATCTCTTCATCAAGATATTACCGAATATTTGATGATGACTAAATCAAGATATGGTCAATTTACTTCTAATGACGAGAAATATTGTCTTTCAATATCTGGTTTTTTTTCTAATGACCAGATATCTCGTTGAGGCAAATCTTCAAAAAAACTTCAAGGAAATGAAAACCAAGTAGGAAAAACAAATTGACCCTTTCCTGGAACTGGTGACAATTTGGAACATATTTTTGCATCAGAGACTGCCACTACAAGGAACGTTTTGACGTGTAGGTAAACCAAGGAAGAGGAAATTGCTACAAAACGTTTTGAAACCATCCCGTATCTCAGACAGTATACTTACACTGTCACATACTAACCTTCTCATCTCTGAATTGCCTAATTAGTTGTTTTATTTATTTCAGTTAGAGACGGAATTGCTGGAGACGTTAGATATAACAGAAGCAAAGGTAAACATATAAGGAGCAAATAAATAAATATTCAGAGCAATGCTTACTAACCATCCAAGTGGTTTCGACGAGAAATCTCGTCCATCCAGATCTATACAATTTTGCTGAAGACGGAGACATCTCGCAACAAAGATATTGCCGATATTTTTATGATGATGAGAATACTATCTGGACAATTTTTTCCCAATTACGAGGTTATCTCGTCCATTTACGGATTGGATTGGATTTGGTTTTATGGCATTGAGTCCTCTTGGGACATATTATGCCAAACTCATGATAAAAAAATCAAATATATAATATAATAATGAAGTGAAATGAGTAAAAACATGATGAATGAATACTATATAAAATTATATGTGATGGATCAAACCAATGTCATGTAAAAAGCTAAATATATTTGGATGAGGATTCTCCCCAACCATGTCTTCTAAAGTCAAGGTATAAGAATTAAAATATTTAAGACGATGATAATTAAAATGAGAACACTCTATTAAAATGTGTTTCACCGTAAGTGGACAAATGCAGTAGTTACAAATGGGATGATCTTCTCCAAGGAGGAGGTGTCTATGGGTTATTCGCGTGTGACCAATACGGAGACGTGTTAGAATTACATCCTGTCTTCTAAAAGGTAGCGATTTCCATTGAATTATATTTCGTTTTAAAGCATGGAGTTTGTTCTCCGTTTGTTCATTCCATTCGTTCTGCCATTTTGTTTCTAAAAATTTGTAAATAAAAGATTTTAAGTCACGGAAAGGGATAGTGTGGTTAAAATTATTTACGGCAGATTTCGCGGCTTTGTCAACTATTTCATTACCTGATATCCCAACATGAGATGGGATCCAGAAAAATATTAACTTAAAATTTTTGGATGAAAGATGATAAATTATTTTTAATGACTCTAAAACAATGGGATGACTGTCATGATCAGGATGCTTCAATGATTGTAAAACGCTTAATGAATCTGTAAAAATGATACAGTTTTTATGACAATGATCAGATATGTATTCCAATGCTTTATATATGGCCATAATTTCAGAAGTAAAAACAGAACATGAAGAATGAAGTTTAAAAGTGTGAACAGAGTGATTAATAGTGAACGCAGCTCCAACATAGTTTGCCCTTTTCGATCCGTCAGTGTAAACTTGTATAAAATTTGTGTATTTTTCTATATGGTTTTGAAAAAGCTGTTTGTAAATAATATCAGAGGTATCTGCTTTATTAAAATTTTGGAACGGGTTTTGAAATTCAAAATAATGATTAAACCAAGGAGAGAAAGAATACAGTTTTTTCTGGGTGATGTCAAGTGAAGAAAGTTCGGATCCGTTTATTAAGTCCAGCATTCTTAAATGGAATGTAGGGATGAAGGATGTTTTGGCTTGATAAAGGCGTTTTAAATATGGGCTGTGATCAATGGTATGCAATGGGTGATGAGGGATTGAGGAAATTCTAAAATAGTATTCCAGTGATAACAACTGTCGTCTGAAGTCCAGGGAAGGTTCAAAAGATTCTACGTACAAGCTGATTACGGGAGAAGTCCTAAAGGCACTAGAACATAAACGTAAAGCGGTGTGGTGGATAGTGTTCAGAGTTTGAAGAGCAGATTTTCTTGCTGAACCATACACCACGCAGCCGTAGTCCAATTTAGATCGAATTAAAGCTCTATAAATTTTAAAAAGGCAAGTTCGATCAGATCCCCATGATAATTTTGATAAAACCCGTAAAATGTTAAGAGATTTTTCGCAACGTTTGCGTAAATTTAAAATATGCGGTTGAAAAGTCAACTTCTTGTCAAATATGATACCTAAAAATTTAAAATTGTCCACAACATTAATTAAAATATCTTTGAAAAATATTTCAGGGTCAAGATGAAGATTTCGCTTTCTACAAAAATGAACACAAGCGGTTTTAGAAGGTGAAAAACTGAAACCATTTTCGTTAGTCCAATGTGTGATTTTATTGACTGCCTGTTGAAGTTATCTTTCAATTAAACGAATGTCTTTAGCTGCGCATGAAATTTGCAGATCGTCAACGTAAATAAGACCTTTCACTGATGGAGGCAATTGAGAAACAATATAATTAATTTTTAAAATAAATAAAGTAACACTTAAAACACTTCCCTGTGGCACTCCCTCCTCTTGAATAAAAACATCTGAGAAAATTGATCCAATCCGTACTTTAAAATATCTTTTTTCTAAAAATTTTTGAATAAAAATAGGCAGATTACCTCTTATGTCGTTTTTAAAAATGTCCCTTAAAATTCCATGTCTCCATGTTCTATCGTATGCTTTTTCGATATCGAAAAAAATCGAGACAAGATGCTTATTTTGAACAAATGAGTTTCTTATTTCCGTCTCCAGAGCGATTAAGTTGTCAATAGTGGATCTATTTTTTCTGAAACCACTTTGGAGTGGAGAGAGACATTTTTCTTTTTCTAAAACATAAATTAACCTCGCGTTGACCATTTTTTCCAAAATTTTGCATAGGCAGCTTGTCAGGGCTATTGGACGGTAGTTCGAAGGATTCTTGGGGTCTTTATTTGGTTTCAGTATGGGTATTACATTAGCATACCTCCATGACTGCGGAAAAGTGTGTTCGGTCCAAATTCTATTGTAAAATTTGAGATGATTTAGAGAATTATTTGAAAGATGTTTGAGCATGATGTAACTGATATCATCTGGGCCAGGAGTTGATTTGTGGACTAAGGATAAAGCTTTTATCAATTCCGGAAAAGTAAAGTCACAATTATATGATAATATACTGTTAGAATAAAAATTAATTTTATTCTTTTCAGACGCAATTTTGATTTTTTTTAAACTTTCAGAGTAGTTAGTGGAGCTGGATATTTCAGAAAGGCATGAAGCAATTGCGTTTGCTATATCTTTGGGTGCTGATAGTACTTGGTTATTGCATTCTAGAATCGGAATTTGTCTATTGGGGTAAACACCGGAAATTCTTTTAATTCGGTTCCATAATTGTTTACTAGTGACTTTACTATTGATACTATTGATATAATTCATCCAATAATCCCTCTTACTACGTCGTTGTATTTTTCGAAAGGCCGCTTTTGTTTTTTTATAAAAAATATAGTTTTCCCTTTTGTTGGATATCTATTAAAAATATTCCAGGCTTTCCTCTGTTTCCGATAGGCATCGCTACATTCCTCATTCCACCAAGGTTTCTTTTGTTTTTTAGGCTTATTAATGACTTTTTTAATTGAGGCGTCCGCACTTGCTATAATTATATCTGTTATTTTAAAAGTTACTTCATTGATGTCACCAATTTCTACTATGTTAGAAATATCTGCGAGGCTAGTAAAGAGTGGCCAGTTGGCAGTTTCAAAGATGTTGTAGTTTGGCTGACAAAGTGAGGTTGGTATTGGCCTTCATATTTTAGTTTAATAGGATAATGGTCACTATTGTAAAGGTAAGAATCCACAGAAAAGGTCCAAAATGGTAAAATTGAAGGAGAGCAAATTGCCAGATCTATTGAATGGTAAGTAAGTGAAGGTGAATGAAAGTAGGTAGGTTGGCCGTTATTCATTATACATAAATCATTGTCCGTTGTTAGTTTTTCAATTTGTTTGCCTCTATTATTAATGTCTGAACTGCCCCAGAGAATATGATGGCCATTTAGGTCTCCAAGTATAATGAATGGTTGCGGAAGTTGATGTACTAAATTATTTAATTCAGAAGTGGCGACATGGGTGTTAGGAGGTAAGTATAAATTGCATATTGTTATTAAAATATTGACATGAAGTCTTACAGCAACAGCTTGCAGATTTGTTTTAAGATTAATTTGAGTGACTGGAAAGTCATGGGAGGCAAGCAAAGCAACACCTCCACATGCTCTTTGACCATCATCGTAATCTTTTCTGAATATTGTGAAGTAGGGAATGTTGGTGGAATCAGTGCTTCTTAAATAGGTCTCCTGGAGGGCGATAGCAGCTGGCTTGTTATTGTTTATGATGTGTTTTAAATCATCAATTTTTTGTCGAAAACCCCGGCAGTTCCAGGAAAGAAAGGAAGCCATAAAAATAAAGGATAAAAGAAAAGAGAAAACTACTTGTGTTTTCTCGTCCTAGGACGAGATCTGTCTTACCGAAGATCCTTCTTGGACTTGGGTGGCGAACTCTCCAAGTCCTCATCTTCTACAGATGAAATATCGCTTTCAGTGTTATAAAGATTTATGAGATCGCTGGTAGAAGGATTAGTTATGAAATTTCTGGATGTAACTTCAGGCTGAAGAGACGTTTGAGAAGAACTTTTTGCTATTTTAATATTATTTTGTTCAGTAGATATGGCTCTTTTTAAAGAAGTATTTAAGGATCGATTTGATTGATTTATCTGTTTTGTATTTGTTGAGGTTGTAGCTGATGCTTTAGAAAAAAGAGGCGTTATAGGTTGGTTCATTGAAGTTTTATGTTGGGCAGATGGCTTAAAGATAGTTACATCGGTTTGAGTTCCGTTAGTTTTGAAAGTTTTTTTTAGTATTGTGAAGAATAAGATATTCCAGGCTTTGGGGTGCGATCATTTACAATTTTTCGGGCCTCGGGAAATGAAATATTTTGCTGCACTTTAATAGTTTGGATATCTTTTTCGGTTATAAATTTAGGGCAAGACCTGGCAAAAGCTGGATGGTCACCTTTGCAGTTGACACAGCAAAGGGACGATGACGTACAGACATCGGTCTTATGTTCTGTACTACAGCATTTTGCGCAGGTTTCTTTGCCGCGGCAAGCTAGGAAAGAATGGCCGAATCTTTGACATTTAAAACAACGGACTGGGTTAGGTATGAACGGTCGAACCGGGCAATTAATATAAGCTATTTTAACATGTTTTGGTATTGTCGGTGTGTTGAAAGTTATTATAATATGTTTGGTGGGTATTCTTTGGCCATTTCTTGATATAGTGATTCTTTTTACATTACTTACATTTTGATCGGACAGGGATTCTAGAATGTCTAGTTCAGTATCATGAGTCAAATCGGATTCGGAAATCACGCCTCTTGACGAATTTAATGTTTTATGGGGTGTTATAGTTACTGCTATTGGACCGACAAATTTTATTTTTTGGATGTTTGAAGCCTGTGTATTATTTGTTACTTCTATAAGTACATCTCCTGCTAGGGTTTTTTTAATGTTTTTAGTATCTCCTACCATTCCCAATATAGTTTTGTGAAGTAAAATAGCCGATATGTTTTTTAAATTGCCCTCATTACTTTTCATAATAAAAAATTTTTGTACTGGTGTATTTTTGTTATTATTTTTGTTAGATATGTGCTCCACTGAAGGAGAAGTTGAATTTTTGTTTTCCATGTTTGAAAAAAAGATGTTCAGTCCCTGGCGGCACCACCCACCATGGAGTCCAACGAGGGGATACAGGTTCCTGTACCGGTGCTAACCAGGGACTATACGGACCCAACTCACCTCTATGACTGCCCTAAGGAGCTAGTTGGTGAGCAGGTCCTTAGTCCTAGCAGGATATACCCACCAGCCGATCAATGTACTGGGACCAAAGTACACCTCCTGTTTATTGGAAGCAGGAGCCGAAGCAATGTATTGGGGCGTTATGTTGTCCCTCAATCACCAGGATCACCCTTTCCGAAGACACAGGTCTCCACGCACGGCAAACACGTGGGTGATATAATCCCCAAGAGGAGCTAAAAGCACAGACTGGCAAAAAGCTTCTCAAGGGGAGCCCTCACCTCCGAAAAGGCAACCACAACGAGGGAGGAAGAAAAAGCAAAAAGCAGAAGCGTAGAGGAGGAGAAGAACGAAAGGGAGGGAAGATCACTCAGGTACCCCGGGGTTGTGAAGCCCGTACAAACCTAAAGAAGGAATGCCCCTGGGGGCCGTCCATTTACGAATCGTTCAATCGAATTTACATGGATCATTACGAGATATCTCGTCCATGATCCATGTAAATTCGATTTCTCGTGTATTCTTTGATTTTATATGGACACAGATTGCAAATATTAATGCTTGTTCAAAAGAGAGATTATTTTATTAGTTGACAGGTAACATTGTAAAAAAATCAGATTTCGATATTTTATTGAACGCTCCTAAGTGTTTTTGTTTAGGCTTTCAACTAAATTGATTTGACTATGACATTTTATATGCACAAATATATTTTCTCTCTACAAACATAATACATTTGTGAATAAATATTAAATTTGTATATATATATATGGTATCACTTTCATCTATATCATACAGTGGATGTTTTGATGTTCAATAAGGGTTATATTATATTAATTGTCAGGGTTATTGTTATAATGTGGTCGATTTTCGTGATTTGTAGTGTATACATAAACCTTAAAAACGGTTAATATTCATATTAAATAATAAAGATATTTACATTTTGAGAGGTATAAGAATGAAGACAGCTAGTATGTGCAACTGAGCATCCACGGCAAACACCCACGTGTGGTCCAAACACTAAAAGAAAGAAAAAAAAACGGGTAATAGTTTTGTCTCTTAAAATTTGATTTATGTTCCCTTTCTGATTGTGGATTCATGAACTCACCACTGTATCTGAATCCATGTAGTTGTTGATGTACAGCAAGTTATACCACCAATTGTTCTTGCAGTTGTCGTAGATTGGGTCCATATGGGAATTCCAGGAAGGACCGGAACCCCAGGTCGGAGTCACTATCATCAAGGCCAGGATTAAGGCATAACCAGGAGTATACCTGCAACAAATTGTTTGGTTACCGTTTTATTGTAACAAAGGTGTTCCATCTGGGACATCCAGTAAGGACCTGAATCCCAGAGCAGGGTCACGATCATCAAGATCCGCAGAAAGCCATAGACGGAGTGAAACTGCAACAAACCGTTAGGTTCAGTACATACTGAATCGTATATTATGTACAGACAGTCTCGTGATTATGAAACTCATCAAAGCAACGATGACACTTGTTGGAGTCTGCCAGATTCAAGTAGGTCTGAGTTACAATATGGCCTATTCCGGCCTTAGTACAAAATTTGGCAAATGGTCTAGGGAATTTTTTTGAAGTGATGAAGGTCATTAGGCTATAACAAGACTGACATACGGGAAAAATCGTTATCAATACACAAGTAACAGAAAAAAATTCAAGAACTCCATTTTTAAACCTAAAGTTAACAATTTTGAAAATATATAAAATCGTCAAATAAAATATCAGTGGTTGTGGATGAACTACTGATCGTCCCGATGCGTTAATAGATTGGCTAATTAAATTTTACTGAAAAACTTTCCTGAAAAATAATTCTATTACCAGAAAGCAATTTCATAAGAGGGTACACAAATATCCATATCCTTAAATAGGGAATAATACAATGTATTTTGCTAGGTAGAGCATAAAAATTTAAACACGAGACATTTATGCAATTTAAAGATGATATATTGTATCTGGATCACAAAAGTGGTCAAGTCAATTGAATTCACAAAATAAATATTTCTCTGTACTTTAATGTTTCATTGTTCCCCTATTTTAACTCATTTTCCTTACAGGAATACATTGCGTTAGATCTCGTGAATCATGCCTATCTATTGTGTCGTTACCCTTCGTTGTATCTTGTTTCCCGTAACAGATGCTCAAAATAAAGTGTTAAACACCAATCATCTACTTACCACTTCGTTGTTACCACTTGTTCTTCGATTGTTAAAGAAAGAATGGTTGATCAGCTTACCTCCAGTACCGCTTCAGTAGAAATTTCCACACGTTCAGACTCTGTTCAGGAGATTGTAGCCATCGGTAAGTTGTAATCAGTCCACTATTGAATAAACACGTAGAAAAAGATGTTAGTTTGAATAGTAGTTGAAGGGGAACAGCGACTTACAAAACAATTTTTGAAATTAACGATTGGTATAAAATTTGGAGACTTTTTTTGTACTGAACGGCTTTTATATAAAATTTTGTACAAAACCATAAGTCGTCCAAAAGTTATTACATAAAACGTGGTCAAAATTTTCGATTCGTTAATTCAAGATGTTTAATTCAAGTACCGTCAACTCATTGACTGACAAACCAAATACTTTGCTGTCCAGTTGTTTAAAGACTAATTATAAGTTAATTAAGTCAAAAAACTATTAAAATAAGCATTTTGATAATGCGATATTTTAATATTACAATAGCACAATGTACATTACCCTACAATAATGGACCGGCCAGCAAGATGTGATGGTATAAGAGAAATAATACATACATAAACAATACATAAGGGGATGGTCCCCCACGTGCTGCAATTACACTAGCAACCCTTCTGGACATACTTTCAACAGGGGTTTCGTACAAAGCTATGGGTATATGTGTTCATTTTAGCAGCATAAATGTCGCCAGCTCAGCTGTGATTTTGGACGTGGTTCCCTGGTCCGTAAGCGTCTCTCTAACTTGTCCCACAAATATTCTATGGGGTTTTGGTAAAGACTCTGGGCAGGCCAGGGAAAACGGTTTACATCCGTATATTGATTCCACTGCTTGACAGAGGCTGCAACAAGACATGAAGCTTTGTTGTCCTGGAAGTAACATTCGTCCATTCCATAAAATTGCCAGAGCGTAGGATGAACCTGATTGTCCAAAATGTTCATGTAGTCGTCGGCCTTCAATTGACCAGGAACAACATGCAAAGGTCCCAAGCCATACCACTAAAAACACCCCCAATCATGTAGTCGGAGTTTATGCAAATCCGCTGTCTTCCGGTCCATTATTTTAGGGTAGTGTATAGGTCGAACTAACTTCATTTGACGTTTGTGTAACGTCTAATTGTAAAACAAAATGAAGTACTAAAACACATGAAATTTTGCATAAAAGCAATAGATAAAGCAATATTTCAAACCAAAATTTCAAAATATGGAAACATGACTATTTTTTTATTTGCACCTAGATGTATAGAACAAATTGCAAGTATTATTCAGAAACATTTTCATAGAAATTTTAAAACCTGATGGGCAGGGAGCATTTTGAAGTCAGAAGAACAAATGGGAGTAAATCGCGTTTTAGTAGTAGACTAACAATAATTTAGTAAATACTTATCAGCTTTTTTTTACGTTGTTACATATGCAAGACCCGCAAAAAATATAATTGAATAATTATTTTTACTATCAACAAATTTTGATATAAATTATTTCTTAACTCTATAATTAGAAATATATTTTTCTATCGATTTCAGTGAATTTGAAAATCCAGTGTCCCTCTTAAAGGAAAGGAATCTATTTAAAATTACAAATTGAATATATAGAAACATTAGAGATCTATGTAATTACTTAATTTAGTATTTCTGTCATCAGGGCACTCTTATAAAATTCTTTTTTTTTGCTTGTTTTGATCATAACTTTGGGCTGTAAAGGAGGGTTTAAAATAGACTCCTGGTAATGAGTAAATGTAATGATTATGATCGACAGCAAATGTTGAAATACAGCACATTCAATCTTAGCCATGTATTACAGACAGAACTATTCAAGATATTATTCTACAGCTGCCAGGATTGTCTTTGTTCTATTTTTTTGTAGTGGATACCATCTAAGTTGGTTAATTTAGTAATGCTACATCTGATTTGCTGGCAAAGGAGAGATGTGAGCAGATCAGCCCCACCAAATAATGATCTCACCATGCAGTTGATATTTACTCCAATTTCAAATTAAGAAACCACAAAATATGGTCTGTTCCTCTCACATTCTTGTTTCCTTGGACTGACATTGAAGGTTCAAGACTGCACCTGACTGCTCTCCAAGACTTATAAGCGGCCACACAAGATATGAGACTTAGCATATCAATCAAGAACTCTTCAAACTGTCTATGCTTCGCATTCACAGCGATTCCCTCCCATGTTTAGGATTGCATCTGTGTATGTGGTACAACTCATGAATGAGCTAGTACAGGTGGTTTTGACTTGGAGGGGGAAGATAAATGGTAGATTGCGTCCGATACACAAACCGTAGTTTCGACGTGAATACTCGGACTTGATGCTGGAAGAAATGAAGCAGCCATGGCAAATTTGATCGATTGTTTATTGTAAATATTCAACAAATAGTTTAAAGTTTGATCGATTAAAGTGTAATTTGATATTAGTATTGAATGATAATTTTATTTATTAAAGGTTTGTAATTGTAGTGTAGTTCAGTAACTTTCTAATGACACCACTTTCGCAGTCGCCATTGTACTCAATCTAAAGTTACACTGGCTCAAACCTCTCCCATCACTGTACATACACTATATACACAAAAGTATTGGGACACAGCTGAAATTCGGAGGAGGATCCATCTCAGTATGAGGTTGTTTTTCTTGCTTAGGACTCGGCCCATTGCTTTATGTACCTGGTACCATGAACGCTGACGTGTAACCCGACGTTCTGTATAATTCTGCCTTGTAATTGTAGTGTAGTTCAGTAACTTTCTAATGACATCACTTTCGCAGTCGCCATTGCACTCAATCTAAAGTTACACTGGCTCAAACCTCTGCCATCACTGTACATACACTATATAGACAAAAGTATTTCGACACAGCTGAAATTCGAAGGAGGATCCATCTTATTATGAGGTTGTTTTTCTTGCTTAGGACTCGGCTCATTGCTTTATGTACCTGGTACCATGAACGCTGACTTGTAACTCGACGTTCTGTATAATTCTACCTTGTAATTGTAGTGTAGTTCAGTAACTTTCTAATGACACCACTTTCGCAGTCGCCATTGCACTCAATCTAAAGTTACACTGGCTCAAACCTCTCCCGTCACTGTACATACACTATATAGACAAAAGTATTTGGACACAGCTGAAATTCGGAGGAGGATCCATCTTAGTATGAGGTTGTTTTTCTTGCTTAGGTTTCGGCCCATTGCTTTATGTACCTGGTACCATGAACGCTGACGTGTAACTCGACGTTCAGGATAATTCTAACTTGTAATTGTAGTGTACTTCAGTAACTTTCTAATGACACCACTTTCGCAGTCACCTTGACTACACTATGGCGATACTACAGCGATGGTAATTTTTTCTTCCAACAGGATCGAGCTCCATGTCATACTGAAAAACGTGTGCTGGACTGGCTTCCTGAAATTGAGGTGAATTTGCTTGACCGGCCTGCTCAGAGCCTCGATCTCAATTCGATCGAGCACTTGTGGAACAAACTGGGGCAATGAGATTACGACACCGTCACTTACGTCCATCTTCACAACAATCTCTTCGCACAGCCTCGCAAAAAGCATGGCGAGCTATTCGTGTCCAGATTTACAGAGAACTTGTGGAAAGTATGCTTCGACGTGCTTCAGCTGTAATGCAAACAAAAGGAGGGGCCCCCTACTCGTTAATAAATAAAACAATAAAGCTCTTTTTCTGAAAATATTGCAGTGTTTAAATACTTTTGTCTTTCTAGTGTATATCGATATATTTCGGACCCCCTTTCCCAGAGCTCTGTGCACCAGCTCACTTGGTCTCTGAAGGTAATATTCGGGTACGAACATTCTTTGTCTATACAACGCTATATTTATCTCCTGGATGGTTGTTCTAGTTCTGAGATTGTATGCCAAAACTGTTGTAACGCTTTTTTTGTTTTGCTCGACTTTTTATCCATTATGTCCATCCCAGTACCGAAATAGTAGTAACGTCAAAACATAATCTTTTCGAATTGGTCTTGGCTTCACCCTGACCAGGGGGATTAGAAACAACAAACAACATATAGTTTGTTGGGTGAGATGTAGTATCCGAGACAACTGCCATATACCCCCAAACATGGAAACCCTGCTATTTTGATCCAGTTTTAAGGCAACCTTATACCAGGAAAGTTCATTTAGATTCAAAACATGGCAATGAAATTTCGTTCTATTCATTGGTGGAAATTTCGATTATTCCAACTACGCATTAATTTTATTTGTGCATTTCTCATTTTTTCTTCCATATACAGCAAATTGAATTGCCAAGATGGCCGCATTACTGGCTTCGGCCGCCATTTAGCGAGAAAAATTACTTGGCGACAACAGCCCGGATACTACATCTATCTTTACCAGCTAGTTTCTGTAAAATTTTTACCTAATTAAATTTTGAGACATCCCTGTCATAAATATTTTGATGAAAAAGATGACTTGAAACTTGGAATATTGATATAGTCGAATGGTCAATCATTAATAATCGTAGAATGTGTCGTTGACAACTTCGTAAAAGCATGCTGCATTACTTTGACATTTAGAACTTTAGGATGCAGTTTGAATCGTAAAACATTTCTAAGAATCGATTTCTTATCGCTTAATTCATGAAGAATACTTACCTTAAGAAAAAGAGCACTTGCAATGGCAACACTCTGTTGAGTGCAACTTCATAGAATACCTCCTGCACAATCTCGATGGCCTTGACGAAGTTGGCTGAAAAGGAAAAATGAGTTTTGCGTGTTAGGACTGTATAAAAAGATTACAGCAGCGGAGAGAAAACTATTACCTACCAGTAACAACTGTTTCCAAACTAAAGGGAAATCTTTAAGATGTTAATAAATAAAGATAGCTCAAATAAAAAAAAATCAAGGACGCACAAAGAATCTAATTTAATCTCTGCTTTTCTTTCTTCACTTTGGTCATACAATCCCAAACTTTGGCAATTTATGTTGAGAAATTTTAAACTTCAAATTACCCAGTTATATTTCCATAAAAAGGCCACTTCTTTGTGAGCGCATGCAGGATAATTATTGTTTTTCACTGGCATTAGTATCTTGTCTCGCGACAAATTATAAATTGTTTGTAATTTAATTTAATTTTGCTCTTTAAACATCAATTGTGGCAACATTTAAAAAGTTTCTTTAGAATTTATTGTAATCCTTAGAACTTCTAATGTTTAGAAATCTTTGATTAGTTGTACGTCAATCTGTGTGTGCCTTTGTACACATTTTTAAATAACTCATTGAACCACGGCTTTTTGTTGCATCCAGATTCAAAATACATCTTTTAAATGTTGCCACAACAGGCGTGGACAAAATAAAAACAGAATTTAGAGTATCTGAATTTGATAGATGATACCACTTGGTGACTGATGTCGAATTGCGGGAGATCTCGATTATCATATTAAAAGCATGGAAATACATCCGTATACAAAGTCGTTCAATGGATGATTGCGACCATCTAGTTCTTACTTTGGCAATCGTCTGTATGCAGGTTTGTGAAAATTAGGTTAAATGGCTTCGAACAATGAAACTGTGATAGTAGCGAAATAAGTGTTGTCCTTTACCACAGAGCTTCATACAGTTATTGGAAATGATATACATCGAATTAGTAGTTCAATTATTTATCAAGTCATCAAGGACCAACCATCAAAGTGCGCCGATTGAGTCAACTGCCATTGAGTTGTCTGTGTGCGAGCTCACGTCACATCCACTTGTCACCAATTCAACAAGACATTTGAATGAATTAGTAACTTTATCAACCGAAAAGTATTTCGAATTGGGTTATACTGTACTGTACTGGTGACTAGGATCACTACAGATAGCCCATATGCCAGCTACCCATCCACGCTATATTACAGCATTTATACAAAGGAAAGTACATTCTTTTTACAATATCAATTGAAGAAATGCTATTTGGAAGTCACTATCAAATTGATTTTCTACATAAATTTTCATTTGGGAAGTGCAAAAAGCTCGTAGGTAGGTAAGTAATTAACGTCACACCCGATCAATATAACAGTTAATGGTGACAGTCTGGGATCAATCCTTGAGGATAAGATCCGAGGACAACACCTCGTAATTTTGAACCGCGGTCAGATGACGAGGTTAACACCTGAACTATCACCCCACTCCAAGCTTCCACACCATACCAATGGAAGGACACTTGACGCCATGTCAGATTTATTATGCACGAGCCACCGTGTAAAAAAGGTCTTTGGCTAGACCTAGTTTTTGCGCTAGCAACCCTCAGGTTGTGAATCCATTACTCTTTCAACTGGACTACCGCAAACCGTAAAAAGTTCGTTCATCAACTAGTGTGGTTTAATTTTAGCTGTTTCGTAGTCGTATATACTCAAAACGCACATATTAATCTTTCAGATTTTCAATGATAATCACATGGTCTTCGACTGAGAGTGCATTTTTACAATTCACATTTAAGCTATATTTAGAAATATTAAAACTGCTACATTGTCATTTTCACGACTTTTCGGCCTATCATAGATACAAAAAAAAATCTGAGACATTTTGAAAAAATAAAAACCTAAAGTGTAAAACATAGAGGCATAGAAATATCAGTCGAAGTCCAGTTATACTCATTCAGAATCGCATGTATTAGAGGGGTAGAGACGAAGAATTAAATTTAAAAACTTCGCACGTGATACCTGGTCACACCTAGTTAAAAAACTGTCTCTGGCAAACAAAGATCAGGGGATTCAAACTATGTTATCAAAAATGGCATTCCTAAACTCTAGACTTCTAAAGTGAGGTTTTTGCCATGAATAATATCTCGAAACGAGTTCATTTATTCAGCATAAATTGATTTTTTCACTTGAATTTGAATCTTTGATCCAAATGGTGGTTGCCTCGATAAGATTTCTCGTAAAACTGACAGGTCTTGAACGAGACAGCTCGTCGTTAGAAGAAAACAGGTCAGATCTTGATACCGTCATCATAAGCAAAATTCGGTAATATACTGATGACGATATACCTCATCCATAGCAAAATTTGTCTTGTATTGATGGACGAGATATCTCCGAGAAACCATTTGGAGGGTAGGTATGGAATAGGTAGGTATTTGAGATCAACGTCGTACTAGAGCAACACAGCGCCTTTCGAAGGGTTAACAAAAAAAAGGGACACACCGGCTACAAAATTGCACTCATCAACCATTTTGCGCTTTTGTCTATCCTTAGTTGTTCACTTGTATATTCTTGGACAAAAATGTCCAACCGAAACACGTGATGATGCATTCACGTTTTTGATAGAAGATCATGTGATTTTATTGCCCCTTAATGGGTTGCTGTATTCCAAACATTCAACGGCGATTCTTACATGTAATTACAAGCTTCCTTCCCAAATGAATTATTGAAATTCACCATTTCGCTTGGAAGTTCACAGTTCATTGAATACCAATGAAGTAAGAAATCTAAATTTATAAAATGAATTGGTCGTCCTTGAGTTCATGATTAATAACGTTCCTCTTCGTTTAATGATAGTAGTAATAACTGCAATTTTGAAGCAGTAGGCGTTTGAGGAGAAAATGGCATAAAATGGCACAAGCTTTTGAAAACAATGCAAGAGTGAATGTCTGCAGGAAATGCGTCTGAATGTCTATCATTCATTCTATAGTCACTCCTCTGATTTCATCAAAAATATCGTTATTGTAATTATTTGCCTTGCGTTAAATCCCTGCACGCGTGTAATTTGTTACAGTGAACAACTGAATTTTACATAGGTTTAAATTATCGCACAATCTACATAATTTTTTAAAATCCTGATTACCTCTATTTTAAGGGATAAGTGTTTCACTACCTGAGTGCATACAACAGTTATATTTAATAATCAATACCAGGTTGGTAGTTAGATTAGTAGAATGAATAGTTTACGATCAACCTTTGATATTTTCTTCAACGAGATTTAATGCCTTTTCGCAATGTTATAAATTTAACGCTCGAAAACTGAGCTCTTGATTTTTTCTTTGTTTACGTGTCGACCGAGTGTGTATTTCTATCCTGGTATCGTTCTATGCAATTTTAGTTTCTGTGCTTACATGATGGTCATGTTACATGTACTTTTACCCTCTGTTCTGTACCTTTGGTCTTTTTACGTTGTCATGTAACTAAAGTCATCTGACAGCACGACCAAATAAATGAAGTAAGTAGTTGAATTTAAATCATAGAGGTAGAACACAAAGGGCTAGTTGGCACCGGTTAAGATTCATCCCCGAAGGAAAAGATCAAGGACAATACCTCGTAATTTTGAACCTCGCTCTTTTCCCCCCTCTTGACTTTGTCGTGTTTGACGCAGTTTAGCCAAACATGCCCCCTGGGCCATAAAACCTCAAAACAATCAATCAGCCTTTATCTGTATTTCCATGATGTGTTTGCCATTCTTTTGCAATTCTCTCATTGAAGGTTTCAATGAGTTGGTTCTTTGGCTATTTGAGGGGTGTTCCTGAGATCGCAAGGTCAATGTTTATAAAGTGTATACGAGAACGAAAGGTGCGGTAGGGGGTATACTCACATGTGACGTCATAGTTGACGTACATAAATGTGTTGGAGATGGCCACCCAATAGAAAACGAAGAAACCAAGGCCATACGCGAATCCCAATTTCTCCTGTGGGCAGGTGTAGTCGGACAACTTTCTTGCATTCGAAGAGAAAGAGAAAGCCTTGAACACATGGAAAATGGTAGCTGCAACAGACATACGTACAAACATTATAAAAATATACGATAATCCATTCTCGTGTCCAAGTATTGCGTTTTGCCGTTTTTAATATTTCCCCCTCACTGCATTACCATGCATCATTTTACAGCCATACAAGGCCTCATCTTATAGATATCGGACCATCTCCTACTACCTTCTAGAAAAGTATTCGTATTCCCGAAGCGTCTTTTTTGAAAAGTCAAACTCAAGTTAATACTCAAATAAATTTTTTTTCTCAAAATTAATTACACAATATAAAAATATTTTTTATAATAAAACTTCATTACATAATATTAAAATAAATTTTTTATAATTTTTTGTAGTCAAAATTCATTTTAGTATCAAAAGAATTTTTTTACAATCAAAATTCATTTTAAAATTAAAATAATTTGTTTATCAAAATTCATTTTAATATTAAAATAAATTTTTTATACTCAAAATTCATTACATAATATTAAAACAAATTTTTAAAATAAAAATTCTAAATACTATTAAAAAGGATTTTTTTTTTAATTTTTAAAAATTCCTAAAGTTTAAGAGTGGGTAGGTAATTAACGACACACTGGGGCAGAGCAACACAACGGGCTATTGTCAACTGTCCGGGTTCAGTCACTTAAGGGAAAGATTCGAGGGACAACACAACGTAATTTTGAAGCAAAGTTTTTTCAAACGTTTAGGTGAGAAATAAGTACTTAATTGACAATAGATTAATGTGCGTTCAATTTTAAATAGAATTAAATTTAAGAGATCGGGTTTCAATATCCATGGGTAGATAAACCAGTATCCTTCCACGGAAAAAGTTTACAGACGCACGTGAGTATTAAATTATATTTTGTTTGATAATAATTACATTCCTGATTTAATGTTATTTTATACCTTCAATTAGTGCATCTCGTTAGTCTATTCAAAGGAATAATAGCACAAGGAAAATTTTGTACTATTTTATAAAGGACATTATAACACGGAATCTAAAATTTTTAGCTGTGCGTTTTCTGTTAAGTTCACTGTTAAAACTAAAAGTTGAAATAAATGTTAAAAAAGTTTCATTTTTTTGATACTTTTATTGTTGATAGATACGTTTTTTTAGATAGAATAAATATCTATTTGACCTGAATAAATTATATAAGAAGCCTGACGCTAGAATTTTGAAAAATAGGGTATACTCACACGTGTGGGAGTATGCCCTAACTCCCATGTGAGTTAGAATAAGGTGTATTCTAAGGTGGTCACAAAAAATCTATTTTCGAATTTCTACCGCGGCACCCTCCTATAAGTTGCCAATGAGCTAGAAAATGTGATTGACAAAGTTTCAGCTCATTCTGATAATATTAACCCGTGCCTCATTGAGGTTAAAGTTAAGAAAAACAGCGATTTTTGGCAATAAATCGTTTTTAAAATCGAAAGTATTCGTCCTAGAAACCTGGTTCTTGTCTTATTTTATAGGACATTTTGTTGACTTGAAGTTTGATCTCATCCACTTTTTTTGCTAAAACGGATAGAATGATATTTAGCATTTTACAGGTAAGGTCGTAGTGGATATCCTCAAAATTGAATTTTTATACCAAGCCCCTAAAAACATTACAATATTCAATTACATCTGCTTTCTAGATTTTGCTTTTGTATTTTTCATTTTGTACATTAAAAAGGCTTTAGTTAGAGGTATTTTTAAAAATAAATGCAACAACATTCAAATTCAAAATGAAGGAATTAGGGGTGAAAAAGAGGAAGCAAGGAGTAAAAATGACAACAAATAGTGTTCAAATGTATTTACTAATTATATTGTTGAATTATACATCATTACATTATTATTATTTAAACATACAAATTAGGTGGTAATTACAAATTGAGGTGGTAATGTCTTAGATATTGTAGCTTTTAAAGAGTCTTGAAAAATGTGCCGACGTTCAGATACAACTTGTTAAAGTACTTCAAATACAACTTGTGAGTGGTATTTAGCATTTTTCAGACATTAGATCATGATCCACAGAATTTAATTATAGGTAGAAGTGCCATACGACTCATCTCATGATCTCATAAAAATAGATTTAGAAATTCCGATTTATAGGGAGGTGTTGTGCACTGGGATGGGAAATTGCTTCCGGATTTGTTGAGTGAAGAAAATGTGGAGCAGATAACGATTTTGATTACATGTGGCGATGAAGAACAGTTGATAGGTGTTCCAATCCTTGAAAATATTACGAGGATAATTCAGGCAAAAGCTGTATTATCAGCAGTTGAGCATTGGGGGGGGGGGCAGTTGGGAAAATTCAGGCATTGTGTTTTGATACAACGGCAGTAAATACTGGTCGCCTTAGGGGAACCTGCGTTTTGCTAAAGCGGTTATTAGAGAAAAACTTTCTGAATTTAGCATGTAGTCACCATGTTTTAGAAGTTGCTTACAAAGCAGTTTTTAATTGCAAAATGGGCACATCCACTGGTCTTCAGCCAGATATTTTTTGAAAATTCCAGACTGGGTGATCTAAGCTAGACGAGAAGAAATACAAAACAGGTATAGAAGATGAAAATATTAGAAATAAAATAAGTTATCCAGATTAAATTTCAAGTTTTCTTTTTGAACAATTAAAAAACCGTCAGCCCAGGATGATTATAAAGAATACATACAACTTCTTAATTCATTTAGGGCGTCTTCCTCAAAAAGACATTACTTTTAGAGTACCTGGTGCTATTCATCACGCCAGATGGATGGCAATTGCCATTTATTCTCTTAAAATGCATATTTTCAGAGATCAATTTTCGTTAACTGATTTAGAGAGAAAAGGTATTGCATATATTTGCTTATTTATGATCAATATTTATGTAAAAGCATGGTTCAATGCCCACAAACCCACTTTGGCCTCCAACCTAGACTTACAATTACTAAAATCTTTAGTTAGATACAGGAAAATTGATAAAGAGGTTGCAGACAAGGCCCTGTCTAAAATAATAAACCATCTGTGGTATCTGAACTCGGAGCAAGTTGCATTTTCATTTTTCTATGATATTTTGGGGAAAAATGCCAAAGCAAGCATGGTTGAAATATTAAGGTCCGAAGTAAAAAATGATGAAGATGATTGTGATGATAGGGGTGTAAAACCAAAACTAAATCTCCCACAAGTTGTTCAATTATTGGACAAAGAAATTAATTATTTTGTGTTTCTGCTTGAATTCTAAATTTTTTTAAAGAGATTTGAAATCGATACAGATTTTTTAAATACTGATCCCGATGCATGGTGTGAAAATAAACATTATTTAAAAGCTAAAAAAAATAGTAAACGGTTTATGGGTTGTTAATGATACTGCTGAGAGAGAAGTAAAATTAATTAAAGACTTTAATTCCTCTTTGACGAAAGACGAAGAACAACGGCAGTTCCTTTTACAAGCAGTATTTGAATGTAGAAAAATTTTTCCGGACTCTTCAAAAGCTACATTATCTCAGACATTACCACCTTAATTTGTAATTGCCACTTAATTTGTATATTTAAATAATAATAATATAATGATGTATAATTCAGCTATATAATTAATAAAATACATTTCAACACTATTTGTTGTCATTTTTACTCCTTGCTTCCTCTTCTTTACCCCTAATTCCTTCATTTTGAATGTGAATGTTGTTGCATTTATTTATAGAAATACCTCTAACTAAAGCCTTTTTAATGTACAAAATGAAAAATACTAAAGCAAAATCTAGAAAGCAGATGTAATTGAATATTGTAATGCTTTTAGGGGCTTTGTATAAAAATTCAATTTTTTTAGGATATCCACTAAGACCTTATCTGTTAAATGCTATATACCATTCTATCCGTTTTAGCAAAAAAGGGGGATGGTATCAAACTTCAAGTCAGTAAAATTTCCTATGAAATTAGACACGAACCAGGTTTCTAGGACGAATAGTTTCGATTTTAAAGAGTAAAAACTACGATTTTTTGCTAAAAATCGCTGTTTTTCTTAACTTTAAACTCAATGAGGCACGGGTTAATATTATCAGGTTGAGCTGAAACTTTGCCAATCATAGTTTCTAGCCTATTGGCAAATTTTAGAAGGGTGCCATGGAAGATTGGGCGGAAAAGTTTTTCCCACATATACCTTGTGACCACACTAGTGTACTCACATGCAAGTATGAATGAGGTATATTCACATGTGAGTAAGAATAAGGTATACACATACGTGAGTAATTATAGGGGACACTCACATATGCAAAGAATGAATACCATGTACTCACAAGTGATGAAGAATAAGGTTTACTCATAAATGAAGTAAGAATAAGTAAGAATAGGCATGAATAAGTAAGAATAGGGCATACTCACATGTAAGTACAAATAAGGTATACTCGCATGTGACTAAAAATAGGATATACTCGTATGTGAATACTCGTATGTGACGAAGAATAAGGCATACTAATACATGTGAGTAAGTACAAGGTTAGTCACTTGTGAGTAAGAACAGCGCATACTCGCATGCGAGTATTGCTTAACTCACATACCCATATTCATAACTCAATACTATATTATTTAAATTGAATTGAAAGTCAAGGTCGCAGTGCGTCTAATAATTTGACCAAGGACTGTAAGCAGTGCATAAAAAAGGATTGCAATAAATTTCAAATCGGTAGTCTTACACTTAAGACTCTTCTGTTCCATGTCTTCGGTGCAGAAGCATGAATCAACGAACGTACCAAGAACAACGGCAATCAGCAGAGTTCCAAGAACACACCTGTAACAAATACAAACTCTTTCACCATTCGTGTAAATAGAAAATTGTAGCGTGCAGTAAACAGTTCCACTTAGCCGATACTTCGGGCATTGTGTACAAAAAGATCACAGCTAAGCGGTAAACCACGCCAAACCTTACCTTCAGAACCAGATTTATTTCCCTTTAATTCCAATCACACCGACTTAAGCCATGAATCTTAAAGAGTTCAAGATAGACCTATACTCATTGTTAGTTGTTCGGACTAAAAATAGAACTTAGCTGCAGAAAGAACTTGGATACATCTCACAGGTTCTTGCAATCAAGGGTGCATTTCTTTTATGACTCTACGGGCTTCACGAACCCGATTTACCATAGTGATGTTTACCTTTACCAAGGGACTTAGTGTCTCTAGTAAACACCTAACACCTCGGGATCCCGGTACAATTCCATTCCACCTCAACCTTATCACTCTCTGTTCCCTTCCACGACTTCTTTTAATTGACGTTGTCGTGTTCTTGCCACTCTAGGCCAAATATGGCCCTTGCCCCACATCAAACCTAAAAACATTCAACTTAAAGGTTATTATATTAGTAAATGTTATTCCAACCGATCTAGAGGTTAACATGGTAGCCACTTGATCGGAAGGTTCCTGGATCGAATCCGGGTCGGTACATGGATGTTTGTAAGCGTATGGTGTAGAGGCGGCTGGTGCATCCTTAAATCTGTCGTGGCCGTAAGTCCTCACGTTGGATTGGTGTGGAAATTTGGAGAGTGGGGTTCCAGCTCGGGTGTTACCTCGTCATTTAACCGTGGTTCAAAATTACATGGTGTCCTCAGATCTTAAGGGATTGATCCCGGACCCTCGTTGTGTTGCTTTAGTACGACGTTAATCAAAAAATTAACAAATTACCTAGTGCGTATCAGCCTCCTATCACATTGACTTCAGCATGCATTCTTAAAATACCAGTGACAATTTGTAAGTGTTTCAATTTTAAAAGGTAACTTTAATCTATCTTATAGTATCTATATATACAATACTTTTCCATTCAGTCTTAAATTGGCTGAGATAGCTCGGTTAGAAGAGTAACGAATTAGCAAATGGAGGGTTGGGAATTCGATTCCAACCAAAGACCGTCGTGTACGTAGGGCGTAAAATCTATCGGGGCTTCAAATGTCCTCACGTTGGCTTGGAGTAGAAGTTTTGAGAGTGGAGTGCCAGCTCAGGTGTGATCTCGTCATCTTACCTTGGTTCAAAATTAAGGGATTTTGTCCTCGGATCTATTCCTTCGGAATGGATGTCAGACCCTCTCAACAGCCCGTTGTGTTGTTCCAGTGTGTGACTTCAATTAAATACTTTTCTATCCATTAAATCTTCCCAGCGAAAAAATCGGGTGTGAAATGAAAATTGTGTAAATAGTTATTTTCAAATGTTGTGGTTATTCGTGAGAAGACTCCTATTTAGTCTTCCTTATATTTACTCACTTGAATGTGGATTGTTTATTCATCTATGAACACGGGGGTGGTGGAAGGGAGGCAAATTATTTATTCATCTATGAGCGCGGGGAGTGGAAGAGAGGTTTGTATTTTCACGTACTACTATTTTTAAAGGTGCAACCGTGACTACAAGAATTGTGGTAAAACCTGTAAAGTACTACAACAGTGTATCCGAAAGCCGACTATGGATGAGCAAGAAAAACTGCCACAAATAATATCGGAATTCAGTGATGGGTGCATATGAACATCATCGTGAGAATTGTGTAAAGTTCCCTCATAGATATAAGCTTTAAGAGCCGACGTACATCTCGAGTACCATCGATTAATTCTTGACACACAACTATGAGCCTCGCCTGGGCTTGGGAACAGCACAAATCGACACTTGATGGTCCGAAACGAGCAGCTTAGTCTGCCAAGTAGCGTTTCCAACTGATTTGGAACGCTACTTTAGACGAAAGCATCAGTGATATGCGAAATCCCATGAAGCCATGGACCTCCATATCGTCACTCAAAGTATAAAAGTTCGTATGTCTAAGAGCTGAGTATTATTAAGAGTCTTAGACTAACGTTCGTATGTTTAACAATTTTCAAAAGAGCAAAAAAAAAACTAATATTTTTTTTTATGATTTGATACTATTATTATGCATGTATTTGGTTGTAACTTTTATTAGATCAGCTGATGACATAAAAGTTTTTGTCACCAGGTGGAAATCACAAAATGTCACGCAATAATATAAGAAAAACTGGAATTTTTGACATACAACCTTATGCACTTCGACTGATGATATGTTCATAGAATTGTAGTGGCTGCTGGTGATTCCACCGTAATACGGTATAGGGTTTCTTTAGCTGGTTTTTCAAAGTAACTCTTACGGCCATATTCACAAGTCTCGAGTTAACTCGAGGATCAGTTGATCCGCGAGTAAGAGTTAACTCGAGGATTATCAAAAACGGTATTCTCAAACGGCGTGTTAAGTGATCCAGGGATTAAAATGAGACGCTAGCTGTGATTGGCTACCTCACGATCACGTGGTATTGTTTACATTGGTTACGACGCCCCAATATGCATTCGTACTGATCAAGCACGTACTTCACCGTAGAATTGATTCCAAATTGTGAATAAATAGGACTCGCACAGCATTTTAATATGGGTTTGGGAAAAGAAATGCAAAGGTATTTAATTTCAAATTAAATTTTTATGCAAACCTAAATTTGGCAAGAAAGAATTGTACACAATGTCTTGACAGATGTATGTAATCTGATTATCTTTATACTTGTCAGTATGGGTGTGTGTTGGTGTCGTGAAAAGTAACTTGCATTGTCAATTTTCTTTCATTCGTAATAAATCAACAGAATAATTTTTATTCTACGACGAATTTGTATCTGCCATGGTCGTTTTCTACCGTTCGCTCTCTCCGGCTTATAGGACAGAGGTGGCGCCATCTATCTTTTCGCTAAGCTGCTTGTTTAAGATTTACGCAGCTACCTTTATTTTCATTTTTCTTTTGAATTTCAATAAAAATATGTTTAAATTTTTCCATTTAAGCAATATTATGATGATGAGATGAGCTGCTATGTAGAAGGTGCTCCGTAATGACAGATCCAGTCCAGTCGTCGAAAGAATACTGTAATTGAGCATAGAATGAAATGTGTCCTCCATTTTGCTTTTCCAAAAAGATGGTACTGCGCATGCGTTAAATGTAACTCGCGAGTTAACTCGCCGATTTCGGAGGATCAAAATGTAACACCGAAACGGCAGTTTAAACCACGGATCAGGACTTGTGAATACGGTTTTTTCGATAACTGGCGGATTATCGTTGATCCTCGAGTTAACTCGGACTTGTGAATACGGCCGTTAGTGCGTGTGAAACCGTTTGCGATAAGTGAATAACATTGCCACTGGCGTCGACGGCAGTTTGACCGTCGCCCGCCCAACTAGTGGCGAACGTCACCATTTACACATTGACACACCCGGCTGTTTTTCAACCGTTTAGAGTAGTTTTGCTCAGTGTGAGTTACCTTCATGTGTGTAACACAGTTGTTTTAGCATCAATTGGTTTTTTCTATTGTGAACATGAGTGACCTAAATATCGATAGCGAAATTTTAATTGCATTAATCCAAAAAAGGCCTGTTGTGTGGGATGAAACCCTCGACATATTTAAGGAAAGAAACTTGGAAGTTTGCTTGGGTATTAGTAGCGACTTTGATATGTTGGAAGAAAAAGAGAGAAATGAGTTTGTTAAGTCCATACTTTCTCGCATATACATACTAAAGAATGTAGGGGTTGTAAGAAATTTCGTTTCATCCTGCCTCAACTCTTCAAACAACGTGTACAAAGTTTTAACCTACTCTCTTTCATTAATTGGATGAACCCAAAAAAGTCGATTTTTTTCTTTTCTTCCTTTCAGTAGTAATGCCCTGATCAACCATTGTGTTGCTCCAGAGTGGCGTCAATTCAAGTAAATAACTACTGTCAATTTACGCCGAAAAACTTTCGATGAGAATATCTCCAGAAAGCCTGATTCAATCGAAAAACAGACCCTTTGTCGCGTTAATTTTCAACAAGGAATCATGTGATATTCGTGTTGGGTTGATTATGTTTATCCTGCATGCTTTTGGGTTTTTATCTCTCGCTCACAAGCTATAACATACAGTACTTTGAGAAATAAATTAGGACTAGAAATGGAAAACGCAGTAAGAACCCCAAAAAGATACGTTTTAAACCAATGTAAAAGTCCAACAAACTCAAAGTAGTTGAAAACGCGTTGATAGATGTCCCAGTAACATAAGTACGACGAGGAGCTGAAACTTATATTTCGCTCTCCTGTAAAATTTGTAATTTAGCACTTATTGCGTTTCCATTTCCAGTCACCAACTGGAAATACTTTAGAAGTGATATCCCAACTCTGAGAATGTATCGTCAGTTCACACAGTGCGTCGTTAATTGCAAATTAAATGCTGGAAATGGGCAATGTAGTGCTGTCGTAATCTGGACATACCAAGACAAAAAGAGACATTCTGTAATTAACCGTTCTCCCTTTTATGGCAAACGTCTTTGACAATCTCATCATCCAACTCCATTTGATACTTTCCTTTGTTACGTGATATAGCACTATTTCGGCGGTGTGCCCTTAATCAGGCAATTTATATTCCCCACCATCAACGATCTGCTTTAAGTGCTCAATCACCATCAATTGTTTATGGATGCGACATGATCTCTAAAAGACACCAAGGAGTGCACAACACTAAGGATCACAGCACCAAGACACTAAGGGTCAAGGGCAACGGCGAAAACTTCACGACCTGTTTCCTTATTTCCATCAGAGAAACACATTACACGCATTGCCGCCAAATGATGCAATGCTTAAATATCTCGATTTCCATAAGCTTTACGTTATTTATCTGCCTCATACCAATTTTTAGACGACCAGCTCTTGAATATCAATTTCAAACTGTCTTTTATTTTGAAGCAGTAATTATTACCATAGCTTTTGTTCAAGGAAAATGAAACTGGAAGACGTAAGAAATCGACCTTCAAATAATGGCAAATTACACAGGTGTGCACAAAGGATTACGACTAACGTAGAATGTCTTTTTTTTTTTTGGGGGGGGGGAGGTTCTGGTAGGTAGTTGGATGAACGTCGCGCTGGAGCAACAAAGCCGGCCCATTATCGGTGGTCCGGGATCAACACGGAAAGGAAGGGTTCGAGGACACACTCTCGTAGTTTTGAACCACGGTCAGATGACGAGATCAGCCCCTGAGCAGGCACCCTAATTTTCAAATGTCGACACAAAACCATATCCACGTGGGGACATTTGGGCCACGACAGACTTTAAATACACCGGCCACCAAATGTACACGACGGTCTTGACTTGGATCGAGTTTCGATTTTTAAACTTTGGAATCTTACACTGACTATAGTTTAATCCAGGTCCATTTCACTAAAGGTAGCCTTGTAAAATGTATTTGGACAGACAATAAGTTGTGCGATAAAATTCCCAACGTCACAAAATCACGTACTCTAGGACACTCTGATATCAGGAATCAGTAGCATATATCATACAGTGCCCCCCTTAGTAGTCTAAAATATAACTATTATTTAATCGCAGCCCTCCGGTTGCCAATCCGCGACTCCAACGAGGCCGTGTCGGGCCACGATGTGTCAAACACGAAGACAACATTAAGTAGTGGACACACACATAAGAAAAGTTCTAAAGTTCGACACAGTAGAGAGAAATGCTCCCTGGGTAGCTTACAAGAGTCCAACCGGCACCTCCTACAACGTGTAGGTAGCTAGTATAATGGGCCAACCAACTGATCCACGATGGTCCCCACAGAATAGGTAGTGCTACGCAATAGACATAAATGCATTAGCAGGTACAGGGTGTTTCAGAAAAAACTCCCTAACTTTGAAACGACCTAACTACGAAACCGTAATGAATAGAAATATAAAACAAATGGTATATTTAATGAGCCAGTATGGAATTTGAGATAGAATGGGTAAAAAATTAGTTACAATTTTGGATAATCGATGGTGTTGCAGTCTTTCTAAAGCATGAAATACATAAGAGAAATAACTATTTTGTAAACTTCTGTCTCTTCCACTGTAAAAAACATGATAGGAAGTTTAATAGTAGCCTGTTTAAGAAGGAAATTCGAGTCACATGTATTTATTGGAATAAAAGGATGCACGACACTTCGTGGTTTATGCAAGGTGGTGCCCGACCACACCGTATTTCTGTAGTGTTCATCTTCCTTGATGAATTCTGTAGTGTTCACCTTCCTTCAGTGACAGAGTCATTGCTCTAAATTATTCCAAAGAGACCGGCACCGGAATAGATTGGCCTCCATACTTCCCGGACCTCAATCCATGCGACTTCTTTATCTAGGGTTATTTTAAGGACATTCTTTACAGTAAGAATTCTCAAACACCCGAACGACTTGAACAAATGTGAGGCAAGTGTTTCCATTTCTGTGCACACATTCCGGCAGGTGGATTCAAATATCTCCTTTAGCATGCGTCAATGATTGATGTTCAAGGTGGCTATTTCGAATCTATTGTAATGGGATTTGACGCTTGTTTACGAATGACAATTTACCCACTATTTAAAGGGGGAAATAATCAATAGTGTAGCGCCATCTATTATCCAAAGTTATACTAATTTTGTAAACCAGTCTATTTCAAATGCCAGGCCTGCTCATAAAATATACCACTTGTTTCATAGTACTATCTATCACTGTTTCGTAGTTATTTCATTTCAACGTATAAGAGTCATTTCTGAAAAACATTGTATATCGGATAGTAAAAAAGTTTAACACTCCGATATGGTTTCGACGATACCTGATCAGTTTTGCTAAGGACGAAATAACTCCTCGAGACAAAAGTGTTACTACAAGAAGTAAAGCCCTTAATCAATGTCTAAGAAGAGGAAATTGTCCTTTGCCAGAACTGGTGTCACTTTGGAACAGGTCTTTGAACAAAAAGCTGGTCGCCTGGGGCCAGTTTACGACTCTAAAATAAGTAACCTAGAGGATTAATCACACACAAATTAGGAAAAGCTAAGTTTCTGAATCCTATACAATCGTGTATGTGTTTTTTATTTAGCGTACATCACTATTTTCTAAGGTTTTATATAAAATATTGAGGTCTCTTTCAAATTTAACAAATTACTACAACCTATTTAACAAGATTACTTTTGAGATGAACATTGATGTAGGAAAATATTGGAAATGTGGAACATTTATACAATACCCTACAATAATGAACAAGGCAGAAAGATGTAATGGTATAAGGGAAATAATACATGATTTAATAGGGGGATGGTCCTCCACGTGCTGCAATTACACTAGAAACCCTTCTGGGAGTACTTCAACAAGGGTTTGATACACAGCTATAGGTATTGGTGTCCATTCCTGCTACAAGAATGTCGCCAACTCAGCTGTAGATTTCGGACATGGTTCCCTGGTCCGTAAGCGTCGCTCTAACTCGACCCAAAAATGTTCTATGGGGTTTAGGTCGGGACACTGAGCAGACCAGGGAAGACGTTTTACATCCATATCTCGATACCACTGCTTGACAGGGGCTGTAACATGACGTGGAGCTTTGTGGACCTGGAAACATGTTTGTCCAAAATGTTCATGTAGGCGTTGGTGTTCAATTGATCAGGAACAACGTGCAAAAATTCCCAGGCCATACCACGAAAAGAACTCCCAAAAAAGCAGTCAGATTTTATGCAAATCCGTTGGCGTCCGGTCTATTATTGTAGGGTAGTGTATATAATCGCATCTGTGAGCTGGGATCGCACTCTCTAAACTTCCACGCCATGCCAAGGTGAGGATCTTTGAGGCCACAACAAATTTGACGTGCACCAGCTCCCTTTTTAAACGACGGTCTTTTGTTGGATTTGAACTCGCAACCCTCCTGTTGTTAATACGTTACTCTACTAACCGGGCTACCACGGCCCATGAAGACGTTCTTTTGTTGGATTTGAACTCGCAACCCTCCTGTTGTTAATACGTTACTCTACTAACCGGGCTACCACGGCCCATGAAGACGTTCTTTTGTTGGATTTGAACTCGCAACCCTCCTGTTGTTAATACGTTACTCTACTAACCGGGCTACCACGGCCCATGAAGGCCCATAGATGATTTCCGCAAAAAAGTTTTAGTACCAAAAGTTGACGAACGTGGGAAATCGGTCGTTGTTGGAGTAATAAACAGTCAAACATTTGGATAGAAGAATATTGAATGGATTATGCAGAGCAACGACTAAGCGAACAATAACCACGCTACTAACGATATGTGGGATACGTGGTGTGTTGCAATTTAAAAAATTTGGCAAGAGACGATCATATTATATAGCGATTCAACTCGCAGGAAACAATATTTTAAACGCCAGCATCAGGTTCCTCTTGACCATATAGACCAATTTTAATAAGCTAACTTTTTGTGTGTTCAACAATTTGCATCTGGTGTGATCCATGCTCTGCAGCTGTAAGTAACTAGGCGGTCTATGAATGGTGCAAAGATTGGATCCTGTAAGTTGAATAAGTTTATGTGTGTCTATTGCCAGTTTTTTAAATTGCAACGCACCTTATACCTAGCTGGAATCAATGGCGTGGTTGTTACTTGCGCTGTCAGTACTTTGAATAATCCTTTTATCTTTAATGCAAATGTTTAACTGTTTTCGACTCCAACAACGACCTATTTTCCCCTATCTCTGACTTTTGTCACAAAATTTTTTCTCGTAATTCATTTCCCTCTTTCATCAAGTCTTAATACCAAATTTGTGTGTGTGTGTGTGGTATCACAGATACCTCCAAACAATGCAAGTTATATTATGACCTCCTTTATCGGTCCAGTACATGTCTGGTAGTTTCAAAACTTCTAGTACCAACATTAAAAGGAGTAGGTAGAGAAAAAATAAACACTATTCATACAAATGGTGTCTGCAAGCACTATTCGGATATGTAGAGTGTACACGAAAGCTCAAAAATATGAATATTTTTATCTGTCGTAAATTAACAATTTTATATTATTTTTAAACTTAGAATTTCATAGTTGTTGCTCAAAGTTGCGACCACCTACTCGAGTAAAGATCAGTATGAGGGAAAGTTCGCACTTCAAATATCGACCTTCTATTGAAATAGATGACGCATCGTGTTATTTCATGTTATTTCTCAAGATCACTCGGTTTGAAGTTCTATGGTTTTGGGAAAAAAGCACGAATTCTTACGTGAGGCAAATTATTGATTGGTCAAAATGATTAAACAGCGTGATCAAAAACACAGTCTGAGCTTTGACAGTCAATCGGCCACCATCGGTTCTTAGGCCGACCTGACAAACCCCCTTCTCAGATATTACGACAGCGACTCAATCCCATCGACCTTCTAATGAAATAGACTGGATTTGAAGGTGGAGTCGATGTCGTAAAATTTCAGAAGGGTAAACCACGCGGGCTTACGAATCGACTTAGCTGATTGGTTATAGAAGTGCAAATTAGTGTTTTTGATCACGGTGTGTGTGAATAACATCTTTAACTAATCAATGTTTTAGAATTCCTGTATTTTCCCAAGAACATGTACCAAATCTTGAAATCGAGTGACTGGCAGAATTAACGTAAATCTGAGTGCACAAGTTCCGTCTATTTCATTAGAAGGTAGACGCTTCACTCACATGATCTGCCTATTTCATTAGAAGGTCGATGGCTTGAAAGCAGAGACAACAATAGCCATACACTTTGACCAATTGCCGGATTGATGAACAGAGCAATCTTACAAACACAGAGAGATTTTGAATTTCCATCCCTATTGGTATGCGGTCAAAATTTGAGTTCCATTAAATACCTTTTAAGTTCGTAAAGTAAGTTTTGAAACACTCTGTTATGCAAATGCCTTAATGGGCCTCAATTTCGCCTTTTAAAGCTGAATGCAATGACAAAGAAATTACACATTCCTGATAAAGATAAGGATAATGGGTACTTACAGTACAATGATCTGTGAGTGGGTAAAATGGAGGGGTTGAAGTACCTCACAGTGCTTCACTCCAAACTTCCAGTCTATACCCGCTTTCTCGGGAACTGCAATGAAAGTACGATTACATCACATGTCATGTTAACATTTGCTGTACGTACGTGTGACAGCATGAGGGGGTTGAGTTAACTCACTTATCTGGACGAGTTTGTCGATGTCTTCAACGGTACACTTGGAGGGGGTGCAGATGCCCACTCTGATTTTCGTTACGTGAAGGTTGTGCAATAGTCCTGTTAGGTAGGTGACCAGCTGCAATAAACATATGAGTGAGATAATGCAATCGACCCTTCAGCTGTGATGGTTATTATTCAAATTCCTATGTAGCAACATTTCCACATTTTTGTACGAAAGACGCAACTTACCGATGGTGGTTTTCGTGTTGGCGTATTTAAGAAATAATAAATATGAAAAGATATATTTTGGTACATAACCCATTGGGTTTTATTCTGTTAAATGGGCGTCAGCAGAGAGGGGCTTGACCTAAATACCTTCCATAGACTAAACATTCTGATGGTTATTTCGTGGAGCTAAAAAAAAAGAACCAGACTTTGATGGACGAGATATCTATTCAATGGAAGAAAATTGACCAAATCTTAATCTCATCATTAAAAAACCAGCAATAACTTGCTAACGAGATATCTCGTCATTAGAATAACTGATCATATCTTTATAAACGAGATATCTCACGTATCTCACAAGATATTCCTTAGAGAGGTGATAACATTAAATTAAATTCTTTATCATAATTACAAAAATCAGATATTTGTTTGTGATGTTTAATGCTGCTTAATGTTTTTCAAAGCTTTTTTTAAGGTTTTGGGTGTACTTGATTTCGTCACTCCAGTAAGCAAAGAGGCTTAAAAATTAACAAACAAAACAATTTTTTCTTTCTCTGTGTGGAAATTTTGTAATCAGGAACTTACAAATATACGTATCCAAATTTTTTTTTATTTCAAATTGAATTGGAAGTGCGTTAATCATCTTTGAAGTTCAAATGCATTTGATTCTTGATATGATAATCTCAGAATGCTTGAGGAAGATAGAGAAATATAAACTTTAGCATCGTTAATTAAAATTACTCGTATTTCTTAAATTGGACGAAAATTTATTTCGGTTGTCTATAGCACTGCCTAAATTTGTTTCGAACCGATATTCAAAGCTACAACTAGATGGCAGCACCACAAAATGCTTATACATTACTATCAAATGAATATTATGCAATTGAAAGGGTAAGAACCTTCACACGTTTTTTTGCTTTTTATAGCAATGTAGAAAATTTGTGGTATGAACTGGTATTCAATACTGCATCTAGACGGTTGCACCAGAAAATGTTTATACACCGCACAAATCGATATAAATAAATATGGAGTGTTTGGTTTTTTCGACCCATTTCTAATATACTATCTGCTTTGGGTCCATCTGATGCAAAATCCTCCTCTGACTCGTTGGGTGTCTGTCTGTGCATCTGCCTGTCTATCCGTCCGTATGTATGTATGTGTTTGCCAGTAGTACGTACAAATGGTAGAATATATTTTCATAAAGCTTTGCATATTGTACTTACATTCATTTAATGACTGAACTTGTTTGTGTTCGTCTGTCTGTCAGTCTTACCGTTCTATATCTGATTTTCTGTCTGTGCGTTTGTACAAATATGACATAAATTTACTCAACATATTTTAATACAATGTTTTATACTTGACACTTCATATTACCGTTCAATTTATACATTATTTGAAATTAATTTGCTTAAATATTAAGACAGGTTGAATACTAAAACATCTGAGTAAATATATTTAGATCAACCATAATTTTGGAGTATATTGGGAAGCTGGAAGGTATATTGAGCATTGTAATTACTTAAATTTATTTTACCCCAGTATTGCTGAACTATCAACTACTTTTCCAAAACTATTTTTACGGAATTCAAATTCTAAAACTTTTTTATTTTGAGACTTATTTATTTTCTTCGTAAAATATAAACTATTTACGAATATTTGATACAGACAAAATATTGTAACGAAACAAAGACTAGTGTCGTTTGCCACGTGCAGTGATATTTTCTATTTTTTTTCTTCACATAATCAATTTTTTAGTTGCCTTTTGTGGCAACTGTATAAGATCAAGAAATAAAAAACGAACACGAATTTATATCTTTCGAATCACTTTCCTTCCCGATAACTTATTTTGTGTTTTTTTTAACTGTTTTCATTTTTGAATACATATTATTTTCAAAAATTGGATTTCCTTTTCATCACCTACAAGCAACACCGCTACAAAGTATTTGATTTATAGCGGCATATGAGTTAGAATGAAGCAAATGTAAGTGGAATTACGTCATTATTGAAATATAGTTCTTGTTAGAAAACCGAACTAGGACATCAGAAATATCACAAATTCTTCATCACAGCGACAGATTAAGGTGGCATATCTTACAAACGGTAGCCACATTTACGTAATTTATGTAAGGAAAGATTATAAGGAGTTTCTTTAGAAGAAACACTTATATCGATTAATTATTTTCAAAAAATGGTAATAAGTTAACCTACTGTTGTCTGTACTGAAGACAGTAAATTTTTAGTTCTTTTATTATTGCGCATACCACAAAATGGAATTTTCAAGGAATTTAACTAGAGAATTTGTGTTTGTTACCTCCTTCTGTACTTTTAGCAGGGGTGTGAAAAATGTAAGATGTATTGCATTGATGGATATGCATGTGTAGAATTGCTGTCCAAAGTAGGTTGTAGAAATTATAAAAATGTTGAAAAGGTGTTACAAAATTTATTTTTCTTCCATTTAAATGATTTGGCAGCTTCTACGAAAGGGGGAAGTGATTATTCTGGTCCCTTTCAATTTATAGTTAATCAATTCAACCGGATTGAGAGTGGGTAATTTTTGCTACTTAGTTATATTAGTGATTTCCAAACTTTCAGTACACGAACTTCTGTGACATTAAAGTTAATGGACACCTTGGTATTATAAATTTAATAAAATAGGGAAAGTGTGCAGATTTGTGAACTTCTTTCTTCGCCGTAATATGGGAGTGAAGTATTTAGATGTATATTAAATAGAAAATAAGACGGTAAAACACCATAAAATTAAGAATTAGTGCTGATAATTTTTCAAATTAAGGATTAGGTGATCAATTCTCACGAAACCCTTGAAAATGGGGAATTTGCAGGACCTGTACCAGACCGTAGTGATTCCTTTTCTCACCATAATATGGGAGTGAGAACAAGAAAGCTGTTTTTTTAGCTGTGAACTCAGCAATGATTGTGGTATTGCAGCGAATGTGCTATAACACGACCACTAGTAAATACTCCCTTTTCTATAAGTGCAGTTTTTTAACTTTTGATATGAATAGGTCTTTAAAATCTGGATGCTATTGGGGCCATAACATGAAACGTCGAGTGTTACAAAAAACAGTGTTTTAACTGTTTTGTCTTATGATTTTGAGCTGGAAGAAACACCCAAAATATAAATTTTCGTCGTGTAGACAAAGTACACTGAAGAGCCAAAAGTCATGGGATACCTCCTAATATCATGTGGAACCTCCTTTTGCTCAGCGAAGTGTAGTAACTCAACGTGGCATTGACTCAACAAGCCATCGGAAGTCGCCTGAAAAATATTCAGCCATGCTACCTTTACAGTCGTCAATAATTGCGAAATTGTTGACGGTGCAGGATTTTGTGCACGAACTGACCTTTCAAACATGTCTCATATGTTCGATGTCCCATATATCTTCGAGGTAGCTGAACATAGCCATTTTCAGTCAATGAGTAGTTCAGTTTGACCACCAGAGGATCCAGTCGATGTCCTGTAAAAACAGCACACACCATTATGAAGTCACCACCAGCTTTCGCAGTGCCTTGTTGACAACATAGGTCCATGGCCTGGTGGGGTCTGTACCACACTCGAACCCTTCCACCAGCTCTTAATGACGGGAATCGTGACTCATATGACCAAACAACGTTTTTTCAGTCATCTAAGGGTCCGACCAATATGTCCACGAGCCCAACAGAAGTGCTGCAGCCGATGGTGTGTTGTTAGTAAGGGCACTCGAGTCGGTCTTCTGCTGCCTTATCCCATCAATGCCAAATTTCGCTGCACTGTCCTCACGGACACATCTGTCGTACGTCCCACATCGATAGTTGTTGCTATTTGACGCAGTGTTGCTCGTCTGTTAACACTCTACGCACACGTCGCTGGTCTCTGTGATTGAGCAGACGCGGTTGGCCACTGCGTTGTCCATGGAGGGAGGTAAGGCCTAAAATTATATTTTCTCGACACACTCTTGACACTGTGGATCGAGGAATGTTGAATTTCCTAACAATTTCCGAAATGGAATGCCCCATGCGTCTAGCTCCAACTAGCATTCCGCGTTCAAATTCTAATACTTACCGTCGTTCGGCCATAATCACGTCACAAAACGTTTCACATGAATAACTTGAGTACAATCAATGAGTACCCGATCTAAACTGCCCAAGAAACCTCTCCTCTACAATATCTAGGCTACGTACTGGACATTTCAAAGACATGAAGATTTCACGAACTAATATAAAATCCTATCCCATCTGCAGGTACTGCCCCCAATCGCAACTAACTCCAGATTATGTTTTTGACTGCCAGGCCATTATCGGTTCCCTCTTTCAACTTGGAGCATCAACAATAGAAATCCTTCATAGCTATCGAGCTCCAGAACTTGCAGATATTGTCACCAAGGCTTTTGGAGGACTCTAGACTTTTGCACTAGTACTGTATGCATAGACACGACAACAACAACAACTTGAGTACAAATGAAAGCTCTGACGATGCACTGCCCATTTATACATTTCTGCCACTGCCATCTGTATGTTTGCATATTGCTATTTCATGACTTTTGGCACTAAATTGTATAATCGGTATGTGAAATGACGTTCGGATTGACGCAGGCCCACTAAGCGAGGGAAGTGGTCTGCAGTATTCTCCAAATTCTACAGTGCTGAATGAGCTTTCAGCAAGTGCAACTTCGGATTGCCTGGTGTGATGACTGCGTAAGTGGTGTCATTCGAAAGCTACGCTATAGTTAAGCGTCTTAATTCAAAGAAATTATATTTCAATATTAATACAAAACGGTACTTTAATCGTTCAAATTGAAAATTAACTGTTAAATATTCACACGTTAAACAATCGTCCAAACTTCCTATGTCTGAATCATTCATTCTACAGTGCAACATGAGGGTCGAGTATTCCCATCAAAACTACACTTTATGTCCTGGACAGAACTTGGTAATTTCGGTAACATAGATTAGATATTTTTAATGGAAATTGCTTGGAGTATTGACAACATTTTAAAAACGTTTTTTTTTTTAATAAAAAAATAAATTTAACAAATAAACAAATAAATTTAAAATTAAGAAACATCTTGAAAACATTATAATATAAGCAAGCAATGAAATGTATCGCTTTTTTTATGTAATAACTCTTATTTTAACTTGTGAATGATTCGTTTTAGGGACAATGACTTTGAAAAAAAATGATGACTGTATTTGTTTGTTTTAGTGAGTTTTGCATAATTTTCACAGACCACTTAAAATCTTGTCAGGAAAGCTTGGAGGTCCGGGAATCAGAATTATGCAATAAAAAGAAGGTATTCTGGAACTCCACAGAAGGAGAGTTTCTAGTTGAAGAAGGGCCCGAAAAATGTGACACAATTTTGTAACATACGCACAAACTACTTTAGAAGATTAAAAATCTTTTGATTGTGCTTGTAAAAAATTTGGTAAGTTATGTCGAGGACACAAACTATAGTTTGTACGTGAGTACTCGAGCCTGGTGTTGGAATGCGAAATGAATGAGGCAGAAAGATTGAATGATTATTTGTTGTCAATATTCAACTAATTTTACAGGTTGAACGATTAAAGTTCTTAATTCTTGATAGTCGCTCTCGTTGAGAGATTGTTTTTGTCCAATATTAATTTCAGTAGTTCGGTAATTTTCGAATGACACCACTAACGCAGTCCTCACTCTACACAATCCAAAGTTACACTGACTCAAAGCTCATCCACCACAGTAGAAATTCGACATATTTGGACCCACTTCTCGCGTTCAGTGCGCCGGGGCACTTGGTCTGAAGGTCAGGCATGGACGTCCTTTTGACGCTATATTTAGCTTCTGTATGTTTCTTACAGATCTTAAATCATTAGACATCAAACCGTTGTAACACTTTTTTTACAAAACTTTACTTTTCATGTTTGATTGTCAGTATAGTTCCAATTTTAATAACGCATTACGTCAAAAAGAAGCACAAAAACGAAATATGTACTTGCAAATTAAGTATCTAGTACTTGGAATAAATATTTGCATTTCAACATTGCCCATCAACTTGATATTGGGGACTTCACAGCTGTGGGAGTGAACCCTGATAAAAATACTCAACAGCTAGTCTTTATACATAAAATAATGTCTCAAACACATTGTCGAGTGTTTGAGAATTACTGCAGATGACTTTAGTAAGCAAGCATAACGTTTGAGATGGTCGATCATAAGAGTGTCAATTGAGATGACCACCATCAAGGTATCAAGTTCAGCCATTAATCAAATTCGTTCTTCAAAAAGCGAAGTGTTCATGTTCGAAGTACAAGTACTGACTGAAGTTAAGTGGCACTAGTTCTAAAAAATTAGTTTGAGGCCAAGTAAAATCTTCATTGTTTCACACACTTGCGGGCAAAACTTAAGAAATAGTTCATTTTTCAGATGGTGCTTTTCAGTAAAGTTTCTTCGATGTAGGGAGATAAAACAACAGGTGGGTTGAGAGTTACCAAACTGATGTCCAAAAACAGAAAGGAACAGTAAAATAAATAGAGTTGAAGTGGTGACACTGCACTGGGTGCCATGAGATGGTAATTTGTAAAAAAAATGTGGTCCTTTCTAGACTGTATGACCACCTCCAACACTCCACCTCAAGCAAATCGTACACCATGATCAGGACAGATGTAAATCACAAGAATACTGATAGCATAAATATTGGTCTAGAATAGAGCTGAGAAGAGAGGTTCACTTTTTTAAATAATACATTCCAGACCACTGGTAAAGACAAAGAACGATATAAAATCCTATCCCATCTGCAGGTACTGTCCCCGATCGCAACTAACTCCAGATCATGTTTTCGACTGCCAGGCCATTATCGGTTCCCTCTTTCAACTTGGAGCACCCCCAATCGAAATCCTCCATAGCCATCGAGCTCCAGAACTTGCAGATCTTGTCACCAAAGCTTTTGGAGGACTCTAAACATTTGCACTAGTACTGTATGCATAGACACGACAACAACAATAGTGTGTTAAAGTAAAGATGCGTAAGAAGCCTTGTCTTTTCTTTGCGTTAAAAAGTGAGTCGTGTGGCACAAAACGTTTCTAGAATAACATTTTAAAACTCGCGTCTCTTCTTGTGATTTACTTCTATCCTGATGATAGTGGACGTCTTTGCTCCAACGAAACGATCATCGACGATCTTTTCTAAGTTTATAAACGTTGTTAGTAGTTGCATCGAAGGTTTGTCAATTTTTACTGTATTTATCTGAGGTTGGTTGGTTTAGGATTTTTTTAGGCAATGGCCATTTGTACAAGCTGCGCCATACAAAAGACCGACACTGTCAAGTAATTTTGAAAATAAAGGTTGGCAGGAAAGAGATATCGAATGGGTATCCTGGGGTCCCAACCGAGACAATAAACCCCAAGGGAAAATAATGGATCACTAGGGTACCTCGAGATTGTAAAGCCTGCACTTTAGTTAAATAACATGTACCCCCGATGGGCCATTAGAGGCATAATCAAACTTTTTCAACTTATTATAATTCCTTCAATCACAACTCGACTTTTTCAATCCACCCTACTGTGGATCGGATATCTACATAGATAAGAACAACAAAGGTACTCACCGAATCCGGGGCTGAGATGTTACGCAGCTCTGCCACCGTCCCGTGCAGCGTGGTGAAAGGCCTCCAGCGTGGTATGGGGGGCTCCAGGTTGACGGTGCAGTACTGTCCCTGCAGCTTCAGCTTCGTCTCGTTCACCTGTAGCCCCACGCACTCCTCGTAGTTTCCAAGGGAGGTGAGGGTGCCTGACAAAAAGCCTTCCGGGAACCTCCCCGAGGCGTCCACCACTGCAACACAAATTACAACGTCAGACACTCAGCTGTTTTAACAAAGATGAAGTGGATAATTACGGTGTAGTAACAGTATTGTGGAGTGCATGCAGCAATGCAATTCATTTCGATATGTAGCAGGGCGTAAAGTATATTTTGAAAGAACCCTCTCTACTACAGCTTCAGGTAGGTATTTATAAATCCTATTTAACCCTCCTTGTGATTGTCTCGATATGCACTATACGGACAAAAGTATTTGGACACTGCAAGTTTTTAAGAAAAAGTGCTTTATTATTTTATTTAGTTAAGGGTAAGCCCTTATTTTGTTTGTATTACAGTTGCACCACGTCGAGGCGTACTTTCTACAAGTTCTCTGCTAGTCTGGGTAGGAATACCTCGACATGCCTGTTGCAAGGCTGTGAGAAGAGATTGTTGTGAAGATGGGCTTGCGTGGCGATGTCGTACTCGTCGCTAAAGTTTGCCCCACAATTGATCGATCGAATTGTGATCGAGGCTCTGAGCAGGCTAGTCAAGCCATTTCAACTTATTTTCAGGACAGTCCAGTCTGTCCAGGACAGTTCAGTACAAGTTTTGCAGTAAGACATAGAGCTTGATCCTGTTGGAAGAAACAACCATCATCGCCGTAGTATCACCATAGTGTAGGCAAGCCCAAATTATCCAGAACGTCTAGGTACACATCAGCGTTCATGGTACCAGGTATATATAGCAATGGGCCGAGTCCTATCCAGGAAAAACAATCTCACACTAAGATGGATCTTCCTCCGAATTTCTACAGTGTCTGTAAGGTTCGTCATCTCGCATCTTACAAGAAACGAAACGCCAAGTTGGCAACCCTACATAGAAAACGCCAAGCTGGCAACATAAGAACAAGGGGAGAGAGGGGTAGCTTGGAAGAAAAAGGAGGAAAAAGATGGACCGAGTACAGGTTTAAGGAGACCTATTTTTCTTAGGTGTGGGAGGAGAATATAATTTTACTATGCCTATCCAAATGTATTTGCTACTTTTTCTACATGTAATCTCCGTGATGTGACCGTTTAAATTTATTAAAATATAAGTTTAAATGGAATTTTGTCTCTGTGTTAATTGAGTCTTTTACTGAATTTTCACGACGGAGTTCATCAAACAACCATCGGCCTTGGAGCCACCACTGCGTCCAAATACTTTTGTCCATTTAGTGTATGTCTGAGGTATCGCCTCAGAAGAAAAAAAAAACCAGATCTTGATGAAGTCATCGTTAAGGAATCGGAAATATATGGGTAACATATATTTTGTCATAAACAAATTGGTCAGATTTTGTTAAATGAGATAACACTACGAAACTCCTTGGGGGTTTAATACTCTGATCTTCCATAAAAGTTAAGGAAATATGAGAGTTTATACGTGTAGCGTAAAAGTACCGAAATCATGTTTGAATAAGGCAATGAGATGAAATTGAAGTAGACGTACAGAAGCTAATTGTGGTCGTCATGCATTTTAATTGGAAATAAGAATTAACACCAGTAAAAGTAAACGAAATTCTGTTATACAATTTTGAATAATTTTATTTAACTTATAATAATTAAATCCAGTCACGTGAAGATGTATTCTATATTTATCATAAATGGATTGACATAAGGTATGAAATGCGACTACTGACACTTTTTGACATCAATAAATGTAAGCAATAACACTCGTGGTGGTTGTCCTCTGACCAGGTACCTCATAATAAGTAGAACTTGCTCGAATAGGATGAACGACATATCTCTTCCTTGCGAAACAACTGACCAGGGCTTGATCTAGTCATCATCCAAAATCAGTAATATCCTGATGACGAGTTATTTCGTCATAAGCAAGACTGATCGTAACTTTATGGACTAGATACCTCATCGAAACCACATGGAAGGTCAAGAAAGTTTAGCACAGAAGCTATACATAGAGATGAATAGTTTTGCATTAAAATGTGATGTGCGTCCAAGGATTTCCTGTCTCAATTTCTTCGTCGATTTAAGTGTTATGAAACTGTTTTCAATCCAGCTAAATACCAAGAATTAGCAGTTAAATTAATCGATTCCAATTGCAGCATGTGAATAAAGTCCCTAATTACTACCAGAAGACGACACTTTCGACATCTCGTTGTTGAGGTGAAGGGGAATTGTTTTCGGAATTAGCATAAGTGCGCTAACACTACTTGCACACTAAATGCGATTCGCTTCAACAACTCAGAGCTTAATGCGTTTGGCTTTGAGCTACTTTGTTTTTTATGAAACCACAATGGCCACTGACCGATATTAATTTTCTAGAAACTAATTCTGTATCATTAACTTGCGCGCAATTCGAAATCGAAAGGGATAAATATCTTGATAATTGTTTTATTCAAATGTAAATGGGAACAACTGGCTGGAATGATGAAGCTCGTTTCTCGTTTCCGTATCCTTGGACAGATGAGTCACTGAATAAAAACTCATTTGTATAAAGTCAGACTTCAGTTTAATCTTTTATTAGTAGAGGGTCTTTTGATCCTTGACAAATATAAACTTTCCTTTCTGAACAATATAATATTTCCAGATGTTTCTATTCAAAGGAAATGAGTAATAGATTCTATTCACCGTATTCAACTCTAAGGAAAGAAAAAAATAGAATATTTCCAAAGTAATTCCATTCCAAGGAAGTAAGCAATTGAATATTTATATGGTATTTTATATCAAGGTAATAAACAATGGAATAATTCCAAGGTATTCTATTGGAAGAAAAGGAATTATAGAATAGTTCTAAGGAGTTTTATTCCAAGGAAAGGAACAATAAAATATTTCCAAGGTATTGAATTCCATGGAAATGAACAATATAATGTTTCCCAGATGTTCTATTCGAAGGAAAGTAACAATAGAATATTTACAAGGTTTTCTATACTAAAAAAGGGAACAATGAAATGTTTTCAAGGTATTCTATTTCACGGAAAATAACAATATATTGTTTCCAAGGTACTCTATTCTTTGGAAAGGAACAATAGAAAATATTAAAATGGTTGAAAACTGCATAAACCACACATTAATTATTCATTTAAAACACTTAGTTAAACTTTCGGACGTACTCAAATAATAATGCAAGATTATTATTTAAATTTACAAATAATACATATCTTAGTTATTACTTTTGTACGTGCGATGTAGTTGATATATGTAAATAGACTGCATTATTAAAGCTTACTTATTTTCAACAAATCTACATACATTATCATAGACATAAATATAAAAATCGCACAAAAAAAATAATTTGGTATGCACGTAACAATAATTATTTGGCAAGCATGTAAATGATAAATATTCGGCAAGTAAGTAAGAGATAATTATTTGGCAAGAGTTAATAACTACTTATATTTGCTTAACATTGAAAAAAATAACAGTGCACCTGTCAGGGACAGTGTGACTAATGAAGGGATAACGAATGAAACTTGTGTTGAATCCGCCAATTAAATAAAATACACATAGCATGTGGACGAAGATGCACTGTCATGAGAACTCAGAAGAAGGTGTCTCAAGAGAGCTTACAAATTGTCTGAGTCGATTTGCTATTGAAGCAGACTGGTGTTTTCAATAACGCTAAATAATTAATTTAACCAACCAATAATGCATACCACATTAAGATTTGTGCTTTTACTCACAACCAAGTAACCTATCTTCAAACCGTGCTATCGGTTCGAGCGCTGAGCGGTGGTGTTAGTTTTGTGGTGATCATTTATGGAGCTACGAACATTGAATATTTAACTGTTTTGCAGCGCCCAAGACACTGGTATCTCTATTGTAATATAGTCTATGTATAGTTTTTTTGTAAAATCAACGCAAGCTATCTGTAAGTTAGACTGTTTCGTTGTGTTGACAGGCTTGATAAAAAACGGAGGAAGAATTCTGAAGAGAAAGACAGAAAAATGTTTTGAAGTTAGCAGTTAATTTCTCAATGCCTATTATATTCAATAATTTTACTTAACCCAATTTAGAATTTGTTGCTTAAGTTTAGTTTAATTTAATGGGTTTATTCTTGATTCCTAACATTGTATTATTAAAAAGAGTGTAATATAATTTTCAGAATCATTATTTACTATTATAAATGTTGAAACTAAGTAATTGTTAATAATTACAGAATTTAGTATGTGTCGAATAGATTTATATTGTAGTCTTCATCAAGGAGTCTAAAAGTAGCATGTATTCCAAGGTACAACATGTATCCCAAGATACAACATGTATCCCAAGGTACAACATGTATCCCAAGGTACAACACATGTATCCCAAGGTAAAACAAATTATGTCCCAAGGTACAACAACATGCATCCTAAGGTAAAATAACATGCATCCCAAGGTACAACACCATGTATCCCAATGTACAACACCACATTGAACCTTGGGACATTTGAATAGATTAACAAACCGATTAATTAAACAGTTAGTGTTCGAAGTTCATGTATCCCAAGGTACAACAACATGTATCCTAATGTAAAACAACATGTATCCCAAGGTACAACAACATGTATCAAAAGGTACAACAACATGTATGTTCTACAAGGTGTTGTAACTTGGGACATTTGCATAGATTAACAAAACAATTTATTAAACAGTTAGTGTTCGAATAACAGATAAATAAAAAATGGCAAATTCTTTCAAAGGTAATGAATGTAAATAGTTGATGGTAAAAACAAACTGCAGCTACATTATAGTCTCAGGAAAATACTTGTTTAAGACTAACCCAAGGTACAACACCTTCTTCTATTACTTTGATCGATAAATGTGGAAGTTAAAGTAGTTATTTTCAACTTTGCTTTCTTAATTTTGCAATACCATCATCAAATTGATGGTCGGTATCCAATATTTAAAGATACCAACCTCAAACAATATTTGTATTATTTTTAATGAATTTACCTAGTGTCTATAATCATTTACAGTTTGAAGTTAAATTAACTCACCATTTCTAAAGTTTCTCTAAGTTTTAAATGTTCTGCAAAAATCAAGAAAATATATTTATCTTGTAACAGATTTGGTCGGAGAATGTGCTAAATGTTACCTCGGTGAACATAGAGAGGAACACAATCTTGTTAGAAAGATTGGTAACATAAATATGTAGTCTATAATATAAACCGAACCACCCTTTATTTTGAGCACTATTCCTATTAGAACAAATTTAATAGGTAATAATGTTCTCCACAAATTAAAATGCAAAACAATTGAAGAAGAAGACGTCTTCGTATCAAATTTTGTACAGACAAAAAAAAGTTTAATGCAAATTCCTCTTTGTTTTGATGCTATAATCAAATTTTCTGCATCGTTAAATTAGTGGAAATATAAAATTTTATGACAACTAACTTTATAACCCGAGATATTCAATTCTGAAGTTTGTGCAAATTTCAGAGATTTAGAAAATCGTAATTTGTAGATCGAGATTAATTGTAGTTATAGCTACTCGAATTTCAAATATAAACACTATTTCAAACGTATTTTTCAGCGATCCGAGAATTATCTATATATATAATTCTCTTACGTGGCACGCAAAAAAGACGTTATTTGTTTTCGCGTTTTGGCAACATTGTACGATTCTTTGTTTATCCCAAAGCCTCGCGCTTCAATTGAATTTATAGCGTAATCGGATGAAATTTTATTGAAAAAAAATGAATTTTAGTAGAGCTGTTGCAGTAAATAATAGAAATCAAAGAAAACGGAGGATCTTTTCAGGGTCATTTAAAAAAAAGGTCCGTTTCGAGGCAAACTATTATAGTTCAACATTGCTTGCATTACAACTTTCGACAACAAACTCAATGAAAAAGCGTGGGTGGCTCGAGTGCTGGGTACCACAACCAACATGCTGGGTTTTCAATTTCCAAATCAACGCTCACATTTTGAGTCAAAATTTGCTCAAAGTTTCCATTTGAATTCTGATTTCAGAGGTACTGTAAATATCTTTTCTGAAAAACAGCATAAAATTTAGATTTGAAAAATATTTTTTTGGAATATCATATTTTGTAAACAATTCCTTCTGCTAGGACACATGTTTTCATTAATGCGAGCGAAGAGAGCATCGGTTCGCGCAGCGAACCAATGAGGACTGCGAAGCAATCCTCTGGGGGTTGGCGAGCGTTAGCGAGCAGGGGGCGGGCCCCCTAGTTATATTTATTACGCAAGTTAAACCGATTTGAGAATTACATTATTATATTTACTATGCATGTGCAAACGATCCGAGAATTTTTATCCGAAGTTTGTCAAACGTCATTTAACATTTGGTTGCCCTTTTAATCACAGTAATTGGAAAAATTTAATACAGCTAACAAACTAATTATAGGAAAGAGCTAAAATTATACATTTCCATACTAGAAGTTTTTCTGAATCGATTCCCATAAAAATATAATAAGGTTCCAATTCATAATTTTTTCGAACATTTATTTTATAACTTATCGCACACTAAAAACTGCTTTTAAAATTAGATATTAAGTGGATTTTCTTTGAGTTTAGCACCACATTGGTACAAAATATCAGTGCTATGGAAAAATTATTTAGGAAAATATGTATAAAAGTGTAAGAAACTGATTTAACTTAAGGAGCTCCAATCTTTCTGTGCTCATAACTTCAAAACAGTTATAGACTTAATGACATGAATTTGGTACCTGAAGTTAAGTTTTGAAAATGAATTGAAATAAGTTTTGTGTCGAAATAGGGATTTCCTACAGGAAATTATGAAGTTGGAGATCAATTTAATATCAAGACGACCCTTATGCAATTTTGAAATAATTATTTCATTTGCGATATTAGACGTGCAACGTTGTCATCGCGATAAACGTAGACTGAAGCTGTACCTCTTTTTGTTTACACTTTAAAAGACAACAATTACTATTTATTTGTTGTTCGTTATTTGAAGCCCCGCGGAACAAGACTTGCCAGCATTTTATGTTTTACTGAATTTTGAATAATTTATACTTATATCTACTAGTCATTCATTTCATCAGTCTTCATCTGGAATCACAGAGGGCACGTGGTGTGAATGTCAATCCTGTTACGGACAACGGTACAAGTGGAATTTATCGATTTATTTAGAAAAGAAAACTAAGAATAGCCGCCATGATTAACTTTAATTACAACACGCGAGAAACTTCGATGGTAATGACAGTGGGATTAATAGTACATTTATGTTAATTTTGAATAAATCTGTAGTAGGTATATCTTGAAACTTCACCCCGGTCTGATAGTTTCTACATGACTCTTCTGGACAACAATATATTGCATGTAAACTTTTATTAATACAAACAAATGTACTAAAGATAACTCTTAATTTATTTTGAAGATGATGCGGCATTTATTGGAATATCGACCTTTTAATAGTGTCATGTCCGGGTACAGCTTGGATTGATTTCTATGTGTTAGACACGAAATATTTCGAGTAATGAGAGGTCCGAACATTTCGGGTCTGTCACTTGTGATGCGGTAAATTTACCGGGCTTGTTATAGCTAGACGTGTGAATGTGAAGTTATGTACAATCTTCATCAAGTACTTCTTGATGAAGATTGGTTACATGTATTCATGATGAAGATTGGCTCCATCATGAAGTAGATTGGTTTTTAGAGGTCTGCCGTAAAACAACTTTCACCCTTATGAGTTACTAGGCATAGGCACCTGAATCGAATTAACGGAACGGAATCAGATTTGGCTTTGAGACTTTTGAAGACGGGAAGATGCATTCCGTAAAAAAAAAAAGAAGTACCAAAAGTTGGCGATAGGGAGATTTTGACGCTGTTAGAGTCGAAAACACGCGAATATTTGCACAGATCATATACATTTTTGATCGTATCACCCCTGTGGATTCAATAACTTGTACCATTACTGGTGAAAATCAAAGAGGAATGTTGAAAATATTTGTAATTACTCGATTGCAGCAACGACAACGTTTGGACTCGAGTCATTTAAATACAAGATGGAGTACAGTCACACAATCACATGTGGGTATAACGCCTTTTAGACAGCATTTCAGCTATGAGAGTTTTTATCGGTCAATCCTTTCCAATTTCTCAATACCAAATTTGGGTCCATTCCGTTGATTTCATTTAGCTTAAACTTGCATCTTGGGAATGAAATCAATTTTATTCCCACCTTGTTTAGCAAACTAAATTTATAGCCATAACAAAGTACACCGCATGTCCAAATTGAATCTAAAATGCAGTTTTTTAGCATTGATGGGGAATCGCGGTAACCTTAAAAGATTTCACCCGATTTCAGTTTTCAAAAAACTGATCCTTGAGAAGTACATCAAGAGCAACATTAATTAACCTCTTATGACACTGGAACACGATGCTTGACTTTCACATGCAACCACATGTCATTGAAAATTATCCACAGATTAACACACAGCTCATTAGTGTGTTTCGGATGTCGCTTTAAGTAATGCTATGTCTAGGTTTAAGACCTTAAGGTCATGTCTGACGTCACAAGTATTGCACGGACGTCAAAAGCTTGCCTCTATAAATATGTTCGACGAATTTCAGAAGTGAGAAGGTAGAATTTGTTTTTTGTTGCTAGAGCCAGATAGAAAATTGTGAGAACCTGAGCTGAAACTTATAAATAAAGAAAAGCAGTGAGTTTAAAGGGTAGAAAAGGAAATTTATTGCTCGAGAATGACGTCAAGAAATACCTTCACGTATTCCATGATACTTTCGAAGTTCAAGGTTGCTTAAGTATGGTATTATCAAACAGCGATGCACCACCCTAGGTTGTTGAAACATTACGATGTTTATATTTGCAGAAACTAAGTTTGAAAGTTCCAGGAAATTACTATCCTCTCTATAATTATAATCTATATATATAATTCTCTTACGTGGCACGCAAAAAAGACGTTATTTGTTATCGAGTTTTGGCAGCATTCTACGATTGTTCACCATGAAGGATTGAATTACCTCAATTGAATTTATAGCGTTATCGGATGAAATTTTATTGAAAAAAGTTAATTTTTGTCAAGCTGTTGCAGTTTATAATATAAATCAAAGAAATCGGAGGATCTTTTCAGGGCCATTTAAAAAACGATCCTTTTCAGGGGCAACAATTATAGTTCAACAAGACGCTTGCACTTCAATTTTCGACAACAAACTCAATGAAAAAGTGTGAGTGGCTCGAGTGCTGGGGAAATGTCCACACAAAAAACATGCTGTGTATTCAATTTCTAAAGCAGTCCTCACATTTAGAGTCAAAATTTGCTCAAAGTTTTCATTTGAATTCTGATTCCAGAGGTATCTTTTCTGTAACACAGCAAATTTAGATTTGAAAAATAATTTTTTTGGAATATCATATTTTGTAAACAATCCTTCTGCTAGGACACATGTCTTCATTGATGCGAACGAAGCGAGCAAAGGTTCGCGCAGCGAACCAATGAGGATTGCAAAGCAATTTTTCGGGGGTTGGCGAGAGTTAGCGATCAATCTCTTGCACTCCACTGTAAAAAAAAGCAACCTATATTTGTCATTGCCATTGGAATTTTTGAATGTGTTTAAATGTTTTGTTATACGATTCGCAATGTTTATAGCGCAATGTTCAATAGTATAAGTGCTCGCTATGTCTTACTTCGAAACATCATTCATTTAAGCATTTGCAATTTTCCCAGCCCTCATTTTAATCGATATATGTCTCACGACTGTTTCTTGTACCTCAAGAAGAGAGATACATCGTCGGGCTACTACTTGAATGCATTTTATGGGGAAAATATGTTACCTTACGTGTTTAACCCTTTGACTATGGCTATAGATATAACTAGCGCCATTCTTATAACTTTCAAGGTACCTGCCGTAGCCTAAATTCTTTCTTGGTGCTATTGTTATATCATCCAAGTTACAACTGTTGTAATGGCCGTATTCTAAATTATCTCTTGACACGATCAAGGTATAACTGCTGTGCCAGCCGAGGTCTAAAGGTTAAGAAATCAAACGTTATACAAAAAGGTCACATTAAAGAGAAATTAAAGGCAGGCACCAGATGTCCGAATGTCAAATAGGATACTTCAGTTAAGTTTGTATTTCCGAATTGCACTTGAAAGAATCGCCGTTTTGTAACCGGAGGGTTGGGAGCTCGAAACTCTATCCAAAACCAAAGTCTGTTGAGTATGTGGAGCCTGGTGCACCTTTAATGTGTTGTGACCTCCGGTGATAATATCCTTGACATTGTGTGGGAGTTTGGAGAGTGGGGTGTAAGTTCAGGTCTTGACCTCGTCATCGGACCGTGATTCTAAATGAAAAGGTGTTGCCGTTGGATCCATAGAGGAAATTTAAAAGTAAAACGACGAAGGATAACCGCTTTATGTTCCCATGATCATCTGACCAAAATTAGTTGTAGGTTAATCATTAGACTAAATTCGTCTGTCAGTAGGAACAGCACAATAATCATCTGATTTTTCCACGGGATAAGAGAAGACGCCCCTTCCATTAATTCATCGTTTGATTGGTCAGCACGCCATAGTAGTAGAGATTGTCAATTTCACCATTAAAATAGAAATGCGCATTCACACATTTAACTTTCATGAGATGTTATGACACCAAAAATGGTGATGAGGCCAATCGTTTTGATAACACCAAGCATGGTGACAACACCAAACGTAGGGATAAAGCCAAACAAGTAAATTTTTAACAGATTAATCACGTGACTAGCTGTCCATATGTTGATTACTCTTTTTGAAGTTTCAATCACAATGCTCAGTCTACTTATACTTCGTTTATCATTGGACCTTTCCCTTCGAAATTGATCCCAGGCAATCGCCAATAACACGTCGAGTTGCTCCAGTGCGACGCAAATTCAACTATCCACCCAATGCCCAAAAACAACAAACCAAGCGATAAATTGAAAACAATGAGTACTTTCACCATGCCCATTTGTAGAAAATTATTCCAGAAACATCCTCCTCTTGCCATCTCAGATTGCAACATTGGTTAGCACAAAGCTAAGCGCAGGAACATTCCACCGTCCCTTGTAGAACTATCCCAACACGTGCATGTGTTTGTCTTCCTCATTATTACCTTAAACAGTTGTCAAAACGGACAAGGCCACCGGGATTTCACGTTACGAATGTTCTATATTATCCCAAATACGCGATCCACACACTGAAAGACGCCCTGAAGGCCTTTCACATTTCAGCAAGTCAAATATTTGATCCTAATGGCCTGTCGTGTTACATCCAAATATTTACAAGAGCGGCCACACAAAAAAAGGTTACGCTTGTCAAGAGTGTTCACTACATTTTATTGAAAAGGGCCTGATCTTGAATGGATAGTGTGTACTTGCTGTACGGACGTCCTTCGCGAATATCAGAAACTTTCTATTCCAGATAAGGGTACAAAGGACAGGACGCATTTCTGAAATGTTAATGAGTAAATATAAAATTCAGAAGGCTGATCATGAATCGTCAATTAGGAAGCATTATTCCAGTTGCTTTTGCAGCGAAAGTCAAGGACTCTTGCTGTCACAAAAAAAATTATTTTCGTAGATTGATTCACATAAATGTTTCTGTAACCCTATTTATTCATGGGTAATAAATCTGGATTATTCCGAGTAATATTTTGGGTAAGTAGTTGCATTGAAAAGAGTTTTCGTAATGTAAGTAAACATAGACCTTCTCATAACAAAAGAACTGAAAATTATAACTGTACCGGATGAAACGTTGTGGTGACGGAAATGAATTGGCAGCGTAAAAGAGTAAGATATTTGGGTTTCACCACTAAGACAATTATTCTAAAATCCACAGCTTAGAAAATATTTACAGCAAATTTACAGATATTTTGGGACAAGAAGGGTTTGGCAGAATAGCGAGCGTGTCCTCTCTATCTCAATGGTCTTTGTATGGTCTCTGGTCTCTTTCAGCCTGGCTGCCTTCAGCTAAAAACAACCTATCGATGGAAATTTGAATGTTCTCAATGGGCTTGAGATTTATGAGATCGTAATAGTGTAACGTCAGGTGAAGAGGGTTTATGTCTAATACCCAGAACTTTATGATCGATGTAATGTCAAATGGAGTGTTGTAATAGTACTTCTAGGGTAGTTATGGACAGTTGATGACTTGTAAAGAGTTTGATGATCTCCAATTAAAGAATTATTTAATCTGTCAGCCTTATGTTGGCTTCACCAGAAAAGCCGCGTTTAGAGTGGTACAATACAAATTATTATCCAAATTGGAGAATTGATCGATAGTTGAATTAACGTCGCATTCTAACATCATAATGGGCTTTTGGTAGATGTTGTCCGGGATCTATCCCGAAGGGAAAGATCCGAAGATCCCCTCAATAATTTAAACCAAAGTCAGATAACAATGCCAATACTTGACCTGACACACTACTCTCCTAAGTACCACAACACGCCAATGTGAGGTGTTGAGTTGGATTGAGATTAGATTTAGCAACCCTTCGGTTGATAATCTGCAACTCCTCCAACCGGGCATTCGTGGCCCTACACGAAATCAAAGATAGACTACCCTACAATAATGGACCGGATAGCAAGATGTGATGGTATAAGGGTAATAATACATGCTTTAATAGTGGGATGGTCCCTCACGTGCTGCAATTACACTAGTAATCCTTCTGGACATACTTTCAATAAGGTTTTGATACACAGCTATGGGTATCTGAGTCCATTCTTGCTGCAAGAAAGTCACAAGCTCAGCTGTAGATTTTGGACGTAGTTCTTGGTCCGTTATCGTCTCTCTAACTCGTCCCACCACTGTCTTATGGGGCTTAGGTCGGGACTCTGAACAGGCCAGGGAAGACATTTTACATCCATATCTCAATACCACTGCTTGACAGAGGCTGCAACGTGACATGGAGCGCTGTCCTCCGCGAAGTAACATTTGTCCATTCCATAAAATTGCCAGAGCGTAGGAAGAACCTGATTGTCCGAAATGTTCATGTAGGCGTCGGCGTTCAATTGACCAGGAAAAACATGCAAAGGTCCCAGGCCATACCACGAAAAACAACCCCAAAAAAGTATTCGGATTTTATGTAAATCCGCTAACGTCCGTTCCATTATTGTAGGGTAGTATATCTTCCATGCTTCTAACGTTTAGAGCGGCCAATTGAAAGGTATGAGTTCAAAGATTGTACCGTAAACGCTTCATTAATAGCCTCACCGCAATTGTGAATCTCCTGGACATGAGTACGGTTATCATGCATAAGATGTTTCTTCTCCGAGAATCCGAGATGTTTCTTCTCCTTGAAGGTTTAATGTCTTTAATAAACACGGTGCATGCACCCGGGTTACCAAGCGATTGTTTTCCGCTATTGCCTGAATTCTCTATTACTTAACCCATTTGTTTCCTTTCACGACATTTTCTTCTTGATATTGTATTGTGTTGGGCACAGCCTGGCCAAATATGTGGCCGATCTTGAGTAATAAAACCCCAAAACAACCATCCAACTTCAATAAGTAACTGTCGAATCGGCCTCTCTTGTATTTAAAAAATAACAAAATAATAACAATTTGAAACCTTGCCCCAACCACCTGCCTACAACAGCCAAGTACATAGTTATGTCACAAAAAAATGTATCCTGCCACCAATTAAGTTTGGCCTGATAATTTCAAATCACCATTGTACATAATATGTGGTTCTTGTGTCGAAATGACAAAAGGAGATCTTGATTCACCAGGCACCAATCGTTCTTGGACGGACATTGGCTAGCCCTTCGTTTGGAATAAGAGTGAAAAGGCTGGGTAGCTCCCATCTTGGAATTTTTCGGACGATGGAAAACTGCACAAGGGTTTTTCCCACGGGACGGGGTCTTTCGAGGCTTGGAACAGAGAGAGCTGGGTCAGCGATCGAGAGATTCTCTGACTGAATCAAGAAGAGTTTGGTCGTTGTGAGGGTGTCAGCTAGAGACTGCTTAGACTTTTGAAGTTAAGTCTCCAGTGGAGACTCTTTGCTATGTCTTATTAGAAATATTATTACATTGACTGTCTAATAGTGTATCACTGGATTGGACTGGATTGGATTGGACGCCGTAGGCGGACACTGTTTCACCTGTGCGGCTTTCAGCTGTATAGTCCGCCTTACGGAGGAGATTCTGGGATAAGGGAGAGCTAAGCAATCCACAATATATACATACACATTTAAGTACACAGAAGGGGAAAGTCAATTGAAGGGTAAAACATGAAGGCACAAAAATACAAAATGACAAAAGAAGAGGATGACAAAGTTTGAAAAATTAACACAGAACAAAATAAGAAAAGAACAAAAAAAATCATTTCCAGAAGGGAAAAAATAAAAAGAATAATAACAATATTGAATTATACAAAAGTCAGAACGTTGTAAACTTAATTAGCCAAGACGAAATAAAAGGATATTTGTTATTATACAGTATTAGGGGGCCCGCCCCCTGCTCGCTAACGCTCGCCAACCCCAGGAGGATTGCTTTGCAATCCTCATTGGTTCGCTGCGCGAACCTATGCTCCCTTCGCTCGCCTCAATGAAGACATGTGTCCTAGCAGAAGGGATTGTTTACAAAATATGGTACCAAAAAATGCTTTTCAAATCTAAATTTGCTGTATTGCAGAAAAAATATATACAGTATCTCTAAAATCAGAATTCAAATGAAAACTTTGTGCACATTTTGACTCGAAATGTGAGCGCTGCTTTAAAAATTGAATGCCCATCATGTTGTTTGCATACATTTCCCCAGCACCCAAACGATCCACACTTTTTCATTGAGTTTGTGGCCGAAAGTTGTAGTGCAAGCGTCTTGTTGAACTATAATTGTTGGCCCTGAAAAGGACCGTTTTTTAAATGGCCTTGAAAAGATCCTCCGCTTTCTTTGATTTCTATTATAAACTAACTGCAACAGCTCATTAAAATTTCCTTTTTTTTTTCCAATAAAATTTCTTCCGATAACGCTATAAATTCAATCGCTGCGCGAGACTTCGCGATAAACAAACAATCGTACAGTGTTGCCAAAACGCGATTACAAATAACGTCTTTTTTGCGTGCCACGTAAGAGAATTATATATATAGATTCAGATCCCTTAAAATGTTCTTCCTACCAAAGCTTATACAAGTCCGTTGCTACAATATAAATTGTATATCGGACAACTGTCAAATCCTTTGAGGTTTAATTCCATAACATTAGTCATAAATTCTATTTTCTACTAGTTAAGTTTTATATTTTTATTTAGGAACGTTTGTTTTTAAAGATATTTCATTATTTAATGAACCGCTGTTTTCAACCGTGTAAAAATCGTCCATAAGTAGACCTGGTTTTTATTTAAGTTCTTCAAATCACCCTAGTCCGGTTGGAAGTGTAGTGGGTTGAGAGTTCGAAACTCGTTCCAACCACTATTGTGTTTACGGACGGGGCTTCTGCATGTTAAATCTGTCACGGCCTCAACTGTCTACAAGTTTGCGTGGTGTAAGAGTTTGGAGAGTATGGTGCCTGCTCATGTGTTAACATCGTTATCTGACTAGTTCAACAAGGCCTGGTCCTTGAATGTTTCCCTTTGGCATTAATCCCGGACAGTCGCCAATAGCCCTTTGGTGTTGGGCGCGACATTAATCGAACCACCTACCATTTTTGTATAAAAGACACGCCTCCTGTTTATCTCTTTCCTGCACATCGAAAGACCACAACTGATTTTGAATCTTGTCTTCTGGAATCGGGTGTCGTTAATGGCCTGCCATCCGGTCATTGAAAACATCTCAATAAAAATGCAAATAAGGAAGGTAATACCGTTTTTGTGTTCTAGAACGAGAACAAAGGTTGAATTAATGTTTATTTGAATGAATTGATGACCTTCCCGTTGTTTTTAATTCTCTCTCTATGACGTAAATCCCGGTGCCTTCCAGAACTCTTCGGAACCGTCGCCCAATTCAAAAATATCACATGATAGCAAAATGGTTTTTTAAGCTCCCAAAAGTACAAGGACATTACGCTGCCAAAATACGTCACGAAATTTTCAGTTCCTTAAGTAAACTAATTTTAAAAACACGTGAAGATAAAATTGGCAAGACATCTTCGTTGTGATTGAAATAAACATCGCATTTGCAAGATTTCAGAATTTGGACCTAAATAATAATTGTATTTTAGAATTTTTTTTAAATTAAAAGTACTGAAATGTGTTTTGAATCCTCAAACACTGTTGTATTGACTTGTTGCTAACACATGTGTTTTGTAAACACGTGACACCAGTAATTTAATATTTTATGTCCTTAGTTCATATTTTTGTATGTTTTTTACATTTATAGTATTGAACACAAAATTACTTCATTTACTCTGTAAGTTGTAGGTACTTTTGTAGTACTGCTATCCATTCTAATGCGAGGCAGATGACATTATGGAATATATTTCGACGATACTAGACCTGGTGGCTTTTAAACAAGCAAAGGCATTTGCTCGTAAAGTGAGGTGTCAGAACCAGAGGGAATCTTGAACAAGATACGGCTCTTCAATAACATGGTCTACATAGAGTAATTAGTTGGGGAAGAAAGTTATTAGCAACCTCATTTGGTACAGATAAAAAGATTACACCAAGTCAACAACCAGTTCAGGATGGTGAAGGGGCTGGCCTGATGGAGACAGGAATTAATGTGCTTGGGCAAAGCCTGAACTGAATTGCATTTAAAGCACAGAAAAAAATGTTACTAACCCTTCTGGGGGGGGTGTCTCAACGAGGCATCTCTTCATTAGCAAAACTGACCATATCTTAATGGACGGGATATATCGTTAGCTTGAAGGAAACTGATCGGATCCTTGTCAAAAAATCTAAGAATAACTTTATGGCGAGGTATCTCATCAGTTTTAAAATTGGTCAGTTCTTGATGTACGAGATATCTCGTCGAAACCACTTAGAGGGTTAACCCGATTAGATCCTTTATTGGCTCCAAGAGTCTAGAGCGAAATCTGGAAAGAGCATTCCGGTCTCTCTACTGCTGTTATCCATTTGAGAGTATATTTTGTAAATGTTCAATACCCATAAGACAGGTTTTAATAGTTCAAAGGGGATGAACATAATAAACAAAAATAATAGACAATAGGGATAGTAGACAATTTAATAGAGAAAGGGGATCAGGTTTTAATAGTTCAAATGATATGGTATTCATCAAATCCATGCACTTTAAATCAATTGCAGAAATGGTTTTAAAAAAAGTTTATAGATCCATTTTTTGTAGTTCAATGCAGGAATTCGAAAGATACACCGATCTGACTAATTTCTCTACCGTTGTCTAGTGAATTTTGTAGCTCATATGAAATTTAGGAAATTTAATGTCAACAATTACCCTAACCGAGGTTATGCAGATGACGTCATCAATTTAAAGAATACTTCTGTGTTGTAAGCAAAACACGAACATTTTATGTTTCAAAACAAGAACATTTTATGTTTCAAAAGAAGAACATTTTACGTTTCAAAACTTTGTATGCAGATTAAAAACAAAATTTTATTTTCAAAATCTTCGCATGAAGTTTATTGTACCCTGCAGTTCTAGACTATTTAAATAAACCCTTCTTAATTTGTGATGAGGAACTACAAATATTCCATCAATTTTTATTTCTAACGAAATATTGACTTTTAATCCTGCAGTTCTAGACTATTTAAATAAACCCCTCTTAATTTGTGATGAGGAACTACAAATATTCCAACAATTTTTATTTCTAACGAAACATTGACTTTTAATATGACAGAGGAACTGACAGAAAATGTAAGTTGCATTTGCATTTTTATCAAAGCCTAGTTCTATTAACAAAAAAAAAGGACATTCAGTTCTGCAAAAAAAAAAAAAAAACGGTATTTAATGATATGTTTTGTCTTACATATATTACATCATGGACAATACATTCTTTTTCTGTTTTCATACGCATCCTTTTAACGTTTCACAAATTGTGTGATTTTTTGTCATTATTTTTACTTTTGTGGACTTTGCATTTTTTCGGATCATGAATGCATGTGGATTGAGGATTTTTTAGACCATCAAAATCTTGGCCCTACTAATAACTTTCAAATTGTGTTGTGGAGTGGAATCATAATCTGTCTGAAGCAGCAAAAAGTCTCGAACCTTGAGGCTCCGTTCAAATGAGGTGCGTAAAACGCTCGTTTGACGAGGCTATCAGGGTCCCGCTCTTCAAGGTCGCAAAGATAGATACTTGAATTAGAGGAATAAATAAACACAATTTAATGGCGGGACCTTGCTAGCCTCGCCATACACGCGTTGAAACGCCTCATGTGAACGGGGCCTAAGCTCTGGCACCTTGAAATTTGCAGTTTGTTTTGTCTGGAATTTCAAAGTCAATGCAACAAATGTCAGCTCACTGTAGTTGCTCCTTTAGAATTAAATTAAAACATAGAATTAGAACCAATATAACATTAAAATTAAGAAGGAGATCAATTTGTAATAAAAGTCGAATCAATGAAACATTAAAGCTGTCACGAGTCGAGCTATGAATTTAATCAATGAAAGATATTCGTTCTTTCCATAGCGGTTAACGAGATTAGATAACATTTATTTAAGGAATGTTTTATAATCACCTGGTTAAATTAACAAACCTGAGAAACATCAGAATGGATTTTAATCGTAAAGGTTGTACCTTTAACAGAAGCTTCTGTTAATTTTAGATCTGAATACAAAGTACATATTCGGATTTGTGAAGCCCGTTTTGAAATTACTAAGTACAAGCTAGTTTTACTACTGTAAGTTGTACTAGTTTTACTGTAAGCTTACTTTACACTCATACCAGCTCATGGCAACGTATTCACTAGATAGAGTAAACTATTTTTTGAAATGGAGTTCCTAGTTTACAATTGCAGAGAAGAATTGTATAAGTATGTAGTTAAAAAAAACACAACGACTATTGGCGACGGAGGAATTTTCCGTTTGTAAACAACAGGGAAAATTGTAATAACTTTCTTTGTTATTAAGATATCAGAAGTATCTTTTTTCAGGCAGCTATACTAAATTGGCGTACCCTAAGCTGATCAGATTAGCAAGAAATGACCTTGGAGCAAAGAGACAAACCTAAACTGGATTGTTAAAATATTTGCGTTCTCCAAAAGCGTGAATGAAAAGGAATTTCTTATTATTTTCTAGTATAGTTTAACTACATTCGGTATTTACTTAATAGGATTTTTCGAGATATAAGCTTCTGGTGGATTGTATGACCTTTCAATCACTATTCCGCAAGATGCTAATTGACACCCCAAACACTAATTGGCTTGGTAGTCCCGGCGTCTCTCCAGGAACCATGGGAGGTTCTGCCACTTTGCACTCACTGGGAACTATGAATGGATTTGTATAAAGCTGTCTCGCAGTAAGGTATCGAAGGAACCAGGAAACTTCAAGCAACCAATCCGACTTGAAGAAACTGATTTCAAAATCTTAGTTAAACTCCCCAAGAGTCACGTCAAACAGCTAATGAAGAAGGCATCCCTGCAAAAGTGGCAGGAGGACTGGGACACTAGCGAAACAGGAAGGAGAACCTTTACGTTTCATCCAAAAGTCAACCCCAAGAAAGAACCGTGTGGACCATACCACACGTCTTTCTAAACAGGTCATGCACCATTCCCCAGTTATTTTTGTAGATTCCATCTAACAACATCAAGCAACTGGCTTTGCGGTCAGATAGGAACGCCGGATCACTATGTTTTCAACTGCCCACTCACGTGCCGTCATCACTTGCCAAAACCAACAGATCAACATTACAAGATATGGGCAATCAACACAGCTAGTAACAACCAGGCACAAGCAAAGATTATACAAGTTATGAAATTTCTGTCGGAAAATATTGACCTTCGCAAACAGTAGCCTCGCATTTGTTTCTTAATCTTTACCCAACCAATCTACGCAGTGTGTCTATAAAAATCCACTTTTACCTGTCCTAAGGACGGTGGGTAAGGGAAACACCTGCGGTGCCAAAATAAACCAATCCGACTTCGAAATTACAAGATTCAAACTCGTAAATAAACTCTTTCAGTCCATAGAGAAAATATAAACAGAGTGAACAATGGTATTTTTATTTTCCCAGGTTCCTGTGACCAAAACTAATAGCATGACCCTTAAACTATACTTTCGTCTGTCGAGTGGAAACACTAGCATTCATTATCTGATTGGTTCACAGGACAGGAGAAGAGGCCCATCCACTAATTCATCATCTGATTGGTTTACTCGACATAGTATAAACGATTTTACTAATTTCCCTCTCAATCTAAAATGCGGTATTCAAACACTTATTCTCTCATTAGATGTTAGATCCCTAAGAGAAATTATAGGGTGCCTAATAAGCCAACCAAGTGAATTTTTCACAGAGCAGTTACAAGATATCTAGTCGACCTGTTGGCCTCACTTATTGAAGCTTTTTTTCAATAGCATTGCTGAGTCTACTTACATTTCACGTCTATGTTTCAGTTCTTCAGACGCCTATATATATTCTTGGACATTTAACCATATCTTCTTGGCCATTTAACCTTACCTATATATTTTTAGTCTTGGGCAGTTTTGCCAATTGTTTTATTTGTTGGTTCGTGGACGTTTCAAGTGTTTTGAAAAATTGGACTATTAAATTGATTTTAAAGTAAAAATAACTGCATTGAAAAATAACGTGAAAAATTCGTGAAAAATATCTGTATTGAGGGTACATGAATATTTACACCTTACTGGGTAAGAGCTAGAACAGTCAATTTAGTCATGTAGCAAACTATAACAAAATTAAGAGAGTTTTATCTCTATATACACAATGAGAGACAGTTCTATATATTTTATTGAGTGCATATTATGATATCGCCTGAAAGCATAAGAAACTTAAATTTTACAGAAACCCGAATTTTGAAATTAAACCTGTTTTAGAAACCTGCTTTGGAGGTTTTTAATATTATAAATCGGATATTTATAAAATGGATTCCACACACTAAATCACAAAAATAGGTCTAAAACCTAAAAAGACAAATAAGTACAGACGAGTCGCTTAAAAATTGAAAACATATCCATTCCAGTTAATCCATATCCATCACAAAAATAGGTCTAAAACCTAAAAAGACAAATAAGTACAGACGAGTCGCTTAAAAATTGAAAACATATCCATTCCATCCATTCCATTAAATACCTACCAAAAGAAAAGGCCCAAAATTAGACTTTTATTATTAAATTGAGATTTTTTTTAAAACTGATGTATAATCTATATATATAATTCTCTTACGTGGCACGCAAAAAAGACGTTATTTGTTATCGCGTTTTGGCAACACTGTACAATTGTTTGCTTATCACGAAGTCTCGCGCATCAATTGAATTTACAGCGTTATCGTATGAAATTTTATTGAAAAAAAAGGAAATTTTAATGAGCTGTTGCAGTTAGTTTATAATAGAAATCAAAGAAAGCGGAGGATCTTTACAGGGCCATTTAAAAAACGATCCTTTTCAGGGCCAACAATTATAGTTCAACAAGACGCTAGCACTACAACTTTCGGCAACAAACTCAATGAAAAAGTGTGGGTCGTTTGAGTGCTGGGAAAATGTACACACAAAAACATGCTGGGTATTCAATTTTCAAAGCAACGCTCACATTTCGAGTCAAAGTTTGCACAAAGTTTTCATTTAAATTCTGATTTTAGAGATACTGTATATATATTTTCTGTAATACAGCAAATTTAGATTTGAAAAAAAGTTTTAGTAACATATTTTGTAAACAATCCCTTTTGCAAGGACACATGTCTTCATTGAGGCGAGCGAAGCGAGCATAGGTTCGCTAAGCAATCCTCCGGGTGTTGGCGAGCGTTAGCGAGCAGGGGGCAGGCCCCCTAGTTAGTTTAATTTTACCTCAAGTAACATTGCACTGTGAGTATTTTAAAGCGAGGGTATAAGGAACAGTTCATAAATATTTAGTCTCCAAATGAAACTACGCAGTTTGTATGAAGACTTCTGAGAAGAATTCGTAGAGGAAAAAAGTCGTAAATAAATATTTAAGTGAACAGACCGGTTCTAATTTGTTCCCACTGGGTTTGCACGGAAAAAACTGAAGGCAGATTAATCGCCTTTCTTTTCATCTTGCGCCGTGAGCATTTGGGACTTGTCCTTGCACTCGGTGTGGACACCTTAACACAGAAGTTCAGTTCAGGTGAGATTACATCGATTGCTTCATAAGCGGAAGAGATGGAATCGTGAATCGATTCACTCATACAGCACGATAGAATCGAATGCAGAATGACAATCGAGTTCTTTAGAACAGGAGTCGCCGAACTGAGGTTTTTGGGGACGAATTCGGCCAATAGATTAAGCCGCTACACAGACGCGTTGATGTTGATGAAGGATACTGAGCAAATGTCTTTTGGAAATATTAAACTTGGGAAGAAAAAAAAGGTTGGTTCGAAATTATATAAATAACGAAAATCACTCGAGCTGGTAGAGATAACACTTTTCGATTCTAGTACTCTGAGTGTAGTGTTGCCAGAAGATGACTGTCAGATAAAGAACATTTGGTAAAATCATTTTTTAAAAGAGAGGACGCAAAGAGGACACGAAAAACACGCATTATTAATGTGAAATTATTATATATTTAGTAAAAAAAAAAGAATCATTTGGACGAAAATCTTGGTACGTTAACCACTAACTGAAAGAAAAATCTATTAAACGTATTACTTACGTATTTTGAAAAGTAGTAAATGCAAGAACGAATTTATAAAAGAAAATACGGACCATTTATTTGTCTTTTTTCAAAACGTTGCAAAAAAAAGAATCCATTTTTTAAACAACAAAATAATAGTAGATACATATCTAATTAATAAAAATTAAACCTTTTTCTTCATATTTGTTTGAGCGTACAATCATAGTTGAGTTAAATCGATTTAACACTGACAAAAAAGTGGCTAGGTTAGCAACTTACAGACTAAATAAGACTGCGAATCGTCCACATACATATCTTTTTTTTTATTATTCTAACACGAATCTAAGTTCTCATTGGTTATCTATTTGATCTCATAATGAGACGTTTTAACATATAGATCGTTATAGACAAGAGGTTAAACTTTCTATTTATGTTGATGCGTTTTAATAATACATACAATTTTCGTACAATGTAAACTAGATCTAGTACGTATTTGAATAGCTGTGGTTTACATAACGATATAGTAGGCAATGCGAATATACAGAGACTGTTCGCACATTTTTTAGACGATTATGGTTAGCAGTAATAAAAAATCGCTGCAAAAGAAATAATTGCAGTTGTACTCTATGTTTTTAAAAGTCAAAATTATCGTCTCCGGCTTGAGAGGTTTGTTTTTATTCAAAATGGCGTTTTTAAAGAAGCAGTGGTTCGAAGGCTATATTTATGCTCTTTCCGAAGAGAAATATTCATATTCCGTTATCCAAAAACGATGTAAGAGTCATGGTTTTGTGATATCTAAAGCGTCGATAGCTAATATCGTCAACAAGAAAGGGAAAAAACGTCAAATTGGAGCCTCAAGTGGGAAAAAAATTCCAAACAAGTATCCAAGGAAGAAACGGACATCTTCGACTATTGCAAAGGTACGTTGTTTAATGTTAAAAGAAAATCCCCTAGTCAAAGGACAGTTGCAAAATCATTAAAATGCTCGGTGTCCACTGTAAACAAAATGATAAACGTTGATTTAAATCTTAAGAAAGCGAAAAAACGCAATGTGCATCGTCTTTCTCCAACGCATATCGCTGAACGCAGGACACGCTGCCGAATTCTATATGAGAAACACTTATCCAAAGAAAAATGGAAAAAAAAATTGTCACAATAGATGAATCATGGGTGTATTTAAATGATTGCAGCTAAAAAGAGCCATTTATTATCATAAAAGGGAAGAAAAAAATTTAAGTACATGGTTCACAGAATAGAAAGAAAGTTTTTCTAAGGGATTCATGATTGTTTGCTGTCTTTTCATATAATGGCAAGTTAAAAATAGTGGAAAAAATGTCAAGATTAACTCCAAATACTATCAGGAACATATTTTATCGCCAATTTTTCTGAATGAAATACCATCGCTTTACCCACAGTGTTATCAATCTGTGTAACTCCATCAAAACAAAGCTAGCAGTCACACATCAAAATCCACTGTAAATTTCCTAAAAGAAATGGAACAAAAAACCGGTATCAAGACCATACCCTTCACTGATATCCCTACTAAATCTCCCGATGTATCACCTATGGATTTTTGTGCTTTCGAACTTTTAAAATCTGCATTATCCAAACGTCGTCCCACAACCCTTACAAGACTCTGGAAATCTGTTCAGGAGGAATGGGATAGAATACCTCTTCTGACACTTCAAAAGGCATTATTATCCTGGAAATGAGGGTGTCGAAAGATAGTTCAGAATAAGGGCTATCAAATAGAACATTTAAAACAGAAGAATTTTATGTAATTTAGTTTTGTGAATACAATATACATTGTCTAAAAAAATGTGTGAACAGCCTCTGTATTAGCGCGTAAAGTTTGAAGTGTGAAATATACTTTTTAACGTAATCCGCAATGATGAACAGTGAGAACAAAAAGTGAACAACCGAAAAAAAAGAGGACAAAAAAGATATGCCTTAAAAAAGAGTGAACAAAAAACGAACAGAAAAAGAGGACATACTCTCTTTAAAAGAGATGTTCTCACAAACGTATCTGTGTGTCACGAGATTTTCGAGTATTGAATTGGAAAACACACCTTAATGACTAAATACCGACATATTTTTAAAGAATTAAAGGTTTTTTTGAACCACCAGGATTACGTTGGCCTTTTTATTATAACAAAGTCTTTCTTTCAAACGATTCTATTACTGGCCCACTTTGTGAAATATAATCCTTTGGAAAGAAAGTACCATTCCCTTCCTTAGAATATAATCCTTTGGAAAGACTCTATTGCTCCTTTTATTAGACACTAGCCACTGCGTGGCTAGCCCTGCGTTGCCCGTACCCGTGTCGCAAACCAACACCACGGGCATCTCCTAATACCTACCAACTACGCCTAATACCTACCAACGCCAACACCACGGGCAACGCCGTGATGTAAGGTTTTAATCTGGTGTAAAATTTTCCGCAGATTTTATATCCCTTGAAATTTTTAATCTATTTTTAACGATTTCGATTTTACGAAAAATAACTTTCCAATCCCAGTCAAAATGTTTTTTTTTTTTTAAATTAGTATTTTTTCTTTTTTGCTCTTATTTGCTGAAATTAGGCAGAAATAGGGCAGGAAATGTAATCTGTTTCTTTTCTTAACGCGTAGGGCAGAAGATGTAATCTGTTTATTTTCGGAAAGCGAAGTTCACGTGACGTCGCAATCTCTCGCGATAATATAAAAGATATATTCCATTTAAAAATTATTTATTTAAAGAAAATCATATGTTTAGGTATCGATCTAAAGTAAAATTTTCCTCAGATTTCAAATCCGTTGAAATTTTTACTCTATCTTTAACGGTTTAGGAGATAGAAAAAGAACTAAGTGAATCCAGTTAAAAGATTATTTGTTTTTATTACCTGGCTGGAAAATCATTCCTCCGCGCAAAATTAAAACGGAAACGAAAATAATAAATTTATAATCTATGATCTCTTCTATGCTGTTGCATTCAATAGTGATTACATTTCATTAAATTTATTTAAAAATGTTCTAGATTGAATTTTAAAATTCGCCGCGACCTTTAAATTGCAAAAAATTTGGACTACCCGTGTGCCAAATCGCATTACTGTAAGTGCCATAGATTCGTCAGGACTTTGCGTGCAAGAAACAAACAAACAAACACTTTGTTTTATAATATTAGAAAAGAATCCTTTGGAAAGATTATATTGATTATTTCTATAAAGTAAAAGCTCAGGTGCGGACCTGCTCATCTGACTGTGGTTCAGAGTAGAGATGCGACATCAATGTTTTCAAAACATTAATGTTTTTTAAAAAAACATCGATGTATTGGGGTCGATGTTTCTGTAACATCGATGTTTATACTTGTCTATGTTTTTACGCTGTCGATGTTTTATTTTTAAATGAAAAAAGTACCGCTATAAAAATTTAAAAAATAACCAAGTAGCATAATTTTCATAATCAGCAAATTGAACATACTTTTAGACCAAAGTGGCCAAGGGTGATAGGTCTGAAAAGTAGGGATGCGACATCGATGTCGATGTTTTCTAAACATTGATGTTTTAGAAAAAAAACATCGATGTATTGAAGCCGATGTCGCATCTCTAGTTGCTAAACCAGTTTTAGGAAATGGGGAAACAAGTTTAAATACACTGAATTTTTAAAATATTGATGGTTTGGGGGCGATGTATTATCAACATCGATATTTTAATCTTGAACATCGATGTTTTGATGTCGATGTCGCATCAATAGTTGCTAAACCAGTTTTCAGAAATGGGGAAAAAAGTTTAAATACACTGAATTTTAAAAACATCGATGTTTTTGGGTCGATGTATTATCAACATTGATGTTTTAATTTTGAACATCAAAGTTTCAAAACATCGATGTTTTGCTGTCGATGTCGCATCGATAGTTGCTAAACAAATTTTAAGAAATGGGGGGAAAAGTTTAAATACACTGAATTTTAAAAACATCGATGTTTAGAAACATCGATGTTTTTGGGTCTATGTCGCATCCCTAGTTCAGAGTAGCTCAGTTGAAAGAGCAACGGTTGCAAGTTTGAAAATAGGTCCAACCAAATACCGTCGTGTACATGGAGGCTGGTGCAGGTTAAATCTGCCGTGGCATAAATGTCCTCACGTTGATGTGTCACGTTGAGTGGGGTGCCAGAGGTGCCCTTTCAGGATTGATCTCGTGCCATCGTCAATAGTATGTTGTGTTCCTCCAGTGTTACGTAAATATAACTATCTCCTCCTTAAATTAGAATCATTTGGAAATACTCTATTGTTAATTTTCTTACAATAGAATATTATGGAAAGATTCAATTGGTCACGAGTGTCTAATTAGGTTAGAAATCATAAAGGGAAAACTGTAGTTTGCAAGGTAGAATTATGCATGTTAATTCGTCTGAGAGCTAGAGAAAAAAGTAAAACGAAAACAAAGAAGTTCAGTTAGTTTTTTCCTGTTTATCCATATTTCTAGAACAGGAAATGTCGACTGCTTGTTACCGTAATTCAATTTTCTTATTTATAAGATTATATAAAAATTAAGCTTTTGACAGTATTAAGCTTTCCTTTTTGATTACGAACTTAACCGTTTTAACTCTTTCTGTGCAATAGCTGACGAAATTTTCATGAATATTTTTTAATTACATGATTTGCAATGTTTTGATGAGAATTTTAATCGGGCAATCCAAAATTTTAAGATTTTACTTCTTTCTAATAAATGATAAAAAGAAGGAATTAAGGAAACGCCAAAATTTCCCTTCAAATCTTTGCCGACCAACCGGTCTGGTGGCTAAGGTGTTAGCCTCTAGATCGAAAGGTTCCTGGTTCGAATCCGGGTCAGTTCATGGATTGTAAGCGTATGGTGTAAAGATGGCTGGTGCACCTTAAATCAGACGTGGCCGAAAGTCCTCACGTTGGGTTGATGTGGAAGTTTGGAGAGTGGTTTGCCAGCTCAGGTGTTGTCTCGTCATCTGACCATGCTTCAAAATTGCATGGTGTTGTCCTCCGATCTTTTCCTTAGGGGACTGATCCCGGACCGTCGTTAATTTCCCGTTGTGTTGCTCTAGTACGACGTTAATTAAAATTACCTTACCTTACCTACTTTGAAATCTTACAGCAATGCAACTATTTATTTTAACTCTTTGCAATGATCTACGAGACTAGGTTGGTGCGTCACACTGCTAATAGCCAGTTGTGTGTTGTGCTCCAGTGCGACATTAATGAAAATAACTTCCTACCGTGTGATTATTACAGAAATTTAGTTTAAAATGAATTATTTAAAGTAAATAATAATTTATACGATCCTTGACTATACTAGAGGGAAATAATACGAATATTAATGGAAATTTAATTTTCTTATGCAAAATGCTAAGAAGATTGTAAAATAGTAGGAAACAAATTCCCATTGTTCTTGAAATAATATATTCTGAACACAACGCAACCATCCAATGATGGATTTTAAAATCAAATTTTAAATTTGGATTATTTGATTAACTACGCATCTTTTTCCTCTCGGTAGATGGTCTTCATCAAAAGTTACATTTACCGTCTTCATGCGTAAGTTCTGAAATGGAGCATTTAAGAGGATATTAAGATAAAAAAAACATCTGGAAATTATACGAATTCCTTGCTAACCAGAAAAGTGCTTCTCATGATGAATAGTTAATCTATATAATGTATGTTAATCTATGTTAATCTATCAGTATACAATAGAGTTTTGTAATTCGTTTAATATAGTGCAAAAACGATTGATTGCTGAAAGTTCTCATCTTGCTTGAAACAATTTACTGCCGTAGCATACTTATCAGGCCAGATATGTAAGAATCAAATCTCAGGACAAACCATAACATTTATTTACAGACATGAAAAGAAAATTAATGAAAAAAATAATCAAAACGTATTACATTTCCTTCAAAGTAATCTCCTCTGACTTCAATGCACTTCTGCCAACGAATTTTCCAATCCTCAAAACATGCCTTAAAGTCGTTTTTGTGAAACCCCTTTAGGGTCCGTATCGAATTTTCTGTCATTGCAGCAATGAACTCAAAGCGGTGGTCACGAAGAGGAAGTTTCACCCGAGGAAATAAAGAAAAATCACACGGTGCCATATCAGGTGAATACGGAGCTTGTACAGCCGTATTTGTTGAATGCTTTGTCAAATATAAAAACTATTAATAATAACATTGTGAGAAGGCGCATTATCGTGATGCAAAACCAATGAGTTATCTGACCACAATGCAGGTTGCTTTGGCTTGCCGATTCGACGAATTAAAAAGGAACTTGACCAATAATGTCTCTTATTGTTAAATGATGATCACTAAATACGCGTTCTCACGAATCAAGTTTAATTGACCGATTATAGTTTATCGATAAAAGTTGAATATGACTTGAATCGGTTTTTGTGCACACATTTCAATAGAAACTGATCAAACGTTTAATAAGCAAAAACATAAAAGTTACAATTAAAAAAGTATTTATTCGTGGAAAATCTCATTTAGATATCGAACTGGTGTAAAATTTTCCGCAGATTTCATATCCGTTGAAATTTTCACTCTATCTTTAACGATCGCGAAGATACAAACTCGACCTAGAGAATTAAAAAGCACTTTTGTTTTGTTACTCGAATAAAATAAACCACGACAGATCGTTTGCGTCGAAATAACTCGAAAGCAGATGGCGGATGACTTATCATTTGAACGATAAAGTTTGAATGGGTCAAATTTTTCTGGATCCACTAAAAAGTTGATCAATTCTATTGAAACAAATGTTCTCACTATAGTTTTCATTCCACTTTTGTTGATCAACTATAAGCGGTCAATTAAACTTGATTCTTCAGAACGCGCCTTAAGCACCAATTCTCTGACCTGATTGATATGTTGATCATTAGTCGTAGTCTACCAGATCTCGATTAATCTAAGAACGATTCTCTACCTTAAACTTTTCATACTATTCAAATACTGTTGTTGTTTGATAAACAGTTATCTGTAAGAACTTTTTGTAACATTTCAAATGCGTTTGTAGGAAAAATTCCATTATGGAAACAAAATTTAATGCATGTTGTTTGTGCATTTTGGAAAATCAACGAGGTGAAAATTGTTCTCTTTTTAAAAACAAATTTATTTCCAGACGATAAAATTAAATAAATCCTTAACTGTTGCCACATGTTTATAAAAGTCGTAAAATATTGATAAAAGTTTGCAGACGATATCTACTATATATGTATTTTAAAGAAAGCGCATTCCGGATACTTTTTAATCACAGCAATATACCTTCAAACGGACAACTGAACTATTTCCCTCTCGCTTCTAAAATATTAACGACGCTATCGCTTCTCAACAGACAGACGTTAGCACTTTCAAACAAGGCACATGTACAGAAGAGAGCACGAACCTGAGTTCTTGGAACACAGCTTATAAGCAGTTAGTTCTTCGTCGAAATGGTTAGGACACGCTAGATTACGTGTTCAAACGGTGTTTTTTCCACATGAGGAAAATATCACGCATTGAAATGTTCTAAAAGGGAAATAACGTTCCACTTTGACGGGTAAAGCAACAATTTTCAATCTTTTTCATATTTTGGCATATTTAAAATAATTACGAAATTATGCTGCTCACCAACAAAAAATATTGTTCTTGATTTGGTAAAAAGATTACATAATTTTAATCACGGAATTTATTCTTAACTTTTTCTTTTAAAAAATAAAACTCAAAATTATTCATACGGTTTTATTACGGAATTTTTTCAAATTTTTTAGGAATAACTCGTCAAATTTTCAAAATTGAACGAGTGTACAGGGGATCAAAACCCCAAAATGTGATTAAAATTCAAACATTAAGGTAATGTAAGGTAACGTAATTTTAGTTAACGTCGTACTAGAGCAACACAACGGGCTATTGACGACGGTCCGGGATCAGTCCCTGAAGGGAAAGATCCGAGGACAACACCTCGTAATTTTGAACCACGGTCAGATGACGAAGCAACACCTGAGCTGTAACCCCACTCTCCAAACTTCCACGCCAACCCAACGTGAGGACTTTCGGCCACGACAGATTTAAGGTGCACCAGCCGCCTCTACACCATACGCTTACAAACATCCATGCCCGGACCCGGATTCGAACCAGGAACCTTCCGATCTAGAGGCTAACACCTTAACCATTATATCGGTTGGTCGACTTCAAACATTAAATTTATTCATTTTGTATCCAAAATTATAAATAATTTACTAAATATTGTAACTAATAATATATTTCTTATACAAATGACCCTTTTGCATTAAAAAATACTAGCCACTGCGTGGCAACGCCCTGATGTAATTTATTAAGTTGTTATAAAATTTTCCACATATTTCAAATCCGTTGAAGATATATTCAATTAAAAATTATTTATTTAAAGAAAATCATAATTTTAGGTATCGATCTAAACTGAAATTTTCCGCAGATTTCAAATCCGTTGTAATTTTTACTCTATATTTAACGGTCTAGGAGATAGAAAAAAGAAGTGTGACTCTTGTTGAAAGATTTATCGTCTGGCTGGATGAACATTTATCCTTGCAAAAGCAAAGCGGAAACGAAAAAAATAATTTTTTCCGCGTTCTGCGGATGAAAAAAATTTGACATGATTCCAAACCCTGACTTCCAGGTCGCCTGAGTAGGAAAAGTTCTTCGCGTATGATAAACCGATGGAGAATAAAACTATGAAACTCATTTAAAAATCTTCTAGATTGTATTTTAAAATTCGCCGCGACCCAAACATTGCAAATAATTCGGACTACCTGTGTGCCAAATCTCATTGCCATAGAATCGTCAATATTTTGCGGCCCAAAACAAACAAACACTTTCTTTTTTAAAAGTAGAGACTAACTATCGGTACCTCATAATCCCCAATCATCACCCAAGTGATCTTTTTCTGTTTTCCCCCATTATTTATATCCCCCAATTCCTCTTTTTTAACCTTTAAAACATTTTTATTTTGAATGTTGTTGTCTGTCTTGTGTCTTAAACTTGGCTCCAAATAATTTCTTTGCTCCAAACAACATACCAAGTGGCAGCAATGAGTGACACAATAGGGACTCCTTGAGTCAGTATTCATTGTGTTACCATTCCTTTTGCGATAACCTAGACTTACGTTTCAACAAGACAATGCCTGGCCTCACACGGCACGTGTTGCTATGAATCGTCTCCAAGTTTTCCCAACACTTCCTTAGCCAGCTAGGTCTCCTGATCTCTCTCCCATCGAGCACATTTTGGATGTTATGGGAAGGCGATTGCAATCATCCTAGAATGTTGACCATTTAGCCCTACAGTTGGAGACTATTTGGCAAAAAATTCCACTGGACACCACCCGGGAACTTTTTTAGTCTATACCACGCCAAGTGACATCTTGCATCCTGGCCAGAGGTGGACAACGCCTTATTGACTTCCTCCTTCTGTAACTCAAACTCTAACTCATTCAATTGTTCTGAAATTTTAATCGCTTGTTCTTTTATGTATGTTCTTCACCATCCACCGATTTTTATCGCAATCAGACAACTCCTTGTTGGTGCGTCGTTTTATTTTTGTAATCTAGTGTATATATAAATGTTAAATTTATAAATATATAAACGTACTGCATTAAAGATTTGATTTGCAGCATTTATAATATTCTCATTGATAAACAGTAATACTAATGACTCGAGTCTTAAAATATAAACGATATATACCAACATCTTTTAAAGAAAGACAAGACAAAAGAAGTTGAAAGGATGAAGATGTAGTATGCACAGTCAATGTAGAATAGCCGGGCAAATATTTAAATTTAAGATCCAATCACGTTCAACATTAAGGTTATCGTTTATGATCAAGCCGGTTTTGGGACACGACCTTTGAAGAAAGTACCACCGACGGTATGTTTGGTGCATTGACCGACTAACCAATGAACACGTGTGTCACATGTCTTTGTCTTAAACGCCATCATTTCGTCCCAACAGGACGCTGGCTATAAATCGCAATCAAAGGAATTTAGAATTTTGCCTTGATTAGGGAAAGATGCAATTATTCATACAGACTGTCAACAAGATTACTTTAATAATCTGACAGAAATATATGATCAGAAGTACAAAATATAAAAAAAATAACTGTAATTACACAGCATTTTTTTCTGTGTTCCGGTATTTAGATCACAACAAAGAATAAGACGGTGATAGAATATTGTACTGGTCTTAAGTAAAATAATTAGCATTCTTGCTGCTATAAATAACTTTGTGTTGAAATACGTATTTATCGTTGGTTCCGTTAGCTTCTGAACCGGTATAGTGGTTAAGGTGTTAGCCTCTAGATCGGAAGGTTCCTGGTTCGAATCCGGGTCCGGGCATGGATGTTTGTAAACGTATGGTGTAGAGGCGGCTGGTGCACCTTAAATCTGTCGTGGCCGAAAGTCCTCACGTTGGGTTGGCGTGGAAGTTTGGAGAGTGGGGTGCCAGCTCAGGTGTTGCTTCGTCATCTGACCGTGGTTCAAAATTACGAGGTGTTGTCCTCGGATCTTTCCCTCAAGGGACTGATCCCGGACCGTCGTCAATAGCCCGTTGTGTTGCTCTAGTACGACGTTAACTGAAATTACCATTACCATCCGTTAGCTTCTGCTATATTTCAGTTGATTTTCCATGACTCTCTCCTTACAAAATTTTCATTTTTCCAGACGAAGAATTATCCCATATATCTTTGCGGTATTTCCATGGTAACGAAAGCTTTACCATTAACACTCCTAGTGATTGTTTCGGCGAGATATCTATTGAAAAACTGGCCAGATCGTGATGGTCAAAATATCTCGTCATTAGAAGAAAAGTGACCAGATCTTGGTCTCGGCATCAGAATTCAGCAATATTTTGATGACAAAATATTTCTACAAGTAAACTTGGTCACTACTTGATTGACAAGATATTTCTACAAGTAAACTTGGTCACTTCTTGATTGACAAGATATTTCTACAAGTAAACTTGGTCACTTCTTGATTGACAAGATATTTCTACAAGTAAACTTGGTCACTTCTTGATTGACAAGATATTTCTACAAGTAAACTTGGTCACTTCTTGATTGACAAGATATTTCTACAAGTAAACTTGGTCACTTCTTGATTGACAAGATATTTCTACAAGTAAACTTGGTCACTTCTTGATTGACAAGATATTTCTACAAGTAAACTTGGTCACTTCTTGATTGACAAGATATTTCTACAAGTAAACTTGGTCACTTCTTGATTGACAAGATATTTCTACAAGTAAACTTGGTCACTTCTTGATTGACAAGATATTTCTACAAGTAAACTTGGTCACTTCTTGATTGACAAGATATTTCTACAAGTAAACTTGGTCACTTCTTGATTGACAAGATATCTCGTCGAAATCACTTGAAGGTTAAAGAAAATTTTGAAAGGCTCAAAATAAACTTAAATCCGAATGCGTGGTGTATGATGAATACGGTGGATAAGTCAAAACTCTGGTCTTGAGTTATAGTGATGGAAGCTAACATCTTTTATGTAGACTAATTCCGAACCCTTTTTGTCGAGTTCTACTTTTTATTGGTCAAATTTGGAGCAGTACTTGTCGGAATATTAATTTTTTTTTTTGGGGGGGGGAAGGAGCTTTCTTTAAATCTCTTTTAATTACGCCATAAACACAACATCACCTTTGCATGAAGACCCTTGATAATTAATCGGATTCATAGTAATTAGTGCTCGTTCATTGTGGGGTCCTTTAGTACATCGAGTAGGAACTTTCAAGGATCTCCAGTTGGCGATTTTTGTAGGTTCTCTCGAAGGGTTGTAAAAGATCCGTATGGGTACTCTTTCGAAGAGTGAAGCATACAATGTGACCAGCCAGCGATATCTTGTGGTGCAGGACGTTGTGATTAGATAAGAGTATGTTTTACATAATTCTTAAGTCTATATTATCCTGTTTAAACCATTTCTACCTTCCTAGTGTTTCGATGAGATATCTTGTCGAGACAAACCCGTCCTATTACTCCGAGGTGATAAAAATATTCAAGATGGAAAGACAAATTGTCACTTGCCCGGTGGTTATTCATGGTAACACTTTGGAACAGGATTTTGCACCAGAGGCTAACTACTATAGGGAATTTTTTGATGCGAAGATAAACCACAGGGAAAGTGTTAAATCTGTGCAAAAACCACAGTATTTTAAATAAACCTTAGCAAAAAATTGGAAGTTTTGTTACCTGCTTTTTTAATAACATGATAGTCAAAACCAAATATTGTGCAAACATGGTCTTGTGACGTCTGAAAAAAAAAACGATTTCAACACCTGCGTGGGTTTTTCACGAAAGGAGAGCAGACGGTCAAGTGTGTTACAGTTTGGTAACAACAGAGACTAGAAAGGCAATAAATCTCGTAGAGTCGTCGTCCGACTTTTTACACCTGACTCTTTGCACTAGCTTGTCACCCATCACTTTCTAATGTTTCCAAGATCCAAAGAGAGGACACGCACGTGTGGAATCGACACCCCTTCAGTGTTTCAGTTTCCCCGTTGAAAACAAAAGGGAAAACGAGATCGAGCAGCCACGAAGGAAGTTGGTGGCAGAAAGGCTCTCGTGGAAACAGCTATACGGTGAGGTGTAACACTGAACAAAAAAATTGAGAAATTGAACTTATTTTTTCTGCATGAACATCATTAGGTGAGTGTTATTTACCAATAATTGTAGTTATTTTTCCAACTGTCATTGAAACCTCTTAAGTAAAATAAATAGCTTGAAAAGGTAGCCATCTGAGTTTGACTCCATTGTATTGCTGTGGTGCCAAAACGCCAAAGCGTGCTCAACCAAATAGATTCGAAGGAAGGAACGAGGAGGTTTGAAAAGTTCCACTTTTATTTTCCCCCTAATATCGTTTTCGTTTCACATCATTGTAAAGTATCCACTTTTCATCGCACATCATAGTTTCTTTTTAATAACGGAAATAAATTGAACTTTCTTACCAAACCAATAAAAATCTTCATTTTACAAACGAGTTTCATTAGCTAATTTAAATAATCCACACCTAGTAGCATCGTGATTATGTACTTACTTATCTCAGTAAATTACCGACCTTGAACTCATTTTGGCTTTCATTAATCAAGAATTAGATGGAAAATGTGATACGATTGGATATGTTTTCTTCCTAAACGTGTATAATGATGATAGTTTGCATTTGTTTTTTGACACATGATGTACATACAGATTTAAGCCCTGCTTGGATAACAGAGATTTTTTTTACATGAATGCTGTTTACGCATATGTAATTTCCATGTGTCCTTACTACAGTTAATTTTCTCATTTGGGCTGATCAATTTTTTTAGAAATGTGTTTGACTCAGGTACTTGCTACAGATATTGCTCAAGCAGTTTCGTGAGTTCAGGGGCGCCAAGTACTAGGGACCAGCCTCCAACGCAACCCTCCTAATGTTTAGTGTTTTCAAACGTCCTTGAGTCATGAAACAGCAACTAACCTCTTCTGGCATTGCACAATACGTTCCTGTTTATTAGCCAAACGTCTAATTCAAGCATAAGTAGTCGCCACGTGTCTGGTGTTGTGTCGACGAAATATTTTGTCATCAGCAAAACTGACCAGATTTTTATGAACGATATATCTCGTCATTAGACGAAAACAGATAATACCTCATCACCATAAAAAAAAATCAGCACTATCTTGATGACGAGATATTTTGATACAATATGATACTGTTCATGTGTTCCAACCAATATTTTTAATCCATCTGGCTTAAAATTTTATGTTAGTCTCACTACGATTCATAGGTGCCTCAGCGACAGTTAACTCATCACCTTTCAAAGTGGGCTTTCCACCGTAATTAAAATGCGAGGGTAAATTTGTGTGTTTAAAACATAATTACATTTAACCCTTTGAGCTTCACGAGTTTTCCAAATATTGTGGTATTGATTTTTCCTCACAATTCACTGAATGACTAAATAACCACATCGATTGGTAGAAATATTCTAAGGATTCTTTCAACCAATAAATTTCAAACACTCTAAATCCCCACCTATCGGCGACCTAAATACCAAATTTGGTTTCATTCCGTTTATTCAATTTAGCAACAGGTGCTTCTAAAGAGTGAAAGTTATTTTGTGGTTAGTCTGTAGAAAATAGATGTTACATTTAATACTGAAACCTTGTCTCAAAATCCTAAAGTTGTACCACTTTATTGAGTAAACATGGCCTGATTCAACTCAAGAATAATGCATTCCACTGCTTAAAGCGGTATGCTTTATTTTTAACATCTTAAAAAAATTTTAAAACGTTAGATGGTTACTTTTCCGGGTAAAGATCTCATGAGCTGGTCCGTCTGACTGCAAACTTATACATACAATGCTACAACTCTTCTAATTTCTTTCAATTCACCGTCTTAAAGTTGCTCCAAAAATTTGTCAATTGGATTAGTTTTACCAAACGCGAGACGCAAACGACATTTTCCATCCCATACTTCTTCAGTTCCATTACAGCAAGCCGTTCCTCTTAGTGACATCAAGATAACTACAAAGGAATTCGTCGCCTCCTTGTGGCAAGAGTCGTGGAGCATGCAAGTCAACAACAAATTACAGTTTTTAAAGCCCATCATTCATTTGTGGCCAGTGTCTCCAACGCGGAGGACGGATGTTAAACTGACCCGCCTTCGCATTGGACATACACGCTTCACCCATCGTCACCTTTTACTTGGAGAGAGTGTTCCTATTTGTAATTCATGCTCTACTCCATTTCTGTTTATCATATTTTAATTATCTGTCCTGTTTTTAATCATCAACGGTTCAAGTTTTTTAAAAGTATTATTTTAAATCTTCAAGATTTGATTGGGGAAAATCCCCATTCAAATCTTTTCGCGTTTTTATGTTCAGTTGGTTTTTTAAAACTCATATAGTGCCTTCTTTTTTCCATCACAATATTTATATCATCCACATTATCTTCGTAATTTTTATACGTTTTATCATGTTGATCAGTATGTTTTTATCATGACGTTCATCAAGTTAACAAATTTCTTACGCCAGACTTAATTACACATTTTACTAAATGTTTTTATATTCCTATAGATTTTATTTATTTTATCTTGCGTTTGGCGCAGCTTATCCGTTTTTGGACCCTGCGCCATAAAACCCCAAAATCCAATCCAATCCATCCCATACTTCTGTAATTCTCTCTAATAAACTCTTATAATTTATTTTAATTCTTATAGTCTGAAGTTGCTCCAAATATTTGTCTGTTGGATTTAGTTATACCAAACGCGAGAAGAAAACAACATTTTCCACATCCCATACTTCTGTAATTATCTCTCCAATAAACCCTTCTAATTTCTTTTAATTATTAGTCTTAAGTTGCTCCAAATATTTGTCTATTGAATTAGTTTTAACAAACTCGAGACGCAGACAACATTTTTCATCCCATACTTCTGTAGTTCTCTCTAATAAACTCTTGTAATTTATTTTAATTCTTTTAGTCTTAAGTTGCTCCAAATATTTGTCTATTGGATTAGTTTTACCAAATTCGTGACGCAAACAACATTTTCCATCCCATACTTATTTAGTTCTCTCTAATAAACTCTTGTAATTTATTTTAATTCTTATAGTCTTAAGTTGCTCCAAATATTTGTCTATTGGATTAGTTATACCAAATGGCGAGAAGCAAACAACATTTTTCATCTCCTACTTCTGTAGTTCTTTCTCTAATAAACTCTTCTAATTTCTTTTAATTCATAGTCTTAAGTTGCTCTAAACATTTGTCTATTGGATTTGTTTTACCAAACGCGAGAATCAAACAACATTTTCCATCTCATACTTCTGTAGAACTGGTTTGGAAGCATAGCAGCGCTCAAACAGGCTTCTTTAGAGTTCACATTGTCACCAATTACTACTTTTGAAGTAATTACCCAACTGACGGCTTACGTTTTCTTTGAATGTGTTAAGTATGGTCATCAAGGCGAGCGATGAAATGGAAGTGTGTTCATTGTTTCCCGAAAGACATAAACACCAATGCGGATATGTGCGTGACCTTCTAAACAGAAACATAAACCTGCGTTAAAGACGAGACCAAACAACCATAACATGTCCATTTATGTACGAACATAAAACAATTCATCTTATCTTTTAAGTCTTTATGGTTCGATGTGAATTTTAACTGTAGGTTGAAAACGTTTTTACTGAGACTCGTTTAACTTTATGGAATTTTCTCTCCGATTATGAAACAATTACCAGAGCTCGATTACTCTGATGTGCTTTGTGGAGGAGCAATGAAATGAATAGACATATCTTTTATTTCTAGAGTGAGCCTTATGACCTCTATTACTTCAAAAAAATCCGTAGAGTAGCTACCTCTTCTACTGCGAAAACCAGAGTAGGACACATTGTATCTCAGGTTTACTTGAATCGTTTTTATCTGGTACACCGCATCAAGTGCCTTATTTGCCTTGACAAGGAAGAGACTTTCGAGAGTATCTTGTTCAACTGTACAGGAGAGATTAATTTTAGAATTCTCACAAAGAAATTTGCAATTTGTGTTTTATATGTTTTGTTCGTTATTGCTTTCTTCTAATTTTCAGCTTATACTTATTGCTTCGCTGAACTATAAAAGTTATTGCAAATTCATTTTTAAAGTAGAAGAGTAGAAGGTTATATGAAATCTCTCTATATTAAAAAAATGTTACCGCCGTCGCCGCCGCAGGATTGAAAACTCTCGTTTTTCGCTCGATTATTAGATGGTTTCCCGAGAAAGTACGTTTCAGAAAATTAAATTACGAATTTAACACGGTTTGTTCTTCATTGTATTCCCGGGACAATTTCAAGATTTTTTTCTATTCGGCCATTAGTTTAGGGTTTATTAAGTGTCAAAATTGAAAAAGCGAAATTTCAAACGCGAGTGAGCAAAAGACGTAGAAATTTTCAGTCCTCAGTCGTGATTTTTTTTGTAGAGTAACTTTAGGGGGTTGGTGAGCAGGGGGCGGAGCCCCCTAGTGATATCAATAATGCTCCTTTGTCCATAAATTTAAAATTCAAATAGATGAGTATAGTGTAGCTTATCTTTAAAGTCGTTTAACTCTAGAAGTTCTTTCTAATTTTGAAACAATTGCTCGATTTAAAATGGTTTAGGAAGTTCCTCCTGTTTCGTATTCGTATCAAGACATTTTATAGCACACCTAAATGCTTTACTTTCAAGAAAGTAAATTTTTAGAGTTGACGACTAGTCAAAATTTCTATCATTTATGATCTGATATGATTAGAGACAATATAACTATCGTCACTAACCACTGCAATTCTATTTACAGAAAAAATTAGTTTTAAATAATTAGTATGTAGCCTACTTTGATATATTTGTCGTACTACAGAATGTTTTTTGCTTCAAGAGGGGTAATTAAGCCAGCTAGGTTAGTAATCGAATTAATGTCACACTGGAGCAACACAATATGCTATTGGTGATGGTCCGTGACCGAGGACAGCACCTAGTCATTTTGAACTATGGTCAGATGACATGAACTGGTACCCCATTCTCCAGAATCTTTCGCGCCTCACCAACCCGATACCATTTCAGAAAACAACAGATTTAAAATGCACAAGCTCCCACGAATACGATGGGCTTGAGTCTTCTAATACCTAACTAAAATGGAACATATGGCTTAAAGTGGAATCCGAACCACTACAAACACCCATAGGATCTTGATTCGACCACGGTGTTTGTTGAATCAAAGATAAGAAGCCTACTAGTTATGACGTGAGTTGTAATGACACTACGATATATAAAATTCAAATGCGTTGTGACATGAAACTGAATTGGAAGCACACTGCGATACGTAAAATTCTACTGCGTTGTGACATGAAACTGAATTGGAAGTACACTACGATACACAAAATTTTTCTGAGTTGCGACACGAAACTGAATTGGAAGAACACTACGATACATAAAATTCTACTGAGTTTAGACATGAAACTGAATTGGAATTACACTACGATACGTAAAATTCAAATGTGTTGTGACATGAAACTGAATTGGAAGCACACTGCGATACGTAAAATTCTACTGCGTTGCGACGTGAAACTGAATTGGAAGTACACTACGATACATAAAATTATTCTAAGTTGTGACATGAAACTGAATTGGAATTCTATTACGATACGTAAAATTCAAATGTGTTGTGGCATGAAACTGAATTGGATGCACATTGCGATACGTAAAATTCTACTGCGTTGCGACGTGAAACTGAATTGGAAGTACACTTCGATACATAAAATTATTCTAAGTTGTGACATGAAACTGAATTGGAATTCTATTACGATACGTAAAATTCAAATGTGTTGTGACATGAAACTGAATTGGAATTTCTACTACGATACGTAAAATTCTACTGAGTTGCGGCATAAAACTGAATTGGTAATACACTACGAAGCATAAAATTCAAAATGTGTTTCGAAATGATGCAACATAATCTTACGAGTTACAATACGATTATTAAATTCTGATTGCATGTGCTGTAGAATAACCTGATGAAACATACCAGTGTACATAATACCCACACAACTCCGAAGAATTTTTTAGTCAGGTAAAACGAGTTATACGTTAGTTTAGTAAGATATAACTTGTTACACGTTGTTCTTTTAAAAAGATCAAATTTGTTACCAATTACTTTATTTAGCTACAGCTTATTTCAAAATTTCATAACAAAAACTGACATTATTACTTTCTAAATGACAACACGGAAAGCTCTAGAGAAGTTACACATGGAACATTATTTTCTGATTTGCCGTTAAAGCGTTTAGGAGTTTATTTCGAAATTCAAATGTAAATATCCGTATATTGATTGTGCTGAGGGTTAAATCAACAAAAACGAATCTTTTCTTGCTACGAAATTTTTCTGGAAAGTCACGAGAAAGTCATTGTTTTCAAATTATATTTCTAAACTAATCGTAAACCTTTAATGATTCGACGATAAGAAACAGAAGGAGAAAGATCTGGGTTTATAGGTACTAAACATTAACTTAAATATGTCGTAAGTCGGAGATGGCGTCATAACGCAGAAAATACGTCAACAAATTTTGAACACAGGATGAGTTATATTGCTGCAATTAAGGACAATACTAAGACTTAGTGGTATTAAGTCCGACGACTCTTACTTTTCAACAGATATTTTACGTTTTTAATAGTTGAAAAGCACATTGCGAAAAGAATATAATAGCTCTAGAAATCCCTTATTCAAGCGTTTATTATTATCATCTTTTCGCATTGCAACATACCTTTGATATAGTTAAAAAATGTCCAATAATTTGCAAAATAGACAATATCTCAATGAATTTGTGGTGACTATTTAACTTAAATATGAAGGTTCATAAGAAGTTACATATGGAGGCATAACTCCTCCTTAGCAACAACAAGATAGAAAAGAGCTATACAATTTAATTTTTATTTCAATACTGTCTTCTTATTAATAAATTCCAATAAACGTTTCGTTCCAACATTTTTTGTGGAATATTTTAATTCATTATTTTTATCTCATTTTTGTTGCAATATGGCCAAACAAATATCAATAAATTTAACTATTCAAATTTCTGGGACTAATGTATTTGAAGCATTGATCAAAACGTTTTTCAAAACACGTATAAAATTTATACTTTTTATTGAATAATTATTGTCTGATAAAATCTAAATAAAAAATTTTACTTCTAATAAATACCGTTTGGTACAATATATTCTCATCATTATTCTCCAACCTGTACACAAAAACACTTAAATTCAGGAGCAAAATAACACAGGAAATTCAATATAAACACCGGAACGACATTCTGCTAGTTCCAAAGCGTTCCCACCTCACAGTAGGAGGACACCGAACAAATGGAGTGACCCTCTAGAAGGTCAGTCGCTGACAGTTCGTAAGTGGCGATCGATTTCAGCGGTCACTTAAAAGAGAGATAACATCCACAGTACACATATCAATACCATTCTGTTGTGTAAACGAAATTGTAGTGGTATCAACTGTTTACCAGCCGCAGAGTAAAGGGTGATGACTAAGTGCTTCATAATTTCGCTCTAGCGCCATCTATTTTTAACTTGATAGAAAACGCCACTTTAGAATTATTTCACCAGATTAATTTTAGATACATCGTTTTTCTATTGAAATACATGGAGGGAGCATGTAAGTGGTGTCGGAAGATCGCGGAAGTCACCATATAATTCTACTTTGGCTTATGTTAGGACTCTTGCTTTCGCCCAATACCACTTGACTTTCATCCCCAGAGCTTCAAAAACAGCGAGAAGTAGAAACAACATGAAACTGCACGCACTTGTCTTCATCCCTTTCATTGGATAATCTACGATATTGAAATGATAACGTCAGCATAAAAGTGACGCATTTCAGTAGATCCTATTTCAGAAAATCGTTTTACCTGACTGTGTTAGACAAAAAAAAATATTTATGACTGCAACTTTAAGGCCCCATTCATCTGAGGCGCGTAAAACGCGCGTTTGGCGAGGCTAGCGAGGTCCCGCTCTTCAAGGTCGCAATAATAGAAACTTGAATTAGAGCAATAAAAGAAACATAATGTATACACATACTTATTCACACTTATATGCTTGATATTTAATCGTCGATATCTACAGCAGTAGCTTTGGGAACTTCCAAGCTTTGAATGAAATGAACACGAAAATAAAATATTTGTAAATGATATTTTTAATTTCCATACGAAATATTGTTTTCAATATTCAAACGTTAAGTGTCATTATTAAACGTTAAGTTTAAGTCTCGTACATAAAAAGCGGTCGACTAATTTTTTTTTTTTTTGAAAAAAAATTGTATTCCTTTTATTGCTGAGTTTTTAATGAATTTTATTGGACTGTCAGTTTTTCTTTACTACCAATAACTGTTATTTTGAGTCAGAAAAATTATTTTCCCTCTATATTACTTTCTACGATTACTGGAACGTTAGAGTAAAATACATATTGTAAGCGTTCTATATTTTAAAATTGATTTTTTACCCTTAAAAACTCTACGTTGACTTGCATCATGTTACCTTATTAGTCAGTCCTTATTGTTACGGGGCTATTTTCCCTGTTGTAGTCAAAAAAGAATCTCAGAACAACAAACTATTACGTGTGTTACAAGAACTCATAATTAAAACGTTAAAAAAAATTACATTCCTTGTATGTGCGTAGTTCAATTTAACTGCTGCCTTATTAATAATGTACGTGAGGCCATGGAACATAAAAGAAATAAGGAAGATAATTTTATAATCCCTCGTCTAGTATGTTAAGTTTCTTAGCACTAAGTCGAAACCTTTGTACGTCACTCCCGGTATCAAAACTGAGACTAATTCGTATACTTATTAATTGGAAATCCTATGAATATTAAAAATGCCCTTGAAGCAGTCTTAAAAGATGAGAAAAAAAATCTTCCAATCGAACAATGCTCGGCTACTTTAACATTTAAAGCATAAAAGAAATGGAAATTTCCCCCTAGCCTGGCGTCTTTGCTGTCTGGGCATCATTTCTAAAGCTGTCAGTCCCGTAGACATCTGCGGTTTGTGTGCAAGTTGCTTCTCAGAAAAGAGTGCATGCCAAACCTCGCGAACAACCTAGTGTCATGGAAATTAAATTCAATACTTGTTTCACATTTCTTGTCTTAAAAGCAACCTCTTGTTTTTGGAGTCATTGATTAACACTTCTGAAATTCGAGAAGGCTGTCATAACAACACTCGAACAAAGACAACCCCGTCATAAGTATAATTTATACCTCATTGGGACATTATTTCAGAGAAAAAATACTCTCTTTATGTCTTTTGTGTCTGGGCAAGAGAGGTTAAGTCAAAATCGCTTCTTCTCGGAATCTTAAGCTGAATGTTTCACTCTTTCTAACAAATATTAAGGAGGAAAAATAAGCATGCGAGGATACAAGTGATTGCAAGTTAGATTCACAGATACATTTAGTTTCGATGTTAAGCATCTTGTATAATCCTTTTTTTTCAAATTAATGATGCACTTGACTTTTTTGAACCCATAAAAATCAGGCTTCACCCTTTTTGCTCTAACACGGATGATATTGTTTTGAAGAAATTTCCAATTCCTTTAATTTCCTGGAGTATTCCTTGCAATAAATAAAGATGTAATACATGTATGGACTGAGAAACAGCAAAAATAATGTAAGGAATTAAGGAAATGAATGTGAGCCCATCTTTCTATTCAATGGGAGTAAAGGGGGAGTCACTTTAAAAACCATGTTTTGAGTTCTTTGCGAGGCTTAGCCAAAGAAATAAACGCAAGTTACCTCCCCAAAACTTACAAATCAAAACGTTTGGAAACATGCGAAAATTTAAAAACAGTATGAAATTGTAATAAAATACGAAATAATCAGAAATGGATGATTAAAGTGAAAGTAAATCCGAAAGTACTTAATCTCTCCATAAGAAGCCCTCTGTTTGTAAGTCGTAAGCATTCTCTTGCCTATATTGAAAACAAATATACCTGCAGGTTGCAACGATTCACTTCAAAAACTACAGCGTAATTAAGGTTTCCATAATTTCGTGCAGTATTTATTCGTTTCCGTACATGCTATTTTAATCTTTTCTAAGCGCTATATTTTCCCCGCTGTCAAGCACAAATATACTGCGAAAGAAAACAAGCATTTCTACGACATTTTTTTTTTGGATACGTACTGAATTCGTATTCGGAAAACAAACCAAGTGACTTCTAGTTCGTAAAACGAACGGAAAACACGTTCCGCCAGATATACACTACAACTTCGTACATTTATCCTGGTTGAAAAAGCCTCTCATAGAAGCACGCAAACAAGTTTAGAATTCAACAGAATCTTGCCCAGAAGACGTTTAAACCAGACGGAGAACCAGTACTAACTATTTTCTATTTGTTTTTACGTCAACCCAGAAGGGGTGGTTCAACGACCCGCGAGGTGACGACTTTCTTATAGCCTGGAAGAATCCTCAAGGCCATTAGGTTTTGTATCAGCAGTTCTTGTCAAAAGTGACGTTATATGAGCATTCCAAAATCACCACTGCACAAAACCAGTAAATAAGTACTGCGTTTTCGAACAAAGGTTATAATATAAATAAATAGAAAATGAAAAACTGCCGAGGTTTTATTCAGGGGCATTTCACTTTTTCCATACCATAAGTGGAAGGTAATTTCGTTGAGTGAAAGAACTCGTTTTGTTTCTTTTTATCATGCCTCTTTGTTGACTTGGCAGACCACAAAAAAAAGAATGATCTTGCCACATGCGGGCCCCAGATTGTCCATCCTCTCAAAATAGTCTTCTGCAACAGTCATCTCACTATCACCTTTTGTAGTTTCATCTTACACTATAGCACTACATATGTGAAATGGATTATATGGTTAATAAATGAAGCATACGAACATCGTTCAAAATAAATTGAATAGCGAAACAAAATCAAAATGGAGTTTAGAAAAATATTTTCCTCCATCTTGTTTGTTTACTGTATTTGCATCTTGTGATGCTTGCAATCTTCGTTGGTGTAGAAAAGTGATTTTTCGGATTACTTCCAATCGACATTTGACCAATTCAATCTCTTGTAACGCCGGATAATTCTTATTTGGTTGATATACATCTTATCCCTTAATGATCGAAATACAACCCATCGTTAGCTGTCGCTGTCTATATACATCGTATCCTTTACTGGTCCAAATGCAACCTATCGTCAGTAGTCTAAATACGTATTATCCGTAACGCCAGTCTAAATCTATTACGGAAGCATCAATGAGGAAGAATCGCATCAGCGTTCTTGACTCACTTTCACCTGTTGTCGATCTTGACCTGATCTTGTCCTTTTTTCCAATCCAATTACGCCGCTCTCTGAATGAGAGATTCCCTCTGACGACACGGCTGCGAGACTTGAGGTCGCCGTTCCCTCGGCAGGCGGTGCAATATGACAACCTTCAACTTATTACTCGGGAAGGTCTCGATTCCGCGGACGACAATCCATGCTCATGATGGAACTAAGCCGCGTCCACACCGGAGAAGCAGAGCAAAACATGGATGATTGATTAACCTCGGAGACAGGTTTGGTGAATCAATCTCTCTGGTCTTTCTGGTTTGACAGCTCGGACACAAAATGTTCCATGTGCTCGCGATCAATCTGGTTGGTTGTGTTTTGAAGTTAAACTGCAAACTTATTGTTTGAAGCAAATTGTTTAAAGGTCCCGTTCTTTACGAAGTCGGCGCATAATCGCGAGTGCAGCGTATATTATCATTAAAGATTTATTAAAGAGAAATAGGAAGAAAAGTTCCCAAAAAAGGCGACATTTGGTGACACACGTGATGGAAAATGTTCTCAGGAGCCAAAAGACTGAAAATGTATACGTCTTTTGCTCACACGCGGTAGAAATTACGCTTTTCCTACTGGGACACTTAATAAACCCTAAACTAATAGCCGCCTCGGAAAATAATCCACTTCATCGTTAACCCTGTACAATTTTGAACAGACCGTATTTTCAATCCTGCGACGGCGGCTGCGGCAACCTCTTTATTAATAAATAAATAAATAAATATATATATACATATACATACGTACTTGCAAAATTGATATTAGCAGATTATTTCCCCTACAAAATAAAAATTTCTTACTGAATATTTCACTCATATGTTCCAACATTTTGAAAGTCTCTTTCAATTCGGCATTTTTCGGTAAAACGTATTAATATTGCAGTGCAACAATTTTAAATTTTCTTGAATTGCAAAAAAGTTTAAATACATTTTAAATATCCACCTCTTATTTTTCTTAAACTAGCCACTGCGTGGTGATTGCTAAGAATTCCCATTTGGTTTGCGAAGCCTATTGGATAACAGCAATTATGGCATTGGTTTGCCTCACAAACGAAATGGAAATTCGTAGCCTATAGGAAATTCTAATTTTCAAATTCTAAACAGCAAATTCTAATTTGATTTGCTTCGCAAACTAAATTATGAATATTATGAACTATGATTTGCTTCGCAAACAAACACCTCGGGCAAAGCCGTAATGACCTCGTCATTGCCAAATTCGAATTGCGAAGAGATCCAATCGGCGTGACGTCACAATCTCTTGCGAAAATATAAATATTTAATTGAAAAATCATTTATTAAAACAAAATCAAATGGAAGGTAGAGATTTAGGGGTTTAGATTTTATTCAGATTTCACATCTGTTGAAATTTTCATCTGTCTTTAACGATCCCGATTTTACAAAAAAGTACTTAACAATGCCAGTCAATATGTTTTTTATTTGTTTTGCTTTACTTCGCTGAGAAATGGTTTGAGCGTAGGAAATGAAATCTGTGATATCTCGAATCAAACGAAAGTCATTCTTCACAGAAAGTGGCGTTTGTGTTGGAAAAAATATGAGTTTCAATTTAAAATTATTCATTTATCGAAAATCATATTTTTAGGTATAGATCTAATGTGAAATTTTCCGCAGATTTCAAATCCTTTGAAAATTGTACTCTATCTTTTACGATCAATGAGATAAAAAAAAACTACGTAACTAAAGTTTAAACTTTATTTGTTTTTTTAGTCTGGTGACAAATCTTTCTCCGCAAAATGAAAACAGAAGCGGAAAAAATACATTTAGAATCTGCTAACTTTTTATGCAACTGTTATTCCAAAGAAGACAATAATAATTAAATTCAAATAAATTATTTTTTAAATGTTTTAGATTGAATTTTAAAATTCAAGCTAGACACAAAAATTGCAAAAACTTCGGACTACCCGAGTGCCAAATTTCATTATTGTAAGTGCAATAGATTCGTCCGGACATTGCGTAGTGGAGGTCGGACATTTCATTTTATAATAGCAGAGATTTAGACGTGCAAAGTTCCCCAAGACCACTAATATAGATCATCTAAATACAAATGGATGAACACATCAATTTTGACACTAATATGGGCAGATTACATTTTCACAACTGAGTTTTAATCGTCAACTATGTATAGCAAAACACACAATGCTTACAAATAGACTACTTAAATAATAGTATTACTTTAAAATCCGAAGATATATAAATATTTCTATGTTCCGATCCCCGACCCGTTTCTTAACGATGACCCCGGTGATTGATTGCACGTCGAGCAAGGGAACGAAAAAACGCCGTCCAAATAGAGCGAGCACGAGCACTTGCTTTCCTTTGATGTACCGACAAGAAGCGGATCATTTTGCTCGTGCTCAAAATGTTCATTCACCGTCTACACTGAACGAGCTGCCAATCAAACCTGTCTCCGGGGTTAATCAATCATCCATGTTTTGCTCTGCTTCTCCGGTGTAGACGCGGCTTAATGATTGAATGTCCACAGAGGATTTTGACGCACCCCGCTATCTGAGTTACCGAACCCTCGATCATCTTGGAGTTTTTCAAGTACCTTCTTTGAATCGGATGGCGATATAGATGTAATTTTATTGAGATCGAGGTACATCATCTCTATGTATCGCTTTTGTAGGGGGACAGGAAATTATGCGATTTACCGAGAGAAGAGATGCAGTGAGGGCATGGAAAAATTTATTTTCCAACCCTCCGTGGGGTTTCGACGAAAGATCACTTTCATCAAGATATGACAGATTTTGCCAATGACGAGATTATCAAACCATCAAGATCTTTTGGCGATAAATCGATCATGATCTGGAAATTTTTCTACCAGATGTATCCTCCATTAAGATCTGGTCAGTTTTCCTGATTGCATTTTTGATGTGAAACCTCGTCGAGATAACCACTAGGAGGGATATTAAAAAAAATAGGAAATTATAGACAGTCAGTACCGGCTATATGATCACCCTCTTATAAGGTCACCCTACTAATATGGTCATTTTGCTAAAGTCCCGTCTTACTTAATAAGGAACATGTGTTAAAGCGCACCGCTTATTTAGTCCTTTTATTTTCCTGGTTATTGGTTATGTGGTCGTTTTTTTTTTTTTTTTTATCTTTTCAATGAGCTCATCGTTTTTTTTTTTTAAATATGATTGTTGTAACATTTTGTGAGGTGGAGAATAACAAAGGGAATGACCAGAAGAAAAAAAGTCTGTGTGACCCCGGAGAGGACCTGAATATACGCCTTTACTCCACCCCACCCCTATTTCTCTTTTGGCGTTTAATCATCGTCGGCATTACCCACCCTCCTCAATTCTCTTCCTCCCCAAGCACAACAGGTGTACATATGTCTGTTTATTGGTTGAAATTATCTCTCTCTGTTTGAAAAGTACGTTGAAATTGAAGTAAAAGAAAAAATTTTTCATTTGGATTATAAGTGACGAATAAGAACGTTCATTTATGTTTAAAAAAATGTATTTGCTTTTTTAGTCGGCTGACAAATCGTTCCTCTGCGCAAAAATAGAAACGGAAACGAAAATATCAATTTAGTATCTACGATCTTTTATGCTGTTGCCATTCCAAAGATAATAATAACAATTAAATTCCAAAGAAAATAATAAAAATTAAATTCCATTAAATTCATTTAAAAATTTTCCAGATTGAATTTTAAAATTCGCCGCAACTAGTGTAGTTTTTACTTCGCGAATTAATTTTTTAAATGTTCTTAAAAGTTTAATTGTTTACTTATGAGCACTATATTCTGATAGGTGAACATAATCTTGCCATAATTAAATAGTGTAGTATTGTTCCGCATATATGGTCACCCCGCTTATATGGTCTGATTTTTCTGGACCGCTGAGCTGACCATATAACTGATACTGACTGTATTATGTTACTCGTTTTATAAATTATGTTATGCGTTTTATATATTATGTTACGCGTATTATATATTAGGTTACGCATATTATATATCATGTTTTGACGTGAACAGTCTTTAAAATTGGAATCGAACTTTGGGCATGCAGGAAAGTCAAGCGTAACAAACAAGCGTTGAAACTGTTTTGTCTGATGATTTCAGAACTTGAAGAAAGATCTAGAAGATAAATATAGCGTCGTGTAGACAAAGGATGTGTGTACGTGACATGATCATCAGACAGAATGCATAGGTACACTGAGTGAGGGTAGGGGTCCGCAACCTGTCGAAAGTCTACGGTGTTGGGCTAGCTTTGGGCCTGTGGATTGCGTGCAGTGATGATTAAGTTTGTGGTGTCATTCGAAATCAACCGAACTAAGCTACAATCACAAGCCTTTAAGCAATAGAATTTCCTTCAATATTAACATTAAACTACATTTTATTCATTCAAACTGTAAATGAATTGTTGAATATTCACACTAAACAATCGTTCAAACTTTTGTAGCGAGTTTAGCCACCACTACAAAAATTAACTTCCGATGCAGAAGTTTTCAATAGTGTAACACAACCTTACCATGAACTACTTTTTTGAAGAAACAAAAGTTGCACTGTTTCGATACGGCTTGCTAAATTGGTGACTGACGGATGTGATTTGAACACGCAAAAATTTACAACTTCGATGGATGGTCTACGATGGATAGTTAAATTACCAATGCGTTGCTAATCACTTTCAACAACCACCTGGGGCTCTGTGATAGCAGACACTGCTCATTTACAATCAGGGCTTCACTCCATTCATTGCTGCTCAGCCTTCACTTCACAATGCCACTCACACTCAGCTGCTATAAGGGTAATTACAACTGTGACCTTAATACAGATCTCACAGTCTCACGATAATGGCAATCATTCTACAAGTGTGGTCATCTTTCAAATATCGGCTACCGCTAAATTCAGGAGTAGAGTATTGTCGCGAGATTAGTCACCACTACAAAAATTAACTTAAGATGCAGTAGTATATATCTGTGATCAGATAACAAAATGTTATGTCATTTGTTTTTTTAATTTCGTGACAGCAATTTTAAGATTTAAGATTCAACATGTGGTTCTTGACTTTTTACAATTTTCCCACCTTTGTTTTCTCATAAACTGAAAGAGAAAGACTTACGACATATTGCCACCTTCTAAACATTAACAAACCAGACTCTAGAATGGGACATACTCAATTTTTTGGGAAAAGTGACTTACAACATATTGCCATCTGAGCATAGATATAATAGTGTAACCCAACTCTACCATCTTTGGTATATACAAAGTTGTACTCTTTTATTCCGGCTTGCTATACTTCCTATGTCTACTTCATTTAATCCACAATCCAATATCAGGTCCGAGTATTCTTGTCAAAACTACTCTTTGTGTCTTCGACACCACTTACAATTAGGTCGAATTAACTTACAATTTTTTTTAATCCAATCAAGATGTAAATCTAATTTTTGAAATCCGAATACGGCCACACCTCCATGTATCGCTTTTCCAGGAGGACAGCATAAATCGCGACACATCACGAAAAGAGATATCGTGAGGGCACAGAAAAAAGTACCTTTTAAGTAAAAAAAGAGCATAATATTTTTTACACTTTTATTAAAAATTATGTAAAACAAAGTAAATTTGAATAATTTTGTACACTAGGGTGCTCTCTAGTATTAATCATAATTTTAAGTGTATAAGAAAAAGGCTTAATATTACTTTGAATTCAAAACTGCTTCTATTCAGACCCGATTCTAAGGAACATTTACTATTACCATTTACGTCGCTGAGCTATAACTTAAATCTATGTTCTCCTACCACTCGCGATTCAATAGACCATTGAAGTAATCGAGCATACCGAATGAATTCGTTGCCATTCAGAGATCGATAAAAAGTGGGAGATGGGATAAGGAGGCGTCGTATCTATATAATTGCTTGCTGTTTACATGCAACGAGGAAAAGGACAACTTTTCGAGTTCCGCGTGTTCAGAACAATGGAGAGTGTTTCAATATCGGAAGCTCTCGCAAGGTCAATGGGAAGAGGAGAAATAAAAATAAAAGACTTTTTTTTGTTTCAGATTAAAAAGTCGTTTTCTGTGGTCATTACATCAGAGGTAATTACAGTCGATGAGAACTCTTCCTTTTAGAGCGGGAAAGAGTGTTGCCATCGCTGTTAGGATAAGTTTTTGTTTTATTTAGTTTGCTATTTCATTTCCCTTTCACAACAAGCTCCGGCTTTAAGATTTTAGACAGCAGCTGAAAGTACTGTCACATTTTACCCAAATTAATGCATCATAATTGACAGTGAAGAGTGTGATGTCTTCCTTTTCATAACTCACTGCGTACTTTTAATTCGAATTGTCCTAAAGTGGCGCCTCGTTTGTTAAAGAATACAAATAATGTGTTTAACCCTCTAAGAGGAGTTCACATGCATAATTTCACCTTGAAATCTATAGTCTTCCTTACATTATTTCTAACCAATTCTGACCTCCTTGACCCATATAATATTTCCAGAGGACTCTGTTCTAAGGCAATATCTTTCCAAAGGATTGTATTCCAAAGAAGTGAGCTATAGAATATTTCCAAATGATTCTATTCCAAAGAAATGAGCTATAAAAACTTTCCAAAGTATTATCTACCAAGAGATTTAGCAATAAAATATTTCGAAATGATCCTATTCCAAGGAAAACATCAATATAATCACTTCGAATGTTTCTATTCCAATCAGGGAAGGAGCTATATAATCTTTCCAAAGGATTCCAGTCTAAGGAACGGAATATTAGAATTTTCCCAAAGCATTCTATTCCAAAGAAATAAGGTATAGAATCTTTTAAATGATAATTTTCTAAATAAATAAGTAATAGAATAATTCCAAAGGATTATATTCGAAGGAAATGAGCTCACTACAATCTTTCTAAAGAATTCTGTTTCAAGAAAAGGAGTTATAAAAACTTTTCAAAGGTTTATATTCCAAGGAAAGGATCAATAAAGTATTTCTAAAGGAATTTAATAATTCATGGAAGGATCAATAAAATATTCCAAAGGATTATATTCTAAGGGAAAGAGAAATCGGATGATTCCAAATGATTCTATTTCAAGGCAAGGACAAATATATTCCAAGGCAAGGACCAATAGGTAAGCATTTTAATCAACGTCACACTGGAGCAACACAAGAATCAATATGATCATTTCAAAGGATTCTATTTCAAGGAAAGAAATAATCGAATTTTCTAAAGGTTGGAAAAATCGATGGATTATATCAATTAATGGATGTAGCTATTTAGTCATTAAGTGTATTGCAGTATAAAAGCATAACTGTATGTCTCAGAAATCTCGAGAAGTGTAGAGGGGGACAGGATATAATAGTTTAGAAAGGCAAGTTAAAGTCAATCGTGATTCAGGGAATGATTGGCACAAATGATGAGGATCGAGGACAATCATTAGTAAACTGGTGAACGCAATACAGCCGCCTTGAACAAAATTTGACAAAACAGGAAGGTCAAGAAAGTCAGATTCTGTTCATTGTACACTTGGATGATTTTCATTCAAGGTTTAATTTTAATAACAGGATTACGTTAGTTATTTCATCTTCAGTAAAACACTAAGATCAATTTCAATTTAATTGTAAAATACCTGATTATTCAGTTATCAAGTGACTTCAATAAATGATATTTAAAGCGGTGATGGTACTAGGTCGTTTATTCCGAAGTATAAAAAAGGGAGTTTCAAGCTAAAATAAATTGCAGATTGGATGAGGATCTAAGAATTAAGTAATTTTAACAACATGAATTGGAACCCATTATAAAGTAGACAGTAAATTCATTGTGGCATAATGTATGTAATTAAGGAATTCAAATGAAAGTAAATATAATACAACAATATGACACACACAAATAGATTTAAACGGAAAATATAAAGCTATATTGACGAGACATTGGATCGTACATACATTTTCTACGCTTAGACATTTATTTTGAAATGAACCAATTTCCTGTATACTTCACTTGTTAGCTTATTAATTTAGCGTGACACTTACTGATAAAATGTCCTACCTTTAATCGTTATAGACGAAATATTTTTAAATTTAATCATCCTCCTTGGAAGATCTGGTAAATTATCCTTGTCGAATGTTATTTTTATTTATTGCAATCATTGCGTTTTTAAACTGTAATTCTTTGACTGAAGATTGGGCTGAATACATTATGAAAACTGCTATTGATACTATTGAGAAGAAAACTTCAGAGTGACGAAAATTTAATTACCTAATATAACATTTAAACTATTTAGTTTTTTATTTTGAACTTAATTTTTTCTCCGACTTGCAATAAATTAATTTTATACTATAGGTATTTTTCTCTATAAAACATAAAAGCATTTTACTTCTATTGTAATACAGTTTTTCTCAGTGAAAGTTTTTATTGTTAACATTTCCATTACTTAACGTTGTTTGTCTGAGTTTGACGCAACTCTTGGTTAACTCTAAACCGTTGCGCCCCAAAAAACAAACAACCCACCAACCTTTTGTTATGACGTACTTCTACGTTCGTACAATTACCTTGTGATTGGTACAGCATAGCTGGTTCGGTTCTCGCTCCATGAACCTAAACTGAAACCAAACCTAACGGTAAATAGAGCTCAAAAAAGTCACTTACATTTGAAGGCCCACAATTTTCCCTGCTTGAGACCGGTCGTAAAGTGGAGAAGGGTTGACAGACACGGGGTGGAGATATCTTTCTTGTAGATCTCCTTCATGAGCGTGGGCATCGCTTTACGGACCATCTTGTTGACGGAGGACTTGAGGTCCTTGTCCATCTGTATCCATGATTCGCGGACGCTGAGACCATCCACTGTAGGTGTCGGTACTTCATCTTCTGCAGACCACACGCCAACCGCCAACACCGCACAGGACAACAAAATGCTCGAGAATTTCATGTTTCACTTAGGTTTGAACTTCTTTAACTCGGATGTACCACGCAAGTGATTCTTGTTTAATTCATGGAACGAACTTCGTTCTAGTTGAGAATTTAGGATCGCTCTTTCTACTTGTTTCGAAGGTGGCTAATTCTTGGAGAACGTCTATCCTATTGATCTTAATGAGTTTGTAATGAAACAAAATTTGGATTTTGTTTAAAGTCAAACTGAATCCTTGAAAATATTGGTTTAGTTTGACAAAAATATAACTTCGAAAGTGATGCTTTAAAAGTTGAAGTTTTCAAAAGATACAAATTCGATTCCAACAGATTTTAAAATATATGAAAATAGTTATATTACTCTAGAAAATCCTCCGTGCTCTGTTAGGGTTAACTAGTTTTAAAGGTCCGTTTTACGACGAAAAAACTTTTCACAGACTGTTCACAACTCTAAGTTAGTTCGTTGCTATAAATGTCCGCAGCTCGAAATACTTCATATATGACGAGAGAGTCCGAGGCGAGAGAGCACCCGAATTCATCGAAGACACACCCCGACGTCCAACACCTTCAAAAGAAGCGCTCTTTTCTCTCACGGTTCTTGTCCGATTCTGGCCGTTTCAGACACAGTCCCGAAAGGTCAAGCAGCCAGAAAGGAAAGAGATGCGATCTCCCAAAAACAAAACTGGAGGAGGAAGAACGGTCCAAGATGCTGTGAAGAGACAGAAGCAGAAAGGGTTAATACCTGTCCGAACTACGAGACCTGTTCGGCTCGTAAGAGGAATCTTTTTTTTTCTTCTGGTGATCGAAGCAACCTTCAAGGACACCTTGAAAAACGAGAAGACGTAACAGGCTCGGAAGGGAAGGCGAAAAGGCCTCAGCCTTGCCTGGTCACGACAGGGCTATTCGCTTTCTCTTTTTTTTTCGACCACGACCCGCTCTAAGGGCCCTCCCGGAAGAGCTTGCAACTCGCCACTGGCGATTTCGCTTGCAGTCCGAAGACTTATTGTTGACATGTTGACGCCTCAGGTGGTCTTAGGCATACCCTAGGGTGAACTAATCACGGCAAGTGGCGTCAATTTTTTTTTCTCGCAGGTCAGACCTGTGGAAAAAAAAAACCCCAAAACGGTGGGTGTGGAATAGTGCTTTAATTTTAGACTGAAGCACTTGTGACCTACGTTTTTCGAAACTATGCCAGCAGGGGCAACTCTTAAATACTTTGCCTCTACTTACGCAATACTTCACTTAGTGCCTTATTTCTATATAGACTGCCGCCTTGAGCGAATAATCTAACCCTTCGAAGTTCACTATGCTACAAAAATATGGGTGAAGATCTATAACATCAATCGGGATGAGGTGACCCTGTTGTAACAGATTGACAATCGGAGGGATGCGAGTTCGAAACTCAATGCAGCCAAAGTTGGGGCCACATACAGTCCTCACGTTGGCATGATGGGAAAGTTTGTAGAGTGGGATGCCATCTCAGGTGTCGACCTCGTTATATGACAGTGGTTAAAAATGATGAGATATTGTCCTCGGATCTTTCCATTAGGGGATTGATCCCGGACCATCGTCAATAGCCAGTTATGTTGCTCTAGTAGGACGTTAATTAAAAATTACCAATTTAACATTCGATGCATAGAACGTTAGCTTTCATAAAGTGTCTTAGTTTCAGTCATATTATTTTAGGCCAGGTCCTTGAATGTCCTTGACGAGGTGTTGTTTTCTTGCGGATCGATTCTAAAAGCCCATTGGGCTGCTCCAGTGAAACATTAATTATCTTCCATCCTAATTATTCACAAGAAATACACGCAGAAGGGATGGGACCTACTCTTAAATAGACTTATATTAAGTTGCAGAAGTTGAACTTGTGCAATGTGCAGCCTTCAACTCACAGGTAGCAAGAGCAGTAGACAATCCCACTGATCCATGACAGCCTCACATTAAGAAAAACATTAAGATTCATGCATTTCCCAAAACCTAAACTGTACGTACATGCTCCTTCTATTTAATTAGAGGTCTGTGATAGCATTTTATTTTTAAGACATTTTTAATATGATTGTAATATTTATTTTTTGAACTCTTCACTAATATAAATACTAAGGGACCCGCCCCCATGATCGTTAACGCTCGCCAACCCCAGGAGGATTGCTTTGCAATCCTCATTCGTTCGCTGCGCGAACCTATGCTCGCTTCACTCGCATCAATGAAGACTCCTCAAGAGCCGCGGTAGCTCAGTCAGTAGAGCGTCGGGCTCGCATCAGAAGGGTTGTGGGTTCTGTCCACGGCGGAGCCTACAATTCTGATGATTTCGAGATCGGCGCTTCGACCTGGCTAAAGACCGTCGTGTTCACTAATGGTGACTGGGGCACGTTAAATAGGTCGTGGTCACAATGTCCCCCATGTTCCCATACCAAATCAATACCTCTGGGGGTACCTGATCAGGGGGTTATCGGCCTCTGATTGGGATCTAAATTACGATATGTGTGAGTGAATGGATGTATGAAAGGGGCCTTCCTGTAAAACGGATGTGACATGTATGTCGAGCAAAGTAGGACTTCCTCCCAATGGGGCTCAATAACATGGAAGGCGCACCCCCCTCGCCTCTTGCCGTTTTCGAGGGGCCTGGCAATCCTCTGGTCTGCCAGTGTAGGCATAAGAAACAACAACAACAACAAGACTCCTCAACATCATCAATGACATCAATGTCCTAGCAGAAGGAATTGCTTACAAAATATGATGTTACAAACAAATATTTTTTAAATATTATTTTGTTGTATTACAGAAAAGTTATACAGTACCTCTGGAATTAGAACTCGAACAGTTTGGAATTCAAATGAAAACTTTGATCAAGTTTTTCCTCGAAATGTGATCGCTCCCTTGGAAACCGAGTACCCAGTATGTTGTTTGTAAGCTGCAACAGCTCGACTAATATCCATTTTTGTTTTAATAAAATTTCATCCGATAACGCATAAATTTTATTTGGGCGCGAGGCTTCGTGATAAACAAACAATCGTACTGTATTACCAAAATAACAAATAACGCCTTTCTTTTGTGACACGTAAGATAATTATATATATAGATATATTCTTTTAACGGGCATATTGTAAAAAAAAAATGTATCAATAAAGAGTTGATTCCTCTAATTAGTTTCACGTTGGGTTGGCGTGGAAGTTTGGAGAGTGGGGTGCCAGCTCAGGTGTTGCTTCGTCATCTGACAGTGGTTCAAAATTACAAGGTGTTGTCCTCGAATCTTTCCCTTAAGGGACTGATCCCGGACCGTCGTCAATAGCCCGTTGTGTTGCTCTAGTACGACGTTAACTAACTAAAAAATTACCAATTTTATCCTGTAATTAGTTACTTATTATATCCATATTATCATACTTAACTACATACTATTGGTAATTAATTCATTGAATGAAGGACCTGACATGCTTGTTTTATATTTTTATTCGTTATTTTTTAATTTTCTCATAGTGCTTGAATAGCAAAACGTGGGATTATTTGGTAATTTTTAGTCAACGTCGTACTAGAGCAACACAACGGGCTATTGGTGACTGACCTGGATCAGTCCCCTAAAGGAAAGATCCGAGGACAACAAACCGAAATTTGAACCACATTAAGATGACGCGGCAACACCTGAGCTTTCACACCTCTCTCCAAACTTCCACACCAACCCAACGTGAGGACTTTCGACCGCGACAGTTTTAAGGTGCACCATACGCCTCTTCACCTCACAACATTCCAAGCACTGATCCGGTATCGAACAAGGGACATTTCGATCTAGAGACTAACACCTTAATCTCCGTACCGGTTGGTCGGGCAGCGAAACGTGGGAAGATATGTAGGAAGTTGAATGAATGCCGTACTAGAGCAACAGATATTTGGTACTGCACCATCTAAAGAAAAACAGTTATTTTCCTCGCGTGAACCAGTCTTTTTGATATTCTTTGTGGGGAAAAAAAGGACGGCTTGCTTGGATTTTGTCTCTGAAGTATGTTTGTGATGATTGAGATGAGACAAAACCGAACCACCTACAGTTCATCCTCAAGGATATGAAACTAACACACATTTATAAATATGCATGTTCGAAAGATTATTCACTCATTTCTAGAGTCGACGAAATACAGGACTCGTTTCCTGCGCACACCTGTGGCGTCCAGCAGAACGCAGCAACATTTCCTTGAAACTAACGACCCATTAAAGCCCTTTTAGTACCTGGGATGTCGGTCCTTGTATAGCAAGAAGAATTGGTGTTTTACAAACCTTGAGTCTCTTGCGTGCTTCTTTCAGAAACTAATTAACAGACTTGCTATTTTTTGAGTAAGAATTTTTAAAAATCAATATTTCACGATTGCATAGTGTGGGCAGAATCGAAATCACAAAAATCATACCAAGGGTATCCATATCGGTAATCAACTACAGACGTGAAATCAACCGTAGATCAGCATTGCAATTGAGAGGAGCTTCAAAACGTATGGCCATCATGTCAACTAGTAGTTCACAATTGCATAGTGTGGCCAGAATCGAAATCCCAAAAATCATACCAAGGGTATCCATATTGGTAATCAACACTACAGACGTGAAATCAACCGTAGACAAGCATTGCAATTGAGAGGAGCTTCAAAATGTATGGCCATCATGTCAACTAGTAGTTATGTGATTACTTGTGAGAAATTGATTTTGCATCTGATCGCCTCGTTTAGCGATATAATATCTTATGGATCATTATATGAGCGAGTGCGTCTTTCTAGAGTGGCAACAAAAACGGTGATTTCGTCAAATTCTACTCCTATATCGCGCCGACCAATGAGATGATGAATGTTCGTTTCCACCATTCAAATGACAGTCTAAGGGTCACGTTACTACTAGTATTGGTCACATGATCCTGGGAACATAAAAAAGATTACTATTGCTCACTCTAATTTTATGCTTTTTGTATGAAATCCACTCGAAAAAGTGCTGTACGTTTTCCGATTGGACGTGGTATCCCTTACATATCTTAATTTACCACATATACGGATTTGTAGATCCATCTGCTGACCTGCTTTCGGTTTGATTTTACTATCAGGTACCAATGATCCTTGAAACGACAAACTGATAGTTTAATTGGTGTTTTTAGTGCTGATTGGTAATTGGTAATTTTTTAGTTAACGTCGTACTAGAGCAACACAACGGGCTATTGACGACGGTCCGGGATCAGTCCCTGAAGGGAAAGATCCGAGGACAACACCTCGTAATTTTGAACCACGGTCAGATGACGAAGCAACACCTGAGCTGGCACCCCACTCTCCAAACTTCCACGCCAACCCAACGTGAGGACTTTCGGCCACGACAGATTTAAGGTGCACCAGCCGCCTCTACACCATACGTTTACAAACATCCATGCCCGGACCCGGATTCGAACCGGGAACCTTCCGATCTAGAGGCTAACACCTTAGTTTTTAGTGCTGAAATTCATATTAAAGGAAATGCTGTCAAAACTTTCGGCGTGAATATCTCCGAAATATCAAGTCCAATCGATAACCTGGCAGCTCTGTTTGAGGTCGGATTTTGACAAGAGGGGTAGTTGTAACAACTTCGCACTGGAGAATCACAACGGGCTAACCTCGACGGTCCGGTATCGATCCCGAAGGGAAATAACCGAGGACAATACCTTATCAATTTGTACCACGGTCAGATGAGGAAGCCAATACCTGAGCTGGCGCTTCACCTTTCCAAACTTACACACCACTCCAACGTGAGCACATACGAGGCCTCGTCAGATTTAACCCGCATTCAACTAGTAAGTGAATTCAAAAAATGTTTTAGATCGGAAGGTTCCTGGTTCAAATCCGGGTCCGGGCATGGATGTTTGTAAGCGTATGGTGTAGAGGCGGCTGGTGCACCTTAAATCTGTCGTGGCCGAAAGTCCTCACGTTGGGTTGGCGTGGAAGTTTGGAGAGTGGGGTGCCAGCTCAGGTGTTGCTTCGTCATCTGACCGTGGTTCCAAATTACGAGTTGTTGTCCTCGAATCTTTCCCTTAAGGGACTGATCCCGGACCGTCGTCAATAGCCCGTTGTGTTGCTCTAGAACGACGTTAACAAAAAAAATTACCAAATCAAAAAATGTTTGGGATTTTATTTAAGGAAGAAAATTTTTAAGGGTCACCATTTTCGAATTTTGTCACCAAGCCGTGTCAACCATGAAAGAAGAGTACCAGTATATGCTGTATTGTCATGAAAAATTCATTAAATACGATTATTATCGGTAAGTTCGAGATACATAAATTGAACACAATACAACAGAAACATCAGCGCCACTATCATTTAGACCGATAGATAATATTACAGCCAGTATGATGAAATTTCATTCAAGTAACAAGAAAAGTTACGATAGGTAGTTGGATTTACGTTGTACTGAAGCAACGTAATGAACTATGGGGGATAGTACTGGATTAATCCTGAAAGGAAAGATCCGAGAACAACACCTCGTTTAAAACTCGAGTTATCTGTGTTTAGATAGATACAGATAAGGTCCCTCATAGTCTTTGTAGAAGAGTGATCGAAATGGTATGAGAGAGTTTATTCTATAAAAAACCATCCTTCAAAAAACATAAGGCTTACCCTGCTAATTTCAAAAGTCGCATTTATGAATTTCGAAAGCACTTGCATCAAACGTTTTCTAACCGCAATTTCATAAGAACCACATTAGTTAGAAGGACGATGGCACCAGAACCAGTTTTCAAATTAATTTAACCTTTACTCTTTTTCAAAAAAGTATGGTTACAGATACGAAGGTATCATTTTTAGTTCCAGCAACCAATTATTAAGAACGATTCATTTTGTCTTAAACGTAGGCAGGAGTTCATTAGCGTTTTAGAATTTTTGCGTGTCCATGAATTCTCAAGTGACCATGAATATACGTTTTATGACTCCAAGCACACGTAGAGAACACTAACAGCTATTTCGTTGTTAGCTGCACGGAGAAAAACTTATAATAGTTTCGCAATTTACTCTTACTCCGATTAATTACTCTTTTTAACTATCATTTAGTATTTAGTCGATGATTGTTATTGACCCCAGCATTGCGTAAAATAGCATATCATCATGTCACATGCTTAGTGGATACTGATATCCAATTAAGACCTCAGGTTCTATTGGAATGACTGGTCCTTTCAATCGGTATCGGGAGGGAATACGGACATACCTTTATCAATGCACCTTTTCTTCAGTGTTGGTGTCGTTCTTGCTTCCACACCGTCTGGACCCCTCCAAATTATGGGTGCATCGCCCTGACCTCATCGGGGCCAATCCATATAATGGCCGAGGAACATCGCGCCATCTCATACCTAAATCCATTGGGTGACGGGTGAAGACGCACCCGTTCGAATTTATCGGAATCGAGGGCTGATGAATGTTGTTTTTCCTCAAATTCAGGGATTCCTTAGGGGGTTGGAAATTGTAACAAGTAGATTACAGGTTGTGCGTCCCTGCTTTCGGGGCAAAACAATGGTTGATGGGATTGTTAAGTCACATGATGTCAGCATGTATCATGTAAAATGCAGAATTTCGAGCACAGAATGCATGTCTCGTCATCAATTCATTGAAAAATACATCGTAACCATACAATATTTCTCGCTTTGATGAACAGGTCGGTAGGTGGTATAGTTTACGTCGTACTGAAGCACCATAATGGGCTATCAGTGACAGTCCGAGATTAATCCCATCGGAAAAGATCCTAGGACGACACCACGTAATTTTGAACCATGGTCAGATGACGAGGTAACACCTGAGTTGTAACCCCACTCTCCACACTTCCATACCACGCCAACGTAAAGACATTTGAGTTCACGACAGTTTTAAAGTATACCAGGCCCCTTTGTACACAAGGTCTAAGGTTGGATTCGAACTCACTAACTTCCGGTTGCTTATCTGTTACTCTTCCAACCGAAGTATGGCAGCCCGACAATGATGGTAATGGTAACTTTAGTTCACGTCGTTCTAGAGCAACACAACGGGCTATTGACGACGGTCCGGGATCAGTTCCTTAAGGGAAAGATCCGAGGACAACACCTCGTAATTTTGTACCTCGGTCAGATTACGAAGCAACACCTGAGCTGGCACCCCACTCTCCAAACTTCCACGCCAACCCAACGTGAGGACTTTCGGCCACGACAGATTTAAAATGCACCAGCCACCTCTACACCATACGCTTACAAACATCCATGCCCGGACCTGGATTCTAACCAGGAACCTTCCGATCTAGAGGCTAACACCTTAACCATTATACCGGTTGGTCGGCTCCCGACGACGAGGTATGAAAAGGCAGAATCAGAAGAGTTGCTATTGTAAGACAGAAGGAAGAACAGATCACACAGCTATCTCGGGTTTTGGATGCTCGTACATATCTAGAATTGTGCCCCTGAAAACGATTTATAATGAGAATAAATAGTAAAAACCCAAAGTGTAAAGATAAATCTGATTTTTCAGATTTAGTTTTTATTCTACAACCAACAATTCTAAGTGGTGTTGACAAAATATATCGTTTACCAAGATTTAACGAATTTTTATAATGACGAGATATCTCGTCATTAGCATATTCACGATTTTTTATAATGACGTGATATGCTCGTCATTAGCATATTCACGATTTTTTATAATCACGAGATATGCTCGTCATTAGCATATTCACAATTTTTTATAATCACGAGATATCTCGTCATTAGCATATTCACGTTTTTTTATAATCACGAGATATCTCGTCATTAGCATATTCACGAATTTTTACAATGACGAGATATCTCGTCATTAGCATATTCACGATTTTTTATAATGACGAGATATCTCGTCATTAGCATATTCACGATTTTTTTGGTGATGACAAGATTAAGATCGGGTCAGTTTTTTTTTCTCTGTGGACGAGATACCTCGTCCAGACGCAACCACCATGAGGGTTAGGATTTTTTTTTACGTTCTTGAATTCCTTCAAGTTTTTATTTTTAAATATCTTATTTTCTTTTCTGTTTTGTTATGGCAATATTTGAAAACTTTTCAAACATATGTTTGAATCAAACATGATTTTTTCCCAACTGTTTCGATACTTTGTGCTGCTTTATTCTGAGATACCGAAAACGAAATAAAAAATACTATTTGAATTCGTCAACATACAATTTCAAGGTTTTGGTGTTTATTTGTTTAATTATCAGTTGTAAATTTGGTATTTTTGAATCATGTACAAAGAAAGTATTTTTTCTTTGAAATTTCATAAGGTAATGGTAGTTTTTGTTAACGTCGTACTAGAGCAACACAACGGGCAATTGACGACGGTCCAGGATCAGTCACTAACATTTCATAAGGATCCGATTCGCAGTGCAGTTAAACTTTTCGTGTGATTTCCAATGAGCAATTTTTATATTATAGAGTATGAAGTTAAAGATACGAATGCTTCTCTCAACTCTACATTTTATTTAGAAACATTCGGAACATTGACGATGGAAACTACGAGGAAAGTTTTTTTCTTATGAGCTCAAATTTTCCAGTCATGCTTAATTTTTACCTAGGTGATGGTAAGCGTATAACACCAATAAAATGTTGAGGGATGCGGTACTTGAGATAATGATGTTCAGACATCAGTATAACATGAGTAGTACTGAAGGGCAGATTCATGTCAGTGAGCACGTTACTACTTAAGGGCAGACTCGTGTCTAGGTACAGTAGTATTGATTGTCAGACTGATGATATGTGAGCACAATAGTTGCCGAAGGTCTGCCGGGTGATACCTGAGCATAGTAAAACTGAAGGTCAAGCTGATGATGTTTGAAAACTGTAATAGGGAAGAGCAAACGAAAGTATAAACCCTCATTTGGTTCGGTAAAATGTAATGTTATTTAACATTTCCCAAGTACAAGTCTCTACGACACTCTAAATGTTCGAATTATTCCCTTTTTAAACAGGACAATTCTATTGGGACGTTTAGCAAGATTTGTGTACAAAAGGAACTTCTAAAGCTTTTACTACTTTGAAAGCTACAAACACCTTCCAGTTTCCTCTCTATCCTTGTCATATAGGAGATCGAAACATGAGTAGTAGTACTACTCATGCAAGACTTGTGTACCAAAAGGAACTTCTAAAGCTTTTACTACTTTAAAAGCTACAAACACCTTCCAGTTTCCTCTCATACTTTGTCATATAGGTGATCGAAAGATACATAAAATTGATGACGATGCATAAATATCTGTTATTAAACCAGAAACACTTGGCTGGATTCATCAGCGACGAATTGTGCCCAAAACCGTGACTATAAAAATCAGTATTAACTAGCTTAACTCTAAATCATATTTTATAATCAGGTTTATAATCATACATTATAGTTGTAAAATATAAAAGAGTTTATAAATCTTCCAACCTTGGTAAATATGTATTCAATTCTTTATAATAATGCAAAATGTGCAAAATTTCAGAAAATTTTCATCTGCGTTGGTGAAAACTAAATACCGTATTTGAACCAAAAATATTTTTATTACATTCACAGAATTGTTAATATGTCGATTTTTAAGGTTTTTGAAAACAGCTTCTCTTTTCGAATCGTAAAATCTTTATGCAAAGGAACATAATTGTTCAGCTAAATTAATACACTGCAACGTCCAGTAGAAGGTTCAAGACATTGAATTAAAAATATATATTTTTTTAATATGGGCAAAAATTTCATGGTTAGAGACAACTTTTACCCCTATTTCAAATTAAAATTCGAACAAAGAACTTTTTGGCCCATATGAACATGAACGGCCCTCACTAATGTACATTACTTGACGTTATCTGGCTTGCACTAGGCCAAGTATAGACTTTGCTCCATAAGACTTTACTCAACCAACCCGAATTTCTCGGACCTGGTACAACTGTGTTGACGACCCTCCTTATAAGGGCCCTGGTACCAAGGCACCCCTCGGACTAGGGATGCGACATCGATAGCAAAACATCGATCTTTTGAAACATCAATGTTCAAAATTAAAACATCGATGTTGATAATACATCGCCATAAAAACATCGATGTTTTTAAAATTCAGTGTATTTAAATGTTTTCCCCCATTTCTTAAAGTTGGTTTAGCACCTAGTGATGCAACATCTACAGAAAAACATCAATGTTCAAAATTAAAACATCGATGTTGGTAATGCATCGCTCAAAAACAGTCGATGTTTTTAAAATTCAGTATATTTAAACTTTTACCCCCATTTCTTAAAAGTGGTTTAGCAACTAGGGATGCGACATCGGCTCCAATACATCGATGTTTTTTTCTGAAACATCGACATCGATGTCGCATCCCTAGTAGGGACCAGCTGTTTTGCAATAACAATATTTATGAATGATAATTTCTTTTGAATTTGTCCTAATTTCTTTTTCTGTGATCTTTATGACAAAATTTGTTTGTTGGATTGGGTTTTAGGGCACAAGGGCTAAATTTGGCTATGCTGCACCCAACTTAAGGCAAACAATGCCAAGTAATGGACACGCAATACATTTTCCTGACAAAGAAAAGAGAAATCGAACATATACGGCCTACAACTCGGATATTGTAAGAAAATTAATTTAAATATCTGTTCGTGCATTTTTCAAATTCCAGAGTAATTGATCTCCAAAATCAATTATCTGTGGCAAGTTCCAGTCCAACCTTACGTGACAGTTGTCAGCTACGATTGTCAGTTGAGATAATGATAACAATGCAATTTCCTGCACGTGTTATTATCTATCATCGGCTGTCCACGTGTTCTCTTCTTTAATTCAAAAGTGGTCCATTTGTTTAAGTGAGCGTGATCTATGATTTCTTTGTAATAAAGGAAGATATTTCGAATGCGATAAAATCGTTCAGTTTCTTAATCATATCGTAGTTCAATAATCCGAGTCAATAATAGGTTCGAAACAATGAGCATTGCATTTATTGATGTTCCATGTGATGAGCTGATTCTGAGAATATTACCATCTTTTGTTTGGGTCAGACCACTGATGTGCTGCACTTATTTCCTCTCATCAAATGTATTCTGAAAAAAGATTACTTGCGATTGCCACGATGAGATTTATATTGTAATCTAGCAACAGAATGGCTAAACTTTCTGGACAATTATTCTCTAATTCTGCAATGGCGTTTTTGTAAATTGAACCGTGGTTCTTGACAGTGTCATATTTCTAGTAATAAGTTGAGTAGGCTGCATCTGAGAGCTGAAAAATTAATCTAAAATACCAACATTCTGGCAAAGAATTCAGTATTCGTGAGGTATTAGAAGTTGTAGATGAAAATATATAGAACAGATGTGTAGATAATAGCTTCCAGACCAACTTCTTTTGTTTGGAGAAAAAGAGTGATACAAATTATAAGTAAAGGCTGAGGCAAATACACACACACTACATTTTTAAGATATCCTAAACTGAAACATAATACTCTGATTTGAAAGTGAAAGTTTATAAAGCTAATTTAAGACTTTGTTCAGTGACTAAATGAGTCGTGGCCTCAAATGTCCTCACGTTGGCGAGGTGTGGAAGTTTGGAGTACCAACTCGGTGTTGTTTTGTCATAAGAGCGTAATGTTGTTGGATTCCGTGGTGTGTCTTTCATTCATTTCGGGATGGATCCTGGTTCGTCGCAAATAGCCCGTTGTGTTGCACCAGTGCGACGTACGTTAAGTAAAATGCCTTACATTTTCTGGGACAGTAAATATATATTTAATTTTTATATTCCAAAAAGTGCAAAATTTCAGACTTTTTTCATTTGTGTTGTTGAAAACTAAATACAGTAGAACTCCAATTATCCGAGTCAATTTGGACCGGACCCCATTCGGATAATCAAAAATTCGGATAATTGGATTGTTTCCGAAAAAAGGGTCTAGTATGTATTTTAATTAATTACTGTATGTATGTTGAAAATGGAAGAAAAAAAACCCATTTTTAAACAAAAAGAGCTTTTAATTAATTAAATGAAAAGGCAATACTTTTACATGTTTAGCGTACTTACAAGTGCTATACATAAGTACAGTATGTACGTACCGTACTGTAAATGAAAGTCATTGCTTGCTAAACATCTCGGTCAAAGTAAGCTGTTTAACTGTCTACATCCGTTTTCGGGCAACTAAGTCGAGCATCCACTTGATAATGAGAAGTTGCATGTTGTCACACTCGGGCTTTCGCTCCATCCACTTCAACGCAATTTCTAAGCCGACAAATGCTTCACTAGCAGGTGGTCCCGTGTCTGCTTCAACTTAGACAGTAAGGTCATCTTCTCCAACGACACTTTCTTCTCTCAAACTTTCAATAAGTTCATCATCATTTAGAATTTGAAACCCAGAATCATTATTTTGCGAATCCCAATACGTTTCCGTCTTAATTTTTTTTCTGAAATTCTTTAAGCGATTCGGATAATCAGCGATTCGGATAGTCGGAGTTCGGATAATTGGAGTTCTACTGTACTGTACATGAATCAAAAATATTTTTATTACATTCAATGAGTTGGAAAAAATATACAAAGTTGCCAAAATGCTTATAATTTTTATTTTACAACCTAAAAAAATTAAAAATGTTCCGTCAGTTGATGAGTTTCTGTTCTAAGCCGACGATTTGTCGATAATTTATGTTTTTAAAACAATTTGTATATTTTTCGAATCGTAAATTTGTACCGAAATGTATGGCTAAAATACTAATGTATAACGTCCGGTAAAAGGTTCAACAAAAAAGATTTAATGTACTGCAAATTCAAATTCGAAAAAACTTTTTGTCCACCTGAACTCTAATGGGTCGTTGTCTTGTGACTTGACGTTGTCTGTCTTGTATTTGGCCAAATATGGCCCTTGCGTCCCAAAACACAACTCAACTAACTCGATTTTTCCAGTCATGGTACCACTGTTACTAGTGTTTTACCAAGGGAGCTATGTCATGAAATGATGTAACCAAGACACGTTTCTTAAATTAACTTTCCTTCTCTAAGGAAATAACGAAAGGAACGTATTCAAGGTCTTGTGTCTTGATAGGTTACATACGCGAGCGGCAATTGGAGGAAGGTCATCGAACCCTACAGACACGGGACTGGTTTTCTTTTTCTGTGTTATGGGGTCTTGTGTATGCCATCATCGAAAGAATCCTCGTTCGAATTGAAAGTAGGGAAGAATCCGATGTGATTTCTTATTTGTGAAAAAAAAAAAAATTCAATGTTTATCATCAGGGCCCGAATGTTTTGGGAATGAAAAACGGAAAAAAAATTATTGTATCTGGTTTTATAAAAAATGACACTGACGGGAAATTTTCAAGATGAAAATATGTAGTTTTACTATTCAGTTCTCTTCCTTATAATTTTTTCAAAATTGGTGAAGTTCTCATCGCAAAGTACAGTAATTGACCTTTAATTAAGCGAAAAACTGTCTTAAATATTCTTAGTTGTACCGAGCTTACAACTGTTGTAATGACTTTCAGAATGGTGCCCAGTATTCACTTTGACTCACTATATGTTTCATGTACAGCATTTGAAAATTGACATTCGATTAATTTTCACACACACGGCTCATTGTACTAACAATACAGTTTATAATGTAATTAATAAATTTTATATTTGTATTGTAGCATATAGAAAAGTATACACACTAATTATCTCTCTATTAATAGTAATATTTCCCATTATATGCATTATTATCATAACATATTTTATCATTCTTCATATATTATATATTCATTTTGAAGTTAAATGTAGATTTATTAAATTGTAGCTATAAGTGTTTTAATAAATCTTTATATTTTGTATCAGTTTCAATTAAATATTTTTTTAAACATTCGTCAACAATACCACATTGTTCAACATGAGCTTTGAATTTTACGTCTGAAATACCCGACCTTACTCAGGTTTTAATGGTAAAGTATAAATTGAAAGTGACCAGAACTGTCCCTTTTCTCTTTCGTAGGAAAATGCCAAAATATTTTAGTGCTAGTAAGCTAATTTGTAACACCTTTTCGACGTTTTTATAATTTCTACACAACTTGCTTTACAATAATGGACCTCAATAATGGACCGAACAGCAATATATGATGGTAAAAGGGAAATAATACATGCTTTAATAAAGGGTTGGTACTCCACGTGCTGCAATTACACTAGCAACCCTTCTGGGTATACTTTCAACAAGGTTCTGATACACAGACATGGGTATTTGTGTCCATTCCTGCTGCAAGAATGTCGCCAGCTCACCTGTAGATTTGGACATGGTTCCCTGGTCCGTAAGCGTCGCAGTATCTCGTCCCACAAAGGTTCTAATGGGGTTAGATCGAGACTCTGAGCAGGCCAGGAAAGACGTGTTTTACATCCATACCTCGATACCACTGCTTAACAGAGGCTGCAACATGACATGGAGCGTTGTAGTCCTGGAAGTAACATTCGTCCATTCCTTAAAATTTCCAGAGCGTAAGAAGAACCTGATTGCCCAAAAATGTTCATGTAGGCGTCGACGTTAAATTTACCAGGAACAACATGCAAAGGTCCCAGGCCATATCACAAAAAACACCCCCAAACAAGTAGTCAGATTTTATGCAAATCCGCTGGCGTCCGCCCTATTATTTTAGGGTAGTGTACATCGCATCCCTGTTGTACAACAAAACTACAAAATGACTAAAGGTGACATCATTAGAGTTATCCAGAAATAAATAGGGTAAACATTTCAAAATACCCCTCAGTATAACAAATCCATGCCCCCTTGTACACTACGGGTCTTTGGCTGAGGAGTTTCGAACTCGTAACCCTCCGGTTGCTAATCCGTCATTTTTCAAACTTGGTTACCGCGGGCTCCTATAGTAAAAGGTTGTCTAGTCCTAAACTATTTCCCCCAAATATCCAATAAAGTATATTTTGAACTTATCCATCATTTCGTATTTACCAGGACGACTCCACTAACATATCTGACCATTAGTTTCACCCCCAAATTCCAATATTTGTAAAGACTAGTTTTAGGACAGAGCAATAAAAAAATTGTCCAATAGCTTAACTATAACACCACCCAGACAATTGTTAATTCATCATTGAAATGTTTCATTAGTGGAATTATCGAGGATCGTTTTTGACGTAACGATTTGATCTCTGAACTGCTTAAAAATTAGTGCTTGTCTGGAAAAATCTGCATTTACGTTTCCCTTTGATCTTTAATCATGTTTGTGACTTCAAGTAAGTTGCATTGTTCTTAAATTGGTATGTGGATCGGCCTGTCTGCGGTGTCACTGATTGATTTTATCAATATTCTCTTCCATCTCACCTACTATCCGGTGAACCTCAAGAATTCGTGAAGAAATGCGCTGTGCAGAAGACAGATCCATCGTTACTCGAAAAATATATAACTTACATTAGAAATAAATGGTGCCCATGTGAAAACCCAATCAGATAATAAATATTTGCAACTCAGAACGGGGTGTGTATGATTTATTGATGTGAAACAGAGGAAGAATGGATTAAATATTAACCGAATTCAGTTAAAACCGGTCGTTGAATTTACGTCGTCGAGGTAACGCGGCGAACTATACCAGTTGGAACTGGATTGCAAGGTGAATGGAATTAAACTTCACCTATTCTAAATCCTCATTTACACCGGAGTAGCAAACGCGTCCCCCTCATCGGAGATATTCCGAGAAACGTCACTCCTTTTATCGTCAAGATCTAGTATCGGGATGGCGATTTGGCGTGTTTTTGCAACTCCAATTTTATTTTGCATCATGTGTCGGTAAAGATCAAACGACTGGAACTTTAGGGGGACATATGTCCTTGGGATGCAAATACACCCCTCGCTTGCCTTTACGACATCTTCCGCCAAACTTTCAATGAGTGACCTATTCGATTAAAATGGCGTGAATGAGAGAGCTGATGATAACATTAATAGAACTATATAGAAGGAGGCCTGTCCTCCTCTGAAAGGACTGTCATCTTTGTGTTGCAGTCGAAAAGGGATCAGCAAAGGGGGGTCGTAAAACGTCTTCGTCACAAAAAGTAGGGGGAAATATTTGCAATTCCGTTCTAAACGCGGCTTTAGCAGTCTATGGCAAAAACTACTTACCGGAATATCGTAAATTTTTCATTACGTTCTTAAACTAGCTTTAAAAATTCATCGCTAGGGGCGTTTTTCAGATTGTATGGTATCAGATATTCAAATTTCGTTTCGAATGTTAAACTTCTTATCACCATCGACCATTGAATGAAATAGAATGAGCATGTGGGAGAATTTCTGTTGTAAGTTGGTTGGTTTAGGGTTTTTCTGCGCAAGAGTTATAATTTGCCAGCTGCTCCATACACAAAATAGCCAACATCAAGCAATGGGCATACACAGAATGAAAACATTGCTGGCACAGAAGAGAGAAATAAAATAAACGGCTGACGGTTGTCAATCAATTTCTCAAGGCCAGGTCTAATTATAAAGTAAACCTCATTTGGGACCTGGTACCAGGATGAACAATATTGAATAGAGATATGACCTATGCACACTCAATCCAAGCGTGTTGATTTTAATCATTGCAATCGGAACACAAAACCTTTCTATGCCGATATTCTGTAGCAACTATCAAGGCAATGAATCGATTTATATACTGAAGCTCTGTTCCTGATTTGATTGCTTAATTTCACTAGATTGTTTCTGGCAATATTTCCACCGTCTGTGTATGACGTGATTATGTTGACCCTCTCGAGCTCTTTTAGTGAGTAAACAGCTCTGTCTAATCAATAAAAGATATTTTTTGTTCACGTCAGGGCAAATGCAAACTTTCAACAATTTTACGAGGTAACCGAAATTAAGGCTGATTCTACACAAAGGAAACTTGGATTTAGCCTTCCATTGTTTTCGATAAAAAACAAATTTCTGTTAGGAATTCTCCATAAAACGGCAGATATTATTCCAAGGCAACGGCAGATAAAATTACATACAGAAATTTCAATTTCACCTATTCGTAAACATGTCTGCTGTTAGAATTTAGCCTAACAGTTTGAATTTTTTTATATTTTTGAAATTATTTCCCAAGTTACCGTGGTTTCTAATTTTATGTTAAAAATGTTAATCATAATAATCCGATTGCCAAGTTTGTATAAGTTTGTGTAACATAGCAATTTGTTGGATTGGGATCTATACGCATGCTAAAGAGAATCAAGCAATTATTTAGAAATCACAGGAGGACAGGTAAGTTTATGTATTATTTCTAAGATTAATTCGAAATTTTTTAATTCGTAAAAATATATACGGTTTATTTTGCAGTTAGCCTGTTTATGTATACTGGCCTTGAATTTCAAAACTTTATTTTAATTCCTAACTTTTATGAATCACTGGTATTAGTTACAATTAGCTAACAAGGAAATACTTTGTTAAAGTGAAATTATAATAAGTTACATGGATTTTAAGTGATTAATACATGTACGGCGTACATGTACGCATCCATCTGTATTTGTTGCTTATTCAATTTTCACTGTAGCTTTAAATGTAATAAGGTACTAAAATGAATTAAATTTCAAATTAATAACTATGGCAACTTTTTACAACAAATGCAACTTTTTTTTCACTCGTTCTACGCATCATGTAAAGTACTAAATACAAAATTCCTCCTACATGGGGTGTATTGTAAGTGAGTTATAAACGCAACATAAATGCAACTTTCTACATAAATGCAACTTTTTGCATAATTGCAACTTTTTACAATTTAGCTTAAAATTAATTGATATTAAATTACTATTTAATTTTTTGCCGTCTGAATCAACCCTTCAATCACGTCTGTCTGTTTAGGCAAACGCCGAAGTAATGCTGATCAAACAAGAAGTTCATGAAAAGCATTCGTCCTAACAGACGAAAGTTAAATAAATAGCAAGAAGTACTTTAACACATTGTTTGGCACTCATGATAATCCAGAGCAAATTTGCGTTATCGACTGCAGAGTTTTCGAGGTGAGTGTCGATTATCAATATGTTGTTTCCTTGTAGATGACGTTTTAAAATCTCTGAATGTTGAGCGAAAGGATTTTTGCGCTTTTGATATCCGATACAGTATATAATATGACTGCGGCTGCAATCACACTCAAGGTGCTTTATCCATGATTGCTCCAAGTTACTTAAGTGGTACACTTGTTTCTCAACTGCAGAAAAAGCCTAATAGAACAATGTCAGACAACATCAGTCTCTGTTGAGTGCAGTTTTTCAACGTTAAAAAAATTACTGAACAAGTATAGGCCATTCAACGACATCAACGCTCTTCTGTATTTAATGATGTGCAAATAAATTTTGAATTATTTCATTTTTTACTAATAATTTATTTTAGATTTTAGTGTATCAAAAATAAATGCAACTTTATTTTCATAAATGCAACTTTATGGAATGATAAATGCAACTTTTCCCATTTTTACTGCAACAAAAAGTTGCCCTATTAGTAACATTATGCATGCTAGATTCCAAATTGGGATGTTAATTTTTTCTCGTTAGAATCCAACAAGATTGTCTGTCCCTTTTATGAAGGTTTTATTCCATATATGTTTATCAATTGTAAATCTGTGAATGGCTCATTTATCAAGAAGTTTGATTAGGATGTAAAACACTAGCAGTACCCACATGTCGTTGCCCGTGAAAGCATTCCTGTCAGGTCCTTACTGATACAGCAAACATTAAAATAACCAATAATTTTAAGAATGAGTCCCACTTCCAGCCGATATGAAACGGGCATACCACCTCTTTCCTTGCACCCCACTGATCTACAAAGTTACGTAAATATGCAAATTGAAAAGTAAGCTATGCTTAATGCTTTAAAAAAGTGTTAACCCTGAACCTCACTGATTCCGACAAATAACGTAAATGAATGGTAATGTCAGCGAAATCAAAACCAAACTTAACTTTTACATAAAAACTTAAACGGAAAAAATTTTTCAATGGAAAGTCATTAGTTTTAACAAAATGGGTTGAGCCTGTAACCACTACACAAAAGTCCATCGGAGCGGTGTACTTTTCGTACAATAATTCCGATTTAAACAACCCCGATTACACTAGGAAATTCAACAGAAGTTACTTAACCAGACATAAACGAGCACAAAATATATAAACGATTAGGGATTACTTCACTTCCAAAAGTATGCCTACGAGCAGAAAAACAAAGCTGCTAATAACTGCCAGTAATTAAAAATACCCTTAAACCTATCGACAACACTAAATACAGAAAGCTTGTTGAAATAGTTAAAGTAAAAAGCACGAAACAATATTGGACCAGTGTAGTCATTGCACAACCTTCAAGCACTGTGGCAGAGAGTGGTGTTGGGAAAAGAACCGTGGGTGAAAAAAGAAGAACCAGTGGGAGAAAAAAAGCTAATAAAGGAATTAAAAAATGTTCTAGATCAAATTTTAAAATTATGGCTTCGAGATGCATTTAGTCACTTTTACCTATGTGACAAATATCATGGCTGTAAGTGCTATAGATTCTGTACACTTCAAACACACAGAAATTTCCTTTTATAATAGTAGAGATTTTTAATTGCATATTACTGCAATGTTTTCGTATAGAAGTAATTCTGGCCACCAGATGGCTAAATTGAAAGGCAATAAACCCAAGAACTTCAAAACCTACGCGAGAGATGCTTTTGAGAAGTCACTCATCACAAGCTTTCCGGCCATCGCAACCGCCCCAAACTGGTGGATGAAGTACTTGAAGATCGCCGTCTTTGTGATTAGCCTTTGCGGCCTGGTGTACCAGACCACACAGTTCCTTCAAATCTATTTGACATACCCGACAGTGGTGGACATACAGATCACCAATCCTGCAGACATAGAGCAACCAGCTATTACTATCTGCAATAAAAACAGGTAACACATTTTCCGATGGAACTTATTAAATTGCACAAAAACCTTATAATTACCAATGACAACACCAGATGTTCTGGTGTTGTCACTAGTAATATATATATATATATATATATATATATATATATATATATATATATATGTGTGTGTGTAAGATTCGTGTTGTTCTGTTTGGTAAGGTCTATATTAAAGACTTCGAATCTTACAGCACGTTGACATTTAATGAATAAATATATACAATTATTATGTACAGTTGAGTTATATTTAAAAACAGTTCCGTCATTATCTGCAGCAGTCGTCTCTGCTCGGAAAAAATACGTCAGCTCTCAATGGCGTCCAGGGGAAAAAGTGTCTGTTCTATTAATTTTCTCGTAACTGAATACCAGAATGTGAATGGCTCGTGACAGTCTTGCCTTGCATTCCTACTACAATACAACTGACTCCTACCAGTCTCGTTGCTCTTATAATGAGTTCTTTCCAGACTAGTAGACAACTACCGTTGTTTAGTATTCCTACATATATATATCGGTATCTACACGTATATATTATCTAATGATATATTGGATACAGATCTAGATACCAAGGATATCTCATTGCACCACATGAAAAGTAACGGAATCGTCTTCATTTTATAAATTGCGCGTAAAATTTACAATTTCCAAAGATAACTCAACTCCTAATATTATGGGCATAGATCAACTTGATTTTCTACTACGATCTTCATTTCCTCTCGGAATAATAGGGTAGTTTTGTGTTATCTTTGATTGGTGGTTGTAGATAGGGATGGGATGGAATTATACAGTACTAACAATCAAGACGATGATTGGTGATCAGGCCGGTGGACCCTCCATGAAACTTTGTACGTCTAGCGTACAGTGTACAACGCAATGACTGCCCGCACTGTATGGTAAATGATAGAAAATAAATTTATGATTGTACATAAGTTTTGTTCAAATAATTATTTTGTTGGGATCGAATTGAACTTAAAATTTGGAATAGTGGAATTTTTGTATAGGAGTGGTTAGTACATTATTGTTTGAAGTGCCATGGATGTAGGTGGTTGATTCCCGTTCCTCATAACTAATATAAGAAAGGGGACCACCAGGCAACAACCGCAGGCTTCCCATTAGAAATGGCATTCTAAGATCGAAGTTGTAAAATCTATATATATATAATTCTCTTACGCGGCACGCAAAAAAGACGTTATTTGTAATCGCGTTTTGGCAACACTGTACTGTTTGTTTGTTTATCGCAAAGTCTCGCGCATCGATTGAATTTATAGCGTTATCGGATGAAATTTTATTGAACAAAAAAAAGGAAATTTTAATGAGCTGTTGCAGTTAGTTTTTATTGAAATCAAAGAAAGCGGAGGATCTTTTCAGGGTCATTTAAAAAACGGTCCTTTTCAGGGCCAACAATTATAGTTCAACAAGACGCTTGCACTACAACTTTCGGCAACAAACTCAATGAAAAAGTGTGGGTCGTTTGAGTGCTGGGAAAATGTACACACAAACAACATGCTGGGTATTCAATTTCCAAAGCAACGCTCACATTTCGAGTCAAAATTTGCACAAAGTTTTCATTTGAATTCTGATTTTAGAGATACTGTATATATTTTTTCTGTAATACAGCAAATTTAGATTTTAAAAACATTTTTTTTTGGTAACATATTTTGTAAACAATCCCTTATGCTAGGACACATGTCTTCATTGAGGCGAGCGAAGCGAGCATAGTTTCGCGCAGCGAACCAATGAGGATTGCGAAGCAATCCTCCGGGGGTTGGCGAGCGTTAGCGAGCAGGGGGCAGGCCCCCTAGTTATAAATAAAATATATACAACCTGTTTATGAGCGATGCAGAACCGGGTGGACAAAGATTGATTATTGGATAAAAAAACGTGAATTTGAGATATGCAACCAGATAGTTGATGCTGATATCATCACTAAGGGTAAAAAAAATTGTTAGTCCTGTGAGTTCAGGTAATCGCTCAGATGATCGAATGTAATCTCTCAAATAATAACTAATGGGGCAGGATAGGATTCTATGTAGCAATGTGACCGACATCACCAGAAGAGGGTTCAGCAGTTCCATACAGCAAGTTTCAGCAGTTCCATGCAGCAAGTTTCAGCAATTCCATGCGACGAGTTTCAGCAATTCCATACGGCAAGTTCCAGGTGAGAGGGCCTGGAACTATCCTTCAAGCCCAATATAGAGGTCTTTGGGTTCTATCGGGACATCCAGACTGAGTATCGGTGGTATATTCAGTGAAGTTAAAGTTAGAATAACCACACGAGTCTTTCTGGTATTGAATCGTACTTTATTTTTCATCTCAAAATTATGGTTGCCTCTGATGCTCCCGTGTTTCACCAACGCATTACGATCGGAAGAAATTGAATAAAATCATTGACGAGAATATTTCCAGGCAAAGCCTAAAGGCTTTGTTTGCTTCATATTGATATATCTTGATGCCATAGCTGAAAATTAAAAACGTGTAATACTGTGCCCCACCATCCCCTACCTCATCGAGAGAGAACCACCAGGAGGGTAAATCAATATTTTCACCTGAGTATCATATATCTTGATACTTAAGCGCATAAACATTCAATTTTAATCACAGTTCCCTCACCATTTATTTGTTTCCTTTTTAATAGTAGAAGAAGATCTGTAGTGTGTGAAAGGAAAGAATGTAACTGCACCGAGATGAACGAAGAAAAAATGTGCAAAAGGTATCCACAATACTGTCCTGATGTGAATATTGACCCGAACAGATACTTAAAGGTTTGTCTTTTTGTCATTTTCCTGCATAAATATCACCAAGAATTTCGTGGGTGACTGATGAACTAAAAAAACCTTTCCTGAACAGCATGTTCATTTTAAACAAAACTGTTATACCTACTGCCATTTTAATCCAAAACTTAATATGGAGTTTGAAGAACGGAGATTCAGGATTGTTGAGGAAATTCATACCTATTTACAGCTGTTAAACATATTCTACAAAGAGGGCTGCTCACAGAAATGTATGAAATTGCAGTTTGCACAAGTTCAAACTAATAGAAGTTGCTCAAGGGTAATTTATCCTAGTTAATGACTGTGAATCTACTTTTGGTACAGCTTTGTTATAAAGACTATTTTGAGGCAATGCGTGTTTTTTATGTAATTTTGCAGCAAGTTGTGGCAGGCAATGGCAAGCCTGTTTTATTAGGACTTTGGTGACCTGGTGATTGTCTAAAACTTTTATTACGTTTTTTCATCCAAATATTTGTGTAGTTGTAATAAGAATCATCATAGAATCGCATCATAGAATCGGGGCCCACCCCCTTTTCTAAAGAGATTTGAGACGAAACGGATTCCAGGTTTGCGATTTTATATATTTACTACATGATTTTTAATTATTAGAGAATATGGGATAAATAAAACTACCTGTTTTAAGGTCCTCTATATTCGCACTTAAAATAAAGTTCTGACACTCATCATTCATGCACAACTCAGGTCCCCCAACCTAGTCTTCGGCTTCGATCAAGGTACGGGGTCCATTCGAATTAGTATTCCAATTTTATAGGTATAGAATAGTGACCACAATTCCAAACAAATGTGATTTTTCTCCCTGGTGTATTTATATCTTCTGTATCAGTAAAACTTTCATTGTGTGTGTGTCTATTACTGAAAATTAAATGCTTGTGTCTAGCACAGCATGGCGTATAAAACTTTGTAATAACTCCTTATAACTCCTTTGCGTATAAAACCCCCAAACCAGCCACAGCTAGTCCAAACAATTATAATTCCATCTACTCTGCGAGGCAAGGCAAGCCGAACATTCAACTCGATACGTTTTGAAGAGTTCAATTTTTGAGGTGAATATGTCTTTTAAATCGGGGGTATGTAAGGAAAGTCTTCAAAAAAACGTATAACTACTTTGTCTTCAGAACAAGAAGAAACATTCAGGAGATAAATACAGCGTTGTGTAGGAAAAGGATGTCCGTACCCGACATGACCTTCGGACCTAGTGCGCAGGCGCAATGAGCTTGGGGAGGGGCTTCTCGATATGTCGAAATTCTACAGTCGGTGAAGGTGAGTTTTGCGCCAATGTAAATTTGAATGACTGTATGGACTGTAAAAGTGGTGCTATGAGAAGTCTGCCAACTAAAAGAATTTTTACAACAAATAGCACTGCGTGACCAGCACGGTGTTCCCCGTGAGTTCTTTCGTGGGGTCAGGTGTGACCACTGTTTGCTAAAACTCGCTAACCTTCGGTGATTGCTACGCATTCCCATTTGGTATGCTTCGCAAACCAACACCACAGGAAACGCCGTGATAGCCTTTAAGTGGTTAGTACTAAATAAATGCCAATAAATTAATTAAAAAATTTAAAAAACGGACTGGGCACATTAAATATTCTCATTTGGTTTCTTCAACTAAAAAATATTTTAGATTAAGTTTTACATTAAGATTTACACATTAAAACTTACTGGAACAGAAAACATTAAAAATAAAAACAATAATTTTAAAAATGAGTTCCACCTCCATTTGACAAGACACGGGTTACAATTAAAAAATTATTTTTTTAAAGAAAATCACATTTAAGGTTTTGATCTGGTGTAAAATTTTGCCAGATTTCTCTTATCCATTAAAATTTTTACTCTATCTTTAACGATCTCGAAGATAGAATGCCTCAAATAGTCTTTGCCCGTGACAAAGTTAAAATCGCTAGCAAAAAAGTTATACTAATCAACAACGTGCATCAAAACCCGTTTAAATCGAAAATCCGTAAAAAAGAAAGAATAGGACCAAAAACACGGAATCTTTCTTGAATGTGACGTTAAATCCGTCGTAACTTGGCACAGTTCCAAGATCGAATAACGCAAAATCCTTTCCTTTGTTCAAATGAGGAGGGTATGACGTCACATTCCTGAAAAGAACGGAGGAGGGAAAAATAACTTATAATTAATTTTTAAATGTTCTAGATTAAAATTTAAATTTGGGCTGGATACAAAATTTAAAAAAAATCAGGACTACCTTAAATTCGATTTTATTATTGTAAGTGCCATAGATTCGTCAGGACACTGCTTACAGACAGAGAAACACTTCCTTTTATAATAGCAGAGACAGTCCATATCAAACTGTAGTTTAATCGTTCAAACTGTAAATTTATAGCTGAATATTGACAGTAAACAATCATATGTTTTCTTCATTTATTCCACAATCCAACATCAGGCTCGTATATTCACGTCAAAACTACTGTTTGTACACTGTAAAGGATTGGATTTGATATTAAGGTTTTATGACGGAAGGTCCGTGTACTGTAAGTGTAGCTCTTACCTAAGTCAGAACGATGTTGTTTTGTGCTGTTTAGAGTTCGTTTCTATCGGAACACTTTAGGCAGACACGTTTTGCAATTCCGTTATTGTTTTGCAGGTTCCAAATCTGTACCATGTATCACGGTATCCTTGCAAGAAAGATGTATGGTCGGAAGCTCGCGAGGAAAGTCATGCAGATGACATGATACTTACTTGTGATCAGTTTTCTTCCGGATTATCCCATCTGCCATGCAAGTAAGTTCTGTGTTATTTTATTTCTATACTAATGTTCCTAATTCTTCCTGGTCTAGCCATCAGCTAAGACCAAGTCCAACAAGTCATTCTTGCTCAAAGAAATTAGCCTCGTCAGGATTCTTTTGGAGTGAGACCGATTTATATCGGAATGAGTCCGAATGGATCATTCCAATATGAAAGACTGAGTCATTAGAGCGGTAGGTATTTAATCATCGTCGCACTGGAGCGATACGATTGGTTGTTTATGATGATCTGAGATCATTCCCGAAGGGAAAGAATCGAGGACAACGGCTGGTTACTGCACCCATGCTGATGAAGGTTCGTAGACAGAAATGACTTCAATTTTCACGACAGTATCAAAATTGGCCCTCCTCATTGACAAAGGGTCGATATATCTGATGAGTCACGTTTTCTGCTCCAATCGAAGGGACGAACGTTGGAGTGTTAGGAAGGATAATCTTCGAAAAAACCACTCTGCAAATAGTGTTGGAGAAACACAAGCAGATGGAAGTAGCGTTATGATTTGGGAAATGACTACAATTTTCACGACAGTACAAAAATTGGCCCTCCTCATTGACAAAGGGTTGATATATCTGATGAGTCACGTTTTCTGCTTCAATCGAATGGACGAACGTTGGCGTGTTAGGAAGGATAATCTTCGAAAAAACCACTCTGCAAATAGTGTTGGAAAAACACAAGCAGATGGAAGTAGCGTTATGATTTGGGAAATGACTACAATTTTCACGACAGTATCAAAATTGTCGCTCCTCATTGACAAAGGGTCGATATATCTGATGAGTCACGTTTTCTGCTCCAATCGAATGGACGAACGTTGGCGTGTTAGGAAGGATAATATTCGAAAAAACCACTCTGCAAATAGTGTTGGAAAAACACAAGCAGATGGAAGTAGCGTTATGATTTGGGAAATATATTCTTGACTCTCCTAGCTACCCTTGATAACCTTCTAGAATCTTATCGACTCACTTCGACGCCGTCTAGCTACCGTTCGTGCACGGGGTCGTGTACACGGGGATTATTCGGTACATTAGCTGGTGGTCCTAATAATGTGATACGACTGTGAATTAGGGTGGTCCAAAATTTTGAAGTTTTGAATTTTTACGTTCTCACCCTCCAAATTTGTTCCACTATATCTATTGGACTGCTTACTCAAAGTGAACCTCAGTTTCAGGTTTTGGTGAAAGTTGTGGAGGACAATCGAAAAGCATATCCTAATATATAGTATAAAGGACTTACCAAATTGAATTAATAACTATATTCAAATTAAAATTAGTATTTAACTTTACATATGTATAGATGTATGCCTTTGTGTTAAATAAATTTTAATTGATCAATTTAATATTAAAATTCTATCATTTTGCTATCACTTTGTCACAAGTCAGTATTAACACAATTTAGCGTGCAATCGTGAAGTTCCAATAACCTTGAGCTACCTTTAAATATATTTTTTTTCCCATTCAAACTTTTCCAACTTTGTTTTTTTTTGTGCTGTTGTTTAGTACTTGCTGCTAACGCGCCATGCTTGGCGCGCCCTCACTGACTGAGGGGTTGCCTTCTTTTGTAACCGGCTTTGCCCGCCAAAACCTCAGAACGAATTTTGCCCTTGATATGTGATGTTCTCCCATAGCGGAGCAATGCTATGCTCCTTCTTCGTTTTGAAATAAACAGCAATTTTCTCTAAAAGGCATCACTGCATCATTTGTGTTCTCACCGCAATCAACTCTTCAATATACAGTCCACTCTCACTTGTTACACCGCAAATCTGAACTTAGTTTACCCGCTTTGAAAATCCAGCTATCGAGGAATCCTAACCCTACAACTGTAAAGGAACAAATTTAGAGGTGAGACTGAAGAAAGTAAAAAAAAAAGTTGAAATCGGCATTTTTTGGACCTACTGTGCATATCTTCCATTTTGTTTTTCACCTGAAAGGATTGGTGGACACGGTGTGGTAAACACGTTAATCCACCGAAAAGGCAATTTTTTAGTATCTTTACAGACCTTTTTTGAAGCTTTCCAATTAGTAAAGGGACATTGTACCTAAAACCAATCAAAATATCAAAAAGAGGTTTAGAGTGTTTTACATTAATTTAAAGGTGTTTAGGAGTAAGTATGCACAATTTCATAGCTGTACCTACATTATTTCACATGCTCTATTAAAGTTTATTACTGAAAGTAACGGTTGGACAACGATTAACTCTTAAATGATTGTCCTTTTTATCAGCTTTTCGTTTTCCCTGACTTAATAACATTTTAAATGCAATACACAACTTTATGTAATGTGTATCAAATGTTACGGCATCCATTGTGATCTAGAGTTTGGAAACTTTTGTGGTAGTTTGTGCCTGGTAGATGAATAGATATTTGAATTTGCTTTACACTGTGGAGCAACACAACAGCCTATCCTTTGTGCATGAAATAAGGATTGAAGGAATAGTTAATTTTAAAAACAAAATAATAATAACTTCAAAAATCTCCAAATGGCGATCTCTAAAAGTTCGTTGCGGTCGGACCGAGCAATGGGTATTGGCATAAGGTACACTAAACATTTTGCTGTAAATGTAAAATAAAAAAATAATTGTTTATTGGATGACCCCCCTAAGAGGCATGTCGTCTTTTGGTGTTTACTGGTTTAACGGCCCAGAGGTACTCTAATGATATATTCTTTTCCAGCGGGATTTTCTGTTTTAGTAAACACGGGTGTCACGGTATCGGAATACCCAAATAATCTGCTTTCATCCCATTAATCTATTCCCAAATCTCTCTTTTATTCAATTTCACGACATTTTTTGCTAGACGTTATCCTGTGTTTGGCACCAGCTTGACCAAATATTGTACTTGCGCAATAAAACCTCCAAAGAACCCGTGATACCTAAGCGATCTTTACCTGCTTTAATCCTATTGTTATCACTCCTTCTTTTAATTCATGTCCGTAATCTGACCGTGGTTCACATTTATGAGGCTTTGCCCTTGGTTTTTTCCCTTCGGGATCCATCCTGGACCGTCACCAACTGCCTATTGTGTTGGTTCAGTGTAAAGTTAATTATCTACTTACTTACTCTTTCACGTATATTTTGCTTGAAGTTGTATGTTCTGTGCTTGGCGCGGCATTGCCTAATATTGCCCGTGTGGCATAAAAGCCGAACACATCCCACCCTGAGTTTGAATGGGTTTGCGATTGAATTTTCATGTCGTTAGATGAGCGAGAGGGCAAATAGTATCATTCAATGATTGTTTTTCTTAAGCATCGTAAAAATCATTTTGTTTCTTTTAAGTCGTCTCCACAGACCTGTTCCTGTGAGAGAAATGCACAACCTACTCGATCTGAATATGTGCTACACTGTGGATTCTCAGGTCGGTCAGCCGGACGCCCAACCAACCTTTCATGATAATATGTACGGTAGGTATGAAATTATATGATTGCCTTCAAATCTGAGAGCATATGAGCACAAAATACACTACCCTACAATAATGGCAGCCTACAATAATGGCTGTAAGATGACAGCAAGATGGGATGGTATAACGGAAAAAATACATGCTTTAAAAGGATGATGGTCCCTCACGTGCTGCAATCGCATTAGCAACCCTTCTGGGAATACTGTCAACTAGGTTTTGATACACAGCTATGGGTATTCGTGTCCATTCCTGCTGCAATAATGTCGCCAGCTCAACTGTAGGTTTTGGACTTCCTTGGTTCGTAAGCATAGCTCTAACTCGTCTCGTAAATGTTATAAATGGTTCAGGTCGGGCATAGCAGGTCAGGGAATACGTTTTATATACATATCTTGATACTACTACTTGACAAAGGCTGTAAGATGACATGGAGCACTGTCGTCCTGAAAGTAACATTCGTCCATTCCATAAAATTGCCAGATCGTGGGAAGAACCTGACTGTCCAAAATGTTCATGTAGACGTCGGCGTACAATTGACCAGGAACAACATGCAAAGGTCCCAGGACATACCACGAACCACGAAAAGCAACCCCAGTCGGATTTTATGCAAATCCGCTGGCGTCTGGTCCGTTATAGTAGGGTAGTGTATTTCGATATTGAATCCCACTTTGTCAACTTTTCAAATAGTCTGAAAGAAATTATATTTTATTTTTAAAATATACTTTAGGTAGGTAGTTGCATTAAAGTCGCACTATGGGCTATTGGTAACGATCCCGGGTCCATAGCGAAGGGAAAGACACTAGGGCAACACCTCGTCATTTTGAACCCGCCACGGTGAGATGACAAGATGAACCCATGAACTGGCTCCCCACTCTCCAAACTTAAATGCCACGCCACCGTGGGGAGAGACATTTGAAGCCATGACAGATTTAACATGAACCATCCTTCTTTTACGCGACAGCCTTCGGTTGGATACAATTTCGAAGTCGCCAACCCTCCGGTAACCAATCCGCAACTCTCCTTTCCGGGGTACTACGACTTGAAATATACTTTAGAGGAAGTACTTCAGCTATAAGTGAGTAAATTATAGTAAACTGAAGGAAAATAATTTTTTTTTAAAACCTAAAAGGTACTGTACTGATTCAACGCGAATCGCATTACATAATTTGGAGACATTTTTCATACAAGAATGAGTTGGTAATTCTTGCATTTTTGTTGAAAACGGTTTTCATTTTCCCATTTTGAAACGTTTGCAGATTTGAATTATTCAGAGAGATAGTTTTAAAATTACTAAAACATTAATTATCCATCTTTAAACTAAAAAAAAGTAGCGTGACTCACATTAATAAAAAATACGTGAAGTTTTAGTACAAATTTCAAATTTGTGTTCCTACCAAATTATATCGAATACACAAGATCCATTACAAAAGAAAATTTTACACTTTAATTTAAAAATGTACTCGATAGTAAAAAAAATCGATGCACCAAGAAGGAGTTGTCTGATTGCTATAAAAACTGGTGGATGTGAAGAACACACATAGAAAAGCAAATGATTAAAAATTCAGAATAATTGATGGATTTACTTCAGATTTTGACCGTTACAAACGAAGGGAGTCAATAAGGCGTTGGTCCACCCCTGGCCTGGATGCAAGCTGTTACCCGGCGTGGCATAGACTTAAAAAGTTCCCGGGTGGTGTCCTGCGGAATTTTTTGTCAAATTGTCTGCATCTGTCAGGCTAAATGGTCAACATTTCGGGATGGTTACTATCGCCTTCCCATAACGTCTCCAATTTGCTTTATGGGAGAGAGATCAGGAGACCTAGCAGGCCAAGGAAGTGTTGGTAAAGCTTGAAGACATTTCATAGCAACACGCGACGTGTACGGCCGGGCATTATTTTGTTGAAACGCCAAAGTGAGGACATTTGAGGCCACGACATATTTAACGTGCACAATCCCCTTTTTTACACTGTGGTGTTTGTAGGATTCAAACTCGCAGCCCTCCGTTTGCTAATCCGTTACTCTTCCAACCGGAACCCGCAGACCAACCGGTCTGGTGGCAAGGCCTCTAGATCGGAAGGTTCCTGGTCAGAATGTGGGTCACTCCATGTATGGTTGTAAGCGTATAGTATAGAAGCGTCAGGTAAATCTTAAATCTGTCGTGACCGAAATTCCCCACGTTGGGTTTATGGGGAAGTTTTTAGAGAGGTGTGCCTGCTCAGATGTTGCCTCGTCATCTGACTGAGGTTCAGAAGTTACGTGGTGGTGTACTCGGTTATATCTCTTAGGGGATTAATTCCGGACCGTCGTCAATAGCTCATCATGTTGCTCTTGTACGACGTTAATTAAAAATTACCAATATAATCGGGCTCCAGATAAAATGCAGGGAAGACTGTAAAATGCCACATATAGAAATTTATTGTTGTTATTCGTCAGATTTCAATCACAATATATTGGAATAAATGTATTTCAGATATTCGTATTGATATAACAACGCATCCACACGAATACTTGAATCCTGTTCTTCATCCGGCAATCCAAATAGCCATCCATGACCGAAAGGCTTTGATCAACCCGTTCGTGGATGGAAATATGCTCAAAGGTGGGAAACGCTACAATGCTTACGTCTCGATGGTAAGTCATGTTTTAATTTCTATTTTAATTATTATTTAGGCATTTTAATTAACCTTTACGATGTGGCAGATTGACTTTTATTACCATTAAAATATCGCTTACACCAGTGGTATGGTAGCGGTGGTTGTTATCCCCTTTTTAAGAGACCAGTGGTATCGATCACCTTAACGAGCTGTCAATGACCTTCTAGAGCAGGGACGGCGAACCTTTTTAGGAAGTTGGTCAAATTTTGTTCAGTATTATTTTTAGTACTAGCTCGTGAGTCACTTGGACAGAGAAAGGGAGCATGGTAAAAAAATTTTTTTTGGTTCTCAATTTTTTAATATTTTAAAAAGTTAATGATTCCTTTTAAACGAAAAGATTAAAGGTTAAACCAAAGTGTTACAGCTTTTACTTTTGCAAGTAAAGAGCAAAAAATCGATATAAAAGGTGAGAAATCATTCCCAGCCCCCCCCCCTGCACTGAGTTTTTAGTAAACAAAGAAAAAAAAAATATATATATATATCATACGTCATGGTCCCTTGGAATATCATCAATAACCTTTTTAAGGAAAGCATGTTCAGATACATTATTAACAGTTTTAAATTATTTAATGTATGAAAACAATGTCTATTACAGCACATAAACATTACTTACATAACATAAACTTACCATTAAAGAGACTTTTGAGCCTGTTTGGATTTCGCTAGTCTTTCAATTTTTGGTGCTAAACTTGTTACTGAGAGCAGCAGACAATTCTTTAATTTTGAATCAGTCATTCGCGACCTCGTTTTGCTTTTAATAAATTTAATGAATGATAAATTCTTGTTCACATCTGTATATCATTACGAAACGACATATAATTTTTTTGCAAGTTTTATTAGTTCTGGGAAATGTTCACATAAACGCCAAAAATTAATCTTGTCAGAAGCATATTGATCAGTAAAAAGCTTATCAAATTTCACTTTTAATAATTAATTTGTTTTTAAATCAGCAAGTTCTATTTTTATGTTACTAGGCAAATTCATTACGTTTTGTTCACTAAGTGAAAATGGGTTTACAAATACGGCCATTCAGTTTTCTACTTTAGCCAAATCATGAAAACGACTTTCAAATGACCCTTGCAATAACTTGGATTTTTCAATATATTTTGTCAAATTGCTATTATCTGCAGCACATTCACTTTGCTCTTTCAAGTGTGGAAATTGATTCAAATCCTGATTTTCTAACTGAGAGATGAACAGTTTTAATTTCACTTTAAACATGAATGGACGCTATTTCTTAAGCTAGGAAGTAAATTTTTCTGACCTTATAGTTTCGAATACAGATCATTGATATGTCTAGTAACATCCACTAAAAATGTCAAATCAGGCCAGTAGCTATCAAATAATTTGGTTCTTTCATCAAGTAGTTAATTTTCCTGTTCTAAAAATTTATTAACAGCATTTTTCACTTTCCAAAATTTACTCGGAACCTATCCTCTAGTAAGCCAGTGCACTTCACAATAAGGGACAAGTTCAATATATTCCAAATTGAACAATTCACAATATTACCTGAATTCTCGTCTGTTTAATGCTCTTGCTCTAATTTTATTAACTGATTTCACAACCGGTAACTTAACATGCTGCATTTTTAAAGTTTGTCCCCCTCAGTGCCCCTTGATGTAGGATACAGTGATATTTTAGTACAGGACGATTAAAAAATTGCCAAGCAAAGTTGTAGTGGCATTGACTTTACCAATAATTGACGGTGCTCCGTCAATACACACACTGATGACTTTACTATAATCTAATTTTACATTTTCTAGGCATGGTTTTACTTTTTCAAATATATGTGATAATCTTGTTTTACCATGCAAAGACTCCAGACTGGCTCCATTAAAATTATCATCAATTCCTCTTATAAAAATGCATAACTGGGCTAAATCACATGTATCCGTTGATTCCTACTGAGCTAGAGAAAAAGAAGTACAAGAATTGACAAGGTCTTCCAGTTGCTGAGATACATCCTGAAAGAGGTCCTCGATACGTCTCGCAACTGTCTGCAAAGATGGCGTGCAAATATTTGGAGACAAGGATTAAAAATTTCTTCTCCATCTAGTAAGGTTTCTTTTTTTCGCCAATGCTAAAACAATTTCATGCATCTGTCATTGCCAAGTCTTCACAACTTACTTTAGCAAAAATATTTTGTCTTCTTCTGATTTCTTCCTTTTTCTTAGTCACATATTCTTTTCGTAACTCAGGCCAAAAAACGTGCTTCATTTATTCTTCTATGTCTATTATGATCATGCCTTCTATTACGTGAAAGAGTACTTTCACAAACAAAATGAAAAATAGTTTTATTGATAGCTACAAATAACAACTCATTATCCCACTGTTCATTAAATTCACACTTACTTTCACTTTCTACGTTTCTTTTTCTCATTTCTTTTTGCACTGTGATGGATATGAATGTAAAAAAACATAGAAAAGTACAAAACTCTGAAAATCGAAATGTCGAAAAGTACAAACAGATCACAAGTACGTACATCGCATCACACGGAATATCGATTGCAAACTGTCAAAATATTGTGATGAACTGAGTAAGAAGGCTGCATGAATTGAACTGAGAGCACTCTGGTGTTGAAAACATGAAGATGGATTCAGTTATAGCGCTTACTTCAAAAGAATAAGTAGGTGCAAGGATGCAATGCGCCACTTGTAATAATTCAAAGCGCCACGATTGGCTCATGCGCCACAGGTTGGCCACCCCTGGTTTAACACATTTTGCAGTCAATTCATTTCCGAGTTTATTTCGTCGAAGATAAAAAAATTTCACATGAACATATGGATCCAAACATTGTTAAAAGAGCATTAGCAAGTTTTTTCATAGATATAAAATTATTTGGTAAAGAATACCATACGTTTAATATAATATTAGTGTGGGATCATTCTAATTTGCACTAATTTCAGATATTTCCCCTTCTATTTCGAAAATCAAGTTGTCTAATTTATTTTTCCATACTATGCTGCTTTGAAGTTCAACTAATTCCATTTCTAAATCATGGATACCTAGCCACTTAAATTCTTTTAACTCCATTATTTCGAATTTCGTTTAGTATGGATATAAAATAAAGTGAAATGAATTTTACATACTTTTAAATTGATTAAATCTCTCCTCAAAGGCTTGTTTTATTATCGGTATATAATCATTAAATATTCTTTTATTGCATTTTTTTGAACGTCAAGCGTATTTTCCATTGTTATTGTGTTTTGAAAATGTTTTTGTAACTGAGGAAAATATTACATTATTTTCTCTTCCAAATCCCTAGTAAAGATGTCAAGTTTCGTCATAAATGTCCTAATATTCTAAAACATCATTTGTCCATTTCCTTGAAGTTTTTTATTCAGTTCATTGAAATGCTGAGTGATGTCGCATAAAAATATAAAATTATTTGAAAATTCGTCAAAAGTATTGTTTTTTTCATTCAAAAAGAGCGTAATTTCTTCTACTAAAATGACGAACCAATATAGAACTTGACCCGAACTGAGCCATCGAACATTGTTGTAAGTCAAAATTCCTTGAATACTGGCAATCCATTTCCTCTAATACTTATGTAAAATGTCGTTTGTTATGTTTTTTTTGTTTTCTTCAAGTTATTGTCTTAGCGACCTTGAAAAGCGGGGACCTCACCAGCTTCACCAGCAAACGCGCATTTTACGCGCCTCATGTGAACGTGGCCTTAATAAATATGTCTTTATTATTAGTATTTACCACATCTGTTCATTCTCAAGTGGTATTTTGTAAATTTACATATTCTACTCAATCGGCATTCATATAAATTTTAAAATAGCATTATGTATAATCACACACACACACACACACACAATAAATCTAAAATATTTTACAAAAATCATTTATGCATTTTTGATTAATTTTAAGTTCTCTATTAACACTTTTATTTTCTTCATATTTTTTAAATGCGGGGTTCGAAAAATATTTAAAATTTATGTATATGATGAAACGATGATGATACGTTTATAAAAACCAACGCGTGTGTCATTTAAAAAGCCTGCGTGGGTCAGTGTCTGACCCGCGGGTCATAGGTTCGCCATCCCTGTTCTAGAGGACCCCTTCTTTTGATCGTCGGCCTCCTACACTACCGACCGTGACTAGCGCGTCTTTGTTGGAATGGCTCCGCGTTGCGTGGACGATTCTATTTAGGACCTTAGGTAGGTCGGTAGATATGAAACTCGTGAAAAGTGAATCGATTCTTCAGTTCGATTCTTTCGTAACTTGTTTTAATAGACACTGAGCTATGATAATTTACTTATCTCGCAGTCTTTTTTTGTGTCTTCAATGATTTTGAAGCTGATTTATTGAATGAATGAATTCGAAATGTAATTTGATTTTCATCACGAATAGGTGTTCGAGGTTTCCCTCAGAGAAGTGTTCTTATCTCTGTAAGGTATCCTTCATAAGTAAATCTGATTGATCCGATACAAAAAACAACAAAAATGTCATCAGTGTGGAATAAATACATCCTCGGGTCTAGTCCTGGTGATATTTTAACAAATAAATACTCATTGCTCACTGTAGATCAAAACAAGTGACGAAAGAATCGAACTGAAGAATCGATTCATTTTTCACGAGTTTAATACATACCGACCTACCTACGGTACTAAATAGAATCGTCCTCGCAACGCGGAGCCATTCCAACAAAGACGTGCTAGTACCGACCGTGAGGTGTGAACGCTTTGAGAAAGCAAAAAGTCGTTAGGTGATCACAGGCTCTTATCACTCCAAATTATATAATGAAAGGAAAGCGTCAGGCATAAATGCCAATCACGACCTATCGCTTAAGTTAGGTAGTTAGGTATGGGGACTCAGAGAATATCAAAAGAAAAGCCGTTTCTGGACGCGATGGAAAAAATTTAAGCGCCGTAGCGTAAAGGTTAACGGCTTACCAAAGCAACATAATGAGCTATTGGCGACGGTCCAGGATTAAATCCGAAGGGAAAGATCTGAGAAAAACGCCACGTTATTTGATCCACGGTCAGATGACTGTTCGTCACAGTCGTGTTCACTAATGGTGACGTTAAATAGGTCGTGGTCACAAAGTCCCCCATGTTCCCATACCAAATCAATACCTCTGGGGGTACCTGATCAGGGGGTTATCGGCCTCTGATTGGGATCTAAATTACGATATGTGTGAGTGAATGGATGTGTGAAAGGGGCCTTCCTGTAAAACGGATGTGCCATGTGTGTCGAGCAAAGTTGGACTTCCTCCCAATGGGGCTCAATAACATGGAAGGCGCACCCCCTCGCCTCTTGCCGTCTTCGACGGGCCTGGCACTCCTCCGGTCTGCCAGTGTAGGCATTAGAAACAACAACAACAAACTAGAACAAGCACACACCTGAGCTGGGACACTACTCTCCAAATTTCCATACCACGCCACCATTATGTGGAGTAGTGACGTGTGGATTAGGAAAGAGTCAACCCCTGCGTGAGGTTTCCACGAAGAGGGAGCCGACAGCCACGTGTTCGGAAATAACTCATACCACGGAAGGCTTGGAGATCTCGTAGAGTCGGGGCGTCCGACTTTAGCACCTTGATTTCTTGCACCTGACATCTGACTTTATAACGGTCCCAAGATTCGAATGAGGGGACACGTGCGGGATTTGACACCCCTTGAGTGCGGCAGGTGGCATTTTTGGAAAACAACCGACCGGCATTAGAAGAGAGAGGCGAACTTCCCCGAAAAACAGAAAAGGGAACGCAAGCGACAGAAGCCACAGAAACAAATGAGGGTTGTGAAAGCTCAGGTTTAGACAGCTATTTCGGGGAAGTCTAACACAGGGGAAACAAATATACAAAACTGTGAGAAGAGAAAGAGAGATGGTGTTTTTTTTATGGACTTTCGTGCAGTGGTAGTTGTTTCTAAACAGGTGTAGATAGTTCCATTTGTAAATTAAAACCTTATAAGTGTAATAAAAAAACTTATGCAGGTATTCAGCTTAATCTAACTCCATTGTATTACTGTGGTGCCAAAACACCATAGTGAGCACATTTAAAGCCCTGACGGATTTAACATGCACCAACCCCCTTGTAAACTACGGTCTTTGGTTGGATTCGAGCTCCCAACTCTATGATTGCAAATCGGTTAATCTTCCAAATGGGCTACCGCAGCCTCAAATACCAATTGGAGGTAATATTATAGGTAAAGGGTCATGGTCCTATGATCATCAGTTCAGTGTTGTAGAAAGCGAGAATAGCGTAGGAGGGGGCGGTACAAGCCTCCTTTGGAAGTTACTTCTTCATTCCTCTCTTTACATCCGATCAACCGGTTTGGTGGTTAAGGTGTTTGTCTCTAGATAAAAAGGTTCTTGGTTCGAATCCGGGTCAGTGCATGTATGTTTGTAAGCGTATGGAGTGGAGGCGGCTGGTGCACCTTAAATCTATCGTGGCCGAAAGACCTCACGTTGGGTTGGTGTGGAAATTCGGAGAGTGGAGTGCCAGCTCAGGTGTTGCCTTGTCATCAGACATTTTTGGAAATTACATGGTGTTTTCCTCTAATATTTCCCTTAGGGGAGCGATACCGGACCGTCGACGATATCCCGTTGTGTTGCTCTAGTAAGACGTTAATCAAAAACTTTCAATTACCAATTAAAAATTACCAAATTATATCTATCTATCTATCTATCTATCATTTCAAAAACACAAGAATTTCTAAAAAAATGTAACAAAAGTCTTAAAAAATAATAAAAAATGAAGAAATGTTGGTGGATCAGGGCGTCATCAGGGAGGAGCCTGACCCAAACAACATAAAATGGTGTTTTCTACATATGAGCAGCATTAGGCTGAAAAAATTGCTCATACACTCCCCCAAACACCACCAAAAATCAAGTAAAACAAAAACAGAACAAAATACCAAAACAGAGCAGGAACAGAACGAAATGAAACCCGAAGCCGCAGCTGGGATATCATCAACAACAAGCCTAAAAATTGCCACCAAATGCCATCAATTACACAGTCTAACTTATATGCTAACATCATACCTCCGATGCAACAAGTCCAAAAAAATAATAATATGAAAATCCCCAGCCCCTTATCAAAAATATATTCATAAATAGTAAAAAAATAAAATTGAAAAGCAATTGACGCCCTGATCCACCAACATTTCTTCATTTTTTATTATTTTTTAAGACTTTTGTTACATTTTTTTAGAAATTCTTGTGTTCTTGAAATTATATTGCTTACCATGCTATGTCTGCAGCTTCAGCGCGCTTGCATGGGTAGTTTCGAGTTTCGGTTTCTGGTTAATGCACCCCGGCTGTTTGGTTATTTTTTGTTATTTTGTGTGTGTTATGTTATTTTGTATATTTTATGTTGTTATTATATATATATATATACACGTATCTTTGACAGCAAATACTTGCAGGATCATTTATAATATTAACAGTTTATTAGTTCAATTATTAACTCGGTATATAGGTAGTTAAATAAGATCATATTGGAGTAACACAGCGGTCTATTGCCAATGCTTGGACTCAATCATCCCGAATCCTTCAATTTTTAACCGCGGTCGGATGACGGGATCAACCCCCGATCTGGAACTCACTTCTACAAAAGATTCCATAGCACTTCAAAGTATTAATCAGCCAAGGTAACGTGGTTGGAAGATTAACCGTAGGGTTGTGAGTTCGAATCCAGTCAAACACCGTCACGTAGAAAAAGGCTGGTACACGTTAAATCCGTCGGGACCTCACATGTACAAACGTTGGCGTGGTGGGGAAGTTTGGACAGCGGAGTACCAACTCAGGTGCATCCTCGTCATTTGAATATATTTGAAAATTATATGGTGCTACACCCAGAACTGTTCATTCGGGTATGATACTGCACCTTCACCAATAACCTGTTGTGTTGCTTCAGCGTTGCGTTAATTAAAAAAAACATACCTACCTTCCAAATTATTCACTGAGAAATACGAAAAAAAATATGACGACAGTGAATGTCTCTTCTTGACTGGAATAATATCACATGGGAGCATGTCTAGAAATCGCTTCAAATATGGACGGGTAAAAAGTGAATTCGAAGGGAAAATATTTTAATATCTTAATGTCATCAATAATTTAGAAAAATTGCAAAATAATATGTGCTAAACCTTTTGTATAAACCAAATAACCACCAAAAGCTCTAATTTTACTTACAGTTACACAATACGGTACGACGTAAGTCAAACAGGAACGACGTTTAACCACAAAACACCAACGACATCTACACTACCGTACTATAATGGGCAGGACGCCAACGGATTCGCATAAAATCCGACTACTAGTTTGGGGGTGTTTTTCGTGGTTCTGCCTGGGACTTTTGCTTGTTGTCAAGCCCTTTGCAAGGCAAATCTAGGGATCGATCACGTAATATTCATTGTCATAATACCCACCCCACCTATGGCATAAGAAATGGCATCGCATGGAGGAAAAAATCAGACCGGCGCGCAATTACAATTTTCTTTTATTCTACAACTATGGGGCTCCACCCTTTGCTCGCCAACCCACGGAGATGGTTAGTAGTCCCTTTTGGTTTGCTTCTCAAACCAACACTCAATTTGCAGATACAATTTGGTTTGCTTCGCAAGCCAAAACTACTTTGCAGAGTCAATCTTCTGTGACAGCGAAACTATCTTAATAATTCGTATAATACTGATTTTACTCGAGCGGAGGCGATAAGGGGGCTTTTCCCCCCTAGTTGTATTAAAAACTATAAAAAAAATACTTAGCGTTTACGAAAAATTACAAGAAACCCGCAGAAAAAGAATAAAACTTTTTAGAGCGCAATGGAAAACACAATGGATTGCAAAAAAAAATTTGGAAATCAACTTTCGCGCATTTTACGTTCCATGCTGGGCTTATAGTCTCAATTTGGTAGTCAATGATACAGCAAATATTACGTACGAAACTGTGAATTTTTTAAATATAATTAAAGAAATATACGTTTTCTTTTCATCCTCTACAAAACGGTGGTCGATAATTTGCACAAACACTTACCAGATTTCAAACTAAAAGCTTTAAGTGCCACGCGATGGTCTAGCAGAATCGATGCAGTGAAACCATTACGGTATCACCTCGAAAAAATAGTTGATGCTTTGCTGGAAATATCTGAGAATTCGTCGGAATGGGATTGTACTACATCTCACAAAGCTCCTTCGCTTAATTTGAACATTTAAAATATTATATTTATTTGCCCGGTTGTAATTTGGTTCGATATTTTAAACGAAATTAATGCTCGGAGTAAAATGATGAAAATCCCCACAATAAATACTCAAATCTGCATAAATTTGTTAAATAAGTTGATTGATAAGTTCACTGAATATCGTACGGATGAATACTTTGAAAGGGTGTTAGAAGAAGCTACCAATGTGGCTCACGAACTCAATGTAGAAACAGATTTCTCACCAATAAACACAGTTCGTCCAAGAAGAAAACCAACACAATTTCAATATGAACATAGTGATGACGTTTTACTAAACCCCAAAATCAAATACAAAGTAGAGTTTTTTTTTCGGAATCCTAGATCAGACATTAACTTCTTTAAAGGATATATTCGAGGAGTTTAAAAACATTTACCAACGTATTTGGCATTTTGAGCAATAACAATTTTAATTACTCTGATGATGAATTAATGAAACATTGTAAAGATTTAAATCTGAAGCTTAAAGATGATTCGAGTAGTGAAACAGACATTGACTGTAATGATTTGTTTAATGAAATCAATGCTTCAAAGTTGCATTTCCCAGAAAACCAGTCTAATGATCCACACAAACCATATTACAATATATATTTTTACTAATGACTTGATTTCAACATTTCCGAACACAGCAACAGCGCTAAGAAGATTACTTTTATTGGCGGTTTCAGTTACATCTGGTGAAAGGTCTCTTTCAAAGTTACAAATAATAAAAAACTAATTAAGATCAACAATGCACCAGCAAAGACTAAGTAATTTAGCTATAGTTTCAATTGAACATGAAATATTAGACAGCTTGGATACAAGAAAATCGATAGCTGATTTCGCAAACATAACGGCAAGACGAGTTCAATTTCTGTAGATAAATATTTATATGGGGTTTTACATTAAAAGATACAAAGCTAACTAAGTAATAGAAATAGATAGTTTTTCTTTGTAAGGTATTTCCTTTCTTTTTTTCACACCCTTATGAGATAACACTAAAGAGCCTTTCTAGCAAGCTCAGCGTAGGTAGTCGTAGTTAAACAGGGGGCGGCATAATCGCAATTGCACACGGGCGTTCAAACAGCAAGCAGCGGTCCTGCTTGTTTTTCATGGTAAATTGAACGCCGATGCCAACATGAACATTTTGGATAATCAGGTTCTTCCTACGCTCTTGCAATTTTAAGGTATGGATGAATGTTACTTCCAGGACGACAATGTTTCATGTCATGTTACAGCCTCTGTCAAGCAGTGGTATCGAGATACGGATGTAAAACGTCTTCCCTGGCCTGCTCAGAGTCCCGACCTTAAACCCCATAGAACATTTGTGTAACGAGATAGAGCGAAGCTTACGGACCAGGAAACCTCGTCTGAAACCTACAGCTGAGCTGTCGACATTCTTGCCGCAGGAATGGACTTAAATACTCATAGTTTTGTTTCAAAACCTTGTTGAAAGTATGTCCAGAAGGGTTGCCATACTCGGCAGCAGGTTTTCTCGGCAATGGAGAATTAGGCTGATAGCAAACAAAACAGATAGTTCCCAGAGCTTTGTCGAATATTTGAGTGTAATGAGGTACTGCAAAGTAAAAAATGTAATTAATTTGTCAACCCCACACATATGTAACGAATTTTTGTTGAATTTAGATTGAAAGGTTGAAGATTTTGCTTTTACGTGCGGCGTAGTAATTTTATTTAGAATCGAGCGCGCCCAGCCAATAAGAGCCAACAAGCAGTTCCCGCTCTTCCGATTCTTGTTGTTTGGCGTCATTGGCAGATTATTTACTTATCTCTCGATTAAAAACTGTTGCATTTATTTTCGTCAACATTTTAATCTCTATGTATGAATATTTTGTGATTATAATTAATGGAATTAACTCCGAAATATCTATTAGGAGTTACGTTTTTCAACCGTAAAGTAGCCGAAAGGTAGTGCTCTGAAAAGCTCTACAAAGACAATAGTTATGAATGTGTTCCATACATTGAAATGGCATACCGACGACTCTCAGAATGATATTCTGACCGGCGTTTCCGTTCGCAGTATCGCACGTATGCAACATGAATTTCTAATGTTCCTTTTCGACCCTTTGAATGAAAAGACCTGCGAGTAAAGGTAAAGTAACTCGTCTTACGAAGTATGATGAATTTACTTTGTCTACCATTCGAAGGAAGGTGAATTTGTTTTTCAAAAGAAATGAAATTCCGACAGTGCAAATCATGTCTTCATAAAAATTTCTGCAGAATCATGTGGGTGCCTCAAAATGTATAGCAGAGTAAAATGAAAACTTGGACACATTTTATGCGGAAAAACATTGAAAACAACACAAAAATTTATGCAGTTTATTGTTGCCACCCTGATAGACTTTATTGGTTACATACATTAATATCGATATTTTTAGAGTAATTTTTCTTATACTAGAAAATTATTACTTTATTTTGCTTACCACATAAATTATTTTAAAATTGGATTTTTAATTATTTTTCCCAAAAAATATTTTCGTCATCTGACCATGGTTTAAAATTACGAGGTATTGTCCTCGGATCATTCCATCAAGGGATTGATCCCGGACCGTCGTCAATAGCCCGTTGTGTTGCTCCAGTACGACGTTAACTAAAAATAACCAATATATAACCAAAAAATATTTAAGATAAATTTTTGGAACAAAATATAATTTATTTACATAAAGGATTTTTTTTAATTCTTATTAAGAAAATTATTTTATCTTTGTTTATTTCATCATATTTACCAATATCGTTTTTACATAATTATATAAAAATGCCTTTTTTTATTTAAAATTATTAAAATTGTGCTTTCCTTATAAAACTGGCAGGCAAGCTGTCAAAACATTTACGACAAATATAAGGCCAAATTAGATTAGAACTAGAACATTAAATGCTCCTAATTGGAAGTTTGTAAGTGTAACTTCATCTCGAAGCCTCTGTCTGCAACCCAACAGGAGACCTGTTTACTCATTTTTTCTTCCGCGAGCGGTGACGTCAGTGCCAAGAAACATTGCAGTATAGTAAAGTGTAATTACAGCACTTTGGGGACCATCTCCCTATTAAAGAATGTATTCTTTTTCTTATACCATCACATCTTGCTGTCCGGACCATTACTATAGGGTAGTGTATATATGTAAATTCAAATGTAAGGCCATTTATGTTGTTCTGACATAAAAACTTAATTTCTAACTGCAACCACGGAATGAATTTTTCTGTTCTATATTCAATCAGCCCAACTCTTATCGTTGTGACTCATGATTGGCCTCAAACTAGCACCAGACCCCAAGATCTTTATCTCTCTATATTAAAAAAAAGTTACCGCCGCCGCCGCCGCCGAAGAATTGAAATTTTTGTTGTTTAGCTCCATTCTTAGACGGTTTCCCGAGAAAGTACTGATCGGAAAAATATGAAATTAACATGCTTTGTTCTTCATCGTATTCCCTGGATAATTATTAAGATTTTTTTCCGATGCGGCTATTAGTTTAGGTTTTATTAAGTGTTAAAGTTGAAGAAGTGAAATTTCTTCCGCGAGTGAGCAAAACACATTCAAAATTTCAGTCTTTAGTCGTGAGTTTTTTTTTAAGAGTACCTCTCAACGTAAATTTTTGCAGCTCGTCGAGTTTTTTTTGAAATTTAAATGTGGTTCTTGATAATATTTTTTTGAAATTCGGGAAAAATCGGGACATTTTTGTTACTTTTTTTTTAAACTGCCGTATCTATATCTAATTACTATTAGTTTTTAATTTTTAAAATACCGCAGTATACCTCAGAATATATTCTTTCTTACGGTACTATTATTTTTGAAATCGGTTAATAATTAAATTGGATGCGATCAAAAGTTCGTGATACAAAATTCGGAATCTTCGGATATTTTCGCTACGTTTTGTTAAAACCGTTATGTCTACGGCAAAAACCATTATTTTTTAAATTTGAGAACATCACTGAATACACTACATTACACTCTTTCTTATGGTACAATTATTTTTCAAATTGGTTAATAAACAAAATCGATGCAATTAAAAGTAGGTCATACAATTTTCGGAACTTTCAGATCGTAACTTCCGATACAAAACTAAAATGGTCATATATATATATAGTATTACTGTTAGTTTTTAATTTTAAAAATATTGCAGTATACCTCACAATGTACTCTTTCTTACGGTACAATTATTTTTAAAATTGGTTCATAAATAAATTCGATGCAATCAAAAGTTGGTGACACAAATTTCGTATTTTTCAGTTCGCATAGCTGGTTCCGCAAACAGCAGTGGGTTGCATTTCCTACTATCGGGTTTGCCAGATATCAAATTTATCGTAGCAACAATTGCCATAAAAACGATTTCTTTTTATTTGGCGAGGAAAAAGGCTCGCTTTTTTCCCTCTGTTCTCAAGACAGTTTACCGACAAAGTACAATCGTAAAGTTTTGATATTAACACTGTTTACTTAAAATTGTACAGGGAACAAGATACAGAAGATTTTTTACTGATGCGGCTATTAGTTTAGGGTGCATTAAGTGTTAAAGCAAAAAAAAGTGAAATCAATTGCGAAAGAAGTATTGGTTTGAGAAAGCAAACCAAACGGGATTGCGTAGCAATCCCCGGGGTCGGCGAGCGTAAGCGAGCAGGGCGCGAAGCCCTCGCTGTGACGTCATGTACCGGAAAGTGAAATCAGCATAATACGAATTATTCAGATAGTTTCACTCTGTGAAAGGAATGTTGGTTTGCGAAGCAAACCAAATGACATCTGTGAAAGGAGTGTTGGTTTGCGAAGCAAACCAAATGGGATTGCGCAGCAATCCCCGGGGGTTGGCGAGCGTAAGCGAGCAGGGGGCGGAGCCCCCTAGTTTAAAAAAAGATAGATCACACACATATTTTCATGTTTTGTCTTTCAGACGGAAAGGATATACCTTCCTCCTCCATATCAGACAAACTGCGTGGATTACAGGGAACAGTGGAGGAATCGAAACGGCACAGGACCGCTCACTCAGAAAGTAAGATTCCATTTAAACTAAGACAGTGAAAAATGAGAGATGTTTACGACCCACTGCGGCATTACAACAATGATTAGCACATTACTTGCGCAATTTTCCCTAGTGTCAGCGTAAAGAAAGTATAAAAGTCGACTGACCAATGGTTACTTTTTTATATGCCCAAGGATCATGCGAACTGTTGGTAGCATGACCATTCGTCTGCTGAGTGGAACCTAACATTGATCACCTGATTGGTCCTTGGGAGAGAAGTCTCCTATTCATTGATTCATAATCCCATTAGTCAGCGTGAAGAGGTATTATACTTTGACGATTTCACCATTTTTGTAGCCACTCTATAGAGATGCGCATTCACACATTATGTGATGTGATGTTATATTTCCAATAAGGAGTTACGATTTATGTTATGTCTTGTAACGTAGAAATGAGTGTTCTTCAAGTCCAAAAGACCTTTACTAGTTATAAAAGAGACATCGTAATACACTAGCATTAGAATCATCCGAGCAGCATAAAGACTCGGAGGCAGCTGGCTCAGTTACTGCATATCATAAAAGATCGCATCGGACAGTTGTACCTGATAGGAATCTCTACTGTTTTAAAGGAAGTGTTTGTCTGTTTGTTTGTTTCTAGCACGCAAATTCCTGACGAATCTATGGCACTTACAGTAATGGGATTTGGCACACAGGTAGTCCGAATTTTTTGCAATTTTAGGGTAGAGGCGAATTATTTTAAAATTCAATCTAGAACAGTTTTAAATGAATTTAATGAAATTTAATCATCATTGAATAAAATGAATGCATTGAAGATGACAGATTCTAAATTCATTACTTAAGTTTCCGTTTTGATTTTGCGCGGAGGAGTGATTTTCCAGCCAGACGATAGAAACAATTAATCTTTTTACTGGAGTCACTCAGTTCTTTTTTCTATCTCCTAGACCGTTAAAGATAAAGTAAAAATTTCAACGGATTTGAAATCTGTGGAAAATTTCACTTTATATCGATACCTTAAAATATGATTTTCTTTAAATAAGTAATTTTTAAATTGAACAAATCTTTAAGACTTTCGCAAAAGATTGTGACGTTACGTGAACTTTTGCTTTCCAAAAATAAACAGATTGCACCTTCTGCCCTTCGCGTTAAAAAAATAGAAACAGATTATATTTATTGCTCTATTCCATTCAGAGAATACGTGCAAAAAAAACCATTTTGACTTGGATTGTAAGATCTTTTTCGTAAAATCTGTATCGTTAAAGATAGATTGAAAATTTCAACGGATTTGAAATCTGCGTAAAAGTTTACACCAGTTTACTACCTTACATCACGGTGTTGCCCGTGGTGTTGGTTTGCAAAGCTAACCACGCAGTGGCTAGTATATTGTATATACTGTTAACGATAATGTAAACACATGACATCGTTAATCTAAATACTGGAAGAGTAATGTATAAATATTCGTGATTCTCAACACTCATAATGTTGTTGTTGTCGTGTCTATGCATACAGTACTAGTGCAAAAGTTTAGAGTCCTCCAAAAGCCTTGGTGACAAGATCTGCAAGTTCTGGAGCTCGATGGCTATGGAGGATTTCGATTGGGGGTGCTCCAAGTTGAAAGAGGGAACCAATAATGGCTTGGCAGTCGAAAATATGATCTGGAGTTAGTTGCGATTGGGGACAGTACCTGCAGATGGGATAGGATTTTATATTAGTTCGTGAAATCTTCATGCCTTTGAAATGTCCAGTACGTAGACTGGCTATTGTAGAGGAGAGGTTTCTTGGGCAGTTTAAATCGGGGATTGTTGCCTTGCTAAAATGCTGGTTGTAGATCCTTCGCCAGGCGACTGCATTCGCATCTGCACAGGTGACTACTCGAGGTTGATCTTTTTCGCGTGCTTCCTTTGCAAGGGCATCTGCACATTCGTTCCCCTCAATTCCAACATGAGCTGGGATCCACTGGAGAGTGCAAGGTATATTTAGTAAATGGAGAAGAGTATTAATTTCTTGCGTTATTGTTGTTTTATCATTATGTAACACTCATAATATTGTTGCCTTTTTCCTTTAAGTGTTTAACACTCATAATATAAACACTTAAAGGAAAAATGCAACAATTTCAAATCGGTCAACCTTTTCTGAGCTAGTAAACGAACCATATCGGTCACCCTTTTTGTTATTTCTTTCAATGGAAAGGCTCAGTCTACGTATATCCCACGTTGATGAGTGTCAGAGACTACTACTACTGGAGATGCCATAACTGCAAAATCATCAAAATAGATGCAATTTCCTAGCAATCAGTAGGATCGTTGTATCCCAGTTGAAAGAGTAACCGGATTTGCCATTTGCATTTGAATTTGCAACCGGAGGGCTACGAGTTCAAAACTAGGTCCAGCCAAAGACACGGGTGCTGGTGTTCGTTGAATCCGTCGTGGCCTCAAATGTCTTCACGTTGGCGCGATGGGAAAGTTTGGAGAGGGTCTACCAGCACAGGTGTGACCTCGTCATCTGACCGTGGCTTAAAGTGAATCTTTCAAATCTTTCTCTTCAGGGGTTGATCCTGGATCGCTGCTAACAGCCCTATGTGTTGCTCTAGTGCTATGTTATTTAAAATGACTACCTCAGACAGTAATTAATCTAGTAAAAGTACAAATTTGATATGTGTTTCGCAAACGATATTTATTAATGTTTCAATTTCATTATTTTTTCAGAATTAAGTTTGTATAGTTAAATTGATTTATATTTGTTTTGTTTCTTGGCAACATAAAAAGTAATAAAATTAATGAATCAAAGATATTCCACAAAAATATTTCAGAATGAAGAGTTTCTTTGTATTTATTGATGTTAAAAACAAAAAATTATTATTTATAACGCTTCATTGTTCTTCATCATTTGTCTGTGGTTAAAAATTACGAGGTGTTATTCTTAGATCTTTCCTGTCGGAATTGATCCCGTACAGTCGCCTAGAGTCCGTTGCTATTGTATTTTTCTAGTGCAATGTTAATTAACTACCTACCTTGTATTGTAAGAGGATGAACCTTCAGATGAAGTTTAAATAGTCACCACTACTTCACTATTGTCTATTTTGAATTTTGTAAACCTTTGGAAGTTTTTATAAACTCCATATCACAAAGATGTGTTGCAATGTGAAGAGAAAAAAATAAACGCTTCAATGAGTGGTTTTTAAAGATATTTTATTTATTTTTTCTCAATCGGCTGCCTCAATCGGCCTGAAGTATGAATAGCCTGCTTGATAAAACTAAGTCCTAGTAATGTCCTTAAGTACAGCTACATAACTCATCCTGTGTTAAGCATTTGTTCACGGATAGTCTGTGTTATTACGTCATTTCTACGACTTACAACAGAATAGTATTTTAAGTTAATGTTTAGTACCTATATGAAACCCAGATCTTCCTCTTTCTTATTATTTTATTGTTCTGTAGTTTACCAGAGATAGATGCTGATCTGGGATTTTACTACGCATTGGCATCGCACAAAATGGTCACGAAAACTTAGAAGGTATTAACATCAACATCTTAAGTAACAGAAAACAACCAAGATACAAAGGCTTGAAACTAAAATGTGATTTCATAACCGGAAAGTAGTTTAATTTCATCGCACATGAGCGACACGACGGGCTACTGGTGACAGCCCAGGACCAACCCCGAAGGGGAAAATCAGAGGATAACACCTCCTCATTTTTAACCACGGTCAGATGACGAGATCGGCTCCTGGCAATCCATTCTCAAAACTTCCATACCACGCCCCAACGTAAGGTCACTGCAGATTTAATGTGTATCAGCCCCCACGAACACGACGGTCCTTGATTTTTATCGTGTTTCGAACTCAAGCCTTCTGGTTTTACATATCCATTACTTCACCAACTAGTGCTCTGCAACCCCTTTTTCTGCGGAAAGCGATTCGATATTGAGCTATGCGCAGTCTCCTGAAATGCCACCTTAAGGAAAAAGTTTTTTAATAGATTTTACACCAATTCCAAGCTTTTTTTAAAGGGCTATCCACTGCAATTATAAATAGTGGAACTTAACCTTTTAACTACGGCTGTAGATTATGATATGCGCAGGTCTTTCTTAGCGCGATTCGTATAACTTTTAAGGTACAACTGCTGTAACGGCCGTAGTCTGAATTCTTTCTTGGCGCGATCATAGTACAACTCCTGTACCAACTGTAGTCTAAAGCCGCGTCCACACCGGAGAAGCAGAGCAAAACATGGATGATTGATTAACCCCGGAGACAGGCTTGATTGGCAGCTCGTTCAGTGTAGACGGTGAACGAACATTTTGAGCACGAGCAAAATGATCCGCTTCTAGTCGGTACATCAAAGGAAAGCAAGTGCTCGTGCTCGCTCTATTTGGACGGCGTTTTTTCGTTCCCTTGCTCGACGTTCAATCAATCACCGGGGTCATCGTTAAGAAACGGGTCGGGGATCGGAACATAGAAATATTTCTATTTCTTCGGATTGTAAAGTGATACTATTATTTAAGTAGTCTATTTGTAAGCATTGTGTGTTTTGCTATACATAGTTGACGATTAGAACTTAGTTGTGAAAATGTAATCTGCCCATATTATAGTGTCAAAATTGATGTGTCCATCCATGTGTATTTAGATGGTCTATATTAGTGGTCTTGGGGAACTTTGCACGTCAAATCTCTGCTATTATAAAATGAAGTGTCCGACCTCCACTACGCAATGTCCGGACGAATCTATTGCACTTACAATAATGAAATTTGGCACACGGGTAGTCCGAAGTTTTTGCAATTTTTGTGTCCAGCCTGAATTTTAAAATTCAATCTAAAACATTTAAAAAATAATTTATTGGAATTTAATTATTATTGTCTTCTTTGGAATAAAAGTTGCATAAAAAGTTAGCAAATTCTAAATGTATTTTTTCCGCTTCCGATTTCATTTTGCGGAGAAAGATTTGTCAGCAGACTAAAGTTTTAACTTTAGTTATGTAGTTCTTTTTTATTATCTCCTTGATCGTACAAGATAGAGTACAATTTTCAACGGATATGAAATCTGCGGAAAATTTCACATCATATCTATACCTAAAAATATGATTTTCGATAAATGAATAATTTTAAATTGAAACTTATATTTTTTCCAACACGAACGCCACTTTCTGTGATGAATGACTTTCGTTTGATTCGAGATATCACAGATTTAATTTCCTACGCTCAAACCATTTCACAGCGAAGAAAAGCAAAAAAAATATATTGACTGGCATTGTTAAGTACTTTTTTGTAAAATCGGGATCGTTAAAGACAGATGAAAATTTCTAACAGATTTGAAAACTGAATAAAATCTAAACCCCTAAATCTCTACCTTTCATTTGATTTTCTTTTAATAAATAATTTTTCAATTAAATATTTATATTTTCGCAAGAGATTGTGACGTCACGCCGATTGGATCTCTTCGCAATTCGAATTTGGCAATGACGAGGTCATTACGGCGTTGCCCGAGGTGTTTGTTTGCGAAGCAAATCATAGTTCATAAAATTCATAATTTAGTTTGCGAAGCAAATCAAATTAGAATTTGCTGGGAATCCATTCCAATAGGCTACGAATTTCCATTTGGTTTGTGAGGCAAACCAATGGCATGATTTTTGTTATCCAATAAGCTTCGCAAACCAAATGGGAATTCTTAGCAATCACCACGCAGTGGCTAGTTTAAGATAAATAAGAGGTGGATATTTAAAATGTATTTAAACTTTTTTGCAATCAAAGAAAATTTAAAATTGTTGCACTGCAATATTAATACGTTTTACCGAAAAATGCCGAATTGAAAGAGACATTCAATATGTTGGAACATATGAGTGAAATAATCAGTAAGAAATTTTTATTTTGTAGGGAAATAATCTGCTAATATCAATTTTGCAAGTACGTATGGATATAAATATATATATATATATATATATATATATATATATATATATATATATATATATATATTAATAAAGTGGTTGCCGCAGCCGCCGTCGCAGGATTGAAAACACGGTTTGTTCAAAATTGTACAGGGTTAACGATGAAGTGGATTATTTTCCGAGGCGGCTATTAGTTTAGGGTTTATTAAGTGTCCCAGTAGGAAAAGCGTAATTTCTACTGCGTGTGAGCAAAAGACATACATTTTCAGTCTTTTGGCTGCTGAGAATATTTTCCATTACGGGTGTCACCAAATGTCGCCTTTTTTGGGAACTTTTCTTCGTATTCCTCTTTAATAAATCTTTAATGATAATATACGCTGCACTCGCGATTATACGCCGACTTCGTAAAGAACGGGACCTTAAAACCATTTGCTTCAAACAATAAGTTTGCAGTTTAACTTCAACACACAACCAACCAGATTGATCGCGAGCACATGGAACATTTTGTGTCCGAGCTGTCAAACCAGAAAAACCAGAGAGATTGATTCACCAAACCTGTCTCCGGGGTTAATCAATCATCCATGTTTTGCTCTGCTTCTCCGGTGTGGACGCGGCTTAACGGTTAATATATGTTTCTGTCTATTGTCTTACAGATGTGCATTGAGTACTGTAAGATGACAACTCTGATGTATAAACGGAAATGCATGGATAATCAGATCACGTATCCGAACGATGAACCAGTGTGCAACAGTCGTAAGTACGAGATGTTCAATTATCAGCATATTCTTTACAATATTAACAACTCACCCATTATAGAGCAGAAGTTGAACTTTTGCATTCCATGAGTTCATTATTATAGCTATAATTTAAGATTAGACGATAGCTTGAGCTTCGGGAAGTTTGTCTTTTCGAAGTTCTTCCTTGTACGTATTTCCCGTGTTTTACACGATAGTTTCACATATAATTGACGTACCGCCTTTTAATAGATGGGAAGAATCGCAATCACACAACAATCCTATGCTTTACCGGATCTAAAACAAACCTGAAGCCTGTCCTCAATTTAGTACGACGTGACATTCCGGCATACCCACACCTAAACCTCATACCAATCGCATGCTACGCACACCTACACCAGTGATAGTTGAACAGGCATATTTGTTAACCCTATTCATCTTTAAATTTATAATATGCGATACAATGAATTTCCAGGTATGACTTTCGTCAAGGAATAATTAGTAACCCGTCAAGATCCATTTTTAAGTTGTAAATATTTGTACGCAAACTTAATTCCTAATGTTAACTTAAATTCTTCTCTACTTAGTATTGCACTAATCGTGCATAAATTATAATTCTCCCTGACTCTCCTAGGCAAAATTAGATCGGCAACAACCACTGACTTGACTCCTCCCATACAATCAATGATAGCGCAATCATTGCACAACATATGCTGCATTTGGCTCATGACAACTAAATCCTCGGACTACGTAATGTCTCTGGATAACAAATGCTGTTCAGTTATCCGAAACTATTCTGGACCTAGCACATTCAACGCGTTCTTTCCGTAGGTGTTGGACCTTATTCCATAAAACCCCAAGATCCACTCCAATCATTCGCGTCGATGCTTTGGTCCGTATAAAACTATATCAGCTATTTGATCACTAGAGTGGACTCTGTCTTGACAGTAATATTCTCTTCAAAACCAACATTAGGCTGGCCGTCTTATATGGTTGTCAAGTTTGAGTATCTACTTGCACAAATAATTTCCTAAATCGTATATTACTTACGGCAGCTAATGTTCCCTATTATGATTGGAATGAAGTCATCCATTCGGATTTAAGAATTCCAGCCACAGCAACTTTCGGTCAAGTTCTTAGAAACCCAACTTCTGGTTCCATACGAAGCACTCAAGTTACTTTCACCTTATGACCCTACTATTAAAAGCTCACAAAAAATACCTAGAGCTATTCTGCACCAACAGTTTCCTACTTTCTTACAGCGCCCTAACGCCGCTGTGGCTTTGTTCCGTTTGGATCCTAAACTTCTATTCCTCTAATTTCTCCCTTTCAACCTGATACTTACAAGTCTAATTAATTGGTTCGCATTTTGACACCAGTAAGTTTAAGTTAAGAACTCGATCGGACAACTAATTTACACGCTAATTTTCTCTGTTAAGTTTAAATCTATTCCCTACCTAACTTCTTATTTTACTTATTTTCCGCAAGTGCACCAGCGGCGCTAACACTTGCAAGCCTAATAGATTGGACCGCGTTCTGACATCAGTAAAGTTTAGGTTAAAGATTCGACCGAACCACTAATTGTATCAAATAGTTTTTTTCGGTTAAGTTTAAAGCTATCTCCTGCCTAACTTTTTTTTAACTTGCTTTCCGCAAGAGCATCAGCGGCGCTGCGGAGCAACCAACAATGCTAAGCAACTTTAGTCGTGACCAGCAGGTGGGAGGAGGACCAATTTCTACATTCTTGCCCTGAGGATACGCTTAACAATTTTGGCTTCATTAACATCAAGACGGAATCATTTCGCCTCTCCACCTACCACCGAAAGGAGATGAAACTCTTTACTTGAGGCGACAGAGTACAACGATGAAGGAAGAAAAGGCTTGATCCTGCTGGTGGCGGGGAGTCTTCAGTTTTTGAGGGAAGTCGAACCGAGACGGACCTGAGTTCCCGATCTTCCGTTTTAAAAAACCTGTGAGATCAAAGTGGCTCAATATGATTAGTCCTCTGTGGACTTAAATGTGAACTCCTCCTATCAACCAATATGTACCATTAATTATTCTCCTATTAAATATTTTGTTTTAAAACAAGGAGAACTAATTATAAAACACAACATTAGATCATAGTTCATGTTCCATCCTATTGTTGACGTTACATTAATTAAGTTATCTAGCCTCTTCTATTTTCATTTGTATTATAAAATAATTTTGTAATTGCTCCCGGACAATCGTTAATATCCTCTTGTGATGCTCCAGTACATTAATTCCACTACCAACCAAAATTTGGCAACTTTCCGGTAAATGGATCCAGATACAGTCGTGCTAGTTTAATTACGCCCACCTTATGATCTGCTAAGTATTTGCTGCTAATATGCCATGCTTGGAGCACCCTCACTCACTGAAGGGTTACCTTTCTGTAAACCGGGCTTTTGCCAGCCAAACTTCAGAACTCAATTTGCTTTGGTGTGTTCTCCTACATAGCGGAACAATGCAATGCTCCTTCTTCATTTTGAAAAAAACCTGATTTTTTATAAAAAGCATCACATTTTCATTTAAAGCCTCACCTCAATTATCTAATACTTTAATATACTATCCGCACTCATAAAAAGGTAACTAGTTACACCGTAATGCCGAACATAGTTTACCCGCTTTGAGAATCCAGCTATCGAAGAAACCTTATGCTTCATTATCATAAGTGGACAAAAATATAAATATTCTGAGTTGTGAAGATAGAAAATTGTTTGGTAGTACAACATAGATTAATATACACAGTCTAGTCCCATTAATGTGACCATCACCTACTTTAGACGTCAACGTGAAATAACCAATCACAAAAGGCAGGTGGCAGCACATTGCAGAGAAGTGTATATAAAGGATGTCCTAGGGCATCGGAAAGCATTTCAATCGTTGGCGTAATGCAGAAACAAAGCGATTTATCCGACATCCAAAAGGGTATGATTATTGGCTTTCGGGCCACATGTAGAAGCATTTCGGAAACGGCTAATTTTGTGAACTGTTCGCGTGCCGCCGTGGGAAAAGTATACCGTGCATGGCAAAATGGCACTATCCAAAATCATCGGCGTGGCACATGTGGTGCACCACGGGCTATAGAAGACAGAGGCGAACGAAGGCTACGGAGATGCGTTCCGGCGAATAGACGTGCAATTGTTGAGCAACTGACCGCCCAGATGAACCAAGGGGCTACCAAGAGTGTATCCTCAACAACGGTTCAGCGAACGTTGCTGCACATGGGCCTCCGCAGCAGACGCCTGGTTAATGCACCTATGCTGACTGCTGTTCATCGGCGACGAAGGCTGGAATTTGCACGCCAGTTCCGCAACTGGACGTCCACAGAGTGGCGACAGGTGGCTTTTTCCGATGAATCACGTTTTATGCTCCATCGGACAGATGGACGTTGGCACATACGGCGTGAAATATCTGAATGCAAACACCCTGCAACAATTGACCGAAGAATCCAGGCTGGAGGAGGGAGCATTATGGTTTGGGGAATGTTTTCCTGGCATTCACTGGGTGCACTCATCATTGTGGAAGGCACGATGGATCAGCACAAGTACGCACCTGTCCTTGCGGATCATTTCCACCCCTACATGCGAATTATTTGCATCTACCAGCAGGACAATGCGAGGTGTCATACAGCTCGCAGTGTAAGTGGGTGGTTCAAAGCGCAAGGATGAGTTTACCGTACTCCCATGGCCAGCAAACTCACCAGATTTAAACCCAATCGAGAATCTGTGGGACCACCTCGATCGGGTTGTTCGCGCCATGGATCCTCAACAGCGTAATCTTCGCAGCTAGCCACGGCACTGGAGTCGGCATGGCTCAACATCCCAGTGAACACCTTCAGAAACCTAGTTGACTCTCTTCCTGCACGTCTCGCAGCGGTCCGCTCTGCCAAAGGTGATTATTCTGGCTTTTGACAGGTGGTCACATTAATGTGACTGGACTGTGTAAATCAAATATTGTTTATATCAGTTAAGGTATATCGATAGAAATGGAGGGTTTAAGTAGTATCAGATTTCTCGTTTGCTTTTCGATTATTGAACTTGCAGTAACCCAGTTGGAAGAACAAAGGATTAGCGACCGGAGGGTTGCGAGTACAAAACTCGACTCAGCTGTCGTGTAAAGGGAGGGGTACACGTTAAATATATCGTGGTTTCAAATGTCCGCACGTTGGGCTGATGTGGACGTTTGGAGAGTGAGGTGACATAATAGGTGTCACCAATACATGAGTGTGCTGCTTCAGTTCGACGTAAAATAACTACCTACCTTGATCTTACTTTTTCGTTTATCATCGTCTCTTCCCTCAACTAATTGCCGACCAACCGGTATAGTGGTTAAGGTGTTAGCCTCTAGATCGGAAGGTTCCTGGTTCGAATCCGTGTCCGGGCATGGATGTTTGTAAACGTATGGTGTAGAGGCAGCTGGTGCACCTTAAATCTGTCGTGGCCGAAAATTCTCACGTTGGGTTGGTGTGGAAGTTTGGAGAGTGGGGTGCCAGCTCAGGTGTTGCTTCGTCATCTGACCGTGGTTCAAAATTACGAGGTGTTGTCCTCGGATCTTTCCCTTAATGGAATGATCCCGGACCGGTGTCAATAGCCCGTTGTGTTGCTCTGGTACGAAGTTAACTAAAATTACCATTACCTAGATCGGAAGGTTCCTGGTTCGAATTCGGGTCCGGGAATGGATGTTTGTAAACGTATGATGTAGAGGCTGCTGGTGCACCTTAAATCTGTCGTGGCCGAAAGTTCTCACGTTGGGTTGGTGTGGAAGTTTGGATAGTGGGGTTCCAGCTCAGGTGTTGCTTCGTCATATGACCGTGGTTCAAAATTACGAGGTGTTGTCCTCGAATCTTTCCCTTAATGGTCTGATCCCGGACCGTCGTCAACAGCCCGTTGTGTTGCTATAGTATGACGTTAACTAAAATTACCATTACCATTACCCTCAACTAATTCTGTTGTGATCAATCAACGACCAGTTCTATATGATGTTTGCATGTTCAGTTTTTTATGATTTTCAGATGACAAGCAAGTGACCGACGCTATCGTTAGAAACTGCACAAGGTTCTGCGGTAATCCTTGCATGTAAGTAGCTAACGTGATGTGATGGCATTTTTTTTCTAAATGAAAAATATTCTTGAAATAAACCCATCGAACGTTAAAATTTTCGGGTGTTCTTTACATGAAAAACTCTGTATAAAATTGTCCACGAGTGAAATTTAATAATACTATTCTAGGATTCTCCTTGGTCACATGTGTTTTATGTACACCCAGTAGGATGATCACTAAATCAACACAGAATGAAAAGCAGTCAATCTTAGCCAAATAAAACTACACTGTTTGGCAATTTTTGATAAACAACCGGTTTTTGCCGTGCAGTGCCCTTAAATGGCGCACAGTTACAGAAAATAACTGAAGAGGGAGCTGTTAGGCAACCTCAACTACTATTTTTCTTTCCAAATAAGAAGCAGGGATGTTTGAATGTAAATCATGTAGTTTTTTTGAGGATTGTGCTTTAATATCATTTTGTGCGGAGTAAATATTGGTTGCATAGTGCCTCTAAAACATAATTTGATTGCGTATGATCGTGGAGGGGTAGTTTAAGTGGTATTGAGGGCATACCATGGGCTGCTTACTCACCAGACTTGAATCCTATAGAGTATGCTTGTAACGCTCTCGGTAGGTGTGTTGCGCAACGAAACCCTCCTCCTTGAACTAGCCTAAAAACTACCTTCTAACAGAAGAATGGGATACTATCCCCGATTCTTTCCTCTACAGTTAAGTTGAAGGCATGGCAAACAGATTCAGAAAGTGCATTAGTGTCGAATGAAGTCACATTCCCTACTGAGGTACCCACTAGGGATGCGACATCGACAGCAAAACATCGATGTTTTTAAAATTCAGTGTATATAAACCTTTTCCCCCATTTCTTAAATCTGGTTTAGCAACTAGTGATGCGACAACGGTTCCAATACATAGATGTTTCTTATAAAACATAAATGTTTTGAAAACATCGACATCGATGACGCATCCCTACTTTTTAAACCCTTCACCCTTGGCCACTTTGGTCTAAAAGTATGTTCAATTTGCTGATTATGAAAATTATGGTACTTGGTTATTTTTTAAATTTTTATAACGGTATATTTTTCAATTAAAAATAAAACATCGACAGCGTAAAAAAATCGACAAGTATAAACATCGATGTTACAAAAACATCGACTCGACTACATCTATGTTAAATGCATGTAAAAAAATCGACAAGTATAAACATCGATGTTACAAAAACATCGACTCGACTACATCTATGTTAAATGCATCGATGTTTTTTTAAAAACATCGATGTTTTGAAAACATCGACATCGATGTCGCATCCCTAGTACCCATATCTGTCGCTATTTCCGGCATTTTCCAAAGAAGCTCAAGGTAATTGGTTTTTATGCTCTTGTTAAAATATTTTTTCCCTGTGGCGAAACGTGCACCATTTTGCTTCATAGAGGTACCATACTACCTCCACTAAATTTTTGGCGAGTTTCAATTCTTGAAGCAATGCTCGTCATTAGTTATAACGGAAAATGTCTCTGTTCTTTAGCAATTGCCAAGCAGTGTATAAAGTTGAACGACGAGTAGTATTCAAATGTTCCGCTGAAGATTGCATATTGAACGATTCATCTGCAGACCTATATTTTCTGTCATCGCTTGATGGTTACTTTAAAATCTCCAAATACAATTAAAATTTTAAGACTTCTTGCTGACAAGCGGCTTAAGTCGACTTCTTTACGTCATTAGGCATCCACTACTGTTCAACCAACAGAAATGCGTTTTTTTTCCCAACTATATGGATACAGGTAAGAAACATTTTTGCGATCTAGGATTTTTATCAAGAGGGGTCGTATACCAGTTAAAAACTGAATTTGCTTAAATTGCTATCACGTGAGAATTTTATTCACATATCTAAATAACTTACTTTATTTGGTGTACTTTTGCAACTTACATTACCTGCCTATATATTGCAAGAGTTCCAACCCTTACAATAACAATTAAAATATCAGTAGAGAAAAAATACAAAATATTAGTGGATAATTATAATTTTACCCCATCCGACCATAAACATTTAGTAATAAGTATTGTTGTGTGGATACTGTATATCGATTCCAATCACGGAGAAACATTTCTTAAGGGAATTGTAAAATAAGGGAAATTTTTGTGAGACTATCAGAGAAATATAAGGGGACTTTTTTTCTAGGATTTTGTTGCCACCTTGACGTGGTATTTTCAAATTTTAAAACTAATAGTATTAAGCTATAGATATGATAGTTTTAATTATGTATTGGAAATTACGATCTAAAAGTTCCATAATTTGTCTGACCAGCTTTTAATCGTATCGATTTTATTCAATTTCAAAACTAATTATACCACAAGAAAGAGTATATTCTAAGGTTTTCAGTGATGTTTTCGAATTTCAAAACTGATAGTATTAAGCTATAAATATGACACTTTTTGTTGAAACTAACGAAAATTTCCCAAAATTACGAAATTTGTAAGAACAACTTTTAATTGTATCGAATTTATTTATTAACCAATTTCAATAATAATTGTATCTTAAAAAGAATACATTCTAAGGTTCCCTGTGATGTTTTGAAACTTAAAAACAAATTGTACAATAATAATGAGTTGTAGGTATGACAGTTTTAACAAACAAAATAACGAAAATGTACCGATTTTTCCCGAATTTCAAAATAATATTATCAGGAACCAGATTGAAAAAAAAAAAAAAAAAACCTCAAGGTGCTAATATTCACGTTTAGCGGAAACCTCAAGGCTGAAGACTAAAAATTTGTACGTGCTTTGCTCACTCGCTTTAGAAATTTCGCTTTACTCAAATTTGACACTTAATGCACCCTGAACTAATAGCCGCATCAGAAAAAATCTTCTCAGTCTTGTTTCCTGTACAATTTTGTTCAAACCGTGTTGATTTCGTAATTTTCTGTTCCGTACTTTCTCGGTAAACCGTCTAAGGATCTAGCGAAAACGAGTTTTCAATCCTACGGCAACGGTAACTTTTTATTAATATAGAGATACATATGCACACGCACTTACACACATCCTTCTATTATATAAATAGAAAGTCATATAAGTTAAAAGTTTATAAGGTTAAATTCCATCGCTTCTTTCCGTTATTTAGAATAATAATGAACACGCATGCAAAAACGTAAAGAAACACTGATTTATCAGAAGAGGCATATATGTATTCTACTTTACTCACCAACTGTTTTTCAGTCGTAAGACCGTAAAAGAAGTGTTTGTTTGTTTGTTTATTGTTATCAAAGTCTTGACGAATCTATGACACCTACAGTAATGGGATTTGCCACACAGGTAGTCCGAATTTTTTTCAATTTTAGGGTCGAGGCGAATTTAAAAATTCATTTTAGAACCATTTTTAAATGAATTTAACGAAATTTAACCATTATTGAATGCAATAGCATAGAAGCAACACCTGCTATAGGAGGTGTTGATAAAAGAGATCATATTCTAAATTTATTTTATTCTTTTCCGTTTTGATTTTTCGCGGAGGACTGATTTTCCAGCCAGATGATAAAAACAAATAATCTTTTAACTGGAGTCACTTAGTTCTTTTTCTATCTCCTAGACCGTTAAAGGTAGAATAAAAATTTCAACGGATTTGAAATCTGCGAAAAATTTTACTAGAGATCGATACTCCAAAATATGATTTTCTTTAAATAAATAATTTTTAAATTGAATATATCTTTTATATTTTCGCAAGAGAGATTGTGACGTCACTGTAAACTTTCTCTTTCCAAAAATAAACAGATTGCATCTTCTGCCCTTCGCGTTAATAAAAAAAAGAAACAGATTCCATTTCCTGCCTTATTAAATTTGAGCGAATGAGAACAAAAAAATTAAAAACATATTGACTGGGATTGGAAAGTTCGTTTTCGTAAAATCGGAATCGTTTAAGATGGATTAAAAATTTCAATGGATTTGAAATCTGTGTAAAATTTTACACCGGACCTTACATCTCGGCGTTGTCCATGTTCGCAAACCAACACCACGGGCCCGGGCAACGCCGGTCTAGCCTAGTTTTTTTTACAAAACCACCTCGAACACTGCGTTTGCATTCTAACAATGAGTTTCTGCGTTGGCAGAATCAATTCCTCTGTCAGAATTGTTTTTCAACTGCATGATAGTTGCATGTGTGTGAACTCAACCCCAGCCTCCTTCTCATAGCATACGTGTTTTATAGGATTCAGCAGCCCAATCCATACAGGAAAACGAAGAGCCCAATCCATCTATATATATAATTCTCTTACGTGGCACGCAAAAAAGACGTTATTTGTAATCGCGTTTTGGCAACACTGTACGATTGTTTGTTTATCGCGAGGTCTCGCGCAACGATTGAATTTATAGCGTTATCAGATGAAATTTTATTGGAAAAAAAAAAGGAAATTTTAATGAGCTGTTGCAGTTAGTTTATAATAGAAATAAAAAAAAGCGCAGAATCTTTTCAGGGCCATTTAAAAAACGGTCCTTTTCAGGGCCAACAATTATAGTTCAACAAGACGCTTGCACTACAACTTTCGGCAACAAACTCAATGAAAAAGTGTGGGTCGTTTGAGTGCTGGGAAAATGTACACACAAACAACATGCTGGGTATTCAATTTCCAAAGCAACGCTCACATTTCGAGTCAAAATTTGCACAAAGTTTTCATTTGAATTCTGATTTTAGAGATACTGTATATATTTTTCTGTAATACAGCAAATTTAGATTTGAAAAATATTTTTTTGGTAACATATTTTGTAAACAATCCCTTCTGCTAGGACACATGTCTTCATTGAGGCGAGCGAAGCGAGCATAGGTTCGCGCAGCGAACCAATATCCTCCGGGGGTTGGCGAGCGTTAGCGAGCAGGGGGTAGGCCCCCTAGTACATGTTATTTCCTCACTGTGTATCAGCTCCGAAGCAACCACTTGAAGGCGTGGTAGCTCTGTTAGAAGACTAGCAGATTAGCAACAGGAGGTTTGCAAGGTCGAAACTCTATCCAACCTATGACCATCCTGTATGTGAATATCCACTTTAAATCTATCGTGGCCTCAAATATACTCTCATTGGTGTGGTGTCGAGTTTGAAGAGTAAGGGGCAGTTCAGGTGTTCCATTCTCTGCAAGATGATGAATTGAACTCGGTGGTCACACTTCGCTCTTTCGCGCACAGCGTGTTGAATCATCTAATTGTTCCATAGTGGCCATTTCGTCGTCTGCAATATGGAATAAAAACTCTAAACATCTTCCACGATCATACTAAGCGTTTGGGAATTCGGAGAGAAATTATGTTTTTATTGTTTATTCGCTATTATATCACGTCTTTAAAATTTGAGTAGATCTTCGGTTATGCAAATATCTACAGACTATTTTTTTTAATTTCGAGGTTGTAAAATTTTTAGAAACAATGGTGTACATTAAGTTTTGGATGACAGTTTTATTAGTAGAAAATTGTATTTTCTTTTATTTGTTGGCGATGTTTGGCTCTAGTTTTTAATACGTTACGTCATAAAATATGAAATTGTCCCTTGTAATATTATGTTAAATGAAGTACTAGCCATTGCGTGGCTAACCTGGCGTTACCCGTTCCCGTGGTGTAAGGCAACACCGTGATGTAAAGTATTAAGCTGGTGTAAAATTTTCCGCAGATTGCAAATCCGTTGAAGATATATTCAATTAAAAATTATTTATTTAAAGAAAATAATATTTTTAAGCATCAATCTAAACTGAAATTTTCCGCAGATTTCAAATAAATTAAAATTTTTACTCTATTTTTAACGGTTTAGGAGATAGAGGAAAAAAAGAACTAAGTGACTCCAGTTAAAACATTTATCAACTGGCTGAGAAATCTATCACGCAAAATCAAAGCGGAAACTTAAAAGATAAATTTCTCCGCGTTCAAAGGATGAAAAAAACTTGGCACGATTCCAAACCCTGACTGCAAGGTCGCATGAGTAGAAAAAGTTATCCGCGTTTAAAAAACCAATTGAGTATAAAACTATGAAATTCATTTTAAAATGTTCTAGATTGAATTTTAAAATTCGTCGCGACCCGAAAATTGCAAATAATTCGGACTACCTGTGTGCCAAATCTCATTGCTGTAAGTGCCATAGAATCGTCAGGATTTTGCGGCCCCAAACAGACAAACAAACAAGCAAACACTTTTTTTTTATAATAGTAGAGACTAGCGTCTTTAACATTTACCTTAAGAGTGCGAAAACCGTTTCATTTAACTTTTGTTATTGTATATTGTTTGTATTACACATAATATATCATCTACATTCCCATACTTTCAGAGACCAAAATTATGAAGTGATATACGATGAAATAAATGATCATCAGGTAAGTCTTTCTTTTTTCCGATTGCTGGAAGCATGGAAGAATTTCGCTATTGTATTATGCCAAAATGATTACTGAATAGAAGAGAAGATTGTAATACACATAGCAAGTGCTCTCAGGAATGAAAGAAGATCCCAACAATGAATCTTCCTTTTCGTAATTAGAAAAGCCGTGGAGCTTGGAAAACGTTACGTTATTTTTGAAATGGTGATTGAAACTAGATTTAGTAGTGCTTATTTTCAGACGAAAAAGTATGTTTTGGCAATGTAGGTGGACTTGTTTTTTCACCTTCTTTTCCTTCGTTGGTTACATGTACTTAATTGCATTTGATGTTAGTTTATATAATTTGTATTCCAATTTGCCATTTCAAAAACAAACAATAGTTTCCATAAATTCACAGCTGGGTATTAAATATTGTATCAAATAAAGGTTTTAGAGAAAATCATAAACAGTTTAAACCGCGGAACCTCAAATATTATTTACTTAAAAACTATGTCTTTAAAGAATGCTTTTTTAACCCTTCTGGTGAGTTTAAAAGTGTCATGTTATGTACAGCCTTTGGTAGCTAGGTATTTAAATTAAAGTACTGGAGCAACACAACGTGCTAGACGACGGTCCGGGATTAATCCCAAGCGAAAGATTCGAGGACGACACCACGTAATTTTAACCACGGTCAGATGACGAAGCAACACCTGAGCTGGCTGCCCATTCTCCAAACTCGTTCAACTTCTGGAGTAGAAACCTAATTCAGAGGGTCACTAGTTCTGTGTGAGGGACAATTTGTCTGTCCTACTTGGAGCAGAACAACCTTTTAGTCATAGGGAAGTTGTGTATCGATCAGGTACATCGTCCTTAGCAACATTGACCAGATCTTGGACGATGTATTTTGTCGAAATACTTGAAGAATTAAGTTAGCGCACTCGAATTTGTGTCGAAATCATTTGCAAGGCTCCAAGCCGAGATGAGTTATTACGTGAAATGAAAATTAAATCACTTAATTTAATGGAATGTGATAGGAGGAACCGTCTGGTGTCTTTTACTCATAACTATGGCAACTTTTTGCAACAAATGCAACTTTTTTTCACACGTTCTACGCTGCATATAAAGTACTAAAACCAAAATTCTTGATACATGTGGTGTATAGCAAGCGAGTTATAACCGCAACATAAATGCAACTTTCTGCATAAATACAACCCCTGGAACTTTTTAAAATTTAGCTTAAAATTAATTAATATGAAATTATTTTTTTTGCCCTCTCAATCTACCCTTCGATCACGTGTGTTTGATCTTACGAACGCCGAAGTATTGCGTATCAAACAAGCAGTTCATGGAAAGAAGGTGTTCGTCCCAACAGACGAAAGTGAAAAAAAAACAAGTTCTTTAACACATTGGTTGGTACTCTTGATAATCCAGAGGAAACTTGCATAATCGACTGCAGAGTTTGCGAGGTGAGTGTCGATCATCAATATGTTCGCTTTGTCGATGACGTTTTAAAATCTCTGAATATTGAGGTAAAGAATATTGAGTTTCTGCTATCCAATATAGCACATTATATGACTGCGGCTGGCTCAGTTTTTCAATGTTAAAGAAATTCCTGGCCAAGGATCGGCCTTTCAACATTCTTCTGTATTTAATGATGTATTATAATACTGTTGTACACGACTAAAATTGTCAATATATTTTGAATTTTTCATTTTTTACCAATAATTTATTTTAGATTTTAGTGTATCAAAATAAAAGCAACTTTATTTCCATAAATGGCAACCTTAGGGACCAATGATAAATGCAACTTTTCCCATTTTTACTGCAACCAAAAAGTTACCGTACTCATAACTGAAATACCTGTGAAAATAAAGAAACCCTGGGTCTATTTACTCACGAGGTAGTTTTACATTGATGTAGACTGCCTTTTCATGGAGGATTATTATTTTTTTACTTGGGTTCCTTCAACTACGTACATTGCGGTCCCCCAGTACAAGTCAAAATGATGCAGTTTTGAATAATAGACTAGATCTGCATCATAAACGAAAGATTATATCCGAATTTTGCACATTTACACAATCCAAGCTCACTCATTTGAATTCGGAAGTTACATATGTTTCTGTAAATTTTCTTACAATTGTGACTTCAATAATTAATTTTAAATATTGCTTTGTAAAGTAGAAAATATACACATTGCGCTGAAGTAACTTAATCGTTTAATATTTACCTTATACTCTCTTTAATTGAATTTTTTCCCCAATGGCAGGCACATATGAACTGAATCATTGCTCACTACAAGGTCGGAATTGATGGCCACTTGTGAAGGAGCACCCAGTGGGAGAACCATCATTGCCCCTAACAGAGGACAACACTATTTACATCCATGCCCTGACCCCGGATTCGTACCAGGAACCTTCTAATCCAGAGGCCAACACCTTAACCACTAGACCGGTTGGTCGGCAGTTGATTTTAATTGAAGTAAAAAACACCCTGCCGATCAACCGGTCTGGCTGTTAAGGTGTTAGCCACTAGATAGGAAGGTTTCTCGTTCGAATCAGTGCACGGATGTTTGTAAGCGTATGTTGTAGAGGCGGCTGGTGCACCTTAAATCTGTGGTGACCGAAAGTCCTCACGTTGGGTTGATGTGGAAGTTTGGAGAGTGGGGTGCCAGCTCAAGTGTTGGCTCGTCATTTGACTATGTTTCAAAATGACGCGGTGTTGTACTCGGATCTTTTCCTTAGGGGATTCAGTTCAGTTGTTGCTTCGTCATCTGACCGTGGTTCAAAATTACGAGGTGTTGTCCTCAGATCTTGCCCTTAAGGGACTCATCCCGGACAGTCGCCAATAGCCCGTTGTGTTGCTCTAGTACGACGTAAACTAAAATAATTACCAATTTACCTTAGGGGATTTATCACAAACCGTCGTCAATAGCTCTTTGTGTAGGTCTAGTACGACGTTAATTAAAAATTACAATTAACCTTCCAATTCGACGGCATTTTTGGGCCCGGTGCACAAATCCGGTTTTTCAACGGGCGGCGCCGCTGCCGCAACGCAAGTGCGGTCTGAGCTACATTAGAACCAATGGAGCAGTGCATACATACCTCCAGCGCCGCGAAGCACGTCCAACTTGCGTGCAGTTTGTACCGCAGTTCCTCACGGCTCCGCACAGTCGCTGCACATGAATCTCCGTTCTGAAGTACCTTGTTTTCATAAACAAATGGAATATAAATAATAATTAATAAATGGTTGTATCCAGTAACGTCTATTTTGTTTCAAAATATACTTTTTTTTTTACACCAAGTAAGCGAAATAAACACGTTTTCTTCGATAGAATATTTATCGCAAATGGCGCGAAATGAGTTCGAGCGTCATTTCACGGTTATGTGTGCATAGTTGGGCTTCGGTGCCGCAGTGGTGCCGCACGTTGAAAAACCGGATGTGTGCACCGGTCCTTAGTTTGAACGATCGACTTCATGTACAGTAGTAATAATTATTAGTTTGGAAAACTTTTTTAACGTTTAAAATTTAAACTACTGTCTGTACAACAGTTGTATCTTCATCGTGCCAAAAAGGCATTTAGACTACGGCCAGTATGGCAGCTGTACCCTTGAAAGTTATAAGAATCGCGCCAAAAACGATTTTCCTCAGTTATAACTATAGTCGTATTCAAAAGGTAGGAACATAAAAATACTTTTAATGATGAAATTTCGATGTGTGCTAATGCTCATCATTTATTCCCTCATTTAGTGTGGATTCAATAGCTTTGCAGAATGGTGCAAGTAAGTTATTACGTTTACATTTGCTAACTTCAGTTACACTTTGGTATAATTTTGTCTGTAAAAATGTTAAATTCCTCACATTTCCCAAGAGTCTGCTCCTTATGGGATTGTACTTCTCCCGAAAAATTCTGAACAGTAATTAAAATATTTCTTCATTTATTAACACAGTAATCTGAAATACGAAAATGATAAGAATGGAATATATAGGTGAACAATAATATAAACATTATAGATAAAGAACATCGAATATGATGTGCTCGATTTTTCACGAAATTAATCAGTTAGATTAAATTGATTAACTAATTAATGATTCGTTGAAAATTGCAGATTTTAAACTTTCTTATCTTTAATTGGATTTTCGTTCTTTATAATTACTTTAACTCTCCTCATGGTTGTCTCGATGAGGTATCTATCTCGTCTTTAGCAGTAGTGACTGAACCCTTTTGGACGAGATATTTCGTCATTAAAAAACAAACTACACAGATGGTGTTATTGGCATCATAAAAAAATTGGCAATATTTTGGTAACGATATACGCTTATATGGACCGAAGCATTAGAATACTACAAGTTTTTGAGAAAAAATGCTTTATTATTGCATTTAGAAAAGGGCAGGGCCTCCTTTTGCTTGTGTTACAGCTGCAACACGTCGTGGCATACTTTCTACAAGTTCTCTGGAAGGTCTTGGCAGGAATAGCTCACCATATCTCGTGCAAGGCTGTGAGAAGTGATTGTTGTGAAGATGGATATGCGTGAAGGTGTCTTACTCGTCGCTCCATTTTGTCACCGAAGTACTCGATCGGATTGAGATCGGGGCTATGAACAGGCAATCGAGCAAATTCACCTCCTTTTCAGGAAACCAGTCCAGCATACGATCTGCAGTATGACATTAAGCTCGATCCTGTTGGAAGAAACAGCCGTAGAAATGCCATAGTGTAGGCAAGGCCGAATGATCCAGAACGTTGAGGTACACGTCAGCGTTGTAACGTCGTGGGTATAGTTTGCGTGGCGAGTGGCTTGAAGATAAATAAAACGACATTTAAAATTACAGCACATTTAACTAATTATAGAAGAATACATATAAGTTAAAACTATTTCGAGGCTGATAGAGATTGTACAAAATAGGGTTTCAGTCCCGCGGCTTCAAGCGGAGCAGAGTCGTGCTGCGTCCGCTCACGTTTCGGTTTTCCACGATTCTCCTTTTCTCGAGAGAAGACCCCACACGTTCTTCCGAAGCTGCTATCGCCCAAAGAGAAGGGGATACCCCCATCCGGTCATAAATTCATGGACCACCATGATAGTTGTGGTCAGAGGGACCCCCTACCGAGCCGCTACAGCGTTCATCATGGTACTAGGTATATAAAGCAATGAGTCGATTCCTGACCAGGAAAAACAACTTCACACAAAGATGGATCATCTTCCAGATTTCTGCAGTTTCCAAATACTTTTTTCTATATATTGTATATCGTCCTAGGCAAATTTGTTCAGATCTTAATGAACGAGATACCTCGTTGAAACCACATGGAGGGTTAACTAGTGACAATCTGCTACAAGAAAATTAAAATTATAACATTTGCATAAAAGTAATTGTTGTCAATTTTAACTAAAGTATGATACATCGTACTGCTCAATCCTTCTGTTGATCGTCTTGCCTTGGTATCTCGTCATTAGCAGATCTTGATGGATGAGGTATCTCGTTGAAACCACTTGGTGTATATAAGTAACCCCGGATGATAATTACATTTCCAGTCAGTCACTGTGATAATGGAATCTTATAAGGGTTCGTCAATCACTTTTAAAAACAAGTGATTGGCAAGCGAATAGCTTCCAACCTTCGAATGAACCTTCAAATTCAAATGAGTATTAGTTTTAGCTTTCAGTCTCTTTGTTAAATAACTTTTAACGTTCTCGCTCATTTATAAATAACAATTCAAAATTCTACTAAAGTTGATAAACTTTTTTTCTGTTTCCTAATTAAATAAAAAAACAATTTTGTAAAATCTAAAAAATCGTTTCTTCTCTAAAATGTATAACTATTAACGAGGGAAGTTCTCTTAGTGCGTCTATCTACCAAGACATTTTAGCCCAGGTGCAGAATTATATTCCGTGTTTTGCAACACAACTCAAAGCAATTGCAATTGTTCTGCAGGCATTTTGTCCGAATTTCGAAAACTGCTGTAAAATCAAAAACAGACGTAAAACACAATTATTGGCTAAATATGTATTACATAATTATAACAAAACATCAAAATTAATTTACTTTATTTATTTAAAACCAAAGCATGCTTTTGGAATTTCCAATTCTGTAGATAACTTTTGAAGTTAAATATTTTGTCATTGATATAGATGTTATTTATAAAGTGTTTATGGTAATTTGTGTGGTGTAGGGAGGTTGTTTCGTGGCTAGAAAAGAAACAAAGGTAGGGCAAAAGGAGCGCGATTCACACTGCAGAACATCGTAACTCATGATTGAAAAAAATAACGGCCAAAATTTTCGTAAAATTAAGGAAACATTGTTCTACAAAGACTTTGTTTACTCTGTAACGTACGTCGCAATTTTAAGTACTTTCTGCTCCCGGGCATTTGAGTTTCATTCGGGACAAACGAGATAGAGCAATTGTTTCCCTACTCTAAAATTTATAGCTACAGTCATTTTTCAGGTCATTAAAATCCATTTGTATTAAATAATCTTAAATATTTTTTTATATAATTCATATTTTTTCTGTGTGTTTAGGAACAGTTTTGTTCTACTTGATGTCTTATTCAACCGCTACACGATTACCAGCATTTCCTATCATCCCAAATTCGATGTAAGTGTTTTATTACGTATTTTATGTGCTTGACACACACAACATTGCTCAGATGGCAAAATGTTGAAAATCACTTTTCTCAAAAAGTTGAGTAAATCCTATCCTGGAGTCTGGTTTGTTAATGTTTAGAAGGTGTTAAAATGTCGTAACTCTTCCTATTTCAGTTTATGAGAAAACACAGGTGGAAAATTGTAATAAGTCAAAAACTACATAACCACATGTTGAATCTTGAATCTTAAAATTGCTGTCACGAAAAATTAAAAAAAAAAGGACGTAAAAAAAATTGACTTTGGCATCAGAGCACAGAAATACCGTGATTTATTCTGGTTAATAAATATTTGCATGTAGGTATTTCATTTAACGTCACACTGAATCAACACAACTGGCTATTGGCGATAAACCGGGATCAAACCCGAAGGGAAGGAACGAAGGACACCACCACATAATTTTGAACAACGGACAGGTGACGACCTGAGCAGGCACCTCACTCTCCAAAATTCCACACCACGTCAACGTGAGGACATTTGAGGCCACGACAGATATAACATGCACCAGCTTCTTTTGTACACTATGATCTTTGGTTGGATTTAAACTCATAATCTTCCGGTTGCTAATCCTTAACACTTCCAAACTCACTACCTCGATCACTGAATTATTCTGTAAACACACTGAAGAAATTAAAATTGGAGAATGGCTCTCTTCAGAGCCACATTATAACACTCTTACTTGGAAAAACATCAATTAGAATCAGTATCAATCAGATAAATTAGAAATGTATCTATTAGAAAAGTACCTTAAGGAAACTCAGCGAACTCCACATTATATTTATCTAACAATTATAGTAAATTAGCTGAAAATCCCGCCGTTGCTCGTGTTTCCAATATGACCGCGACATTTCCCTGTGTTAACACAAATGCACAAACCCTGTAAAACGTGTTTCCTACCGCGATCACTAAAATATGACCACGACATTTCCCAGTGTTAACTCAAATACACAAATCTGGCTGAACGTGTTTTCTTATCCATGTCCATTTATTGCAGGAAAACAAACTTTAGATTTTAAAATTGTGGCTTCGATGGACACTTTTAGGACTACCCGTGTGTCAATTTTCATGGCTACAGATTGGTCTGAAGACAGGAAATAAATAGTCTATGTTTTCCGCAGTGTTCTAAAGTATACGTATACCAAATATGGTGTGGATTGGTAAAACGGTGTAGATCTGTATACATAGAGAATACACACATCCTTTTAAATGTATATGTATGTATATACAGGGGTTGGACAAAATAATATGAACACTTGTAAAAAAATAGCACTCGAAAGAAATCTCTCATCCTACTCCTGCCCTCTAGCATGAAGGGTACCACCTAGCGGATGAGAAAGTACACACATCAGTCTGCTACTAGCAGTGATAGAAGACGGATGCGAAATATATTTCTGTGTTAAAATTGCGTTATGACTGACCTCTCTGATTTAGAAAGAGGCATGATTGTTGGGGATTGATTGTCTTGCTGGAGCCTCGGTAACGATAACGGCCACCCTTCTAGGTGTTGGGAGAAGTAACAGTGTCGACTGTAATGTCAGCATATTTTAAACAGCTAAAAACATCATCTAAAAAGTAATGCCGTGTAATGCCTTGAAGCGACGAATATGGTGTCGTGAGTATAAAAATTTGACACAACAATAATGGGAAAATGTAATATGGTCAGACGAATCGTCGTTCACATTTTATTTCCAACAAATGGACGTGTTTACGTTTGAAAAACGTCATCAGAAGCCTATTAAGTTGACTGTCTTCGGCCTTCGGTTAAGCATGGCGGCTGTTCAGTGATGATCTGGGGTGCGATATCACATCGTGGTCTTGGCCCACTTGTTGTTCTGAATGGCCGTGATACAGGAGAGGATTATGTCAGTCTTCTTTCCAACCATCTTCACCCAATGGTGCAAACTCTATTTCCTGATAAACGGCCAGTCTTCCAAGATGATAATGCCCCCATTTACACCTGTGGAATTGCCCGCGACTGATTTTATGAACACGACTATGAAATGGAGCATCTCATCTGGCCCCTTCAGTACCCTGATCTCTATATAATTGAACCTTTGTGGGGTATTTTGGAAAAAAAGCTACGCTGTCGGTTTCCCACTTCAAGGACACTTTCTGAATTAGGGACTTTTTTGCAATTTGAGTGGGAACGTATCCTTCTGAATGTTGTACGTGACTTGTATTTGTCAATTCCACGTCGAATACAAGCTGCAATTCATGTAAAAGGAGGACCAACGGCCTATTAATTAAAAAAAATCTCTTTTCACAGGTGTTTATATTATTTTGTCCAACCCCTATAGAAAACCAGTCGAGTTCGATGATGTTACTGCAAATCAGTCCATGTGTATTCTTCAGATCGTGCAATCCCCGGACATCTGAATAAAAATTGAGAATAACGTGAATATATATTTCTCATGATGCAAAATGAATCATGAGAATGCATATTGAATATTTAGGACAATACGAGAGAATGCAAATTGAATACTTGAGGACATCATAAGAGAGCATATTGAATATTTGACATCATGAGAGTGCATGTTGAATATTTGAGGACATCATAAGAGTACATATTGAATATTTTACAACATCATGAGAGTGTATGTTCAATATTTGAGGACATCATGAGAATAATGATTGAATATTTAAACACAAATGAACATTTCTCACGATATAAAGTGAATCATGAGAAATGATCACTAGTCCTCAAATAAATCCTTACGGTTTTACGTGTTTCTATACCAATAATAACCCATTTTACCTTATTTCAGCACACTCAAATATTCCAAACTACTAGATTACCTTGTTCAATTCGCAAAACTCCTTTCCATTCTATAAGAGCACATTATATCAGTCTCACAGAAACGAACTACTACTTGACATAGTACAAAATTTACATGTTGCTATGGTTTCATTTTAGTTATTCGAGATGGATCTATCAAAATTAAAAGTTACCAAAAGATTTAAAATATATTTCCAAACTGTCCTGCTATGATGATTTTAACTTTCATTTCGCGTTTCCACTTGCTCTCGTATCGTTGTCGTCTTTAGTTCAATGCAAAATGCCCAACATTTTCAGTGGATTTTGGATAGTGTCTGATTAACCCTCCTGTAGGTTGTCTGCATTAGGCGCCTCGTCATTACAAAACTGACCTGATCTTGATGGACCGCATATCTCGTCATTAGAAGAAAAGTGACCAAGTCTTGATCTCGTCATCATTAAATAAATCAACAATGACGAAGTATTTCGTCATACTCGAAGGAAGATCTGTTCCAAACACATTGTTTTTGAATTGAGTTTGAGTTTATTTATTTGGAATACAAAATTATTAATTTACCAGTGAAAAGTTGTCATTTGTGTAATACAGAGGCTGTTCACACATTTTTTAGACAGTGTATATTGTATTCACAAAACTAAATTACATAAAATTCTTGTGTTTAAATGTTCTATTTGATATTCTGAACTATCTTTCGACACTTTCCAGGATAATAATGCCTTTTAAAGTGTCAGAAGAGGTATTCTATCCCATTCCTCCTGAACAGCTTTCCAGAGTCCTGTAAGGGTTGTGGGACGATATTTGGATAATGCAGATTTCATAAGTCCGAAAGCACAAAAATCCATAGGTGATACATCGGGAGATTTAGAAGGGATATCAGTGAAGGGTATGGCCTTGATATCGGTTTTTTGTTCCATTTCTTATAGAAAATTTACAGTGGATTTTGATGTGTGACTGCTAGCTTTGTCTTGATAGAGTTCCACAGATTGATGGCACAGTGGGTAAAGCGATGGTATTTCATTCAGAAAAATTGGCAATAAAATATGTTCCTAATAGTATTTGGAGTTAATCTTGACATTTTTTCCCACTCTTCTTATTTTTAACTTGCCATTATATGAAAAACCAGCAACAATCATGAATCCCTTAGAAAAACTTTCTTTCGATTCTGCGAACCATGTACTTAATTTTTTTCTCCCCTTTTATGATAATAAATGGCTTTTTTTTTTGCAATCATTTAAATACACCCGTGATTCATCTATTGTGACAATTTTTTTCCATTTTTCTTTGGATAAGTGTTTTCATATAGAATTCGGCAGCGTGTCCTGCGTTCGGCGATATGCTTTGGAGAAAGACGATGCACATTGCGTTTTTTTGCTTTCTTGAGATTTAAATCAACGTTTATCATTTTGTTTACAGTGGACACCAAGCATTTTAATGATTTTGCAACTGTCCTTTGACTAGGGGGATTTTCTTTTAACAGTAAACAACGTACCTTTGCAATAGTCGAAGATGTCCGTTTCTTCCTTGGATACTTGTTTGGAATTTTTGTCCCACTTGAGGCTCCAATTTGAAGTTTTTTTCATTTCTTGTTGACGATATTACCTATCGACGCTTTAGATACCACAAAACCATGACTCTCACATCGTTTTGGGGTAACGGAATATGAATATTTCTCTTCGGAAAGAGCATAAATATAGCCTTCGAACCACTGCTTCTTTAAAAACGCCATTTTGAATAAAAACAAACCTCTCAAGCCGCAGACGATAATTTTGACTTTTAAAAACATAGTACAACTGCAATTATTTATTTTACAGCAAACGATTTTTTATTACCGCTAACCAAAATCGTCTAAAAAATGTGCGAACAGCCTCTGTAGTTTTTAAGGATCACGAAATGACAGAAAATTATTTTTAGCAAACCATTTTGACCCCAGCATTGCTTTAACCATTGGCGCTTGTCTGAAAATTATGCATTTATGTTTTCACATAGTTCTTTCTTTTCAGAGCATTGAGCTGTTCAGTTACATCGGTGGTTACATTGGAATGTGGATCGGCCTTTCTCTGGTGTCACTCTTCGATCTCATCGAAATCCTGTGCCACCTCGCCTACTACCCCGTAGAACTCAAGAATTCGAAAAAGAATATGTTTCACAGGAGACACAGACGCATCGACACTTATTGATTCCTCCAATAGTCAATAATGTAATTAGAGTAGAAATCAGAAATACAAATTTGCGAAAGCACACTCAATAAGGAATAAAAATATTTGCACTCCAGCGGGTGTCTTATGTTTTGATTTCAAACATACGAATGATAAAGGGAAACTTAGAAATCCAATCTTCCAGGCGGTTTTGACGAGACATCGTGTCTATCAAGATCTGTCCAATTTTGCTAAAGACAAAATATCTCGTCATTAAGATGCTGCCAATTTTTTGACGATAATGAGAGCTTTGATCGGAAGTAATAGATTCATTTTTTTGTACCATGTAAAAGCGTTTCGATTTATAACGAGAACAGCTTTGACACAAAGACTTTTGTATAATACGCTCATGTAACGTTTTTTTGGCGTGCTTTTTGTAGCGAGTTGTGGCGGGCAAAGACAACCTCGCATTAGCAAGATTATGGGGATACTTCAATCTCTTTAAAAAATTTTTTGTTAATCATTATATATTTTTATTTTGCCATAACTGAGCCGCGGTAGCTCAGTCAGTAGAGCGTCGGGCTCGCATCAGAAGTGTTGTGGGTTCTGTCCTCGGCGGAGCCTACAATTCGGATGATTGCGATATCGGCGCTTCGACCTGGCTAAAGACCGTAGTGTTCACTAATGGTGACTGGGGCACGTTAAATAGGCCGTGGTCACAATGTCCCCCATGTTCCCATACCAAATCAATACCTCTGGGGGTACCTGATCAGGGGGTTATCGGGGCCTCTGATTGGGATCTAAATTACGATATGTGTGAGTGAAAGGATGTATGAAAGGGGCCTTCCTGTAAAACGGATGTGTCATGTATGTCGAGCAAAGTCGGACTTCCTCCCAATGGGGCTCAATAACATGGAAGGCGCACCCCCCTCGCCTCTTGCCGTCTTCGATGGGCCTGGCACTCCTCTGGTCTGCCAGTGTAGGCATGAAAAACAACAAACAACAACATTTTGCCATACCAAAATACCTCTAAATTGCTTGAATTAATATGATATTTCATAAGATTCGTATTATACAACCTGGTTCCTCTATAGACTTTAAACTAATAAAATTATTTTTAACTTAGACAAACTTCTGTAACAATATTTCAGAAAAATGTGATACTTTTCATTAAAGTAACTTACCAAAAAATAGTCAAATATTCAGTTGCGTGGATTTTTTTTTTATGATCTTAAAATTGGTTTCGTTAATTTTGAATTCTTTTAAGCTTTGCCGAAAACGCGGTATATTGTGCGTTTTCAAAGAAAATCTTCCTTAGCGAAAGAAAAAGTTCGCCAAAAGCATTTCAACAAACAAAGTTATACACTCATTGCCATAAAAATTTGCGCACCAAGAAATAATTATTTGATCGCAACGAAACTTGGCATAAAGGTACCTGTTGGTCAGATATGCAAATGCTTAGAAATGCAGATGGATTGCGCATTTCGTAATGCCACTAGAGGGCGTTGAACTTCGTTCTCCTTGGAGTATAAAACAGGTAAGCAGAGCTTGTTTGAGTGTACTTAATATTTTGCAAAGGAAACGCGGAGGTAAACATGCCGTTACGCCGCCATAGAAGACAATATGAGCGTCTGTCAGAGTTCGAGAGGGGAAGATTCGTCGGGATGATGGAAGCTGGGTGGTTAGCTCGGCGAGTAGCTCGTCAAGTAGGCCGTTCTGCTTTTACTGTGAGGAGGTGTTGGGACCAGTGGACAGAAGAGACGTCGTTTACACGGCGACCAGCCTAAGGACGCCCACAACAGACCAGTCGTCGAGAAGACCGTCACATCATACGAAACGCACGCGTAGAGCCAACTGCCTCATTGGCCGCTATCCAAACACAGGCAGCACCTTTGCTACGGGCCCCTGTGTCTTCCCGAACCATCGCAAGGCGCCTGGATGAAGGACATTTGATATAGCGGGGCCCATTACGTGTGCTACCAATGACACCCACCCACCGACATCTCCGTTTGGAGTGGTGTAGTGCACGAAGGGATTGGACTGCAACGCAATGGAATCAGGTCGTCTTCAGCGACGAATCTAGATTAAATTTGAGCAGTGATGACAATCATGTTCGTGTGTGGAGGCCCCTTGGTCTCAAAATATCCCATAGTAACAGAAGACATCATACGAAACTTGTATGCCTCAATGCCCGCTCGTATCGCATCGTGCATTCGCGCTAGAGGGGGGTCCGACAAAGTACTAAAACTTCTATTCATTTGTACTTTTTTCTGCAATAAATGGTCCTTTTTCTTTGATTTTCTAATATCAAAGTAGTAATTACATGTGTAAAATTTCGTTTCATTTTGACTTTTTCTTGTGCAAAAGAGGGTAGTGCACGTTAAACCAGTTGTGGCCGGAAATGTCATCACATTGGCGCGTTTTGGATATTTGGATAGGGGGGTGCCAGCTAACATGTGACACGTCATCTAACATGTAACACGTCATCTTACCAAGGTTCAAACTTCGAGGTGTTGTCTTCGATCTTTCCCTTTGGGTTTGATCCCAGAACCAACTATCGGTCCCAGACCAATAGCTCGTTATGATGCTCCAATGCGATGTTAATTAAATACCTACCCTATAATCGTTTGTTTTGTCACACTCTCTAAGGGTAGTTTTTGCTCCACTAAGGGGAAATAAATTGGAATACGCCTTAAAAACCAATATAAAAGTTTGATTTTATTTCATTTGTCATGTTTGACTTTTAAAACAGATTCAACTCATATCAATTTTAATACATTGTAATTTGTAACATATATCAGCAATCATGGAAAGTTAAGGAAGCGATCAATCATACAATACATCAATTTTGTATTTTAACAAAATTCAGGTAACGAAAAAACAAAGAAATCAGAGAAATTTTTATCATGCATAGGGCATGTAAAATCATCTCATTGCAAAACAATAATCCAATAAAGTCCATTGTATAAAATGTTTATTTGGTTTATTTTGAGGGTTTATATTCAGTCCTACAATTGTATTGCAAGTAACGTTGTCTGTGAGAAAGACGACAAACTGTTCACGAAACGAACGAAGATATCACTATTCTATTGTTTCTTTACTTTTCATATAGCTTCGCATCATCAACGCTTTTTCGTTGCTCCACGAAACAATAAAAAATAAATTGTTCAAAAGTTACACGTTAGATGGCAGCACGAATAATGAATTTCTTTGATAACTCTTAAATAACGCGCGCGCGTTCTTAACTTAAATTCCGTTTAAAATTAGTTGAATGTTCGGGGAAAGACCGTCTACTATTTTTTACGTGGGAAGAGTAGAAAAAGGTAGCAAAACATTTTTTCTTTCTGCTCAATCGTGTTTCCCAAATATTAGGAAATTATAATTTGGAAAGAAATAGACTGCGCCGCCGTTGGCTTCTCCGTTGTGTTTTTAACGTGGAATCATGTGTGTATAACATTGTACCCATGGTCATAAATAAAGTATTCTGTAGCAATAGTGATATTTTGTTACAACATTGCTACACAATACTTTACATTGTTTGGAAAAGTCTTTGGATGACGGAATCATCGTTTAACTATCAGCAACGCTTATACGTTAGGATAAAGTTGAACTATGTTAAAAAATTATTTTAAGGTGACGTAAATGAAGTTTGTATTTTTCTGTGAAATACTAGTAATTTGTGTGTGATCTCCTCTCGATCAATATTCAAGCAAATCAACCCGAGCAAAGTCCGTTAATTCGCCTAGACATATACAGAACGAAACCTTCATAAAAATATAAAGAATTACATAAAATGTAGTGCTTTATTACATTTGGAACCTAATTAAATTTACTCATCATTTGGACTATAATGCAGTTAAAAAAGACATGATTTAAATCTTAGTTACATAACTCTAATTAAATCATGAAATATTTTTTAGTTTCCTTCATACTAAGTATTTCTATTTTACTACTCGGTTACTCATATTAGCCATTTCTTTAGAACTCGGAAATTAACTTTGAAATTTAAGTCTAGTGCACTAAACAGCATGCTAACTTTTAAATATAAACTCTACGTATAAAAAGTATTAAAATTTCTAGATAAAATTTTGAATTTCGAACTTACCTGTACCCATATGATGTGACACATTTGAAAATTTATCAATGTCCCCTCCACACCTTAGCGTATAATCAATACCTAATTTTAAATATTGCTTAATTACTTCATTTCATTGAAATCAATGGGACTATTTCGATACTTTTACTTGTTTGTTTGCAGCATTGGCAATTGGAAAGATTCGAAAAAAATTGCAGAACTTTTATTACCTTTTAAACGGTACATTTACTGGAATATTTGGCTTCGAATTTGTAAAATTGAAGTAGGAATTTTTAATGGTACCTGTCTTTGAAAATAATATTGGTGGATATCAGGACGGGGAGGTTGTTTTAATAATTCCTCATATTGCGACAGTGTAAAAATAAACTTAACTGGAATATACACTCATTGCCATAAAAATTTGCGCACCAAGAAAGAGTCGTCAAAATGAAACACAATTTACACATGTAAGTACTACTTTGATATAAGTAAGTGATTAGAAAATCAAAGAAAAAGGATCATTTATTGCAGAAAAAAGTACAAATGAACGGGAGTTTTAGTACTCTGTAGGACATCCTCTAGCGCGAATGCACGATACGATACGAGAGGGCATTGATGCATACAAGTTCCGTATGATGTCCTGAGACATCTCGTTCCACAGTTGCTGTAAACGCGCCTCTAGTTCGACCAAACTCGTAGGGCGTCCAACTTGCCGTCCCAAATGATCTCAGATATGCTCGATTGGTGACAAACATGGGGATCGAGCAAGGCCAGGGAACGGTGGTAATATGGCCGAGGCAGTCTTGTGACATCCTTGCTGTGTGTGGCCGAGTATTGTCGTGTTGAAAAATGGCTCCTGGGAGCCCTGCCATGAGTGGCATCACATGTGGCTGAAGGATGTCATGGACAAACCGCTGGGCTGTAATTGTGTCATGGATCAATATTAGGGGTGACCGTGTATCGTAAGTAATGGCACCCCATACCATCACACCAGCTGTGGGAGCGGTGTGTCGCTGTAAAGCGAAGGCAGAATTGAGGCGTTCGCAACGACCAGATTTTATTCTTCGGCCAGCATGTTAGAGGTGCTCAAAAATTAAAACCCACAAACCACACACTTGCAGTGCTCCTTGATATCTCTAAGGTCTTTAAAAAAGTTTGGAAGAACAGGCTAATCATCAAGCTGTATGAGGACTTCAAACTTACCGGGAAGTCTCCTCCTTGGATTTTTGATTTCTTGAGTCATGGAACCATTAAAGTTAAATTTAACCAATCCTATTCACAGTGTTTTGGGATGGTACAAGGAGTACCACAGGGCTCAGTTTTGAGTCCGATCCTCTTTTCTCTTTATTTGGCAGGTATTGAATCGATGATATCTCAGGAATGCAGACTGTGTTTATTCGCAGATGATATAATTATTTGGCACACCTGTACTGACATTTAACATAGTGAGACCTGCATTAATAAATCTTTAGAAAGCGTAGAGCTTTTTGCGAGGAGTCACAAGATCGATTTCAACCCTAACCAATCTGCAGTTAACTTTTTTACAACTAACAAGCATAAATACAACTATCAACCTATTATCAGGTTTTATAGCCAACAACTAAGATATGTCAAGCACCCTAATTACCTTGGTTACTATTTGGACCCATAAATTACCAGTAATAGACATATTGAGAACTTGGTGATGAAGAGCAGAAAAGGCTAAATACTCTTAAATGCATTTCTGGGTGTGATTGGGGAGCAGATTCCGAAACAGAGCAGCATATATTTCAATAATCCGACCTATTTTAGAATACGGACAACAGATTTATGCTTCAGCCTCAGCCTCTAACTCAATGTTTCCCAACGTGGGACCCACGCCCCACAAGTGGGCAATTTGATTGTTAAGGGGGGCAATTTGAAAATGGACTCGACACGAGTTTAACCCTTTTGCTCCTGGCCATTTAAATGCAATGCAAGATTTCGGTGTCAAAATTGAAAGAAAAAAGCATATTCTTAAATAATTGCGTCCAATAAATATTATAAATTCGTTTGACGAGACCAAAATATCAACTGGGTTTTTGGCGTCGTCAAGTTAACCTCCCTGCGGCAGACGGCAGGCTCCACGTGGACCCCCGGACACTTTAAAATCTCGCTAAACAACGCAGTTGTTCACATATTAATGGCCCGTCGCAACTTCTGTAATGTTTCGCAGCATTCAGTTGGTGTTAATTTGAAATAGGCGTTCATAAAAACTGTTGTAAAAGTATCGTTGATTTAAAAAATATATACATTGTATAGATATAATTGGTAAGTATTTTATTTTATTTTTATTTATTTTAATTTTAGAAGCATAATTTTCCTGAAAAATTTGTCGAATGGAAAAAGTATGTTATTTTACCGTGTGGTAAATGTGTTATTTACATTTAAATAAATATGCATTTTTTAGTATACGTTTACTATATGTCACATTAAATTAATTTTAACACATACTTTAGTTTTAGTTTTTAATTGATCTTATATATATTTCCTTCAGCCCATAGTAAAATGAGTGGTGCAAGCAAGAAAAAAGTTCGTCAATATTGGGAGGAATATTTAAAATATGGGTTCATACCTGCTGTCCACGATGAGCGGTTTCCTTTTTGTCTTTTATGCCAGCAAAGCTTGACCAACGAATCAATGAAACGAGGTCGTCTTGAGGCGCATTTGAAGGCGAAACATAATGCTCATATTAATTCAAATTTTAATTACTTTCAAACTTTAAAGAAAAATTTTGAAAAGAGGGTAACAGTAAAGTCTCTATTTACTGCTCACACTTCAACTCATAATCGTATTCTTGAGGCTAGTTATCAAATTTCTTTATTCATCCCTAAATCTGAAAAAAATCATACCATCGGAGAGAATTTAATAAAACCGTCAATATCAGCATTTCTTAAAACGGTTCTTGAAAAAAGATGACAAAGATGTAAAAGCTATGCCACTCAGTAACAATACTGTTAGCAGAAGAATAGATGAAATTAGTGAAGATATTGAAAAACAACTTGTTGAAAAGCTGAAAACAAGAAATCCTCAGTGCAAATGGATGAATCAACTTTGAGAGACAGTGAGGCAGTATTGATAACTTATGTAAGATATATTGGTAAAGGGCATTTTGCTGAAGAAATGTTGTTCTGTAAAAGATTAGAAAGCACCACTACCTCCAAAGATATATATAATAAGCTAAAAAACTACTTAGATGTCAATAATATACCAATAAAAAATATAACATCTTGTGCTGCAGATGGTGCTTCTAATATGATAGGCAAGAAAAATGGCTGCTTAAAATTGATGAAAGATGAGAATCCAGAAATGATTCTTGTGTATTGCGTTATTCATAGGGAAAACTTGGTAGCTAAAAACATCTCGCCTGTTCTAAATGAAGTACTACATTCAGTAATAAAGTGTATCTATGCTATTAAAGCTAATGCCAAATGTGAGCGTCTCTTCAAGCTATTTTGTGAAGAACAAAATGCAGACCATGTGAGACTTTAACTTCACACAGAAGTAAGATGGCTCTCTAAAGGGAACTGATTGAAAAGATTTATGGAACTGTTTGATACTCTTAGTGATTTTTTAAACGACAAACCTGAAATGAAGTATCTGTTAACAGTCGATGGTAAAACATTTGTGTGTTATTTAGCCGATATCTTTGAAAAACTAAATACATTAAATAAGCAACTTTAAGGAACAAATAAAACTTTTGTTGATGCAAAAGCGAAGATATTTGTTTTCATTACCATTATTGAGTTATGTCAGAAATATTTTAACAAAAAAAACTTTGAACAGTTTCATTGGCACCGAAAATGTGAAGTAAATGATACCGCTTTACTTGTTATTGTCGATCATCTGAAATTTCTATCGGCTGATTTAAAAGAAAGATTTTCTGATTTAAAACGAATTGATTTTCCAACATGGATGATGCAGCCAATGTTAGTGGATTTGTCTGATATATCAAATATGCAGTATCAAGAAGAACTCACAGAAATGCAAAATGATGAGACAGTTAAAACTTTATTTAATATAAAAGGAGCTTGGATTGTGAGGCTTTGTGAGGAAACAGAAATCAAATACCCAAATTCAAACAAATGTGCAAGAAAACTATTGTTACCGTTTCCATCTTCATATTTATCCGAATGTGGATTTAGTGCTGTAAATGATTTACTGGTAAAAAAAAAGAAATCGTCTGGATATAACACAACGGGGAGACTTGAGACTGAAGCTAACCAAATAGGAACCTAACAAAAAATCTTTGCGCAGCAAGAAGCAATCACAAGGATCTCACTAAATTAAAATATTAAATTACTATAGAAAAATCTTTATTAAAATTATTTCGAATTTGAATTTCAGTTTTCCATTATATGTTTTGAAAATTTATTTACTGTGTTTCGTTAACAATTTCCTAGTGATTTCTTCCTAAAACCTATCTTTTAAGTTTCTTAAGTGAAAAATTCAATTTTTTAATATTAAAAATTATGTGTATGTTACATAGGGGGAGGGGGGGGGGCATAAGAATTTTAGAAAGGCTTAGGTGGGGCATGGCACAAAAAAGGTTGGGAAACACTGCTCTTTAACTTAAACAAGCTGGAAAATGTGCAATTAAGCGCAGCACGTATTATTACTGGACTTGGACACGTTTGCCCAAATAATATTATTCTTTTTGAGGCCAATCTACAACCCCTCAGTTCAAGGCGAATTATTTCTATGTCCAAGTACTATGGAAAACTCTTTAGCCTCTAAATTCCTGTCTGACTGGCAGGACAACCAGCGGCTAAAGAAAGATAGTCCAGTGGGATGCGCAAATAAATGGGGTTGCTCACCACGTGTGGAGCCTTGTAGTCTAAAGCCTCGCATGACTCCTTTAGAGGAATTGCCGAATGTTTCCTTTCAAGATCAATTGTCGGCACCAACAACTAAGAAATCTCAGCCACCAGACTTACTAAAACAACTGGCACTAGAAGTCATTAATACCACCCATGAAGGGGTCATTAAGGTATATATAGACGGAATCAAAAGTGAAAGTGGCACCACGGGTAGTGGTGTTGTCATCAAATTGCCCAATAGCTCGGTCAGACTTAAGAAAATGAATCCAGATTTCTGCTCTGTATTTAGGACAGTGCTCATAGCTATTAATGAAGCTCTGAAGTATCTTCTTACACTCAACCTTCAGCGAGACATTTGGATTTTTTCAGACAGTCGCAGTGCTGTCCAACACTTGAGAGGTTGGAGGAGAATTAACGACCAGACAAGCATTGACATACTTAAACTTAAGACCCTATCTTGCAGAAATGAGATCCATATCCAGTGGCTGCTCATGTAGACCTGTACGTTAACGAAATTGCAGACAGCCTGGAAAAGGAGGGAACAAGTACCATTGGCGACGTCTCGGGCATCCTCAAGTACCAAGAGCAGGCTACCATAAGAAAAATTGCTCTCAACGACGAGTGGAAAGCACCTCCATCACATGACGGGCACCATGCAGACCATCCAGGGACTGCCCTGGAGGTTCATGGAGATAGAGCAATGCAGACTGCTATTACTAGACTTATTAGTGGCCATATTAAGTCTCTCTACTATGACCAGGGACGTAAGACTTTTTTACCGTGTAGAAAATGCAGTTTGGCTCCTGCCTCCCCCAGTCATCTTCTTGCTTGTATGGGGATGGTCAAGACTGATTTGAAATGAATCCTGTCAAATTTATGGACTTTTTTGAGGGTGTTCGATCTTCTGGACTTGATCTAGTTGATCTAGACCAAGGAGAATTAGTAACAACAACAACACAATTACTTTCAAACATTAGGCATGCAACAAGCCTGTATGCAATTTAATCTACCTAAAGAATACAGAGACCGTCTTGCTTTCACAACCCCTTTTGGTACTTATAGTCAAAATAGATTACCCTTTGGTCTTAAGACGGCTGCTTCCATTTTCCAAGCTTTAATAAATTCTATCCTTGGGGTTATCCCTGGCATTTTTGCTTACCAATATGACATAATCATCTGTGCAAATTCCTTTCAAGAATCATGTGAGAAATTGGATCAATTACTGTTAGTTCTCAAATCCAACAATCGAACTTTGTTTGCAGCAAAATGCTCATTCCATCAACGTGCGACCAATTACTTAGGATTCAATATTTTGAATCATGTCCCCCCCCCCCCATTAATTCCAACATTTTCAAAATTAACGCGTTTCCTACTCCAAAGAATAAGAAGCATGTTAAACGATTTGTTGGACTATGTGGATTCGATAGATACCTCATCCCAAATTATGCTAATCTTGTACACCCTTTAATCAAGATCACTCACCCTTCATCACATTTGTAATGGTCAAAGGAAGGTAATGAAACATTCCAATCATTAAATCAATATTTTTCAAGCAACCTTTTAAAAAACAACCGCATTGGGAGAAATGTTTTTTCTTTAACACTGATGTTTCCAAACATGCCATATCTGCTGTACTCTTACAAGAATTTGATGTTAAATTATCCGCAATTTCATACTGTTCCAAGTCGTTATCAGATTCTGAATCAAAATACCCTGCCATCAAATTTGAACTCTTGGCCATTGTAAAAACTGACGAATCATTCAAATACTATTTTTATTCCAGATCCTTTGTTATTTTATCAGACAGCAAACCTCTTCAACAGTATAAAAGGACCACTTCCCCTGTAGATATCACTACTCGTTGGTTATTATTACTCAGCGAATTCTCATTTACATTTAAACATGTACCAGGCAAAACAAATCTCCTACCAGACTATTTTTCTAGACTTGAAGAACCCCCACAACAAGAAGATTTACTTAACAACCCAAATATTATACACTCAAATGAACCCCTACCCACTGTACAAACTAACCCAATCAGTGCAAAAAATACACACAACGTCGAAATCAAAATGTACAACCTAATTAATACTATTTCAAACACACCAGTTGATCCACAACTTGAAATTTCCAATTCCACCCTACTTCGAGAACAATTTGCTGATAAAGACACATCCTTTATTTACAATCCGATCATGAACGGAAAAATTTCACAGAACTATGTCAACTACTTCATTAACCCTGACACAAAACTATTGATGTACCTCAAATCAGAGAAAACCAATCATAACGAAGGTAAGGAAAAACCAAGAATTGTTGTATCATCCCTAAGACAAAAGTGTTCCAAAAAGTTTTAAGAATCGCACATCTCCCTCATTTTGGAATTGCAAAAACATATGAGTACATTACTCTTAGAAATTATTTGTGTAATTTTTTTGTCCTTTAACATTGGCAAGCTTCAAATCAGTTTTTATAATAACAGAACGGCCGTATTCGCAAGTCGAGTTAATCCGCGGCTCAATGATAAACCCCGGGTTAACGAAAAAACTGTTTCCAAAGTTCCTGATCCGTGGTTTAGACCGCCGATTCGGTGTTACAGTTTGATCGTATTTGAATCGGAACAAGAAAGTGATTAGGGGAGACCAGGGCTAGTAGTGACATTTTTGATATTAGCCGTAAGATTTGAACGGAGTGAAACATTCAGTGTATCAAATCATTAGAGTAAATCTTGCGTAATAGATTTACAAAACTACTATCAACATTATTAAAGTTTTTCATAACATAAAATTAAATCTGCGTAACCTCGAAATTTGTCACAACTTGCCCCGTAGAGGGGCTAGTAGTGACATGCTAGAGACACATCGTGACACATAAATGACACATACAAATACATTGTAACAGATACAAATTATGTAAGAAAGGCAATTAAATGGGATAGTTAAAATCAAGAATGAGAAATTTATTCATTTATAACGTTTTTAACACAATAAAAACACTTTTATGTTTTTAATAACACTCTAAATCAAATGAAAATAAAGTAGTTAAATTATTAACACTTGTAAACTCTTACGGCCATATTCACAAGTCTCGTCTTAATTCGAGGGTTGGTGAGCGTAAGCGAGCAGGGGGCGTAGCCCCCTATTCATCTCTAAAACAACTACTGCTGAGAGGTCCTTCTATGGGTAAGCTGCCTTTGCCATATACTACTTTGGTTTCCGTATTTGTACTCCTGTTAACGCTGTATCGATATCTTAAACTAAAGCAATGTTATGATTGACCAGGCTTGTCTACTTCCCGTCAAATAGTATGGCTAATCAAATTGAGAGATGGTATCATTAATCTATTAGACCATGGTATCTTTAAAGAATAGAGAGCGCTAAAACTGTGACACTATATTGATATTTGACTCGGGTGCTTACTACCAGGTATAGGCCTATATCCTATAGGTCTACCTATGTTTTTAATCACTCAATGCCATCGCTTCTTTCAGCGTCTGATTTGCAGTTAATACAAATATAATAAGGTTCATTTTTGGTATATTTGATATGAGTCCATCTTTTACATGTCATGCATTGCACCCAGTCTTCTCCGGCTCTAGAAATTTTGCAATGCTCCAAGCAAACTAGACATAAACAAATTTCGTCTTCTTCAGAGCTATCCGATTCTTGCTTCGTCATTTTTTTCAATAACGTAGGTGCAATTTTTTATGCATTGTTTGGCCTTTCCCTATAATTTATTTTTTTTGCTTTTTCTTCCACAATTTGTTTCCTACGTTCTCTTGCTTTTTGTTCTGATCGAATTTTCTCTTTTACATGTGCTTGTAGATACCGCAGATTTCAAACATTTACGAGCAGAGCGCTTGCCTTTTCGAGGTCCTACTTTAGGGAGCAGTCCTATTTCTGTAACACTTACCGCTTGAACATTACCGTCGTGTAAAACAGGGACTAGTACAAGTTAAATCTACTGTGGCCTCATATGTCCTCACGTTAGAATGGTACGGGAGCTTGAAGAGTAGGGTGCCATCTCAGATGTTGTTCTTGTCATCTGATCATTTTTACATAAGCACACACTAAACCATTGTACCCATGAATTATATCACATTCTGAAATTTTCAAAGTAGCTTGGAAACAGATCATTGACGAACCGCTGCTGTATAGCAGCGTATTTTGTCGCTAGGTTTGATAGGGCTACAGCGTTCCCTTGGAACTACAACTAGCAATTTTGAATTCGATTGCCAATATGGCAGGGTTGAACATAGGTGAACGATCCAAAAACATATGAATACATTAATCGAAAAGCAGTAGAATGGATATTGCTAAACCATGATGTCTGTAAAATGCACTGAAGAAAGATGAAAAATTGAGAAAATTTACTTTAATTTTTCTTTAGGTAGGAAAAAATAGAAAATGCAAAGTACGACTTATCTGTTGAAGTAGCAACCTTCAAACAGCATGAGTGACTGACAGCATCCTAGTAAAATATTGTATAACCAACCTATTCAAGATATTCCCTCCTCTCTCTCTTTTTTGTACAGTGAGTATCCCTAGGTATGAATGTAGCTTAGGTATACCACTCTCTCCTGCTACTTGAATCAATTTTTTACACTGATTAGGACTAAAAAGAATTTTATCTCTATAGAAATGGGTATACACTTATATTAGTATGAAACAGCTTAGAGGGGTATGTCATTCTTTTTTATTTTACGTATGCATCAAGCTCATAATTTAACTTGAGAAAATATGAGGACGTGGATGATATATTGAAAAAAAAAGTCATTCCGTTTGGATTGATCATTATTCCGGATCACTTGATCAAGATCGAATCAGGTTTCCTCTATGTCGCTGCTCGTGTTTCTAAGAGTTCCAATGAGGTTCCCGTACTTCAGAAGCGTTCCGAATGTATTAATTGCATCAGATCTCTTGACGTAGAACATCTTCCATAACGTCAGCCTGATGTCGCGCTTGCAGGTCTTCTTTAGGAGAACCTCGATTTTCTAGCAGCGTGATGATAGCATTTATGGTAAAGATATTAATTTCCTGCGTACTGCTTTTGTACGGTCAGTTGCACTTAATGTAGACACTACAAAAAACAAAAAGGGCCAGACCCAAAGTAATTAGCAGTGTTTTGAATTATGGTTATGAAGGACGTACACGATGTATTGAAGAAACAGTCATTTCATTTGGATTGATCATGATTCCGAATCACGAAAGAAAGATGGAATCAGGTTTCGTATAACCCGCTGCTTATGTTTCCAAGAGTTTCAATGAGAATCCTGTACTTCAGAAGCGTTCCAAATACACTCTATAACAAAAAAATCGACGCACCAAGAAGGAGTTATCCGATAGAGACACAAATTGGTGGATAGGAAAATTATGTACAGAATAGAAAATGATTAAAATTTCAGAACAATTGAATGATTTATTTCAGAGTTACAGTAACGAGCTCAATAAGGTGTTGACCCGCCTCTAGCCTGGATGCAAGCTGCCACACGACGTGGCATAGACCGATAAAGCTCTCGGATGGTCTCCTGCGGTATTTCTTGCCAAATTTGCTCCAATTGTTGGACTACGTCATCAACATTCCCTACCGGATGCAGTCGCCTTCCCATCATATCCCCGACATGCTCGATGGGAGAGAGATCTGGTGATCTGGTTGGCCAAGGAAGTGTTTGACAAGCTTGAAGACAGTTCATAGCAACACGTGCCGTATGTGGTCTGGTATTGTCTTGCTGAAAAATAAGCCCAAGAACGGTAGCAAAACAGATCTCAGAATGTCGTCAACGTACCACTGTGCAGTAAGTGTACCTCTAATGACGACCAAAGGGGGCCGGCTATCAAGGGAAATGGCACCCCAGACCATAACTCCTTGTTGAGAGCCCGTGTGGCGCGCAATAGTGACCTTGTGTGCAATAGCCCGTGTGGCGTCGACCGCTACCATCATGACGCTGAAATCTGCCATTTTCCACCCACTCTTGCCAGCATTTTCTAATCGCCGCATTGCTTCGACTCACATGACGAGCGATTCTCCGATTTGCCCAACCGGCCTCTTTCAATCCAATGATACGACCTCTTTCAAACTCTGAAAGTTACTCGTAATGAGCTCGAATCCTGCGGCGAGGCATTTTTTCAGTCTTTAAAAGGTATCCTAAATCGCAATGCAGCAGAAATTTTTAACAACAGTTCAAGAACAACTCCTTATATACATCTGCTGGATGTGCAGTTCCGATGCGCTGGAGATCGCATTTTTCATTCATTGGACACCACATTTTAATCATTTGCATATTTCGTCCAAACATTTTTGCATACGAAATTTCAAATCAATCGGATGATTCCTTCTTGGTGCGTCGATTTTTTTGTTATAGAGTGTATATTAATCGCAAGGGATAACATGACATCGAACACCTTCCATAACATCATCCTGATGTCGTGCTTGCAGGCTTTCTTCAGGAGAACCTCTATTTATCAGCAGCGTGATGATAGCATTTGTGGTAAAGACTTTAATTCCCTACGTACTTCATTTGTACGCTTAGTTTCGCTTGATGTAGACACTACCAAAAACAAAAATACTGTACGTCAGAAGCGTTCCAAATATATTAATTGCAAGGGATACCTTGACATCGAACACCTTGCATAACATAATCCTGATGTCGTGCTTGCAGGCTTTCTTCAGGAGAACCTTTATTTCACAGCAGCGTGATGATGGCATTTATGGTAGAGACTTTAATTCCTTACGTACTTCATTTCGTTTCGTTTAATGTAGACACTACCAAAAAACAAAGAGGTCCAGACCCAAAGTAATTAGCAGTGTTAAGAATTATGGTTATATAGGACGTGCATGATATATTGAAGAAACAGTCATTCCGTTTGGATTAATCACGATTCCTAATCACAAAAGAAAGATGGAATGAGGTTTCCTATAACCCGCTGCTCGTATTTCCAAGAGTTCCAATGAGGATCCCGTACGTCAGAAGCGTTCCGAATATATTAATCGCAAGGGATCTCTTAACGTCGAACAACTTCCATAACGTAAGCTTGATGTCGTGCTTGCAAGCTTTCTTCAGGAGAATCTCTATTTCCCAGCAGCGTGATGGTAGCATTCCTGGTAAAGACTTTAATTCCCTGCGTACTTCATTTGTACGCTCAGTTGCGTTTGATGCAGACACTATTAAAGGTATCAAAAGAGTCAGACCAAAAGTAATTTGCAGAGTGTTATAAATCATGGTTAGATAGCTTAAATTATAAAAAACGAATTTGTAGCAAGGAAAGAACAGAGTGAACATGCAGAGTAAAACCGTGAAGAATATCGGCTTCGACAAAGCGTCGTCCAATAAATTCATTGCCAATGTAACGTTATAATGGACTGACATCAGATGTTTGTAATTCTGCTCTAAATTTTCTTCGCGTAATTTAACGATTATGCATTTTGAGGTAACACTGAGAATTCCGCATATGAAACTGTAATACAGAATTAAAGAAAAGTTAAGGAGACACATGTGTGCTAGAAACAAAGTTTCGGTGATCTCAAAGACTTTCATAGTTCCAAACGGCAATTTTAGAACGTTTTTATTATAATAGGCTTTGTGCGAAAAGTAAGAGATGCAAGTAAATGCCACAGTAAAGACGATTATACCAAAGATAGAAATCCGTGCAAGTCGAATTCTTCTCGTCAATTTACAAATTTTAATATTCTTGCTAAACCTTACTAACTGTTCGTTTAACATACTACGTTTATGTCCTGAGTGAAGTAAGGAAACGAATGTCGAAGCGACGAATAGATGTGCAAGTATGCCGACCATCTCGAATTTTTTGTCGTTTAGAATCATCACCCTCAAAAGTCCATGAATTAACGTCGACACGTATAAAACTATGTTGATGTACTTTGGGGATTTTATAATGATGCGATTCAATCTGTTTCGAACTTCAGGCACGCTACATTTCTTTGAGGCTTCCAATCCAAGCATGGCAAGTAGTATTGATATGGGTCGAAATGCTTTCTGAAGAGGATTTTCAAAGGAATCGAACGAAATGACAGTATCTCTTACTGCCATGCTTTTTGGTACAAACATTTTGAGTCTACGTCTGCTCAGTCAATCACTTGTTACAATTATTGTCTCTTTGTCATGCACCTTTTACTTTAGAAATTTATATTCTTTTGCAGCAGTTTTGCGTGACAAAGAATCTGTTCAGATATATCATTGAGAAATTGATAATGTGATCGTGACTCACATTATTATCCTTGTTTCTTGCATTACTTTTGAACAAAAGAAGGATAGCTATCTTACATTGTATTCAGAATAACAAGATACAATAATAGAACTCATAAACCATCATAAAACTTTCAGAACTTTGAGAGGCAAAATACGTTTTTCCAAGCGCTCAATGAAAGCACCAATTCAATTAATCAATTAAAGTTTTCAATTCGTCTTTTCCATTTTATTGCTCTTTATAAATCATGTGAATAATATAAAGGGTAGAAAATATAATGTTGTAATGGATTGAATTGTGTGGTATTTTTTTGTATGTGAGGTGTAAAAATACAATTTGTTCATGGGACTACTGGGATAATGGTTTGCAAATCAAATCGTTAATCTTTCTAGTACCATCGATCTAATGAAATAGACGGATTTTGTGGCCTCAGTTTTGTGGTATTCCTTCCGAAAGCTTGGTTTGAAAATCTGACACGTGTTTGTGCGAAAAGCATAACTCTTCATCTGGGGGTAGAGTAGTTGAATTAATATCGCACACAACGGCTATGGGTGGTGGTCTTGGACGAATCCCAATGAAAGATATCCGAGAACAATACCACGTGATTTTGAAGATCAGATGATGAAATCAACAACTGAACAAGCGAAACTTCACCTCACACCAACGTAAGGACATCTGAGGCCACGACAGATTTGACTTGCATCAGCCCCTAGATACACGACAGTCTTTAGTTGGATCGCTCCTCAGTGGCGGATAAAATCAAGAGGGGGCCCCAAGCGGTAAAATTTTCGGGGCTTCAAACTCAAGTGAGAAAAAAGTTTCAAGAAAATTCTCATTAAGTTATTAGCAAAAAGAATAGAAAAAATTCCATACCAAAACACATTAAATAAATTTATTAAAAAAAACATATTTTTTACATGAATTTCTGTCTTGGTTTATTTTTTGCGAATTCGTCAATTATTTTGGCATTCGATGATTCATTTTTAATTAGGTTTAAAATATTTTGCTCTATATACAGAAAGACCATATTACTACTTTATTAATTTTTTACACGCTTTGAAACAAAAAACCATCTTTCTCCTGACGCATCAGATAAGGGAATTGTTAAAAAAAATTTAAACAATGTTTCAACATTCGCAAATGTGTAACATTGCTTTGAAGGCTCGATAGATGCCTGGTGTGGTTTTTATGGTGTCCTCGTTTTATTTTTAAAATATTAAAAACCTGTCAAATTTATCTTCAAAAGTACAAACATCAATGTCATTTTTATAAATTATATATATTTTCATAATTTTTTATTCAATTTCCTTTTGAAGCCTCTTTTCAATGGGTAAAGTTTCTAAGTTTTATAGCTAATACAGCATTTACTCTTGCTGATCATCTTGTATTATAAACTCTTTTCGCTGCACTTAAAGAAGCACATTGTAAAGACGTTGTTACATCTTTCCTCAAACACTAATGAAAAGGCATTTTAAGACCTCGGGGCCCCTTCATATTTCGGGGCCCTACTCGGCCGCTTAATCCGCCTCTGTCGCTCCTTGGAACCCTCCAGTTATTAACACTTTGGTTTAGCAACAAGGTTAACGCCGGTCCTCCATCTGGAATAAATTGTTTATTGGTTAAAGGTATTATCCAGCGTGTTCAAAAGCACTATTCTGTGCTTCCAACCAACTGCCCCAATTTTAATCCGATATCCATGCTACTTACCTTATTGAGATCTTACGACAGACATAGCGCCAACATGCTCGATTTCATTAGAAGATCGATGTCCAGGCCCTTCGACGTCACAATAGAATGCTTTCCACATCTTTAGTAGCAGTCAAATAATTTATAACAGGAAATAGCTATGATAAGAAAACATGTTGTTATGAGATGCATTAATGCACGATTTCAATTTTGGCTATCATTATTTTGGCGAATTAATTTTGGGTACTCTTCTCATTTCGACGACAGTGATTTCAGTTGCGCATGCGTTTGTAGATGCCAGGAAATGAAAATTTAAAAAGCAGTTGCTACGGAAGAAATGGGGAGGGGGGGGGGACGGTAAGCGTAAATAAATGAAACATGTAACAAGAATGTTTCTTGGTTTTTTTTTCTAAAATAAAATTTATAATGCTTAGATTTTCTCCTGAAACTCGAATTCATTTTTCAAAAAATGTCCAATTCCTACATTTTAAACAATAAATTTCATCTGTACGTTTTTCAAACAAAGAATTTATGAGACAATTTTAAGTCGTGTGGAAAAAAAAAACATTAATTTAATATATAATATATTTGTTTTGAGCGTTCAAGCTTTTAAGTTGAAAATATTTAAATCGGAAATTTAACTTCAGCAACTTTTGTGGATGTGCATAGCATTTTAAAGCTACTAAATTGAACGAGAAGACAAAATCAGCAACCTTAAATAAGAATTTTCTGATTCCTCTTTCTGTATTTACAAGAATTCTAATGAGGATTTTATACTTGAAAAGAGTCCTAAATGTAAGACTTAAGGGATCATTTTTGATGACAAAAAAAAAAAAAAACCTTTTACAACGGTTATATTTTGCACAAAAGAAACTGAAAACAAGACAGCCTTCCTTAACCCTCAACGAAATATAATTTCAGAAGCTTCAATCGCATTAAAAACTCCTCATTCTGAGATTCGTTCTAATCTGCTAAGCTTTGGAAAAGTGATTGCCAGAAATGCGTACAAAATTTCCACTTTAGTGAACTTAAGTTTGTTGCTTCGACTTTAACTAAAATTTAGTCAAAATATACACTTACAACAAGTTGCAAAATCTTTTAGTTTGTTATACAGGAGATTGACTTTGCCATCATGAAATAATTTTTATTTATGAAATAATAATTGCAGGGAGCGGGCATTCAAGATTTTCGCAACTTTTTTTTTTTTTTTTAGATCCACCATGAATGACTACCTCAAAAATAGATGGATTTTGTACTGTGTCAAGTACATCGTATCTGTGAGACGATGTATGAGTCGGGCATTGACCACACGTTCTAAGGTCTTGCGCAGGCAGCTCTTTAAGACTATTGGACTATAGCTCAGAGGATCCTTGGAGTCCTTCCAGGCTCCCAGGATGGGCATCACTATGCTTTCATTCCATACGGTAGGAAATTCATTCTCTCTCCAGATTCGATTAACAGAAGGGTGTTCTGTAAGGAATCTGGTGACATTTGGCAATGCATGTGGTATGATATTTCATTCGTCCCAGGACTAGTGTTATGAGCTTTAGATAGCGCCGTCTTTAACTCCAACATCATGAGCTTGCAGTTATATGGGAGGGAGCGTGTGCTTCTGAAATTAATAAATGCTTTTTCAGCTCTACTCTTTGTCACTTGAAAATCTGACCTGTAAGAGTAGGAACAGGACACACTAGGAAAAGCCTTTCCGATGAAGTTGGTGACACCAAGTGGAGTAGAATGAATACCAGCACTGCTTTCTAGAATAGGGAATGGAAAAGTCCCTATACAGAATGCTGCTTTCACTTTTATTCCCAACTGATTACTTTATGTTGACGATGTGATGGAAGAGACGTATTGAGTCCAAAAATCTCCCTGCATTTGTGTGTTTAAAGGCGATTAAGATGATGTGGTATGCTCCATAACTTCCTTTATTTTTTGTAAGCAGATTGACAGGCTTGGTTCCACGATGGTACCGCACAGAATGTGTAACTTGGAGGAACTCTTTGGAATGGTCACGTTAGCAGTTTTAATAATTAAATCGGTGACATTTATTATTTCCTCATTTATATCATCACATTTGACCATTGTTTCGGAAATGATGATCGGAAGTTGAGAGAAAGCATCCTAATGCGCCGCTCGATGGTACAAGTAGGTAGGTGGACGTTGTCTCATTTTACTTCTTCTGACATGCGAGAAGAAAAGAGGGAAGTGATCACTGTTATGTAAATCACTCCCAATTGCAAAACTCAACAACGGCATAAGAGTCTATTTAATATAACTCTTATAATAATTTCAGAAACCATTGTGAATAAGTCAACTTTTTTTCAATATTTTTCTTACACAAACTTTGAAATAAAAACTAAATTATTCTACTTTCGATATGTGGTGCTAACACTGAGGCCGTGTTCATAAACAATTAATTCTTTGAAACAGTGTAAACTAGGAGATATTCCGTTTTTGTGACCTCCGTTTCACCAGTTCAGAAGAGAGTTGTATTTACGAAAGCTTCCATATATACATTACATCATGAACTTACTTAACTTATAACAACAAATGTTACTATACTATTTTTCATAAATTCTTTACGTTTTTATGTGCACATCCTGCACATATCTTGTTTTATTGCAGAGCCTACCCTTTGCAAAAAGACTATAACTTTTCTGATCAAATTAATAAACCTCAAATTTTAAAAACCAATGCACTAAAAAACATTAATTCTCCCAATTTTTGTTTTCTGGTCTTAACAGCATTGTCTTCTGAGCGACTCATCTGTCAACTTTGTTATTTGAGTAATACTGGTAAAGACGACGAGGAATGTGACGATACCTGTATCTTTTGTGATGAATTGTACGCCAGGTCAAAATCTCTGAAAGGTCGGATACAATGTCCCAACTGAAAAGGATGGACGCATGAAGCCTGTAACAATGCAGAGGAGCACGATCAAAATTTATTTGTGATTTCTATTCTTAAACCTTCTTAGAAATATGATTATTTAAGGGGAGTTAGTACCTTTTAGACCTTGCGTTGCTCCCGAAAACATACTTTTTTCGATTCATCATAAATAATTGAGTTTTGTATATTGTAGTATAAAATTGATGCAGTTTAAAGATAATTGTATGGCTTTTAAAAAACTGCAGTCATATTTGCAATTAAAAACATCTTCGTTTATAAAATCTAGCAAAAATTTAACACAATTTCTTCGTTTTGAAATTTACCTACTTAACTTTCCCACAAGATACCTTTTGAAAGATGCACTGTAAAACCCAAATGTTTGCACCAAATTGAAACACATGAATGTCTTAATTCTATGAACTAAGGAATTTGTGATAGTTGAAGTAAAAATATTTATAAAAATTAAACATTTTAAAATAAGTCAACTTTGAAAATTTTTTAGTTATGCATGGATTCATAAATAAAAAACTATAGCTCTCATACACAAATCCATAGAACTAAGATCTACTTTTAGAATAACCATACAAAATTTCTTAACTCTACGTTTATAAGTTTTTTTTTTTAACTTGAGGGAAAGTTTTTTTTTTTTTTTTTTTTCTAATGGCGGGCACATTTTGACCGAAGTCATTGGCCACTACAAGGCCGGAAGTGATGGCCACTTGTGAAGGAGCACCCAGTGGGAGGGCTATCACTGCCCCTAACAATTACTTCGTAATTTTGAACCATGTTCAGATGACGAAGCAACACCTGAGCTGGTATACGCTTACAAACATCCATGCCCGAACCCGGATTCGAACCGGGGACCTTCCGATCTAGAGGCTAACACCTTAACCACTATACCGGTTGGTCTGCATTTGAGGGAAAGTTAAGTGGGTAAATTTCAAAACGAAGAAATTATGTATAAGTTTTGCTAGGTTTTATAAAAAAAAAATATTTTTAATTACAAATATGACTGCAGTTTTTTACAAGCCATACAATTATCTTTAAACTGTATCAGTTTTATACTACAATATAAAAAACTCAATTATTTATGATGAATCGAAAAAAGTATGTTTTTGAGAGCAACGCAAGGTCTAAAAGGTACTACCTCCCCTTAAGTAATTTTGAATTTAATGTATATGCAATGTATCGTAAATTAAGTTATGTTCCTTGAGTTTTAAACACCAGTATATTTCTCAGTGTAGCAAGTTCATTGCACTAATTTATTATTATAAATAGATATTTCAGCAGTACAACAACGTGTTTTAATTATTCATATATACACTCGGTTTTATTCGACCTGGTCCGATAAAACCGTGCACTTGCATACTTCCAAAAATAATTTATTTACCCTCCAAAATATAGTTTTTCTACATTGAAAAATATTTATTTTGGAAACTAAAAAACTAATGTATCATTCAAATGGAAATGTAAGAAATTTCATTCACGTAGGTGCTTTTGAAAAAAAAAACACATTTTGGGTCCCGGTTTCGTCAGACTTTCTCCTACAACTTAAATGATGTTTGCAGGGTTGTGTAAAAGAAAAGTGATTAGTCTTACTTCAAAAGGTTTTGTTTCGTATATTTACCATTACTTTTATATACATGCCATTACTTATTCAATCAAGGACAAGGAAAGTTTGTCGAAATATATATATACCACCAAGGTAATATCCATGTCTAGTGATATTTGAAGGAAACAAAAATAATTAATTAAAATTTAGCTCCAAAATAATACATCTGTAATATGTAAATTACTGGAACACATAAATGAAAACAGAAACGAAATTCGGACCATTGCAAAAATGCAGAATTCTGATAAAAGAAAGATACATATGAACATACCGTATTCTCAAATTACGCTTTTATGATCAATGTGTTTTTCTTTTGCGCTTTCTGTTTTCCATTCAAAAATGGGTATAGTGGTTAAGGTGTTAGCATCTAGATCGGAAGGTTCCTGGTTCGAATCCGGGTTCGGGCATGGATGTTTGTAAGCGTATGGTGTAGAGGGCTGCTGGTGCACCTTAAATCTGTCGTGGCCGAAAGTCCTCACGTTGGGTTGGCGTGGAAGTTTGGAGAGTGGGGTGCCAGCTCAGGTGTTGCTTCGTCATCTGACCGTGGTTCAAAATTACGAAGTGTTGTCCTCGGATCTTTCCCTTAAGGTACTGATCCCGGACCGTCGTCAATAGCCCGTTGTGTTGCTCTAGTACTACGTTAACTAAAATTACCAATTACCAATACCATTCAAAAATGGAAATTGCGTAAAAATAAGTATTTTGAATATTAATTTTTCATCAATCGGATATTCCTAAATTATTTACATTACTGAAAGAAATAATAAAAAAACAGTTCAAACATGATTAGAAAATGAAATTGTTTAAATATGCTTTGGAAAAAATCGTTTTTTGAGAAATACTGGTTAAGCAATTTATAGGAAAAGTTGATTTTCGATTAATTCTGGTAAAATAAACTGATCTACGTACCGCAATCGCTTATGCTCAATGTTATTCCTAAAGAAATTCCTAATTTTTTTTCCCCTTCTGCTCACCTATGTTAAAGAAAAAGGGATGTGTGTAGCCCATGTTACCCACAGTGGTCCGAAGTAGAATTGAACCAAATTTGGTGTGGATTGGTCAAATGGTGTAGATTTCTATAAAGAACAGAGACAGAAAGACAAACGCCAACTCTGCTTTATCTATATATATAATTCTCTTACGTGGCACGCAAAAAAGACGTTATTTGTAATCGCGTTTTGGCAACACTGTACGATTCTTTGTTTATCGCGAAGTCTCGCGAATCGATTGAATTTATAGCGTTATCGGATGAGATTTTATTGAAAAAAAAAAGGAAATTTTAATGAGCTGTTGCAGTTAGTTTATAATAGAAATCAAAGAAAGCGGAGGATCTTTTCAGGGCCAACAATTATAGTTCAACAAGACGCTTGCACTACAACTTTCGGCAACAAACTCAATGAAAAAGTGTGGGTCGTTTGAGTGCTGGGAAAATGTACACACAAACAACATGCTGGGTATTCAATTTCCAAAGCAACGCTCACATTTCGAGTCAAAATTTGCACAAAGTTTTCATTTGAATTCTGATTTTAGAGATACTGTATATATTTTTTCTGTAATACAGCAAATTTAGATTTGAAAAAAAAAATTTTGGTAACATATTTTGTAAACAATCCCTTCTGCTAGGACACATGTCTTCATTGAGGCGAGCGAAGCGAGCATAGGTTCGCGCAGCGAACCAATGAGGATTGCGAAGCAATCCTCCGGGGGTTGGCGAGCGTTAGCGAGCAGGGGGCAGGCCCCCTAGTATTTATGTATTAGGTTACTCAGGATTAAAAGAAAATATTTCTTATTCATGTGCGTAGTGAACCGCATAACGCGTCTGGTTGTCTATTCAGTCTATTGATTTAAGATTTTGTAATTTTTCAGTTATTCAGTTTTGTTTTCATGTTATATGGGACAAGAATGATAGGTACGTCATTCGACGGGTGCATAACAAAATTTATTTATTATGGTCAAATGTTATTTATACATTTTTTTAAACCTGACCTTGTGTGATCACTGGCTATGTAATAAATCTTTTTTTACCCCCGTCTGTCAAATTTTGTTGATCCCTGACTGTCTATAAACCTTTTATCAGCACTATTCCACTTGCCCTGCTTTCGCATGTTGTTTTTTGAGCAATATACTGGTATAACAATACTATTGGAAAAATTAATTTTTAATAAACACTGATAAACCAATATGAGCTTCTTACGGTAATCGTTTTATTGTCAGTGCGATTTTCATGGCAATTTCGAATGTAATGATTTTAAAGGTTTCATATGTCGTTTCCTTCGTGACATCACACAACCAATCAAAGCAATTTGAAACTCCGCCTACTCGTGACGTCACACAATCAATCAAAACTTTAATTGCCACGGAAAAACAACAGATCTTACAATCTTATTGTATAAATGTTAGATTATCCTGTGTTTTCGTGGCTTTTAATGTTTTGATTGAGTGATGTTTCGAGCGCGAAACAAGATACGGAATGTCAAAAATCATTACATTTGAAATCACCATGGAAATAACTTTGAGAATAAACCATTGCCGTACGCAGCTCATTGTTTCACCAGTGTTGATCAAAAATTGATTTTTCTAATAATATTGTCTTAAAAAAAAACCATGCAAAACTAAGGCAAGTTGACAGATAGCGGTGGAAATAAACTTATACATAGCCAATGATCGACAGAAGTTGACACATAATGGTGAAAAAAGGTTCATACACAGTCAGTAATCACGTACAGTCAGGTATTAAAAATATATATAAATGAAGTTTGACCAAAATAAATAAATTTTGTTATGCACCTGCAGTCTGTCCTTGTTTTATATAATAAGACGAGAAGCTACTAAGTGGATTACGCACATCAAATGGTTTTTCTATTTGTAATTCTGTGGTGTTATTGCAGGGTACTGAGCCTAATCAAATGGATTGTTTTTGTGGTGGTTTTTAAGATAAATGCAAACAATGTGTTAAGACATACAAAATTCAACTACGTTAAAAAAAAGAAGATAATTTAAAAAAAAGATAGTTTTAAAATAGATAATTTAAAAAAAGGTAATTTTTAAAAAGATAATTTAAAAAAATATAATTTAAAAAAAGATAATTTTTAAAAAGATTAATTTTTAAACTGATAATTTAAAAAAACAAAACATTTTTACTAATTTTTTCTCAACTTGAATTTTATCTGTTTCGAACGTTTTATCTTTTTGTAGAACGAGGCAACATCTCCCCCAATTAGAATGACATTCACGCTCAGAAGAATTGAAGAAACACGCTTTTGAACAAGGTTTAGAAGTGTAAAAACGAAGCACGATGTTTAATTTTTGCGTAAACTGTGACATTTAGAAAACGTAACCGGATTGGGTATGTCAAGATGTACATCAGATATATCACATGCGGCCTTTATTTTTGTATATCATTGTAAATGTTTAAGAACTTAAAATGGAAATTCTTGATAGAATAAAATCGACTTAACGCTGTTTCTTTCTATTTATTAGCTATTTTAGAAATAGCTGTTATTCTAATGTGGATCAGGTTTAAGCAGCTTGTTTAAAAAAACTGCGTGCTCAAGACAAATAACTTATAGTAAATAAACTTATCACGGTCCTGCAAATCAGATAAATCATCAGAATAAATGTTCATTAGTCCAGCGGTCCTATTAGTCATATACGGAATTTCTGACATGTTTAATGTACCTACCGGCAAAGGAAAGTTTTTCGAAAATATTTAAATGGCCCATCCGTCAGATTAGTACCTCTAAAATGTTCCCCTTGCCCGCAGGACAATTACTGCCGTGGTGTAGAAGTTTGGAGTGTGGGGTGCCAGTTCCGGTGTTGACCTCGTCATCTGACCGTGTTTAGAATGAGGACGGGTTGTTCTTCGTTATTTCTTTTAGGGATGGATTCCCAACAGTTGCCCATCGCCCGTTTTGTTGTTCCAGTTCGATATGAATTACCTTCCTACCTGTAATATATTCATTTATAAAAATGATAAGTGATCGTGGATGAGATTTAGATAAAGTTGAAAAGGGGTTTTCACTATTAAGTCCAGATTTCATTTTCTTAAAATTTTTTTACTTCTCCAACTACACGTTTGTAGCACTGTCCTATTCAGAAAAGGTCACTGTTTGGTAATCATTCTGTTTGGTAATTCACTCATGTCCATAAACAAAAGATGAAGAACAAAAAAAAATGGTGTATGTATGATACCATTTATAAAACTACGATTTTCGCTCACTGGAGCAATTACATAAAATACCGACCTTTCAAAAACTTAACATGACATGGTTGGTATGGTGGTTAATACATTGTATGTCTCCCAGACGATGAAATACAGTCCGTACAACGCCTAGGCTTGCTAAGGATCAAATTATCGAGCTGATCTTGGGGAATCTCACTCCACTCAGCAAGCAATGCTCTCAGAAGTTCCGGTACAGATGTAGGAAGTGGTTGACGGACTGCAACTCGTCGGCCAAGCATGTCCCACACATGATCTATCGGATTCAAGTCAGGTGAGTATGCTGGCCATTCCATACGGGTGATATCCTCAGATTCAATTCATTCGTTTACAATGTTTGCACGGTGAGGACGGGCGTTGTCATCCATGAACACATATTCTGCGCCCATGGCACCCCTAAACAAACGTACATGTTGTTCCAGAATGATGTCCCGATACATTTGGCCTCTCATGGTTCCGATTTTAACATGTGGATCTGTTCTGGAGCCCAGTATAGTTCCGCCCCAAACAAGCAAACCTACACCACCGTAATGGTGTCGTTCAATGATGTTGTCTTGATGGTAGCGGGTACCTGGCGTTCTCCATATGAACGTCCGCAGTGAATCACATTGCAAGCTAAGCCTGGACTCGTCGGAAACATCACACAAGCCCACTGTGACGATGTCCACATTGCATGTTCTCTACTCCAGGCTAACCCCTGGCGACAGTGAGTTGCCGTGAGCTGAACACATCTGACAGGCCTGCGAGCATATAGACCAACATGTCCCAAACATTTGTAAACGGTTTGCCTTGAAACTGTTTTAACCGTGGCTGAAGATAGCTGACGAGAAAGATAGGATGTTGCGCTATGTCTGCTTTTTGCAGTTACTGCCAAATACCGGTCGTCATTCGGCGTTGTAACTCGGTGTAGACCTGTACTGTAACGTCTGCTGGCATTTCCGTCATTTTGAAATCGTTGCCAAAGCTTAGAGATGACACTTTGGGCGATTCCAAGTTCCACTGAAACTTCCGCCTGAGTACGCCCACATTCCAGGCGGCCGATAATTCTACCACGTAAAAATTCCTCGACATGCGTCCTCTTTGACATAACTATTCAGTTGCGGCACTGAGCGGCTTACAAAACTCTTATGAATAATATTGCTTCTTTGCTAACATTACTTATATACATCTCTCTTACACTCGCGTCATTGTAACGTACTATCTGCGTCATCTGATGGCTTCCTGTAATTTGAATACTATTCTCGAAGATGAGTGCGATAGTTCTATAGGTGAAATTTTAATTTAAGGACGAATTCACAGAAACAGACGGAAATAGAACTCTATTTACGTGTGATTCTGAACTATCCATAATTTATGGACATGAGTGTAGTATAAGGTAATATTAGTATTTCTAGTTAATTTGTTAACGACACACACAGTTTTTTTTATAAAACTTGGCTTGGGATTAGAACAAGTTCAAGCGATAAATTTCATACTTATTGCAAATAGCATGCCAATAACATGTTGTTAATATCAAGTTATTTCATTGCAATAGTTTGATTTTCCACACAATATGTCGAAGAAACAGTCATTTAGTTCGGATCATCATACTCACGAAAAAACAAGCAAGAAGGAATCATGTTTCCTTTATACAGCTGCTCGTGTTTCCTAGAGTTCCAATGAGGATCCCATAAGTCAGAAGAGTTCCAATAATGTTAATCGCAAGGGATCTCTTAATGTCGAATATCTTCCACAACGTCAGCCTGATGTCGTGATTACAGGTCGTTTTCAGTAGAATCTCTATTTCCCAATAGCGAGATGGCAGCAATCCTGGCAGGGACTTCAATTCCTTTCGAGCCTCCTCCATTCGCTCGGTTGCGTTTGAAGCAGACACTATCAAATGAACCAGAATTGACAGACTGAAAATAATTGCCAGGATGTATACTATTAATCTTCTATAGGCGGCATTAAAAAACGCGAGTGAATAGACTGACAGAAACAGAGAGTACATGCAGTAAAAAACCGTGAAGAAAACGGGTTTAGAGAGAGCGTCGTCAAAGGAATTCATCGCAAAAGTAGCGTCGAAATGGACTGACATCAAATGTTTGTAATTCTGCTCCAAGTGTTCTTCACGTAGTTTCACGATTAAGAATTTTGAGACATCACTGAAAATTTTACAAACAAAACTGTAATACAAAATTAAAGAGAAGTTGAGGAAACACATGTGTACTATAAAGAAAGAATCGATTATACAGAAAAACTGTATAATGCTTCGTAACGGCACGTTTAGAATTTTCAAACTATGAGTAGAATTATAGGAGGTGTATACTGTATTATTAAAATGGAAATAAAAAGTGCAGCTAAACACGATAGTATAGCCAATGATGACAAAGACGTAAATCCATGAAAGTCCAATTCTAGTCGTTAATTTAAGAATTTCGATATTCTTGCAAAGTTTTTCTAACTGTTCATTTAGCAAATAAAGTTTCGGTCGGGTGTGAACCAAAGAAAGGAATGTCGCTATGACAAATAGATTCGAAACTGCAGAGATTATCGCGATTTTCCTATCGTGGAAAACCATCATCCTATAAAATCCATGAAAATTCATCACTATGTATAAAACTACAGTGAAGTGCTTTGGAGATTCTGTCATGATGCGACGCAATCTACTTTGATATGTTTGCTCCTGAGGGATCACTGAAAGATCGAGTCCAATTATATGTAGCATTAGAGAAATGGGGCGAAATACTTTTTGAATAGGACTTTCAACTGAATCATCCGCACTGAAGATGCCCTTCTCTGTTATTCTCTCCGATGTTGGACTGAAAGGAATAACACATGTTGATTTTTTGAACAAATCCATCATGATCTTTCCTTCTCTATGTAATAGGAATGCATCAGCTTCCACACGAGAAAAGATTCTTCGAATATCTGTTGTGTGATAAATCCATATGGAAGACAAAATCTTTCCGTACCATGCTTGTCAATGCTGTGACGAAAGTGAAAAGTTGCAATCGATATAAAAACGAAATACGATGGTTATTTTTGCTAGTTGCAATATAGTTGAACATATTACATTATTGAAAATACAAGCTACTTTAACCGTACTTTTTTATACCTGTTCTAGGATCAAACACAACACACACACAAAAGAAAAATATTTCAATGTTTTGTGAGGCAATTAGACGGTTCTGCATGAACCTGATAAAAACACTTCTGTTGACTAGTAAGAGTTTAATATTTATGAATTTAAATTTTTACAGAACATGCTCTCCATTTCACTTCTAACGTTAAGCTGTGGTTCCAGACGACTTAATGTTGTAAAACAAATTATTCAGTAAAAATGAAATTTAAAAAGTTACCCTTGATTTTATTAATAGCAAGAACAGTAAATTGTAATACGTAGTAGATTGCTGTTTGGAACACACACTTTGACATAAAAAATGCTTTTTGAATCACGCAAAGATCCAATCAGTCTCTCCAGTAAGCCTTGGGTCATCTGACCGTGGTTCAAAATTACGAGGTGTTGTCCTCGGGTCTTTCCCTTAAGGGGGTCCGAGACACAAAAATCGTCAAATTTTCGAATTTTTTTTTATTATTTTAAGAATTTCTCTGTGTTTTTCTGCTTAAAATGACGTCTAAATCATGTTTCTATCTTAACCAGAACTAGAGATATAATAATTTTTGTGGTGAATTGTTTTGAAAATCTAACACTCCTGACAGTTGTTGTCATGGCAACAACTTTAAAAAACTTAAAATCGTTTTTCTCCATGATACTTTTTTTCACGATTTCCTGTATTCAAATTGTTATAAGTCAAAAACCGATAAAGTTCAAGGGTTGAAATTTGGAATATATCTTTTTTAAGCATTATACTTTAATTTCGATTCAGCAAATTTGAATTAAATACTTACTTTTAAAAATATGATTTTTTTTTTAAAGTACCTTAAAATTTTCAAAAGTTTTCATTCAAATATTTTTTATTTTTTATTAAATTAATATTTTTTAAATTGCTGAATCAAAATTAAAGTTTATAAATTTGTGAATAATTTACTGCAAGAATTTTGAAAATTGCTCAAGAATATTTTGAGTTTTAGCAATTTAAAATGAACCCTCTTTTTTTCAAAAAATTTTAATTTAAATTAAAAAAAAAAACTTTTGGAAAAAATTTGTGTTGTGATTTCGTTTATTAGTTAGATGGGTAATCAGTACTAAAAAATTCAAAATTCTAAATTAATTAATAAAAAAAATTTTCAATGTGTCCCGGACTCCCTTAAGGGACTGTTCCTGGACCGTCGTCAATAGCCCGTTGTGTTGCTCTTGTACGACGTTAACAAAAAAATTACCAATTACCAGTAAGCCTTGGACATAAAAATGAAATGATTTCCCAAATTTGAGTAGTTGTTAAGTAATGTATGTCATGATTAGATCTCTGTTCGATATGCAAAAATTTGACTTGAAATACGCATTACAACAACTCAAAATATGCACTAAAACCCCAAAATATGCGAAATTGCAAAAACAATTATTTTTCATTCTTACAAAAAGGTTAGTGAGGAGGAAAAAGTTAAAATGAGTCACACTTTCATTCAATTAATACACAATTTTATTTATTAATCGCTTCACCCACTGTCTTGGCGATCGTAGGTTTTCCAACTCTAAGAGTACACTACTACTTTAAAAAATTTACTCATAAAAATTAGTAAATTTCAGAGCACTGATAAATTCATATGAGAGATCATCATTCAGAAACGGAAAGACTCAATTCCTCTAATATTACGAATCGTACAGAATCCTGTAAAAGAATTTTTCATCTTAAAAATAAATTAAACATTTTAGCATACAAATATGATCTTCTAGAATTAACGTATATAAACGATCATTTCACGTGTGTACCTGATTTTGTAAAATAAAAAAAATACATGTAAGTGCCTCATTTGATATTTATGCGTATGAAGAAGTTTTTTATTCTAACAGCAAAGTAATACAACTTTGATGTTAATATAGTGTGAAAAAATCAATGCCAAAAGGCTATTTTTGGTGTGAATTAGAAGCTTGAACTGGATTGTGAAATTTATATAGCTTAGCAGAATATTTTCCCCCCGAATTAAAAAATAATTAAAAAATTAAAATTTTAATTATTTAAACTCTAAAACTTCTACAAAACATAAATTATTTGAGTTCATATTAGTTTAATAAAAATTAAAAGTTTCAAGTTTGTTCCCTAAAAGCATTCCTTTAATTTTAGAAAGCTGGACTTGATCTTATTTTAAAGCTAACGAAACAAGCTTCTAATTGGTATGATATATCTCCGACGTTTTTAGATAAAGGTTTTAAAGTATTGACTTGTATTTTTAACTTGGATTTTAAAAACTTATGTATTAAATTTTTGAAACAAAAAACATGTATCAAAATCAATAAATCCATTAAAGCACTATAAGTAATACTTGGTGGGTAATTATTTTAATTAACGTAGTACTGTAACAATACAATGCGCCATATATTTGTAATATGTTGTAGCTCCTAGTGTACTGGTGAAGGGCACGTACAGAAATAACATCCTTCGAACTTGATATCACACAAGATTTAATCGTATCGTTATATGGCGATTTTAGGCCGCAAAGAATCTGCGTCGATCTACCAATATTGGCTACACGTAGGACAGTCGTACTAAATCTGATCGGTACTGTCGTCTTGTAGGACAGGTAATTGGTAATTTTTTAATTAACGTCGTACTAGAGCAACACAACAGGCTACCGACAACGGTCCGGGATCAATATCCTAAGGGAAAGATCCGAGGACAACACCACGTTCAGATGACGAGACAACACCAGAGCCGGCACCCCACTCTCCAAACCTCCACACCAACCCAACGTGAAGACTTTCGGGCATGACAGATAAAATGCGCACCAGCCGCCTCTACACCATACGAGTAGAAACATCCATACACTAACCCGTATTCGGATCGGGAATCTTTCTATCTAGAAGCCAATATCTTAACCACAAGACCGGTTTGTCGGCTGTTCACCGAAGGGAAGAAACCAAAAGTGAAGAGATCGTTGTAGGATTTAGCCTAGTTAGCCATAGAGTGCCTATATAATAAGAGTGGCGACATACGGGAAACACTTTCTGATTGGCTTAGAGACCTTTTCTACCGCTCGAGGCGGTCTTTTCCTAGCTCTCGTAGACATAACATGGGAACTTTTTGTGTGTTCGAGAAAAACGTGTATACATTAAATAAAAAAGAAAATATAGCTTATTCAAGTTCCATTTCGTGTTCCAGAATGTTTATTAATTAGTGTTTTGTCAGCATAAATTTGAAGACTTTTTAAGTAAATAGCTTTTTTTGAACTTTTTGGGGGTTGGAGAGCGCAATCAAGCAGGGGGCGGAGCCGCCTAGTTACTAAAAAAATAGTACTTGAAAAAAGTAAGTTGTTTTCGTTAACTTCTGTGGTATTTTGTACTTAAAATGCGATTATCTCATAATCAGTTTTTTGCAATTTTGCCAAAGTTCAATGTACTAAGGCTTTTTGATGTATGCACATTAAACTTTTTACATTTTTTAGGTCTTGAATAACTGTTTAATAGACACATGGAGATCTTATTTTTATAAATAGTTCAGAAAAATTTATAAAAATTAATAAACAAAAAAGTGGGAAATTTTGAAAAAATTTAACGTGTAATGAGTAAAGTATTTTTTTTTATAAACACTGGTAAATAAATTTAGAAAAACTCTCCCAAGGTCTTTTGTATATACTATAACGATATTATAGAAATTTATTTCATACAAAAATATTGAAAATTGACAAAGGAGTAGGATTTATAAAAAGTGTGTATTTCGTCATAAAAAACATATTAAAATCGTAATAAAATTATAATTGAAAATAAAAACTAATTTTTTTTATTGATTATTGATTTAAAATATGTGTTTAATTTTCACTTAAAAAAATTGGTTATGTAAAATGAATATTAAGAATTTTGGGTTTTTCCTTACGCGTCTTCCTTAGAACAAATAATTCACTCAATTGGGGAAGTTGTGAATCTGTACAATGTTGATTTTGAAGTATTGTACGTCAAAATATTATTTTCATCTGATAAATTTTCACGAACAAATGAAGTTTATTCATTTGAAAAATCAAAAATCATTGCCAGATATCCTCTCTCAATTCTATCAGGAGGGACAATGAGGAAAGCAGAAATACTGATTTTTCCTTCCTTCCTCTCAAACTTATTATTTTAACTTCCTCTCAAAATCTTAAATAAGTTTACAATTTCTTTAATCTTATTTTATTATCTACTTTATAACTGTAGACTATAATCATAGCTAATGTTTTCCTCACATTTAAAGCTGTTCAATGATACGTAAGCTAATCAAAAGTGATATTTTATTTTAAGCCTCCTTAAGGAATGATTAGATACCTGTATATTTCAATTAAAAGGAATTTTAATAAAAGCCCATTCTTTATATTTACTGTTACTACTATAACGTTACACTGTATTCCACAGTGTGTAACACTGTACCCCGACATTGGGCCATGGTGTTACAATGTACATCACTACCAAAAACATTAAATACTGGAAATAAATGTTACTCTTTTAATGGTATGTAAGATATATATAAGAAATCAAAGATGACTTTAAGTGATTTGTTTGCTTCATATATAGATACATATCTTGATGGCACAGCTGAAAATAAAAAACGTGTAACACTGTGCCCCTCCTTCCCCTACAAGCAAATGGAGGGCGTACTCGTTACTAAATAGAATAATAAACCACTTTTTCTGAAACACATGTCTTATTTTGTCCATATAGTGTATATGTTACAGTAGAAACAAAAAGAAAGTGATAAATACCCTGTTAAGTTGACTTAAGTTCCTGATTCATTATTCCATTACTTTGATATCCCAGCATTTTTATTAGGATAAGTTGGTATTAAAATAAAAATATGAATGCATGCTAATATGTATTCGAATATGAGAAAAATTCGATAGCAAAGAATGATTTTAAATATCATTACTGTGTCATTCCATATCAAATCAACCAATAAAAAAATTATCTTAAACCTTGAGGTTTTCAAAGTGTATTATATTTAGTGATTGTGTTCTACTTATCAGTATGACAAAAAATACAAAGTTTTAAATATTTTTAACTTTAGTTTTTTAGTAATAAATTTTTGAAAAATTCAAAAACACCAGTTTTTAGGAACGTTTTGATGTATTTGAAAGCACGTAACTCAAAAACGTTTGTCCTAGAAAGCTCAAATTTGTACCATTCTCTTTAGAATTACAAGGGCTTTAATTTGACATATAGTGTGAGTGTACCACCGCACTTTATATTTAAAAAAAAAATTATAAAAAAACAAAAATTGGAATTCTTAATTTTGATGAAAAAAATAAATTTTACACAAGTCCTCACGAACTCAAGTCCATCATCTTTTTGATAGGAAAGGTTCAGAAAAATTCTTACGAATTTTGTACTGCGCAGCTGATCTATCTGTAGTACAGCTTTTTCAAATCTCTACTATTGATTTGGCAAAGAATTTCTCAGATATAGGATTAACTACTAACTGGACTATTAACTTTTCTAGAAAGCATGAACAACGACAGTTTGTGTGTTAACACCAAATTTGAAAATGGGAAGGAAGTTTGTGATGGAGTAGGAGTTACGGTAAAAAGGTTTGCCACCAAATCCAGCCTCCGAAATCTATTAAAAAACCAAACAAAACTAGGAGAGCAGATATCTTAGCACTGCCAACGAGCTATGTTTTGTGCAAATTGCATCCAACCACAGCAACAGGTAGAACCTACCAACTTCTAGGAGATGAGATGGCCCAAGCAGCTCAAGTTTTGGCAAAGCGAACTAACCTTTACTAATTTCAAGTGCTAAAAGAAAAGGAAATACTGTTCCTTGAGTGTAACGTTGAATTTGTTGTTTAAATAAAATAGGGGGAATGAAATTTAAATACAAGTGTTGGTTAAGAGATTAATTTTGATCTAAGTAACAAGTAACGAATTAATAGAATTTTCACGTCTCAATTCAGATAAAAAATTATTTTTTAATATTACACCATTGGAATACCATCATGAAACTTTGTACACACATTACTATTTAGGTTAAGTGTAAAATATATTGTTTTCATCCAAATTAAAAATTCCGATTTTTTTTATAATTTTTTTTTAATATATAAAGTGATGTGGTACACTCAAGCTCTATGTCAAATTAAAGCCCTTGTAATTCTTAAGATAATGGTACAAATTTGAGTGGTCAAGGCAGACGGGTTTTGAGTTATGTGCTTTTAAATATATCAATACGTTCCTTAAAACTGGTGTTTTTGAATTTTTCAAAAATTTATAACTCCAAAAGCAAAGGTGGGAAAAATTTTAAACTTTTTATTTTTTAAGCGATCTATCTCATATTAAAAAATCATAAAGATCTGAAGACGTTATGTTTTGACCATTGGTTGATTACGTGTGGAATGACACTACTATCACTGCATCATTACTCTCGTATTCCAACTTTCCCATTTGTAGTAAAATCTTATAGTACAGCTAAAGCAAAAAGTTATGTAACGACCCATTTACAACCTTTTTTTTTAATTATTTACGAATCCAATGCATTCTAAATGAACCATAAGGACATGGTTCATCTAAAATGTATTGAATTCGTAAATAATTCAGAAAACTCTTGTTCAGTCGTGAGAATTGAAAACAAGACCAAACTTGAGAACCAGTAAACGAGAAAATACTTCTTTTTCACGTTAGCGCTGTGTTTTCAATGTTACTCGTTAAACATAACCAGCTTGAAAATTTAATAATTTGATACGGTTACAGTAACTTGTTTGTCGTTGCGTAGCAAAGAAATATAAAAATATACATAGAAATTTATGAAGAATGGCAGTTTAAGCAGATCGACTCCGTGGTCACAGAGGAGTGTCTTTACTGCAAAGACAATCTTTCAAGTTTGGAACAGAGCTGAGACCTTCTCAAACAAAAAATATTTTTATTTCCGATTGATTTTCTGGGCAGATATGAAGAAAAAGAAAATTTTAGTTACACCGCAAATGTCAGTCGTGAATATTAATTCGCTGCAAGAGGCATTACAACCTGTATTGATACCATTTCGTGTATTCCGAATAAGTGTTTTATCGGACCATTCATCGGAAAGAAAAAGCAAATTAAGATCCTTCGTAGCAAAATGGCCGAAATACGTGATATTTCTTTTGATACTGCTGAAAATCACTTCTTTTGTGATGGTGACAAAAACCGCTGTTATGGACAAAAAACTTTTTGTATCAAAAATCTTTAATGATGTTCTCTTCACTTTGTTTTACTTTTCTCTTTTCCGATCTCGTAAAAAATTTACATCTTTGTGGAAACATTTAGCCATCGTCAACTGGCATTCGCAACAGCTAAACCATTTCCGCATAATTCGACGTAACGCTTGTTGGCACTTCATTGTTTTACAAGCTCTCAGTATCTTTATAATAATTATTTTCAACATTGGCCTCATCATCCGATTCATAAATACGGGATTCATTTTTCCAGTACCGCTTGAAAAGTTAGAGATGAAAAGATTTTATGCCTTTGTTTCTGTTGTTTCTGGATGTGAAGTTTCCATTGCTTTATTGGTATATAAACTTATATCCTCGTGTTTTGTTATCTTTTACAGTTCTACCTGTGAATATCTAACTAGATTGCTGGATGACCTAACTATACAAATACGTAAGTCAGACGTATCGCAATCATACACGCATATAATACAAGTGTATAATATGATTAGTTTCGGGTTTGAAGTTCTAGATGACGGTTTCTGTTTACCAGCTTTAATAGCAGTGCTGATGAATACCATGAGTATATTCTTTATAGGGTATGCCTTTACCATCGATCTTCATGCGAATTACTCTACTATTCTACAATCTTTTTTGATGGCAACTTTTAACCTGATATTGTTGCTGAAGCTGATCGTTGCGGCCACCTGCGCAGCTGAAAAGGCGGAAAAGGTGAGAAAAGTTGTGATGTCTCTTCCTGGAATGATTCCTTTCAGGTACCGAGAGATTAAGTCACTTCTGAGAAGAAACTACGAGCAAAAGAACACTCTCACTTTGTGGAAGATGTTCGACATCAAGCGGTCACTCATTGTCCATATTCTAGGTAGCCTTTTGACTTACGGTATTCTGCTTGGAACTCTTGGAAATGTTCAAGGGCACTCATTAGGATAGACTTTTGGTGCTCTACTGACTTTTTGAAGTTAATAATTTTTAACAGAAATAAATGAATTTTGAAAAGGACCTTAATCAACACTTCATACGTTAATTAACTTCAAAGAATTATTCATTACAACTCACGTACCTCATCAAGCAAAGATTGTTACAAGGTCATATAACAAGGTAAAGCTTATTTAAATTGTATAAAAATTAAAAAAAAATTAAAATTAAAATTAAAAGCATTTTGTGAATTAAGAAGATTTTGTAATCAATTTCTGTTTTCTATGCATTTTTTTGCTTGTGTTTAAGATTCTTAAAAGCATTTCTCCTAATTTTTGTCGGCATTTAAATATTATAAATAATATTTTTCTGCAGTTTTACATTTTTGCTTCATAGTCGGTTTCTTAAAACGTATTTTTATACATATTTCACGTTGACGAAACGTTTGTGTCATAATGAACGTTAGACAATGGATTGAATGAGTTGTATGTTATTAATATTTTCCTACATGAAAGTTCGGTAACTTTTCCGTTAAACTCACTTGGATAAACGCCTTGTCAACAAGTGTGGACCCTTTAGCGCGTGCGTCGTTAATTATTGAACCTATCAGAATTGAAAGGTTTGTGTTGTTGTCAATAAATAGTCAGGTCGTCTATATCTGTTGAATTATTTACTGTACCGTATATCCTGATTTCATCATACTTTATCGCAAAGGAATAAAAAACTTTAAATAACTGTTGTTTTCCTGCATATTTTATGTTGCCAATGTATTGTTTTGCTATGTTTATGTTTTCTTATGTATTTTAAGTATATTTTACTACATCTTCCGACTCCTATTTCTTCAAAAATTGAAATGAGCATTGTCAGCCAGTGCAAGTTCTCCGTGAATTTAAATATTCCGTGAATTTTATTGCCATGCAACAACTCTAGTGTACTAATCGTTGTTGCGTCATGTTGTATGTATTAAGGCAATGTGAATACATCCGGTTTTTCAACGTGCTGCCCCACTGCGGCACCGATACTCAACTATGCACACATAACCGTGAAATGACGCACGAACTCATTTCGCGCCATTTGCGTTACACATTCTATCGAAGAAAACATGTTTATTTCGCTTACTTGGTGTGAAAAAAGAATATTTTGGAACAAAATAGACGTTACTGGATACAACCATAGTTTAATAATTATTTATATTCCATTTATTTGTGAAAAAATGGTATTTCAGAACGGAGACTCATGTGCGGCGACCGTGGGGAACTGCGGTACAAATTACACGCAAGTTGGACTTGCGTCGCTCCAACGGCGCTGGAGGCTTGTGTGCACTGCTCCATTGGATCTGATGTATCTCAGACCACACTTGCGTTGCGGCAGCGGCGCCGCACGTTGAAGGCCCGGTGAACACATCCGGTTTTCACCGCAGTTCCCCACGGCGCCGCACAGTCACCGCACATGAATCTCCGTTCTCAAGTACCTTGTTTTCATAAACAAATGGAATACAAATAATAATTAATAAATGGTTGTATCCAGTAACGTATATTTTGTTTCAATATATTCTTTTTTTACACCAAGTAGGCGAAATAAACACGTTTTCTTCGATAGAATATTTATCGCAAATGGCGCGAAATGAGTTCGTGCGTGATTTCATGGTTATGTGTGCATAGTTGAGCTTCGGTGCCGCAGTGGGGCAGCACGTTGAAAAACCAGATGTGTGCACCGGGCCTAAAACGCACGAAATTTGATATTATTGAATATATTTTGATCTAAAGCTAGTGCAAAATGTTGTAAGATGCATTAGCAATGACATCAAGAACTTGTTTTAAAGAAACGATTCTTTCATCGAAATGAAAAGTGAAGGTTTCGTTGAGAAAATAGCCATTCATCTCACTAGCTATTCTCGAAACGGAAATATGGCGATACAGTAAGATAATAGAGTCCACTCATGGGGAAATATTCAACACAGCACTCTACCTTCATATATCAATTTTACCAAACTCTGGTGATAAGATTCAGTTTTGGTAGTAAAACAAAAATACAAGTTTAAGAAACAGTCGTTTATTTTGTTCAAACAATAACAAAAATTCAAAATTTTAATTCATATGTGCTTTGCAAAATTTTACAACAACTCTGCATTTTTGATATCTTGCGATAAATCTATGTAAAATGCTCTTATGTTCACCAAATCAATCTGGGAATAGCTTTTATACAACTTAGCTAAATATTATTTTAAATTTTTTTTCATAAATTCAAATTAAACCAACAATTTTATTTAATCGAAAGGGCTTCTTAACAAAAGAGATTTTAAGCTGGAACATTCAATTAGAAAATGTTTGATTTCATTAATAACAATCTTCTCTGAAAAATGTGTCATTCAATTTAGAGGTGCGTCCAATGACAATAGACATACTATAATTCGCTTAAATGCTCATTCACGTAACAAGAGAATTCACCAGTATATTATGTCTCGTAAGTAAAAAAAGTTACCGCTGCCGCCGTAGGATTAAAAACTTGCTTTTTTTGCTCTATTGTTAGACGGTTTCCCGAGAAAGTACGAATAAGAAAATTAATTACGAAATTAACATCATTTGTTCAAAATTGTACAGAGAACAAGATGAAAAAGATTTTATTTTATTATGCGGCTATAAGTTTTGGGTGCAGTAATTAATAAAGTCGAAAAAAAGCGAAATTTCTAACGCGAGTGAGCAAAAGACGTACACATTTTCAGCTTTCTGCCTTGATTTTTTTAGAGCACCTCTAAACGTAAATTTTTACAGAACGTCGAGTTTTCTTTAAAAATTTCGTTTTGGTTCCGGATATTCTTTTTAAATTAGGGAAAAATCGATACATTTTTGTTACTTTCTTGTTAAAACTGTCATATCAATAACTTATCACTATTCGTTTTAAATTTGAAAATAACACAGGAAACCTTAAAATTTACTATTTCGTGAAGTCAAATTATTTTTTAATTGATTAATAAATTAATTCCATGTGATTAAAAGTTGGTCATACAAATTTCTGAACACATAACAGTGATGTCCAAAATTAAAGTCACAAACATAAAATCTGTTATAACTGGAGAAATATTCAGTCTATAGCAACGAAATTTGACACAAAGATATATTATTATGAGAGAAGGCATATAAGAACATAACAATATTAAAAAGAGTTGGATTGTTAGTTAAGATAAAGGATATATCGAAAACGGTCAAATCATGATGCATTTACCTCGGGATCGGTCCGTCTAATATGGAGTGTGGTCACCGTGCACTGCTATACAAGCCTCACAATGAGCCCTCATACTGTTAATGAGGGTATCGAGAAAGGCTTGCGAGAATAAATCCCATTCTTCCAAAAGCGCGGCTATTAACGCCTGGAGGGTCCCGGGAGTGAGGTAACGTCGTGCAATGTCTCTTCCTAAGCCATCCCAAACATGTTTTATAGGATTCAGATCCGGAGACTTGGCGAGCCAGTTCATACGGCGAATATCCTCTTCTTCAAGAAAATCATCAACAATGTGAGCTCTGTGTGGCCTAGCGTCATCGTCTACCAAGAGGAAGTCTGGGCCTGCAGCACCCCGGAACAACCTCACATAGGGTTCAAGGACCTTATACCTCTAGCGCTGTGCGGCAACACTACCCAAATCAAAGACGTTCAGTGGTAATGGTAATGGTAATTTTAGTTAACGTCGTACTAGAGCAACACAACGGGCTATTGACGACGGTCCGGGATCAGTCCCTTTAGGGAAAGATCCGAGGACAACACCTCGTAATTTTGAACCACGGTCAGATGACGAAGCAACACCTGAGCGATGTTCAGTGGTGTACGACTGCACAACATGATACCGCCCCAGACAAGGATTCATCTGGCAAATTGGTCGATTTCTCTTACGTTGGAGGGATGATAGCGAGCTCCACGCTCCCTCCAGATGAAGACTCGTAGAGAATCACTCTGTGTGCTGAATCTCGACTCATCAGTGAAAAGAACACGCCTCCACTCTTGATGTGTCCAAGAATGGTGTGTTCGATTCCACGACAAACGGTCTCTCCTGTGTAATACGCTCAAAAGGAGGCAAGCCACTGGACACCGGGCGTAAAGGGCACTCTCTGCAAGACGTCTGTATACTGTTTGCCTGGAATTTATTTTTCCAGACGCAGTAGTAAGGTTACGAGAAAGATCTGTAGCCGTTGTCTGCCTATGCCATGGACGGCGAACCTTTTTAAGAAGTTGGTCAAATTTTGTTCATTATATTTTTAGTACTAGCTCATGGGTCACTTGGAAAAAAGGAAGAGAGCATGGTAAAAATCTACTTTTTTTGGTTCTCAATTTTTTAATCCATTAAAAAGTTAACGGTTACTTTTTGTTTTACAACTTTTACTTTTGCAAGTGAAGAGCAAAAAATCGTTATAAAAGGGGAAAAACCATGCCCAGCCCCTTTGTACTGTGTTTTTAATGAACAAGGAAAATAAAACAACATATATATAAGAAATATCATATTTTAATAGATAGTATAGTTACAGGTATGTGTATGTACAATAAAGCTAAAGTATATTTAATGAGAAATCTGTTGTTTTTTGTCAGATAATTTCTTAATATTAGGTTCATATTCAGTATTCATTTCTTTAACGCATGTTGAAGCCAATTCATATTTTATATTGTTGTTGTGTTTTGAAAATGTTTTTGTAACTCAGGAAACTATTTCGTGATTTTTATTTCGAAATCACTAGTAAAAATGTCAAGTTTTGTCAAAAATAGCCTTCTTATATAAATCTTGAAACATCATTATGTATAATCAATAAATCTAAAACATTTTACAAAAATCATTTTTGCATTTTTAAGTTTCTTATTAACACTTGTATTTTCTTCATATTTTTTAAAAGAGGGGTTAGAAAAATAATTAAAATTCTTTATGTATATGATGATCATAAGTTTATAAAAATTAACGCGTGGGTTATTTAAAAAGCCTACGTGGGTCACTGTCTGACCCGCGGGTCATAGGTTCGCCATCCCTGGCCTATACTGTCGTGCACTCAATGCCAAGTAATGATCCTGTGCAGGTTTCGTCGCTCTTGGACATCCTTAACCGGGCTTCCTTGTGATAGTACCACTTGTTTGGAATTGATTCCACAACCTGCCTACCACTTTTGTTGCCACTTGTAACCATCGAGCCAACTCTGCTTGAGGACTGCCCAATCTCAAGCCTGCCAACGGCTCTCCATCTCACTGAATCATCTAAACCAGTGCTCCAAAACCTTTTTATAGCCGCGGACCGGATCAACGTTTGATAATTTTAACGCGGCCCGCTGAAAGGGGGACGTTGATTGTTTTTATTTAATAATTTTATTTTAATTGCATTTAAACATGCCTTCAAAATAAAATATAATTATACCAAAAAATGAAAATAAAGTGATTTAACATTTTAACTCACTAGGGGTTAAAATGTTTGATTGATCACTTCATCTGGGGGTAATAGGAGACAATGACACCCGAAGTGTGTTGCTTGTGTCCAGTTTATTCCGTTGTTTTGTTTTGGTTGCTGTCAGTGCAGAAGACCCCGCTTCACACAGATAGATTGTCGGAAATGGCAATAGGGATTTAAGTGCTGTGGTGGCAATCTCAGGTTATTCGCCATGACTTTAATCCAGAACACCGACAGAGTTGTCTCGAATGTAGTTTTAAGGTCGCCTTCATTTGCAATCTCCAGCAGTTGATCTTCTTGCACAGAAATGCTAGATTCGCCTGATTTGTTGACAAATGGGTCGCGGATCCATGCCTTACTAGTTCGTGGGTCTTTTGTGGTCGGGAAGTAGCGCTCGAACTTTTAAAAAAGCAAAGACAGGTGATCGTACACTAACTGGGAGAATTAATGTTTAGGCTCAGTCTTGCCTAAAATATCCGCTAATGACTGAACACCATTTGATGTCCAAAATGCCTCTGTTCATGCGCCGTCCCCACAACTTCAGTTTGGCTTTAAATTCAGCTACTTTGTCTGCCAACTTGAAAACAGTTGTCACATTTGTCACAGTTGGAAAATAGAGACGTACAGAATTCAGAAATCGTAATTGAAGCTCAAGAAACAGAACAAATTTCAAGTTCGGATTTACCGCCTCCTAATTTGAGTTGACATTTCATAGATAAGAACCGCACAAACCCGAGAGAAATACACCACAGTAAATAAAATGGAAATAATTTAATGCTCCTTGGGCGGCCCGGTACCATTTGATCCACGGACCGGTACCGGTCCGCGGCCCGGGGGTTGGGGACCACTGATCTAAACGATGAGGAGAACTCATTCTTACTACAAACAGTCAAACTTGTGGGTTTTAACGCAATATTCACAACACTGCAAGAGCAAATCCCAGATGCTTAAACGGTCAAATTCCACGTTGTTCTTCAAAACTAATGCCAAACACCGTTTATTCCAAGTAGGAGATTAACATTGTGCTACCAGTTCTCCAAAATATATAAAATACAGATTTTATGAAATTTTCTGGAGGCAATTTTAAATTATTTTGAAAAACGTGTTTGTGACCTTAATTTTGAACACCAGTGTAGATCGTCATTTCCGATACAAAACTAAAACTGTAATATCTATAGCTTAATACTATTAGTTTTTAAATCTGTAAATACCACGTTAAAGCTTTGAATGCACTCTTTCTAATGGTATGATTATTTTTTAAATAGGTTTATATGTAAATTCAATGCGATGAAAAGTATAATTTTGCGATAGTGTACAGTTACTTGTTTTATAAAATCGTTTGAATGCAATTCGTTTGTTGTAATTTTAATTTTTAATTGTTGTTCCAATAGCAAGATTTCGTTTGTTTTAATTTTTAATTTTTATTTTTGTTTCAATTGAATTCTTTTGTTTGAAGAAATTGTGTTCATAGAAGTTTCCGAAGGCGTTTTGTAATGAAACGGACGTGACCGCCGATGAATTTCCAAAGTACAAACGCAGGGACAAGCTTTACGTCTTCCATGCTAAACAAGACGGAAAAGTGCAGTACGTGGGTAACGGAATGGTGGTGCCTCACAATTCATTTCTCATCAAGAAATATGACTGCCACATCAATGTTGAGTACTCTAACTCGGAGATGGCTTTGAAATACATCTACAAACACCATAATCGTGTGAGGATGGAAATGAAGCAACATGAAAACAATAAGGTGGAGAAGTACATAGATGTGTTAGCCCGATGCAGATATGTTAGCCCGATGAAAGCAACGTGGAGGCTAAATGCAATTAAATTGCACGACAGAAGTCACAGTATAGTCGGGCTCCCATTGCACCTGAATGGACATCGGTATGTTACATTTGAAGAAGGACATAAAGAAAGAGTTCTCAATTACGACTGCAAGGTTATGTTAAGTGGGTGGTTTAACCTGAACAAGCAAGATGTTGCGTCAAAAAGCGTTCTATACGAGAACGTGCCCAATAGTTACTCTTGGAATATCAAAATCAAGAAGTGGACGGCTCGCAAAAGAGCTGCAAAAGTCGTGGGACGCATTACCACTATTTCACCAAGGGATGCAGATAGATTTTTCTTGAAGCAAATCCCCAACAGAATTGTTGTTACCACCTGCTATCAAGATCTGCGAACCCATGAGGGAGTTGTGTATCCAACATTCCGAGAAGCTGCTATTGTCATGGAAATAACAGAAGATAGTGAAGAAGCTAATGTTGTGATGGAAGAAACCACGTCCACTATGATGCCAGATCCTTTTAGGAGATTCTTCGTTTACTACCTGGTTGGGGACGAACCGTCAAATACATTAAAACTGTGCGGAAAGATTCAAGACGAGATGATTAATTGAGGCAGCAGGGAATACGAGGCACTTTGTGAGATTGAACGTCTGCTCAACTCAAAGAATAGGACGTCCAAGGATTTCGGACTTCCTAAACCGCATTTTCCAAATGTGTCAGAGCTACACGTGGACATCGGACATCATTTTAAAAAAATACAGATCTTTTCAAGAAAAGTTCAATGCGGACCAATTCATTGTGTACCAGAGAAACGTTGACTGCAATTCAGGGAAATCTGATGACCGCCCTCAGTGTTTCTTTATTGATGAACCCGGTGATACTGGAAAGACATTCTTGTATACAGGATTGTATCACAGACTTCTCGAATAGCTTCAATTCTTCTGCCATGTGGAACCACGTCTCATCACTCTTTTCAACCCTCTCATTGATCTGTATAATTTCGGAAATGATTGGATACACGTGTACGAAAGAAAGTCATGTCCTGATAAACAGTTCAAGTACTAATTGACTTTCGAATCCCGCATTTCTGGTCTCTCGACAGCTTGCTCGCAGCGCCATCTCGCGAATAGTGGAGTAGCAGTACAGCACCATCTCGTGAGGATTTGAGCAGGCACCTCATTTAACTTTTTGAATCTTTCAAAATACCATTACAATTTCAAATATTACCAAATAATATAATATTATTTTTCAAAAATAGTGCTTTCGTGAAGTCTGTCAGGGTTTCGAAGTCCCAAGTTATTTTCCATGTATTTAATGACCTTCGTGATGGCTTTTAATAGCAATTGTGCTATTGGGTGTTTACTTACACCTAAATTAAGAGTTTAAAAAAGTTATCACAAATTTAAAAAACCTTTAAGAAATTCAGTAAATAAAGGGTTAAAGTAATCTTCTCTGAATTCAATACACTTCAACCAATGTTTTTCCAATCTTCAAAACATGCCTTAAAGTCGTTTTTTGTGAAACTCCTTCAGGGTTCGTATAGAATTTTCTTTAATTGCGTTAATGGACTCAAAACGATGACTACGAAAGTTACAACGTGTATATCATATGAATACTGAGTTTGTGGAGCTGTATTTATTGTATGCTTTGCCGGAAAATCTCGAATAATAATGGCATTGTGAGAAGGTGCATTGTTGTGATGTTAGAACCCATGAGTTATCTCGTCACAATCAGTTCGTTTTCGACTTGTCGTTTCGACGAATGATATATGAACTTGTTCAATAATTTATCCTATTGTCAAACGACGATCACTAAGCACCAATTCTCTGACTTGATTGATATCGCAAACCGGCAAGAAAATTGACGCAACTCAAAATTGCAGAATTTAAGAAACATCAACTTAAAAAATGCTATAAAATCTATATTGAAATAGTACAAGCTTCTTTTAAATTTTAGGTAAGTATTTATGATGGTAACTTCTATTATATTCAATAGAATAGTAATATCATATAATACGCTAGGGCACCTCATACATATTTTTCAATGACATAACATCAAAATTATTATTTTTTTAAATTGTGTCACTTTTTTTGCCGGGTGCGATATGTTGTTTCTTAGTCGAAGTGGATGATCTTCCAGATCACGAGTCATCTACGACGAATTCTCTACCTTGTTTAAACTTTTTATACGAATCAAATACTGTTGTTTTTGATAATAGTTTTATGCAAAAGCGTTTTGAAACATTTCAAAGAAGTTTGTAGCAGAAATTCTATTGCGGAAACAAATTTTTAATGCATGTTTTTTGCTCATTACATTCTACACATTTGGAAATCAACGAAGCGAAAATTCTTGTTTTATTAATAACAAATTTATTTTCAGACGATAAAATTATATTAATGTTAATGGTAAATAATAAAATAATAAAATTAATAATTAATTATAAATATTTAATTATAATTAATTAATAATAAAATTATATTGTTGCTACATGTTTATATAACTCGTAAAAATATTTTATAAAAGTTTGCAGACGATATCTACTATATATATGTATTTTAAAGGAAGCATTCCTGATATATTTTGAACAAAGTACTCGTAGTATATACCACATGTGGTCGGCACAAAAATAATCTTTATAAATAAGAATGAAGTATTTGGTGTGTTTGTACAGTCGCGGAAAAAAAAGGGAAAAACACCTCCTTTATTTCGAGCACTCTTGATGCAAGAGCTAATTCAATGGTATCATTCAATAAAGTCTAATATAAATTAAAATGCTAGAAAATTGCATAAGGGGACTTCTTAATATCAAATTTTGCACAAATAACGAAATTTCTAATGGAAACACCGTGTTTTGATACCATAATCAGATTCTCTCTTCCCAGCTAAATAGTCTAAAATTAAAGTTTCATGACTTTAATATCGTTATATCCCGAGATATTCAGTCCGTAAATTGGTGTCGGTTTCAGTGATCATCTCCACATAGAAAGTCGCTTTTCGTAAATCGAGATAAATTGTAGTTATCTTTAACTGAATTTTAAATTTAAACGCTATTTGAAACGTATTTTTCAGCGTTCTGAGAATTATTGCATTTACTATGCAAGTGCATACGATCCGATAATTTTTCTAAAGGTTTATTAAACGTTTTATGAACTTTTGATTATCCCGTAAAATCGCAATAATGAAGAAAATTTAATGTAGTGCAAAAACTAATTATCGGAAAAAGCTAAATTTCTGTATGGTCATATTAGAAGTCCTTCTACTTCGATTCCTATCAAAATATAATAATATTCCAATTCATAATTTTTTTCAAAATTAATTATTTATATGCGGGAGCTAAAATGCGGGAGATTCCATTTCCATTTCAATCATATTTTCAAAAAATAGCTTGTTTGTCGGTAATTCTTTAACTAAATTTCTATTCTTGACTTTTTTGGCCGCCGCTTTGCAATACTTTTCTGCGTCAACGCAATTTGCCAGGAGATTGGCGTTCACACAGTGTATTTTGTGAAGATCTTCATGTTCGCGACTCTGTGATTCACGACTACAAATTTCTGCTAGCTCTATATAGAGCCCTTGAAGAATATTGTGGTCTGTTATCTGCAGAAGTCCTTCTACTTCTATTCCTATCAAAATATAATAATATTCCAATTCATAATTTTTTTCAAAATTAATTATTTATAATTGCATACTAAAAAATATTTTTAAAATAAAATATTATGTGGATTTGTTGTGCGGTTGTTTAATTGTAAACATGGTACAAATTATCAGCGCTATAGAGATATTATTTAGGAAGACACAGTGGTCTCCCAAAAGAGTTCGTACACTTACGAATTTCAATGAAATACTGCTATATTCATTAATTAAAATTAATATTTCATAACAGGAATTTTTTAATGATATATATTACTTGTTCTTAACAAAATACATAAAATATTTAAAAAACATAGTAAAATGTTTTTTTTTTTTTTTTGGAAGATCAATAATCTAAAAGTTACAAAAATGTTACTTCACAAAAGTCTTCGTACACTTTAAAAAATCTCTAAATATTGGTAGATATAGTAATATTTCGGTAAATTAGTACTTAGTAGGATGTCCTATAGCATCCACAACACCTTTTAAACGTCTGGGAACAGAGTTCATTAGGTTTTTTTGCAATTTCTGCATCAATGTTCCTACATTCTTCAATCATTACTGTTTTAGTAGGCTTTTCGTTTTAATACCGTGTCTTCGCACTCTAACCTCCAGTTATCTCCAAATGTGTTCGATTGGGTTTAAATCTGGCGACTGAGGTGGTGTTTTCAGAACTTATGGACACCATTAGAGACACCAGAGGAGAACGTTGCCGTGTACTTAGGATCATCCTTTTGATAAAAAAAAAATTGTTTTCAATATCCAAATATCGGACTGATAATTTTGAATCGTCTTTTAAAATATTTAAATAAAGAGCATGATTCGTTACATACCATCAATAAATAAAAAATTACCTAGTCCCGATTCTGACATGCTCCCCACACAAGGAAACCTCCAACGTCATACTTTACTGTTCCAACTAAGTTCTTCGGATTAAGTTAATCAGTTTTCTTCTCCATACAATTATACTCCCATCGGAACCAAAAATGTTAATTTTGCTTACATCTACAAATAAGACATGATTCCAATGCGTTTCGGGTTTATTTATCATTTATTTTGCTACAGAAATCCTAACCCTTTTCTATTTTTCGCGATTACAACAAATATTCTTCGAGTAGAACGCCTATTTAATCCAGCTGATCTGAGTACTCGGCGAACAGTTTCAGATGAATTTGAATTAGAAACATTTTCAGAAAATTCTGTAGATATGTTTATAGTACTCAAACGTGTATTTTCACGAATGTTCTAGCTATATATCTATGATCACATACAGTTAACTTTCCTGGTCGACCTTTTCTTATCTTGTTTTCGATCCGATATTCTTCTTTAAAACGTTTTATCACATACTGCACAGTAGAATTCAATGAATTTACTAATTCAGCGATATTCCAATCTGATTTACCATTTTTACGATGACAAATAATCAATTTGCGAATGCAGTTTGATGTTTCCTTACGACTACGAGCCATTTTTAAATAATAGATAGAATATTATGATGTAAGTAAGCAAAAATTTCAGTTAAACAATTTTTAAATGTCACCACATTGCAAAAAAATTTAAAAAGAGGTGATAGACGATAGTTTTATTTATAATTTTATCTGAAGATATTTCGGTGTACAATCATTATTGTAACGTCTTCTTTCTCTGTCTCCTTACGTTTTAATTTTTATAAAAACGAAATGAGATAAACGGTTTTATTCAGAATTACATGGAAATGTTATGAAAAAAATATTGGACTTTGTATTCAAATTCAATTCTTGGAGATAGCGCCTTTTCTACAAATTTTTAAAGTATACGAACCCTTTTGTGAGCCACTGTATCTGTAAAAGTCTAAAAAATTGATTTAATATTTGGAACTCCCCCCTTTCTGTGACCAATCTTCACTCTTTCCAAGACCTAATGACATGAAATTTTGTATCTGAAGTTACATTTTTATGTAGTTATGAAATTGTGTGTCGAAATAGAGGGTTCCTATTAGAAATTATGAAGTTGGTCCTTAATTTAATATGAAGACGGTCCCTTATGCAAATTTTATGCATTTGAATTTATAGAAGTCGTTTGTTCCTGTTAAACGCCATCTTTGAATTGCTCGAATGAAGAGGGATGGTTCATTTTTTTCTTTCCGCATCTGTACACTGAATACTTTCCACCGTTTCAGGTTATTCACCAGTTTTGGGCCATTCAAATCCAAAATAAGGGTTTCCACATTTGGTTCTTGCCTGTGCCTTGAACACGTTTACGTATAGAATACTCTCATAGGCATCTTTTGTGTGGATAGAAGGCTACTGTGTGAGGAGGAGCGTATGCTGTTATTTACTTTGTTCATTGTACATCCTAGTTAAACTAACTGTATAGTGTTTAATCATCAACACCTTAAATTTTTTGAGCAACTCTATTTAAACTCTGCAGGATTGAATTGGGGAAAATTATCGTATTCAAATTTTTTACTCAGTGTTCAAACTTTTAAATTCTATATAGTGTTTCTTTTGACAATTTCCATCTTTGCTTTCTTGATCATCCTATCTATATAAATATCATCTGCTTTAAAAAATATAATCATTTATCTTTGTGAATATATGTTGACCAATATAAATTAATCTCATTTACTAATTTCGTACTATTGACTAAAGCGTTTGAATTTTAATTAATGGTTGAGACCGCTTGTTTAAAACTTTTGATGGACATTTTTTTCCACCATTCAATTTTTATTAATTTTACTTTGTCTTGCGTATGGCACAACGTGTACTAGTTTTTGACCTTTCGCCAGAAAATACAAACAAAAAACCAGAAATCTTAAATAATTCATTCCATATGAATACAAATATATATTTCGGTCCCAAGACTAAATTGTCCTTTAAAAGATGGCTCGTGGTCAGAATGACCCTTTTGAGCAGATAAAATTAACAAGTGAACGTTCGGCTGAATAAAAGGTTTTAATTTTTGTGATTTTTACTGTAAGAGATGTGGTTTGTTTCGGTTTCAAAAGCTCAACTGTACACCCAAACTCTTTCCCTTTATTTTTTAATGTATTTCATATGCTTTTAAAGACATCATTTTCAAACATCTATATATATATTTCTCTTACGTGGCACGCAAAAAAGACGTTATTTGTTACCGCGTTTTGGCAACATTGTGCGATTGTTTGTTTACTAGGAGCCTCGCGCCTCATTTGAATCTATAGCGTTATCGGATGAAATTTTATTGGAAAAAAAAATTTTAGACGAGCTGTTGCGGTTTGTAATAGAAATCTAAGAAAGCGGAGGATCTTTTCAGGGCTATTTAAAAAACGGTCCTTTTCAAGGCTAACAATTATAGTACAACAAGACGCGTGCACTACAACTTTCGACAACAAACTCAATGAAAAAGTGTGGGTCGTTTGAGTGCTGGGAAAATGTACACACAAAAACATGCTGGGTATTCAATTTTCAAAGCAACGCTCACATTTCGAGTCAAAGTTTGCACAAAGTTTTCATTTAAATTCTGATTTTAGAGATACTGTATATATTTTTTCTGTAATACAGCAAATTTAGATTTGAAAAAAATTTTTAGTAACATATTTTGTAAACAATCCCTTTTGCAAGGACACATGTCTTCATTGAGGCGAGCGAAGCGAGCATAGGTTCGTCAAAAAGTGTATGGGTGGCTCGAGTACTGGGGAAATGTACACACAAACAACATGCTGGGTATTCAATTTCCAAAGCAGTTCTCACATTGCGAGTAAAAATTTGCTCAAAGTTTTCATTTAAATTCTGATTCCAGAGGTACTGTATATATCTTTTATATAATACAACAAATTTAGATTTGAAAAATATTTTTTTTGGAATATCATATTTTGTAATCAATTCCTTCTGCTAGGACACGTGTCTTCATTGATGCGAGCGAAGCGAGCATAGGTTCGAATGAGAACGAACCAATGAGAATTGCGAAGCAATCCTCCGGGGGTTGGCGAGCTTTAGCGAGCAGGGGGCGGACCCCCTAGTTAGGAATATTTTACAGAATTCTAATTCGTGTTTTACATTAGGTTCATAAAGTTGACAATAAACGACTAATATTGGTTTATTATATTACTTTGTACCTGTATGAGAACAGATTCTTTTATACCACATATCATAAACTTAGATAAAATCACGTATCATAGGAGGATATTAGAAAATTGATCTAGCTCGCTGAGAGTTGATCCTTCAAAAATATATTTTCCCGGTTACAAACCTCAATCAATACATAAACATAAATGTATTAAGATGAAGCACTCTGAGAGTTGCTTCACTTAAAATAAGTATATTAGTTTTATTAATTTCGGATACATTCATTAGGGAAAAGTCATGCTATTCAAATGAGAAGAATGGCTGAGTCTGAATGATAACCTTTCCATAAAATTTTCATTTATATTACATTTATTAAATCATTATTGGAAAGAATTTGGCATGCTTTAGGTAGTTGGTCCTTCAAAACTACATTTTCCCGATTAAATGCCTCGATCAATACGTAAGCATAAATGCATTAAGATACGACGAATTCAGTAGCAGTACCTGTTAAAGCGAATTGTGTAGAGAAGGGTTTTAACAAAGCAAATGAGTTCTTTTATACAGCAACTGTACTCACATTGTTAAACTTTTCCGAATTTACCAGTAATGTGATAATATCAATAATGAATTAGTTCAAATTTGGTGATATTAGAAATAGATTTATATTTTAATACGCGTTTAGCAGAATAGATTAGTATGTTATTTATAACACACGTATGAACTTACTGGAAATACAAATTTTTTAAAAGTGATGTTTCTCTTACCGAGATTATGAAAATGTCACAAATATCAGGAATTCCGTTCGTTCATAAAAAAAAGTAACACTCTTCAAAAGATCATTTTTCCAGTGTTGTTTTTGCTACGGTTACCAGGAATTCCCGTTTTATTATTGGAAGGGTCACTAAGAAAAAACAACGTACGTCAACTCATAAACATGTTTCCAAATTACTTCTTTACTTTCTCGGTCATGGTGGGTATTTTAATTCACGCATATTGTTTTAGGTTTATTTTCAATAAGAAGCTGCTGATAACAATCTGCTATATATCACTACGGGCTACAATATGTTTTTTGATCCTTCGCTGCTGTGATAGTATTCTTCCGGTATTTAAAGTCTTATTAAAGATTCCAGAGGAGATAGCATTTAGAAACAAGTTTAAAAAAATCAAAGTATCCTTCTATCGTTATTGCATTGTTTTTTTCCTCCTATCTGCTACTCGGAGCACTTTCGCTTCAATTGAATTAATATCTACGAGGCAGAGTGTCCCAACCTGGTTTAAATGATACTGTATGACAAGTCGTTTGCTGTTCTTGATTCAAACCAACCTCGTTATCTCATGTGTCTACTTATTATACATTTGCTTCTGTGATTTTATCACTTTGTGCTCGAATCACCTCGAATTCGCGCTGCTGAAGTCAAAAGATGAACGAACATTTCATTACCTGATTCAACTCTACGGTGACATCTCTGCTGGAATCCAAAGTTTGGATGAGGTATTTTTACTGCCCATGTTCACCATTCTACTATGTTGTATGATGTCTTGCTTCTTCACAAGTTTCGATTTTGAGTTTAGGAATAATCACAGCTGCAATACGATGGTGTATTACACTTTAGTGTTCATTTATAATGGTTTGTTAGTTTCAAAAATGATTTGGTCACACAGCTTCTATATGCACAGAGTCAGTGTCGAGAGTTCTAGAGATAATTATGGCCATGTCTGGTATTATTCGGGGTCCACGTAAGGAGTTCAAACCTTTTTTCAACAAATACTCGTGGCACAAAAACAAACTGACCTTATGGAAGATGTATGACATAAAACGTTCGCTCATTTTCAGCGTCATTGGAACTCTACTTACTTACGGAATTCTTCTAGGAACCCTAGGATAGGTTCAAAACTGAACATTAATATGTTAGCAGTTAGAAATGTTCATAATATCTTTACTGTAAAATCAGTAAATTCGTTAATGAGCATATACGTATTGAAATAATTGAAATAGATGTGTATAATTATTCACATAAATTAATCAAATCGTTAAGGTACAAACGTAGGACGTGGATATTCCAGAGATGAGGAGCTTTCAACTAACACAATTATGTGGATTTATACCACCTTCTACAGTTCTTACTAATGCCATTTAAATCCAGAAATTTCAAGAATTTCTTCTCAAGTTTTGGTCGTTCTTACCATTATCTAGTGTAGTTTCATTTCACTGTTTCATCCACGATTATATGACAGGAGAGGAAACAGCTAATTGTCCTTTGAAATTGATTCATCGTGCATCAAATCATTAAAATCCTTCACACTAGTGAGTTTCCAAGTGAATTTCAATTGATCCAAGAAAATCCTCTTCACCCACATCAAGTAAGCTGCTAACTTGAAATTTCTTTATGGATAATTTAAATATTCTTCGATGAAGATATATTTTTATCGCTGATATCCTGACTTCCTGATTCGACGACAGAGACTAGCTGTCGTGTTCAATTTACTGTGATGTGGTCTACAGTTTCAAGTTGGTGTGGTATTTCAAGATCATCCTTTACCCACATTCAAATGTATTTGAAGGGTGTTTCTAGTGCTTTTTCCGGGAGCAGATGACCATCTTATTAATTTCAAGACAGTAAGATGTTAGGTTCTATGGCAAGCCGTTAGATGTCGTTAATTATCATCCAATGATAATTACGATCCTTCTTATAAATAATAAAAAAGGACGTTTCTAAGTGTTGGTAGTAAGAAACCAATGCAAGTAAATACAGTCTTGTAGTCAGGGCAATGCGTTTGAAGAACTAAATCGACAAACGCAACCTTCCTTTGCAGTAGATAATTATAAGTTGTGATATAAATCTTCTTAATGAGATTTAAATTATGATCAAGTGTTATTATTTGTAATTTCTTTTTATTTACTCACTTCTTGTGTGGTAGCTGTAGATCAATGTAAACTGCTTTGGAACAATCATTTCGTACATCCAATTTGGCACAGCTACCATCTTTATGAAATTAATTTATTTGGCTCAGTCGCCTGCCTTATAATGCTAATTTATTCGTCTCAGTCGTCAGCTTTGTAAGTCCGTTTAATTAGGCTTAGTAGTCAGTTAAGAGCGGTGGAGGCGATGTTTGTAGAGCCGATTTAATTGACCCAGTCACCAGTTTTGTATATCAAATTCGTTTGGCCCGTCGCATTGTATAGCAAAATGCGATACGAAGCACAAAATTACATTGCCTTCAGTTTTGTAGTCCACTATTGTCAGGAACAACTGCTTTTACGAGATTCAGAAGTCGCAACATCAAAAGTACGTTTTTTCGAAAGTAGACACAAGTGACTTATCCAAATTGCTCGTGCACTGCTTCGCTTGCAAGTCTCCTTCATATTTGTGTCTGCATAGTGGCTTATTAATGTATTGATGGAAAACCTAGATATGGCTGCTTTTCTCCTACTCAAGTGTCAGAATTTTATGGACCTGGTCCAGCATTTTCTAATGATGGGTAATAAACATTTCACTACCAAATTTTGTAGTTTTGTCTTAAACTAAAATGCGATATACGGATGTGAAATGGATTATATGGACGGACAAAATAAATATTCTGTTTAAAGTAAATTGTAGAAAATATAAAATTTTGCAGAATGGAGAAATTATTTTCCACTGACATATTTGTTTCTAAAAATGCATTTTCTGATAGCGAAAAGTAATTTTCGGATCGCTTTCAATCATTATTAAAGCAATTCAACCGGAACAACGCCAGGAAATTCTGCTAGTCATCAATATAGAAAATTATTTTTATTATAAATTTAAATTAATCTCATTAATATTTTATTAAGCAGTTTAAGTTCATTGAATAAAGTAATTATAGATTCGTTAAGCTTGATTAATAACCGTTCTTTAGTTAGATGTTGTTCCTTAAAATTACTGCAAGTATGTGATCATATTCTTTTCTGAACTAATATAGTAATAAATGACAATTTTATTATTACTTTAATGCAGGGCTCGAAATACCCGGGTGCACAGTGCACTGTGCACATGAAAATAAAATTGTGCACCTAATTTTTTCCCTCAACTGCGTGCACCTAACATTAAATTAATTCGTTAATTATGTCATTTATTTATTTGTTAATTATATTATTTTGATGTTAGAACAAAATATTAGTACCTACCTCTCGCTCAAAAGGAACGTAATTGAAATTCCTAAATACACAATATGCGAAAACAAAATCGCTAGGTCGTAACGGGTTTATACAGGAGGAATGTTTATTTGTGTCACTGCTACCAAATCTTCCGATGATTGAAACATTTTCCTGCTAGCACTGTTGAAGCGACAGCCGTGGGCCGGAGGAAAGAGAATTTAGATGTTTAAATATTTTTATTTACTACCTACTACTAACCAGTATAAACATACCAACTAATATAGTAGTTTCTCTCTACATTAAAAAAAAGTTGCCACCGCCGTTACAGGATTGAAAACTGTGTTCTTTAGCTCGATTCATAGACAGTTTCCCGAGAAAGTACGGATCAGAAAATTACGAAATTAACATGGTTTGTTCTTCATTGTGTTCCCTGGACAATTTTGAAGATTTTTCCGATGCGGCTATTAGTTTAGAATTTATTAAGTGTGAAAGTTAAAAAAGCGAAATTTCTACAGGAGCGAGCGTAAACGAGTAGGAGGTGGAGCCCCCTAGTATATTACATAAATGCTTTTATATTACCTTTTTTTTAAGGAAAACCTAAAATATAACCTGTGCACCTAATTTAAAAACTTAGGTGCACAAGGTGCACCTGTATTAAAAAATATATTTCTAGGCCTGCTTTAATGTGATGCTAAATTTAGTTCTTCATCAATTTTAAGCTAGCAGTAAAGTGACTACTGCTATCGTTAATAACTACACACAATTCTGTGGTTATACATGCATATAAGTACCTGACGTGATAGAATACCCTCTTTTAAAATAAAATATTACTGGTAAAAGTTCACTTATTTTGTGTCTATCAGGTTTTCCTACGTCTGTCTTAACTAAACTGAAATATAATTGAAAGCACACACTCTCTCTCTCTCTTAATCTTCGCACGAGTAAAACCATAAAGTTCGACCATGAGTAGTGTTACAAGTGAACCATTCCAGATTGTTTGTTGTACCAGTCATCTAATTTATACAACGTTATTTTCGTCGCATGATGTTCATAGTAAAATCTCTAACCATATATAGTATAATAAAATGCACACAGTATTTACGTTCAAATCGTAATTTTTAAAAATTTGGTTGTATTAATCACTTGGTTGAGCAAGTAAAAAATAAAAGTTGCTAAAGGAATTGGGGCACAAAGAGCGAATTAGTTTCTCTTAGCACATTAAAACATTAACTATTTCATTATTTACTTATTTTTCATTAAATATTGACGAAAGAAATATAAAAAGAATAATTGCAGATTTAAACAATTCTAAGGATACATCCAGTATGTATAGAGCAAAAAATGCAAAGAATATGAGAGATTTTCTCTTTACGTTTTGGTTGTTACGTTCCATTGTGTTTCTACTTTTCGTTGAATGCACCCTATAAGCTTCACATAAGTTATGAAACCCTATTGAAGAATACTGTTGAGTATGTGTGTGCGTTTTCCATGTGTTTGCGTGACATAAATGAAACATAATTTCTTTCTTTTGTGGTAAAAGCAATGAGGTGACACAAAAGAAAATATAATTTTATTTTATATATTTGCAAACAAATACAGTACCCTAAAATTTTCCCTAAATAATATCCCCAATCGAAAATGTCATTTAATCAAAAATATCAATCAAAAATTAAATTAAATACTTTAACCTTGTGTATAAACCGTAAAAAGATCGATTTACAGAAATCAATAGGCAAAATAATCTTTTAAATACAAAATATTTTCACAAAACGATTGTCCACAAACGCTTTGCTCAATATTAATCCACTAACTAGTATAATGCTTTAAATACAATGGAATATTGTAGTGCATAAAGTACCAGTAAAATGAAAGATATGGAGTAAAGATAATAAAAAGCTACGTTTGTACTTTCAAAATTGAAAAATATTTCTAAGGAATCCTTATTTCAATGAATGCAATTCTATAGTATCTATAGAAACGCTCTAGCAAACAATTCTGCGTTCCCACCAAAGAGATTCAAATCACAATGACACATACTGCATCTCACAGCAGTTTGATGTTTCTTTAAGAAAAGTTCCCCATGGATAAGTTTTAATACTCACACGAATTCTTGTAAATTTACATCTGCATTCAGAAAAGCCAAATGTACCTATCAAAATGAGACCAATTAGGGAACGAGCACTAATAACTTACCCTCCAGATCCTTCAATGCAACAAGTTTTTCAGCCCATCTTGATCGTTCTTCAAATTCTAGGTGTTGACGCTCTACATCAACATCGCCGGTCCAGAATGTGTCAATTCATTCGGAAAAGCACGCAATATGTCGCAAGTGCTTTTATTGTGATAGGAACTCTTTTAAATACCGTCTTTATTATTGGTGATCCTGATACGAAGACACGTATTATCATTATCCTAAAACTCTTATCAAGCATCATACTTTATTTTTCAATACGTCGTTCATGTCAAACGGTTCAGGAGTTTCTTCACAAAGTTGCACGAATTACTATTATTGGTGTACAACTGTCGCTCCGTCTTAAAAAGATTCGGAATATGTCTTATTTTTATTGTGGTTTATTTCTGATTTTTGACGTTATTCAATATATTTTATTCTTCATTCAGCGCATGGAAAATGAATTAGATTTAGAAAATTTTAAAACGTTATTGGATGTAGTAAATCTTTCGTCGATGAAAACATTCTTCGGCTACATCTTCAAGATCCTATTCTGGTTGCACTCTACTTTTCTTTTGCATCAATTCTGTTTGTTTTACAGCGTTCTATGTGATACCCTGAAGATATTTTGGGAAACCCTGTACTCAAGCCTGCAAACTCCGGAAGTGGAACAAACGTACATGCATTTGATTGAGGTTCATGACACAATCTACGATGCCATGCAACTTGTAGAAAAAACGTTTTCATTTCCTCTTTTGGTAAGCGTATTCGGCTGCTTAAGCGAAATATTCTGGTCTGGATACGATTTGGCATTCACTACAGATAGTTATTGGAATATCGGTTTTCAAAATGGCGTTAATGCATTTATATGTATTACCGCTCTATTCAAGATAATACTGTCGGCATCCGCAGCCTTGGAGTCGGCAGAACGAGTCCAGAACAAAGTTCTTTCATTACCAGCAATTATACCTTCGCAATACAAACAACTGGAAATTCTTTTGAAGAAGAAATGCTATTGCAGAAACAGTCTCACTTTGGGAAAACTTTACGATATAGATAGATCGTTAATTATTAGCATTCCAGCGAATCTTTTCGCTTACGGAATCCTCATAGGAACGCTTGGTAATAATGAAAAATAACTGACACCAACACATTCCCTCGTTCCCAAAAAAAAATGGCGTTGAATGTTTTTATAATGATTTCTAATTATTCTTGTATTGTTAAACTCACAAAATGAATATACTTTCATGCTTAAAATACTAAAATAATTTCATTTATAACTACAGCCCACATTTTATCGATCCAAATTTGATTAGTTTTGAGTTTTGTTGTTGTGTAACAAGCATTCCAGAGAATCTTTTCGCTTACAGAATCCTGATAGGAACGCTTGGTAATAATGAAAAATAACTGACACTAACACATTCCCTAGTTCTTGGAAAGGAATGGCATCGAACATTTTTCAAATTATTTTTAATTATAATTGTAATATTAAACTTTCGAGATGAATGTACTTTTATGCAGAAAATACTAAAACAATTTAATTTATAACTACATCTCACATTTTGTAGATCCGCACTGTGTTAGTTTTGTGTTTTGTTAGTTGTGTAGAAATAAAAATGTTCAACCTGCTCTTCTATGAAAATCTTCGGATTGAGCATTCATACGTACACAGCTATTTTAAAGGTAACCTACTACATTCTGGAAAACATACTACCTCCATATCGCCCAACTCGAAATATATTTTTCCTAAGCTGATTGGAATTTATCCCTATTCTCATCAGCACTATCACAACACGTGTAGTAGGAACTCGAACAGTTGAAGCAGCGGTAGATTCGTTATTGAAAATTATAATTAAACTACTGATATCGTAATTCCTAAAACATGAGAAATACTTTCTAAATGCTACAAGCCCCTGCAGATTGGCAAATGTTCTCAAGCAAGATACAAAGAAATATTTGGGGAATATTTCGCCAATATCCCTCTGATTAAAATAGTTTTCTTCTTTAAAGGGCAAAGGTTTTTCCTCAAAGTACTCCTAGTTCAAAAATTGTCTGGTGTAAAATTAGAAATATTTTAGGCTTTTACTAAACCTGGTATACTTATTTCTAAAAATTATGGACAAACTATGTCTTAAATTACAAAAACAATAGTTAACACACACTCGATGCTAGTTTTTCAGCTGTTTAAAATGAAAGATTCTACTTAGAGTCGATTTACACTATTACAAATTTTTGAATAAATTGCAAATAACTTCTACCCTGAAGCATTAAGGGGCTATAACGTTAATTTTAATATTATAGAACTTGAAACACCCTTGGGAATCTCTCGCTCCTTTCCGCCAGGACCAGATGCAATGAATAATGAAATTTTAAAATCGCAATGTAATATCGCTCATTTATCTTTTAAGACAATTCAATGCAATATGGATCATTTAATGATCATTTAGTATCAATCATTTTCAGTGACGTGGCGAAATCTATCACACCTACAACAAAATCTGGAAAAAATTCACATAGCTCTAACAATTACCGTCCAATAGCATTAACTAGCTGCATATGCAAACTATTGAAATGGATGGTTAATGTCAGTTTTATATAGGGCAGATTTGCCGAATATTAACCACCTTTACATTTTCAATACATAGAAGTATAAAAGTATTTTATTAGTAAGGAATTATTTCTTTAACTGTACTTATATCTTAAAAATATAATTTAAAAAAATTTTGTATTTAATATTAAAAATATAATTTTTTTTTAATGTTGTATTTATATCTTAAAAATTTATATTTTTTTTGAAAAATGTAATCTTTAAAAGAGAAAAATTAGCAAAGTAAAATTGTGTCATTTTTCCAATCAAAGAAACTGATTTCCCGTGATAGAAAAGAAAAATTACTTGTTGTTTTTGAACTCACTCCAGCACACTCTGTGTGTGTGGACCCAAGTAGGATATTTTACGTGCTGTATCATCCCTTCTTCCATGGTTTCCTCACATTTAATTCAAAACTATGTACTGTTAGTTAGTATTCTTTGTCGTTTGAGTTCAACATATGGTAATTTTTCTTTATTACTTATTTTGGCTTGTTCTAATTCCAATTTATGACAATTAATTGTTTTAACAACTACTTTCTGGGATATTCTGCAGTTCGAGAATACGATGAACTTCGCTTTGGATTTCGTGTAGGTGGAGATGAAATGTCGTGAAAAATATTCTTTAATGTTCTAAATGTTTTCCTCTTGAGGTACATAGTCAACAGCAGAATCACAATTACTTCTGTCAATGTCTCATGAAAATAATTCTGCTCCAAGAGTTCTTCACGTAGTTCCACAATCATGCATTTTGCGGCACCAATGAAAATTTTGCATACAAAACTGTAATACAAAATGAAATAGAAGTTCAAGAAAAACACGTGTGTACTATAAAGAAAGAATCGATTATACAGAAAAACTGTTTGATGCTTCGAAACGGCACATTTAAAAATTTCAAACTAAGAGTAGAATTATAAGAGGTGTATATTGCATTATTAGCATAGCATAAATAGCGCAGCTAAACCCGATAGTAAAGCGAAGAATGATAAAGAACTAAAGCCATTAAAGTCCAATTCATGTCGCCAATTTAGGAAATTCCATATTCTTGCAAAGTTTTTCTAACTGTTCATTTGACAAATAAGTTTCTCTTCGAGGTGCAGCAAAAAAAAATTACTGTCACAACGACAATCAGATTCTAGACTGCACAGATTATCTCAATTTTGATTTCTTTATAAAACATCATTCTCAAAATTCCACGAAAATTCAATAATACGCTTCAGTGAAGTGCTTTGGAGATTTTGTAACGATGTGGAACAATCTACTTTCCAATGTAGGCGCATTAGGAATCACTAAAAGTTCGAGTCCAATTACATGTAGAATTAGTGAAATGGGGCCAAATGCTTTTTGGATATGATTTTCTGAATCATCCGCACTGGAGCTGCCTGTCTTTGTTATTCTCTCCGATGTTGGACTGAAAGGTATAACACATCTTGATTTTTGAACAAATCCATCATGATGATACCTGCTCTATATAGTAGGCATACATCATCATCTACACAAGAAATTATTCTTCAAATATCTGTTGTGTGTTAAAACCATATGGAAGACCTCATCTTTCCGTGTTTTGCTTGTCGATGTTTGTTAATCAAGTCTTCGGGTAATTGTTGGAATATTTTCTTTCTTGTCCTATGCATTATAAACGTGACTTCTTTCGAAGCATAGTTTTGCGTGACATAGTCTTCTCAAATGAATAGTTAAGCTCTTTATAAAAACGAACTACTATGGTTATTTTTGTTCACCACACACAAAAAAAGAAAACACTTTCAAAGTTTTGTTAGGTGATTAGACCGTTTTGTATCAACGTGATAAAAGCACTTCTGTTGACTAGTAAGATATTTATGAATTTCAATTTTTGCAGAACATGCTTTCCATTTCACTTCTAATGTCAAGATGTAGTTCCAAACGACTAAATGTTCTAAAACAAACTATTCAGTAAAAATAAAACATTTAAAAGATACCCTTGACTATATAGAGAGCAAGAGCAGTAATCTGTAATATACAGTAGATTGTTGTTTTGGACTTAGACATTTAAAAATTGTTATTTGAATAACGCAAAGGATCCAATCAGCAGTTTCTCCAGTAAGCCTTGGACATCAACATAAAATTATTCCCCCGATTTGTGTAGAAAAATAATTTAGATCATGAAATAATACCGATGAAAATAACCCTTTAAAATATTGCAATGCCTATATACGTGATCATTTCGGTCATTCCTGTGTTTTCTGTGAAATTGTTAAATACGGATTTTTAGGTTTTTTTCCAATTTAGAGAGTTTTATGTTCTCTATCGTAAACACCCAGACATTTTTGAGACATAATATGAATAAAATACGTAAATTGTATTTACACCTATTAGCATATAAATAAAAGATCCTTACCACCTTAAAATACATAAACGATCTTCAATATTTTAAAAATCTTGTTTCCCTTGTTTCATTATTCAATGGATTATAACTACGTTTTATTCAAAACAAAATCGTGTGTTGTCATTTACAGTATCCTTACTAAATTTTTTGTTAGTAAAAAGAATACATTAAAACTTAAAATCAACTACAGCAAAACAAATTCTCACGCTCAGGATAATAGCTTACAATACATAAGGTGCTCTAAATCATGCTATTATCATTCGGGTTTTAAGTATTTATCTTGGTTAACAGCTATCACGGCTTTGTCAAATCCGGCCAAATTCGAATTGCGACGATATCTAATTGGCGTGACGTCACAATCTCCTGCAAAAATATGAATATTTAATTCACAAATTATTTATTAAAAGAAAATAAATCCCAAAAGGTATTTATCTGGGGTAAAATTTTCTACTGGTTTCAAAACCGTTGAAATTTTTAATCTAAGTTTAACGACGTTAAGCCCAAAAAAGAACTAATCAACGCCAGTCAAAAATTTTTTATTTGCTTTGCTTACCTTGAATGTATTTGTTTGAGTGCAGGAAATAGAATCTGTAATTTATCGAACACGATCAAGGTCAAATTTGTATGGGAAAAGATATAAAAGTTACAATTTAAAAATTATTTATTTATGGAAAATCATATTTTTAGGTATCGATTTTTCTCTATCTTCAACAACCTAGGAGATAGAATACATAACTAGTAGAAGATGTACATCACTCCAGTTAAAACTTTTTATTTGTTTGTTTATCGACTGAAACAACGGAAACAAGGAAAAAATAAATTTAGAATCTGCCATCTCTTTATGATGTTGCCATTCCAACGATAACTAAAAAATTAAATGCAATTAAATTCATTTAAAATGTTCAAGATTGAATTTTAAAATTCTTTGGGACCCAAAAATTGCAAAATATTTGGACTACCCATGTGCCAAGTCCCATTTCTGTAAGTGCCATAGATTCGTCTGGATTTTGATCACAGACAAACACTTCCTTGTATAATAGTAGAGAAGAAAACACATATTTATAAAATACTTTGTATACTTAATTCTGGCGTTGCCAAATATTGAGTTGCAAAATTAGATCTTTTTGATCAATCTGATTTTCTTTTTGGCGTTTCGTGGTCCATTTTCCATTTAAGTTCCATTTAAGATTTTCTTTCTTCGTCAAAAAAATATTTATAAATATTTACATCATGGGAATGAATTAAAAGTCAGTGGAAAAATAAATGCTTTAATTTAATTTGATTTGGAAAAAAAAAAAAATTCCGAACAATGCAGGTAAAACAATATTATGGGAAAACTTGATTTTCGATCAACATTGGTAGAACAATCTGAGCTGCGTACAGAAATTGTTTTGTACTCAATAATACTTCTATTACAATTTCAAATTCTTTTGATGCCTTTCTTTACCCCTAGGATAAATATAACGGATTTTAAGATTTAGCCTATGGTACTCGTAGGATTTCAAAGCATAACACCTTTCGTGTGGATTGGTCAAACGGTGTATATTTGTATAGGAAACAGGTAGAAAGACACACAGACGCAAACTATGTTTTATATATGAGGCTATCAAAGTACGAGTGGCCTAACCCACCAACATACCCAATAGAGATGAACGCGATTTTTTCGCCCCCTTTTTCTGTGTATTCTTGGGTGCTGGTTCAGGTGTTCATCTCGTCATCTGACCGTGGTTTGGAATGAAGAGGGGAACCTTGAATATTTCCTGTATGAGTGAATCTCCAACCGTTTCCAATAGCTCATTGTGTTGCAGCATTTATTATCATTTTTTTTTCGCTTCTCGAACTGTACAATTTTGTAGCACTGTGCTATTCAGAAGACTCACTGTTTGGTAATCATTACGAGTACAAATATGTGTTGAGTTGTTTGTTTGTAAATCTGTATAAATTGTCAGATTAAGATTATATATCTCTCTATATTAAAAAGCGTTGCCGCCGCCGCTGCTACCGCAGGATTAAAAACTCGCTTTTTTCGCTAGATTCTTAGACGATTTCCTGAGAAAGTATGGATGTGAAAATTACAAAATTAACATGGTTTGTTCAAAATTGTACAGACAATAAAATGGAGAATATTTTTTTTCCGTTGCGCCAATTAGTTTAATGTGCATAAAGTGTCACAGTCGAAAAAACAAAATTTCTAACGCGAGTGAGCAAAACACGTATAAATTTCAAATCTTCAGTCGTGAGTTTTTCTTAGAGTTCCTCTAAATGTGAATTTTTGCACCTCGCCGAGTTTGTTTTTAGAAGTTCCAATTTGGTTATTGATAATATTTTTTTGAAATTCTGGAAAAATCGGGATATCTTCGTTAATTATTTGTCTATCTATAGCTTATTACTATTATTTAAAACAAATTCAAAACATCACGTTAGAACCTTTGAATGTACTCTTTCTTATGGTATAGTTATTTTTGAAATTAGTTAATAAATAAATTCGATGCGATTAAAATTTGGTCACACAAATTTCGGAACTTTTATAGATCGTAGTTTCCGATACAAAACTAAATGTGTCATATCTAAAAGTTAAGGGCTTAAAACTTTCAATTTTGCATGTATGTATGCATGCATGATAATATAAAGCTTAGAGCAGAAACTGACATTTCTTCCGAGATGCAAAATTCTTATTTTCATGATGACGAGAAATATATTTTCATTTCAATCTGTTAGCAAGATGTTACATTCTGTTATTCTGTTCACACTGTCAAAATAGTTACAATTTATACTTTTTACTTAAAAGCTAATAGTTATTTCTTAAACTGAGTTTTCTTTAAGCCGACGAAATATGAAGTTAAATGTATTTCCTTAATATTCATAAATTATATATTCTACAGTAAATATATTAATTTATCATCGTAAAAACTGTTATATTAAGATGTTAATTTACGAACGTCTTAATGGAAATAAATAAAAGGAGATGTTTAAAGTTTCAAAAGTAAACATAGAATTTGTAGATGCATTAGATTGTGTAGATTCTTTAGTTGAAATATTTTCATAGTAAATATAACCGGCAAATAAATCCTTCATAAAAACGAATTCCGCCACAAGCTTCTCAACATTCCAGCACGGGTGTCATCCAATGACGCATTTTTCGTGAACTTTTTTCCCATTACTCTTTTATAATTCGTCAATGATAATATACTCAGCACTTGCGATTATGCGTCGACTTCGTAAAGAACGGGATATTTAACCAATTTGGTTTAAACAATAAGGCACGGTGCACACATCAGGTTTTTCAATGTGCGGCGCCACTGCGGCACCGAAGCCCAACTATGCACACATAACCGTGAAATGAGGCACGAACTCAATTCGCGCCTTTTGCGGTAAATATTCTAACGAAGAAAACGTGTTTATTTCGCTTACTTGGTGTAAAAAAAGTATATTATGAAACACATAGTAGACGTTACTGGATACAACCATTTGTTAATTATTATTTATATTCCATTTGTTTATGAAAACAAGGTACTTCAGAACGGAGACTCATGTGCGGCGACCGTGCGGCGCCGTGGGGAACTACTGTACAAATTGCACGTAAGTTGAACGTGCGGCGCCCCAGCTGCGATGGATGCATCTGTGCACTAGGAATGCGACATCGATAGCAAAACATCAATGTTGATAATACATCGACCCAAAAACATCGATGTTTTTAAATTCAGTGTATTTAAACTTTTTTCCCCCATTTCTTAAAACTGGTTTAGCAACTTGTGATGCTACATCGACTCCAATAGATCGCTGTTTTTTTTCTGAAACATCAATGTTTAGAAAGCATTGACATCGATGTCGCATCTCTACTCTTCCGACCCTTCAACCTTGGTCACTTTGGTCTAAAAGTATGTTCAATAAACATCGATGTTACAAAAACATCGACCCCAATACATCGATGTTACAAAAACAATATCCAATACATCGATGTTACAAAAACAATATCCAATACATCGATGTTACAAAAACAGTATCCAATACATCGATGTTTTTTAAAAAACATCGATGTTTTGAAAACATCGACATCAATGTCGCATCCCTAGTGTGCACTGCTCCATTGGATCTAATGTATCTCAGATCGCACTTGCGTTGCGGCAGCGGCGTCGCACGTTGAAAAACCGGTTGTGTGCACCGGGCCTTATTTTGCATTTTAATTTCAGCACACAACCTCCAAATCGCTCGCACGCACATGGAGCAATTTGCGCACGAGCTGTCAATCCAGAAACCAGAGAGATTGATTAACCATTCCTGGCGCCCTATGGTTAATCACTCAACTTGGTTTTTCATTAATCGATCATATCACAAATGTTCAGCGCAGGGCAGGGCGTCCAGTGTGATTGGGACTTTATCCGAGCCCCCTGTTCTGAAGCGCAAGTCCAGAAGTCTCAAGCGGAGGCAGACTTCACCATTAGCGGCAGAGAGGCGCAGATCCTTTGCGGCCTATATTTTTCGGTAGACACAGAGTCCTGTGCTACAAGGCCGACCAATCCATCTGGTGGTTACGGTGTTAGCCTCTAGGTCGGAAGGTTCCTGGTTCGAATACGTGTCAGAGCATGAATTGTTTGTAATCGTATGGTGTAGAAGCGACTGGTTCATCTTAAAAATCTGTTGAGATGTTCTCATGTTGGGTTGGTGTGGAAGTTTGACGAATGGGGTGTCAGCTCATATGTTGCCTAGTCATCTGAACGTGGTTCAAAAATACGTGGTGTTGTCCTCGAATATTTCCATTAAGGGACTGACCGTCGTCAATAGCCCGTTGTGTTGCTCTAGTACGATGTTAATTATAATATTACACATTATCTGTGCTACCATACTACCATTCCTGTCAGATTTAGGATGTCCGTCCTTCTTGTAGCCAATATATATATATATATATATATATATATATATATATATATATATATATATATATATATAGCCCAGTGTGTTGCTCCAGTACGGCGTTAATTAAAATACCTGCCTACCTACCATGTATTATTTATAGTAATTTAATAGGTTTATAGATTTTGATTTTTTTTTTTTTTCAAAAAATTAATTTGTAGATTTTTTAAAATTTAAGTTGAAAAAAAACAAGTAATTACTTTGAAACCTTTATCTACAAACGTCATAGATGTATCATACTAATTAGATGCTTTTTCGCAGGCTTTAAAATGAGATCAAGTCCAACTTGAAATTTTTAGATTATAATAGACTAATAGGAACTCAAATAATTTATATTTTACAGAATTTTTAGAATTTAAGTTATTAAAATATTCATTTTTCAATTATTCTTTTAATTTCAGAGAAATATGTTTGGCTAAGCATATAAAATTTCACATCCAGTTCCAGCTTTTAATTGACATCTAAAATATCCTTTTGGCGTAGATAAATCACAAGAAATAGCAGCAAAGTTGTCATTAGGTAGATGAGCCAAAGGTGGCCATACTTAAGCTAAGAGGATTTTTCATAATTTTCTGGTTAAGTGTGTGTGATTGAATTTTTTTTGTAAAATTTTGCACTTACCTCTAACACATATAAAGTATACTTTTCTTTGTAAAACAAAATTTTATTATTTTTATAGTACAATTTCAAAATTGCTGCTTGTGGGCTACCTTTGTGGAAGTGTTCGAATATAAATATTGAAATCACTTTTAAAATATGAAAAAAAATACTCGGAAAATTATTTTTACTTCAAGAAGAGTATTACAATCTTCAATTAAGCGTAAATACTTAATTACAAGGAAAAAATTGCAATAAACATTTTTCAATATATAATTTTTTAATCGGATTCCCTGTAGAAATCGCAGACCTTTTTCAGTAAGTCTATGACATTCTTCATGCACATAAAACAAGCATATTTGTTTCCTAAGGTGTCCCTTGGATTCCCAATTGGGCCCGATACCCCGGTAACCTTGGGAACATGCATATGGTCGCCATTTGCACGATGTAAAACTATTAATCTGATAAATTTGTTCGAATTGATGTAAATATAGTTAAAGATAAAAAAATACGCTTTCAGAAAACGTGTCATAACTCAAAGTTCTAAGAATTTAAACACATGTAAATTGAAATATCTTCTTACCTGAAAATTAGAACGACTACTTCTTGAAAGTGAAATCACTACATACAACGGGGTGGTCGATCAAGGTGATTATCTTCAAATTCAGTCACGTGCAGTACAGATACATGACTTACAATGCAGTAGCACAATTTATTAGTGCCCTCAAATTTACTAATTTTTATGAGTAAATCTGTTAAAAGTAGTGTTAAGTTAAAGAAAAACTGTTTAGTTGTTGCGTTTCTCTTCTTTCTGCAGGAGGAATTTTAACTTGGCGATGTCTAGCATTTTTTTTTGTATTGGTAGGTATTTTAAAAAATTAATTAACGTCGCACTGGAGCAATAAGACGGGTTTTTGGCAACGGTCCTGGAAATTAAACGCGAAGGTAAAGAACAGAGGACAACACAACGTAACTCTGAAAACGGCTGTATAAATTTTTTTATTGGAAATATCTAGATACGTATTCCAAGATTTCCGTTATCTCTTCAACTATACAAACCTAGGTAAAACCGAGTGTTATACATCTTCAAACATGAAAGGTAAGTTAATCGCTCCTCACGTGTTTGACAACAAAAAACTGTACCCCTTCAAGGAGTAAATCTTTATCTCCTTGAATCCAGCTTCTTAGCACTCTAATTAAAGTTTTGATATTTTGGCCTACATAAAATGATGGTTCTCTTCTAAATAATAGGTAGAAATTTCACCTCGGAGCCAAGACAAATATTTAAAACCCGTATGATAATAACATGATTTAGAGCATCTAATGTATCTTTTATCCTGACTTTGTGTATACTTTTTTAATAAACAAATTAATTCGGTTACCTTAAGTAACTCAAAACATCATTTTGTTTTGAATTAAAGCTTATTTACAATAAATTAAGTATGAAACAATGGGGAAAAGATTTTGAAGATTCTGAAGATTGTTTTACGTTTTTCCCGGTTCTTAAGATCTTTTCTTGTATCTTTTTAGATCCAAATCCCCGAACTAGGTATTTATACAAATTACATATTTTCTTCAGATTATCTAAAAATGTCTGGGCGCTTACGATAGCGATCATAACACTAAATAGGAAAAAAACAAGAATCCGTGGATTCAAAAATTTTACAGCAAAAGACAAGAATTATTAAGAAGCTCATGTTTTGAGGTGATAAAATATATTACTGTTTTTCCTCATCGTCACTATTTCAAACCATAAATTATTTAACTTCTACTTGAATTCGGGGAATCATTCTTATGCTAATTTCATAGGCTTACTAAAGGCAACTAATTTTAAAAGCATGATTTGAAAAAGCGTGATTTGAAAATCATTTTTTACATACAAAATTCAGAAACAGCAATCGAATATATATTACAGATTACTGCTCTTGCTATCAATATAATAAAGGTTATTTTTTTAAATGCTTCAATTTTACTGAATAGTTTGTTCTACAACATTAAGTTGTCTGGAGCTACAGCCTTTACGTCAGAAAGAAAATGGAAAGCATGTATTCAAAAAATGAAATTCATAAATATTAAACTCTTAATAGTCAACAGAAGTGTTTTTATCAGGTTCAAGGCTTACTGAAGGCTACTGACTCAATCTTTGCGTGATTTTAAAAGCATTTCTTTTACATTTCATATTCAGAAACAGTTATCTAATACATATTAACAAGTGTTTTTGTCAGGTTTATGCAAAACATACAAATTGCCTCACAAAACATTGAAAAATATGTGTGTGTTGGTGGTGATATTAGTACAAATAAATATCAAAAAGAACGGATGAAGTAGCTTCTTATTTTAAAAATGTAATATGTTTCTACAACATTGCAACTACAAAAAATAATCGTGTTAGTTCATTTTTAAAAAAAATTCAACTTTTTATCTGAGCATACTATGTCACGCAAAACTGTGCTTCGAAAGAAGTCACATTTCTAATCACATAGGACGAAACGAAAATGTTCCAACAATTACCCGAAGACTTGACTAACAAACATCGACAAGCATGGTACGGAAAGATTAGGTCTTCCATATGGTTTTATCACACAACAGCTATTTGAAGAATCATTTCTCGTGTACATAGTGATGCATTTGTACTATACAGAGCAGGAAAGATCATGATGGATTTGTTCAAAAACCCAACATAAGTTATACCTTTCAGTCCAACATCGGAGGGAATAACAGAGAACGGCATCTCCAGTGTGGATGATTCAGTTGAAAATCCTATTCAAAAAGCATTTCGCCCCATTTCACTAATGCTACATGTAATTGGACTCGAACTTTCAGTGATTCGTAATGCGCCTACAGTGCAAAGTAGATTGCATCGCATCATTACAAAATCTCCAAAACACTTCACTGTAGCTTTATACGTATTAATTAATTTTCATGGAATTTTGAGAATGTTCTTTTGCAACGACATCAAAATTGAGATAATCAAGAAAGTCTCGGATCTTTTTGTTGTTGCGACATTCGTTTCTTTCCATCACATTCAACAGAAACTTTTGTTATTAAATGAACAGTTAGAAAACCTTTGCAAGAATACTGAAATTCTAAAATTGACGACAATAGTACGATTTGTAAGGATTTACGCATTTGCCATACTTAGCTTCACTATCGGGATCAGCTACAATGATTATTTTTTACAGGTAAATTCCTATAATTCTACTCTTGGTTTGAACGTTTTAATTGTGCAGTTTCTAAGCATTAAACAGTTCTTTGGTGTCATCAATGCTTTATTTATAGCACACACGTGTTTACTCTTCTTACCTTTGATACTGTATTACACATTTGTTTGTGAAATTCTCAGTGCTGCCTCAAAATGCGTAATCGTAGCTTTACGTGAACAAAACTTAGAGCTGAATTACAAACATCTAATTTCCGAACATTTCGAAGCTACTTTTGCAATGAATTTCTTGGATGACTCTTTGTCGAAATCAGTATTCTTCATGGTTTTGTTCTGCATGTACGTCTTGTTCTTGTCGGTCTATATGTTTGTATTTCTTAAGGATTTGGCATACAGAATCATAATGCAATGCATCTTCACAGTTAGCTTCAGTCTTTCTGTTTTGATTACTTTGATACTTTCTGCTTCAAACGCAACCGAGCGAATGGAAGAAGCCCGAAGGGAATTGAAGTCCTTACCAGGAATGTTACCTTCTCGCTACATGGAGATCAAGATTCTCCTGGAGAAAGCCTGCAAGCACGACATCAGGCTGACGTTGTGGAAGATGTTCAACATCAAGAGATCCCTTGCCATTAACATATTCGGAACTCTTCTGACGTACGGGATTCTCATTGGAACTCTTGGAAACACGATCTAAGCGATCAAGGAAGCATGATTCCTTCTTACTGGATTCAAATCAAGTTGAACTAAAACTGAATGACTGTTCCTTCAACTATGGCACACGCATGCTTTAATTTTCGCGAGAAATTTAATCGTTGTCAAATTAGACAACCCTTGGCTATTTAGGGAAAATTGCCGAAAGGTCAACTGATCAACTCATTTCATTTTATTGAAAGAAAAATCAAGCTTTTTTGCATTGAAATAAATCAATATCAAAAACATGAATTTGTGTCCATGTATAACAATTGTTTGATTAAAATATCGAGACTAAGATAACTTGCTTTTGGTTTAGAAGAAAAAACTTCAATATTTACACCAAGAAGTTAAAGATTTTGTTTGCCAAAATAATATTGAATTTTTGTGTAATATTTACTACAAGATAGTCGCTTGCATACGGTCATACACATACAAAGGCTGTTCACAAATTTTTTTATGCAATGTATATTGTATTCACAAAACTAAATTACATAAAATTCTTGTGTTTTAAATGTTCTATTTAATAGCCCTTATTCTGAATTATCTTTCGACACCGTAATTTCCAAGATAATAATGCCTTTTGAAGTGTCAGAAGAGGTATTCTATCCCATTCCTCCTGAACAGCTTTCCAGAGTCCTATAAGGGTTGTGGGACGACGTTTGGATAATGCAGATTTTAAAAGTCCGAAAGCACAAAATCCATAGGTGATACATCGAGAGATTAAGTAGGGATATCAGTGAAGGGTATGGCCTTGATACCGGTTTTTTGTTCCATTTCTTTTAGGAAATTTACAGCGGATTTTGATGTGTGATTGCTAGCTTTGTCTTGATGGAGTTCCACAGATTGATGGCACTGTGGGTAAAGCGATGGTATTTCATTCAGAAAAATTGGCGATAAAATATGTTCCTGATAGTATTTGGAGTTAATCTTGACATTTTTTTCCACTCTCTTTATTTTTAGCTTGCCATTATATGAAAAACCAGCAACAATCATGAATACCTTTGAAAAACTTTCTTTCGATTCTGTGAACCATGTACTTAAATTTTTTTCTACCCTTTTATCATAATAAATGGCTCTTTTTTTGCTGCAATCATTTAAATACACCCATGATTCATCTCCATTCCACACCCATGATTCAATCCTCCAGTCCAAATCATAATATTCACCGGGTGATACCAAGTGTTTCAAAAGTAAGAAAAAAAGTTAAAAAGCAATAATTCAAAGGGTATAATAGACAAAAGAGCAATCGGATTTCCCATATATGCACAAAAAGACGTGATATTATTTTTACTATCGAAAATTTTATAGCCAGAATAGTTACATTTTCCACCGACAAGCTGCTCTTCAGTTGTTTCGGCAGTTTGTGCAGTAGCGTAGCACAATTTGCAACGAAGCTGGAATAACAAATGCTAAATGTGACGTCTGTCATTCGTGGGAATGGCCGTCAGATATGGCACTACGCTGCTCAGAGTCGAAGAGGGTTTCGGATGTAATTCATGTCAAATGATGGCAAATAGCTTCTGGCAATACGGTAAATGACATCGACCGATTTCTGCTTACCTTTGACTTCAAGTAGTCACGCAATCAAAAGTCACATGGTGTAGGGTCTGGAGACCTTGGCGACAATTCGTGGGGAAAAAGAGCGAGTGTAGACATGGTCATCGCCAAATGTTGAACGCAATATGTACTGGACAGGACATGTGATGTTCGGAGGCACTCCATCTTGCATGAATGTTAAACTATTTCCTCTCTTGCAAGGAGGGAATGATGCTGTAATTTAAAAACACTGCCTGTGACAGAAACAGTTCTAAATGTAATTCCGTGGACTTAATCAAAGAAAAAGGGGCCTATAATGAATGAGGCAGTCTACCCGCACCACGCTGTCATTTCTGGCTGACGCAAAGGGATTTCTACAATCGCGAGTAGGTTCTATCCTGCCTAGATGCAACAGTTGTGTGCATTTACACTACCTTTAAGTGAAAAATGCACCTCATCTGTCCACAGGACATCTGACAGCCAGTCATTACCGCTTTCCATCTGTAGAAAAGCACAGTTTGCAAATTTATGACATCTCTTTGCAGTTCCTGTACTTGTTGAATTTGGTAAGGTTATTTCTTGAGGATGATCCTGAGTGATCGTCACATACGTGTTACAACTTTTTAACAAGTTAGATTAGTATGTTATTTATAACATACGTGTGAACATACTGGAAAGTCAAAAAGCATTGGTAAAAAGTGAAGTTACTCTTACCGAGATTATGAAAATATCACGAGTATCACGAATTCCGTTCGTTCATAAAAAAAGTAACACTCTTTAAAAGATCATTTTTCCAGTTTTGGTTCTGTTACGGATAACAGGAGTTCCCATTTTATCAGTACATCGTGCACTCAGGAGAAACAAATTACGTCAATTCATTTCCAAGTGTCCAAAGTAATTCTTTATTTTCTCGGTCATGGTGGAAATTTTATTTCAGGCATATCTTTTTACGTTTGGTTTCAGTAAAAAGCTGCTGATGGAAGTCTATTATCTAATACTTTGGACTCCAATATATTTTTTGATCCTTCGCTGTTGTGATAGGATTCTTTCAGTATTTGATGTCTTATCAAAGATTCCAGAAACGACAACCTTTAAAAACAACACATGCTCAATCTATAGCTACTGCATCGTGCTTTTCATCTTATCTGCTTTACGGCGCACTGTTATTAGCATTGAATTATTAACTCTGTTACATAGACTCCCAACCTGGTTTAAATGGTACTGCAGGACAAGTCGCTTGCTGTTCTTGGCTCAGTCCAATATCTCAATCTACTGCTTCTCTTTACTTTACAGTGGTCTCTGTGATTTCATCACTTTGTGCTCGAAGTACCTCGAAGTAGAGATACAGAAGTCGAGAGATGAACGAGAATTTCTGCTTCTGATTCAACGCTATGTCGATATATCTTGCGGTATCCACAGTTTGGATGAGGTATTTTCACTGCCCATGTTCACCATTCTGCTATGTTGTATGATGTCTTGCTTTTACACAGGCTTCGATTTTGCTTACAGGAATTCTCAGAGCTACAACACTGTGGTATTGTACTCTTCATTGTTGATTTTTAATTCTTTGCTGATCCTTACAATCATTTGGTCAACTTCTATATCCAAAGAGTCAGTTTCGAGAGCTCTGGATAATCTTTTGGCTATGTCAGGAATGATTCAGGGGCCCCGCAAGGAGTTCGAAGCTCTTCTCAACAAATACTCGAGGTGCAAGAGCAAACTGACCTTGTGGAAGATGTGTACCATGGAACTTTCGCTCATTTTCAGCGTCATTGGAACTCTACTTACTTACGGAATTCTTTTAGGAACCCTATGGAATGTTAAAGCTGACCATTAATATATTAGCACTTAGGAATTTGCAAAATGGCTTTACTGTAAAATCAGTAAATCGTTAATGTTTATATAAGTGTGGAAATATTTGAAATAGATGTCGACAATTATTCACATAAATTAATCAAATCTTGCAAGATACAAGCGTAGGACGTGGATATTCAAGAGATGAGGAGTGTTCAACTAACATAAATTATGTGGCTTTATACCACCTTTTCTACAGCTCTTACTAATGCCATAGAAATCCAGAAATTTCTAGTATCTTCTCAAATTCTGATCGTTCCTACCATTATCTAGCGTAGTTTCATCAACGATTTTATGACGGCAGAGGAAATTGCTACTGTTCCTTTGTAAGCCTTTGAAATTGGGGTTCATCGTGCATCAAATCATTAAAATCTTTCACACAAGTGAGTTTCCAAGTGAACTTCAATTGATCCAAGAAAATCTGCCATACCCACATAAAAAAAGCAACCAATTCAAAAAAATGTAATCATGAATAATTTAAATATTCTTTGAGCTAGAAATATACTTCTGAGACAACAAAACTTGCCTTATATTCCAAAGCATCCAATCCTGTTTCCCAAAAATCACGTGTACAAATCTAATCATTGATTGTTTTCATGTCGAACCACAATTCACTCGTTCTGTAATTATTTAACGATTTTTGTTCAAGAATGACTAATAAAGACTATGCAGAAAATTAATATAGTTTACTATGTGAATAATTGAAGACTACAGCATGTCAACCAGCAAGCATATCAACTGAATACACAAACACAATTCGTCCTTTCGTATGGTTGTTATATTGCTCCAGTGTGATATTACCTGCTTAGCCACCCACCAAAAGATTAGGATTAACTTTGTGGACCTGTTGTTACCAAACCTAAACTATCTCGAAGTAGAGGGGGAAATCAAATCGCATATGTGTGCTATTTTTTGTATAAATGCCCTGTACTTGGAAAACCATCCTTAAGCTCATTGCCTCAGAAGATTTTTTAGTCAACTGTGGTCTTCCGTCCAATGTATTCTTAGATAACTGAAGAAATTGTGGGACCTTCCAGCGAAATTAAAAAAGCTGCCCATCTTCTAAAATATGACGAAGTTCGATGCTTTGCTTCTGGTTCAATTAATAGACATTTTACACCCTATATTACTAAACTTAAGTGGTGTTTGGAATTCTGATGTAAAATGTTTTTAGTTTGAACTCGAAATTTATAATTTAAAGAACTGATAACGTTTCTCTACTAAATCGAGTCTATATTTTAAAATGAAGTCATCTTGTTCTCATATCCTGAGATCCATCTAACTTAGCAACTCTAACTCTGGGATGTTTCTTGATAGGTTTCGGTTGTTAGACATTCCAAAATCACCGAGTAAATTTACCTCTACTTTGAGTTAACTGAGGAAATTCACCAAGAAAGATTATCTCAATTTTGGGATAGCTAGTATCTTAATGCTGAATCAACTTCGACAGAAATCTCAGTTGTGGTGTTCAATTATATTTACAGTGGACTGAAGGCTCGAGATCATATGGCAGTACAAGTGCATCCTGTATGACTTTAAATGGCATTTTGAGCGTGTGTCCAGAACTTTTCCGGGAGCATATGGTCACCTCAACACTTTCAAGGCAGGAAGATGTTGGGTTCTAGGTCGAATCACTAGAGGTAGTAAGTGATTTCAATTGAATGATTAACAAATGCGAATCCATGTTAGAAAGAAACAAAAAATTACATTTTAGAGAATCGATGGTAAGAAACCTGTTTGTTACTAAATATGATCTCCTAATGAGATAAAACTCAAATGCATTTTAAAACTAAATCGTTTAGCCCAACTTTACTTGCTCTGCAAAATTAATTAGGTGACACTATATCTACTTATGTTATCAATACTTATGTTTGATACAAATTCATCCATTAGAATCGCATATTATTTACATATTTTATTTGTTAATGTCTTTATTGATAGCTATATATAATTAAGTTATTTGAGTACTTAATAGTAATAAAGCTTATAGCATATTATAGTTTTCAATTTATATACCTTAAATCTTATTACATTTCTAAAATCGATTTTCTCTGTTACTAGAAAATTTAGTGACATAGCATACTGAATGTCTCTTTAAATACCATAAAAATAATAACTTATTCTGACCTCATGAGAATTTGGAATATTTCATTTATACTTTAAGTCTTTATTCTTAGTTATGCAGGAAACTTAGGATAATCTCTCTCTCTCTCTCCTGCATGTATGATACATCCAGGTATTGAAACTAAAAACTGACTAAACTATTCTTTTCATCATAAGAAATTGCTTAAACCTAAAAACTTTCAAAAAACTCTAATAAAGAATCTCTTTTTTATATTACAAGTCTCAAAATACATTTTCAATGTTGTTTGATAGATAATTGTTTACTTAGAGGCATATTGCCGACATGCAAGTGAAACACAGTAAGTCAAATTTACAAGATACAACATGTTTAGTTTTCAGCACCAGAATTAAATGATTTTTAAATTAGTGAGGTCCAGAGTATAACTTTCGTTGCATGAAGGATAGATTTATTTCGAGAAACACATTCGGCATATATTAGGGAGCAGAATCCCGTTCTCCCTTTTCCCCCAGAAACACAAGCGCGAATGTGTAAATGCGCTAAAAGACAACGAAATATTAGATTCAAAGTATTAATCGTAGCTTGATCAACTATCGCCTGTTGTGCCTGCAATAAAAATCAAATGCTAAAAAAAATCTTAATCTCAATTCTAATTGGGTGAATATTTTTACATTTCTTAATAAGTACATATGAAGATGAGAAATACAAAGACTTTTATTTGAATGTCTTGTTCCTTTCAGTAGGCCTCAAGGGATAGCTTTTGAAACTGTAAATCATGAATACACAAACGGCGGGACGCATGCGGCCCTCTTTTGATTTGCTAGTGGCCAGTCTCAGTGTGTGTTATTTTATCTTTAACAAGTTACAATATAGGAAATTTTGGTTGAAGCTTAGTTGTTAGATAATGCATTAAAATTAGTAGGTCTCTTAGGGTCAACAAATATCTGTGAATAAACTTTTTTAGTCATGATTAAAAATAAAAAAATAGGGACCACTTGACTGATGAAAATTTAGAATCAGTTTTGCGGTTGGCCAATACAAAAATCGAACAAATATTGAAAGAATTGCTAAATCAATGCCTCGCATCAAATAAATTCTTTATTTACTTTTTATTACCTTTCTTTTCAATAATATAAAATATAAATAATGCATATAAATATAAATGAAATAAATAATTTATATATGAAGATATTTTTCATGGCTCTTTCGGCGACTCTTCCCGTACATCATAGTGACTCTAAATGGCCCGCATTCTTTTCGATTTTTCTTGAAATCTTTTATAAATGAAGTGGGTCTTTTTCTTTCAGTAGGCTCTTAGGGATAGCTTTTGAAACTGTAAATCATGGATGCACAAACGGCGGGACGCATGAGGCCCTCTTTTGATTTGCTAGTGGCCAACCTCACCGTGTGTGCAACTAGCAGATAAAAAAATTTCAACAATCGGTGTTTAACGAAACTTTTGTAAAATCTAATTTCTATATAATCTAAATAAATTAAAAACTAAGTATGTTATTTTTCATTATTTCCAAGAGATCCTATGAGGATGCCGTATGTCAAAAGATTCGCAAACATGCTAAAAATTAGCGATCTGTCTATGGTATAAATCTTCCAAAGAGTGAGCTGGTTTCTGCAATAGCATTTCTTCTTCAGGTGGATTTCGAGTTGCTTGTACTTCGAAGGTACCATTGATGGTAAAGACATCACTTTCCTCTGAACTTTGTCTGCCGATTCCAAGGTAGTGGATGCCGACATTAGTACCTTGAGAAGGGAAACTAGACACGTGAATACATTAGTGCCATGTAGAATACAGATATGTAGGTCGACATCTACGAAAGCCAATTCGTATCCAGACCAGAACATATCGCCAACGCTACTAAATACGCTAACAAACACAGGAAAAGAAAACGTATTGTCTACGAGCTGCACGGCGTTGTAGATGGCATCATGAACCTCGATCAGATTCATGTACGTCTGTTCCACTTCCGGACTTTGCATGTCGGAGTAGAGAGTTTCCCAAAAGATCGTCAAGCAATCGCACACGACGCTGTAGTACAAACTGAATTGATGTAAGAGGAAATTCGCGTACAACCAGAACAGAAACACAAAGGTGTAGATTGTTGTGAATAAGTTATTCCACGACGGAGATTTCTTTTCAAATACCTCATCTAAGCTTAATAAATACGTCGAACTTCTAGTTCCCTGCGTGATGAAGAAAATTAATTGAACTGTGTCCAAAACAGAAAATGCAGCACTATACAAATACGTCGCATTACGAATCTTTTCAAGGTTCAGCGATTTTTGTAAGCTATGTGTAGTTATACGTGCTACTTTGTTAAGAAGTTCTTGAATCTCATGCCACGAACGAAAAATTGAAAAATAAATTATGCTTCGAGATATGGCAATTAGAGCTAAAGACATTGCTGACTTCTTTTCCAGTAGACATACAGTATACACCAACTGTATCAGACAACCAATAACATTCAAAGTAATTGCGACGCATTGAGTGCTTTTTTGAATAAATCCACTCACTCGACTTGTACAATGTTGATGTAGAGTGTCAACACCCAAGATTTGAAGAAAAATCAAGATGGGTCGAAATACTTCTTGCAAGGAAACAGACGAAGGATAAAACAATTGTACTCTGGCCATATTTTTCTCATTGTGAAAACTGAAAGCTAATTTATTTTAAATTCAAGTGTAAAGTACCTTGAATAACAGGTGTATTACAGATTATCCAAGGTAAACTAGAGCAAGGAGACGTATATATGATTCAAACCTATTGGTGTGTAGTTTTCAGTTAGATTTGTATTACAAGAGGTTGCTATAGATTCCATCCATATTTATAAGACCTCATTTGCTTTATATTTATGGTTATGGATGATAAAAATCCTGAGTAAAAAATGCATGATAAAAGCATGAGCATGCCAATAAGCATATGTATTATTTGATCTATTATATTTTACAGATACAGATTATTAATGATACTGTATTACGACAAATTTTATTACATACATTTGCATTTTGAGAAATCATTTTGTTCACGGTCTCTTTCAGTTTGGAGAGCAATTTGGATAAATAATTTGCCATTATAGTTCAGTTAAAATAATGAATTTATATTATTTATATATAACTATATGTTTTTTCTTGTAATAGAAAATTAAACTCCTTCGATAGAGAGCACTAAAAACAATATGTGTATAAATTGTTTCCATTTTTTTTTAATTTTCTTTGATTCACAAGTTAGGTAATTCCCAAACAATCGTTTAATACATTTTATATGCAAAATAGGAATGGTAAAACGATGTTCTCTTGTATTTACCTATTTTCCTCACAGCTATAATAGTAATCATTTTTCAATTCATTTGAGAGTCACGCAAATACTTGAAGTATGTTTCTTTTTTTTGTCAGTTACTTAATGCTATTCAAATCAGGAGGAAAGCAGACGAATTTTGATGAACTATGTCTCTAAAAGTTCACTGCACATCACAATGAAACTTCATTGTATACTTATGTACGCTCTACACTGCGCAATAGAGTAAAAATTAGGTTCATATTTTAAACTTAATAAATATTTTTTTCTAGTTTACATAAACTAAACATTTATTAGTTAAGAGCTAATTTGGTTATTTTTATTAGTTAGTAGTTGTTGAAAATTCTCATTCTAAGAAATATGCGCATAAAGTTAAGATGAAGTGGTTAAACCGAAATAGAGTACTCAGAAAAGTCTTAGTTGGACGAAAGTATACGTATATTTATGCGGTTTGTTTTACTAGAATCAGAACATTTCAGACTGCTTAGTTGTATTTAAAAGTAGTATCTATTCTGCTTTTATTTGGGGCGGGGGAATTAGAAAGGTACTGTACCATTTCAATATAGGAGTTTAGGCGCATAGGAAGAGTTTAAGGTAGCCTTGCGTAGCACTTTTGTAGTTAAAGGACTACTCAAATGTATTTTGAATATATTTTATTCAAAACATTTTTCAGTTAAAATATAAGTTCCAGGTTCCTATAACAACAGAGATAAATTATAAATAATAATTCATTTCTCGGATCTGATCTCTTTGAATCACTTCTGATTCAGGGAAATGGATAACAATTTATAGCTTAAGACGATCATGTGAGCACGCGCAAATCAACATGTTGAGAGAATTAAGTCAATACTCAATGGAATTTTAAAAAAATCGTGATCAAAATTGATTTTCTTAGTCTTCAGAAAAAAATTCTTTTTAAGCTACAGTTTTAAACATTAGTGTCTCCTTTTAAAACCTCACTTCCATTTTGATAGCATGAAATTGATTACATTGGTCTGGAATCAGTTAAAAAACACCTGCATTTAAAATCGACGGGACGGCTGTAGAAGACCATCTGCCTGGCAGATGAAAAGGGCTTAAAAATTTTAGAAAACATACTCCAAAGAGAAGAACTTGTTATAGATACAAATCAAGGAATAAAAATATATATTAGCTTGCTACGAAGAAATTCCGCGTGAAGAAAAGAAGGTATTGCGTCATCAGACGAATTTGCTAGATTTTATGAAGCCATCGACATCAAAATAACTTTATTACCGTTGCACATTAATTTTTTTAATACTTTGTTTTTTAGTAAGCATAAAAGGAACTGAAATTTTATTAAATATTTTTCTTCTAAGCTAGTATTTTTGGTAGTCCTTGGTCTCAATTAAATAAAATTTATATGCAAATTTATATGCCCCGACCTGCGCGAATTCAACTTACGCGATTTTCCTTCGGTCCCACCTATCGCGTAACTTGAGGGTATTAATGTATTTGTAAATCCAGATTGTTGTATCAAAGGACAAAATAAATTGTTGTACCTTGGGATGTCCCAAGGTACAACTTTTATTTTGTCCTGAGGTACAACTTTACAAATAAAACAGTCTAGAAAGTAGTATCTGGTTATATTTACATTGAAATCGTACCATAATTGAGTAGAACAGATTTTTAACTAATTTTACCAAACCTAAAAAATGTGTAATTATGATGAGTAAAAATACAAGAGTCAAAATAGAAAAATCCAAAATATTTACTTACTAGAGAACGTATTTCAATTATTTGTTTAGTAAGCACAACAAACACGTGTGGAGTGCCAGAAGAGAGAAGGTTCTCTGGTGGCAAATGGTAAACTACAATGTGTTATTTTGCTACTAACTCAAAAGGAGACAGCACAATATAAACTGTTTCGTATAACTATCCCAAACGGGGGTACGACACTTACCCCAATATATTAAAATTTCTGAGTCATTCATTGATAAAGACTGAAGAAAGCCCAAAATGATCTGAATAATCTCCTTCAAGACTTGCGTCTTTTCAAACAAAGAGCAGAACTTTTAGGTTCCGGATTTCAAGGGTAAAACTAGTTCAAGAAAGTGTTATCTTCTTTCACTGAATTACAGGATGGTGTGTTCTTGTGTTCAGGTATAAAAGTGCTGATGACAGATTTGGGAATATGTCAGTATCGTAAGGAATAATACCTGTTTAATGGTACATCCATAACTATTTTAAAGGCTATCGTTTTATGCAACTTAAACCAAAAGTCTTGCATTTCAGTATAAGACATGTAGTGAGAATGAAGAATTATGATAGCATGGAAAACATTCTCACGGCAATAAAATATGACATCTTTAAGGGGTTAATAGTTATGCTGCACCACGTCACATCAATCCGAGATTGATGAAACAATTTGTGAAGGCTGTGGACAAATTTGGCTCAAGTTTCTTGCATCTTAGAGGAACATCTTCCAAAAATTTAGTGATACAAAACTCAAAGATGGAATGAATTGTTGTTCCTCAGATCCTCAGATAATCAAACTACTGACTGAACGTCAGTGAAACTAATTCTGATTTTATAAAAATAAATGTTGAACAACAAATATTTCTTTTCCTGACAGTCATAACAACTAACTACCAACAGCACCCTCCAAAATTAGATTTAAAAAACCTCATTTCACCCATGTTGTTAAAACGAAGTTCAAAGTAATTGACTAATGGTTTTATAGACCTTAGTCAACTTTTGTTTTACACTTGGTAAAGTTAGTGAAATTGGGCTTGAATTTAAATCCCCGTTCTGCTTTTCCTCAAATGCTTTTGACAAATCGTGTCATGATCTAATAGGGTAAGATATATGTTCTTCAAAAAAATTGTCATTAATGTTTTGCTATCACAATTTTTAGTTCACTGACTAAGCAAATGACTCAAGACCTACAGTATTCTCGTCTATTTTGCTTTAAGAAATTATTAATCAGAAATATTTGTTTACTTCCCTCAACTTCAAATCTATTTCTTAATATAATTTTACGAATACAAATTAAATATCCTGAAAACTTTAGTTGCTACTCTTTGCAACTGAACTTTACGTTTTGAAATGCATATACTAATAGTTTTTTAATCAGTGGAGAACTGTTTTATGTAAAGTTTAACTGAATTTGGTAATTTATAACCCATTATTTCAGTTTCTTTTCAGGATTTTTTATGTACATTGCATTTTATGTTTGTAGAAGGCACCGTGATGTCGGTTCGATTGCACCAGACTCCTGTACTAGGATGAAAAGTTTTTTTATAATATTTTTAATCTGCAAGCGAGTAAGACAGTGCATATTAAAGAGGTTTTTTTTGCGTTAAAATTATCGTCTTTTCGCATATTTAAAAAACATGCAATAAAATAACTCCGCATTTTTTGTACATCTATTTATTATGATTTCAGATATTCTCTATTTTTTTATCACTTTCATGACTAATCACTCTTTCTAATCCTCCTCTCCTATGACACTACGCGAAGTTCTGTGGTTGCCAGTTGGCTTGATTTCTCAACTTCAAGTACCCTTTTTAGTTACATTCATCAAGTTGGATGAAGAACCTTACTATTATCGAGTTCTGATAGTAGTTTTTTTCTACATATTCTATCATTTCACCAATATGTCTTTCCACGGTATTCGCATTCAATGGTGAGGATATTAAAACAGGGCAGAAACATTTCTAATTATGGTTTCAATTATTCTGTGCAATTGTATATGATTTTCCTTCTTTTACTACATTAAAAGAAATATTGTTGGAAGCTGTTAATCCTTGTTTATTGTCAGCTTCATTAGGTGCTTTCATAATTGATTTTATAGCTGGTCGATGTGTCTATTTCTCTTTTAGTTCTGTAAAAATAAAAGAGATTTTTATATTTCTTATTAGGATGGAGTTATCGAAGAGTGTCTTTCATTTTTACTGGTTTCTATGCCTCGTTACTAAAAGTTTTTTCGGAAAGACACATAGGGCTCGTTTCGCTTATAAACGAAGCAATAAACCCAAGTTTCAAATATGCTAACCAATATTGTCTGTGTTTCTTTTTAGAATCTGAAGCCGCCACTGTGCTAACAAAATAATTTAAAGTGAAGTCAGTATGGCAAAAGTAATAAAGTTAAATATTATACCCACTCACACTAGACCTGCTCAACTCTTCAGTATAGAGACGTTTAGTTAATGAACTAATAACAATTGAATTATAATATGTATGTTGATGAATTTTCTAACGTTTACGCGACCGTTGCAGTCCTGTCTCCTAATGTTAAAATGGTCAAATTTTAAGAAACATTTTGTTAGAATCTTTTGTATGTATTGATTTTAATTTTTTGTACAGCAGGTTATGAAGGGGACACTCTTAAACACTTTAACACACACACATTTTTAAACAACTTAAAATTTTGGGGTTTTTTTCTTCAGCTATTTTTTTAAATAAATGACCAATTTGTATCCTTTCTAACAATCAGAATTAACTTTTCTGAGCTGATATAAAAAATGTCTGTATTAAAACATGTTATAGTGAGGTTACACTAGTAAACAAATTTTTTTTTTTATTTACTTGAATAGACTTTGAATAAATGTTCCTTTTATGAAAAAAATACACATTTTGAGGTAGATAGGTTTAAAGCATAAAATTAACCTTACTTCAAAACGTACTGGTATTTTTAAAAGATCTTTTTTAAATACTTCTACTTAATGTATCTTAATAAATAATACATCGTTTTAAATAGAATTGCATAAATATTTATTTAAATTAATAAAAAAAAATCACAATTTTGAAAAATTTTGGGCACTGGTCCCCTTAACATTAGTGGGTACATGAAGTCAGTAAGTAGAAGTAATAAAACTAATTATATCACCAACTCACACCTTACCTGCTTAATTCTTCAGAATGAAGAAGTTTAGTTCGTGAATGAATAACAATTGATTTATAGTATGCATGTTGATGAATTGAAATTGAACATTAACGTTCACTTATTTTTCTGTTAAGAAAGGCAACATTCTCGCTGTCTGGTAATCATTATATGTAAATGCCATCCCAGAAGTCAGTTTGCAGTTAGGCATCAAACTCACTGTCCCACATATTGGAAAGTAATGACAAAGCAGTGGTACTCTTCAGTGGTACTTACTGTGTGTTGTATGTTTTAATGTTTTGTCCTGATTGTTTAAAACTGTTTACATGATGTCGTATGATTGGATTGAAAGAGGCAGGTTGGGCAAATCGGAGAATCGCTCTTCGTATGAGTCGGCGATTAGAAGATGCTGGCAAGAGTGAGTGGACAGTGGCAGATTTCAGCGTCATGATGGTAGCGGTCTGCGCAGGGACAGAGTGATTGTCAGATCAGCTGTCACAGAGCCTGATTCAACGCTATCAACCATCAATCGTGCGACCCACACACGAGTGTCCACCATGACCATTCACAGACGGCTGAGAGAGCGAAATATACACTCGTACCGACCGTTACGCCACCTGCAACTCACGCCTGCACGCTGTTGAGCCAGATTACAGTGGTGCTTGGCTCGATCAGGCTGGAATGATGCTGACTGGGGACGTATAGTCTTTAGCGACGAATCCCGCTTGCAACTGTGTCCTGACGATCATCGAAGACGTGTCTGGAGACACCCAGGGCAGCGTGCCGATCCTGTTACACTATTCCACGCCACACGGGCCCTCAACAAGGAGTTATGGTCTGGGGTGCCATTTCCCTTGATAGCCGGACCCCTTTGGTCGTTATTAAAGGTACACTTACTGTACAGCGGTACGTTGACGACATTATGAGAACTGTTTTGCTACCGTTCCTTTCGCTGTACCCCGGGCTTATTTTTCAGCAATACAATGCCCGACCACATACGGCACGTGTTGCTATGAACTGTCTTCAAGCTTGTCAAACACTTCCTTGGCCAGCCAGATCACCAAATCTCTCTCCCATCGAGCATGTCTGGGATATGTTGGGAAGACGACTGCATCCGGTAGGGAATGTTGATGACGTAGTCCGACAATTGGAGCAAATTTGGCAAGAAATACCGCAGCAGACCATCGGGGAGCTTTATCGGTCTATGCCACGCCGTGTGGCAGCTTGCATCCAGGCTAGAGGCTTGTCAACACCTTATCGAGCTCGTTACTGTAACTCTGAAATAAATCATTCAATTGTTCTGAAATTTTAATTATTTTCTATTCTGTACATAATTTTCCTATCCACCAATTTTTGTCTCCATTGGACAACTCCTTCTTGGAGCGTCGATTTTTTTTTTGTTATAGAGTGTAGTTTAGATAAAAGTTTAGGAATAGTCTGGAACAGTATATCCGAGGCAAGCCAATACATTTTGGATGTAAAATGTGGGCTCTCTATGGAAGCGAAGGATATTGTTACAAATTTTCCCTCTACTGTGGTAAAGAATCTGATGCAAGAAATGATACTTCTCTTGGTTCCCGGGTTGTGATGAAACTGACAGAGAATATTGTGAATCCTTCAAGCTGCACTTTATCTTTTGATAACTTTTTTACCAACATTGATCTTTTGAAAAGTCTTGGTGAACAGGGTTTTCAAGCCACAAGAACCATACTAGAAAATCGAATAAACCATGAGTGTCCTTTACAAAAATCTAAGTCAATGCGAAAGAAAGAAAGAGGCACGTCGGATTTTGCATTTGACAAGAATTTCAAGATTTTCCTGGTGCGATGGTATACCAATAGTATTATCACTGTTGCTACAAATATCAGCACTTTAGAACCATTCTTTGATAAGAAGAGGCGAGTAAAAAAACCACAAAGATAAAGTTAACGTGAAGATGCCTAACTTTATAAATTCTTAAAACAAACATATGGGTGGTGTGGATCACCACGACTGGTTGGCTGTACTAGATGAAATTAAAATTCGTGGGAAAAAGTGGTACTGGACACTTTTTATTCGTACACTGGACATGGCAGTGGTAAATGCATGGATAATGCACAAAGCTGTCAACAAAAGTGATGCCCTAACAGATAACAACAGATTATCTCAAAAAGACTTCGATCAGAATAAGAGGTAGACCCAGGATATCTTCTGTACCTTCTAGTGCAAAAGTTGACATCTGTAAAGATGGTGTGTGGCCAGTTTCTACTAAAGAGGGGAAAACAGCGTCGTTGTCAAAGAGAACTGCAAAGGAAAACCCAAAACATACTGTGGGAAATGTGACAAAACACTTTGTCAGGCTTTCTTTGGGCCTTTCCGCCAAGATTAGAGTCAAATTCAACTGAAAATTGAACTCCCATGTAAGAATGTATTATTCGGATAAAGTAATACTTTGTACTCGGAAATAGCTTTTCTCTAATGAAGAGAACACTAAACCATGTAAGTGCAAATTTTATCCCCTTTATCCCAGTGTCCTATTTAGAAGACAAGTCAGATTTCTTATATAAAATATAAAAAAATTTCAAATTTTGTTGTATTTAGTTTATTTAGGTTTAATTAACCTTAGAAACTATGATTCTTCTCGAATTTGAGCAAAAGAATAAATTGGGATAAAACGGGTTAACCAAGCGGCAAAATCCATAGAGATTAAAATTGAACTGTTAATATCTCTATGCTGCCATTATTCACTATACAAATGCTCTCTATTTCTGCGCCACGTACTTTAATGGCATATGTAGAGAGACTGTCTTTTTCATCCATACAAAAAACATATTTAACATTCGAAATTTCAATGAACCTTTGGTATACATTTATAGTTACTGAGTTATGATAAAAATGACTATCCCCCAAATCACGTATCACATAAGGCTAGATTCACAACTTATTTTAGTCTCTGAGTGTCGTGAGATTTGTGAGCAGCTGTGTTGTCACATTTACCTCAAACTTTAATGACTAAATAGTCATCTCTTTCTAAACAATCCATGAATTATTTCAATCTTTCGAAAGATTCTATTGACACTTTCCTTGAAATAGAAGACTTTGGAACGATTCTACTGATTCTTTCTTTTGGTTTTAATAATTTTGAAACATTATTTTCCTCCTTTCCTTAGAAAAGAATCCCTTGGATATATTCCATTGCGTCTTTTCTTAGAATAGAATCGTTTGGAAATATGCTATTGGTCAAGAAGGTCGAAACTGGTAAGAAGTAATGATGCGACATCGACAGCAAAACATCGATGTTCAAAATTTACACATCGATGTTGATAATATATCGTCCCAAAAACATCGATGTTTTTAAAATTCAGTATATTTAAACTTTTTTCCCCCATTTCTTAAAACTGGTTTAGCAACTAGTGATGCTACATCGACAGCAAAACATCGATGTTTTGAATCTTTGATGTTCAAAGTTAAAACATCGATGTTGATAGTACATCGCTCCAAAACCATATATATTTTTTTTAATTCAGTGTATATAAACTTTTTTCCCCATTTTTTAAAACTGGTTTAGCACCTAGTGATGCAACATCGACAGCTAAGCATCGATGTTGATAATGCATCGCCCCCAAACTATCGATGTTTTTAAAATTCAGGGTATTCAAACTTTTTTCCCCATTTCATAAAACTGGTTTAGCAACTAGTGATGCGACATCGGCTCCAATACATTTTTTTTATAAAACATCAATGTTTTGAAAACGTCGACATCGATGTCGCATTCCTACTTTTCAGACGCTTCACCCTTGGTCACTGTGGTCTAAAAGACTTAAGTTTCTCCATCTCGAATAAAGGGCACAACTAAATTCATAAGGTCCAAACCTTTTATTTAGGATTTAAATGAGCTATATACATTTAATTTACAAGTTTTGAAACACGATAACATCGCTCGAGAGTAGCGTCAGCGAACAACCGCTAAGACACGCTTCTACTCTTCTTTTGACTCCTCACATTCCTTTCAACCCCTCTCGTCTTAGGGGAGAAAGCCTCCCGCTCCAACTTGAAGGTTGATGGCCCTGACGGCGGGACGTCATCATGTTAGATTGCCATCAGAACCTTACACGTCCCCTCTCAGAAAGCTCATCGTCACCTTAGAGACGATGCAGCTGAAAAGAGAATAAAAGAAAACAACAACACACAGAATACAGTATACGAGATAGAAAAGAAAAAAATATGAGAGTGTTGATCAAGGTGGCTCTGAATATAATCACACAAATACAACAATTAAAATACAAATATAAATTCGGACACAAAAAGAAATTAAAGCCACTTTAGTTGATCCCGATCCCCATGAGTCAGTTAGGCCCTCGAGGAACAGACTGTCAAGGTCTACGGACTGTGGTGGAATATTTCATCCTTGGCCCCTCTTTTCCGCGTGTTGAACTTTATCAAGGCTTTGATTACGCAATGGCAATACCATCTGAACATTTACTCCTTCCAGTTGATCCTCAGTCAAAGTCTCCAGAGCTATGTTAAATTTTCCCTGTCTACGATTCACAGGAAAAGTGTCCAAGAACGCCCTGGGCAAAGTCGCATTCTCATATTGCCTCTTTCGCAGCTTTGGGGTATCAAAACGGGAGTGTTTTGAGGTCCCTTCCCCGTTATCGTGGACTCCGTGATTCTCCCCCTTCTCAGGAGTAACTTGACTCCCTGGCACGTTCTTTCGAACCGTACTAGCGCGTCTTTCTAGTAATGGCTCTTCGTTACGTGGACGATTCTATTTAGGACCGTGGGGAGGACAGGCGCCTCAATCCCATGATAGTACTTTACGCAAGTCCAACTTGATCGGCTAATCGGATCACATGACCTAGATACGTATGTCATCAAGGCTTATAGTTGTTGGCGATTTATCTCTTCCTTTCTGCTTTCTTCTTTTCAGATCCATGGCTATGGGTGGGTAGAGGTGGGAGCCGAAAATTGTATCCTTTTATTATATAAGTTAATAATTATATAAGTTAGTGTTTTATGTATGCTTTTTGTTACATCAGAATGGTCCTAAGCCAGCGGTGGATACGACACCATCATCCTAAAGCAAAGGGGACGGCAGAGGGGCGGAAAAATATCAGCTGGTAGTGAGTTCAGGAGTGGTTCTTAGATTATTTATGTAAAATCAACGGAAGCTTGGAAAAATATGAAAAGGGTATTAAAAATTAGGAAAAGTAAATTTGAATGAAAAGGAATTAAATTGGAATTTTTTAAAAATAATTTGGAGGATCTAAAAATTTTTCCGCCAGCTGGGTTCGAACTCGGGAAGTCATCCTCCGCTGCCGACGCTAATCTGAAGGTGGGGGACTTTAGCCATTAGACCATCGTTGCTTCACGAAAAGAAGCTCTTTAAAGTATAAGTACCCTTCCATCAATCATACATTCCATCAATCTGCTTCAAAAAATCATAGAAGACACACAAAAAAAGACTACCAGACAAGTAAATAATCATAGCTCACTGTAGATCAAATGATCAAAACAAGTTACGAAAGAATCAAACTGAAGAATCGATTCACTTATCACGAGTTTAATATCTACCGACCTCCCTACGGTTCTAAATAGAATCGTCCACGTAACGAAGAGCCATTACTAAAAAGACGCGCTAGTTTCGAACCGTACCAACACCCGATGAGTTTGGCAGGTCACTCACCCTGCTCTTTTCGGTGACTTTCGACCACCTCCTCCTGGACCGCGAGAGGGTTACTCTTTCCTCGCCCCTTAATTTCTTCCTTCTCAGTTTCTCCGTCTAAAGTCTTTGCTTGTTCCTCATCTCGAGAAGCTGCTGCTTCGTCCTTATTAAGGGTACTAAGGTATTCAGTTGCGGTAGAGTCAATTTTGTCTTCCGGTCCCTTCCTAACTTCACTTGTCTTCCCTGCTAACAACAATTTTCGTTTGGTCATTTCTCTTTTCCACATTCTGCATTTCCAAATTCTGAAATTGTATTTCATACATATGTTTCCACCGTTCATCTTCTTCTGGAACTGCTTTCCGCCTCCCTATGATTACTTCCAGTTGCAATTTCTCTAACGTAAATGCACGTTCTTCCCTCGTCTTCCGTTCATCTTCCTCAGCCTTTCGTTCTTCTGTAATTATTGACAACTGTCCCTGTATAATAATTGTATATATTTATTCATTAAATGTCAATGTGCTGTAAGATTCGAAGTCTTTAATATAGACCTTACCAAACAGAACAACACGAATCTTACAAAAAATGAGGGTTCGGCCGCGATGTGAAAAACCGTTGACGACCGCGACGATTCTCCTCCTTCGTACGAGGGCTTGAACGACGGATTAGCAGACCCCGAAAGCAGTGACGATTGAACCGGCCGGCGGAATGTTTTGACTCCCTATGCAAACCTGGACTTGTGTTTTAATCATCTGCAAGAACAGTTTCATGACTTCTCCTGACGTGGTGCTGATGATAGACTGAAACGACAAAAAAGAAAACGCGTAGACGAAAAAACGCGTAGACGAAAAACGCGTAGACGAAAAAACGCGTAGACGAAAAAACGCGTAGACGAAAAAACGCGTAGACGGAAAAGACGAGTTGACGGAAAAGACGGATAGAAGGAACTTTCGAAACTGTGTGAAAATGCGAAACAAAGAAGATCTCAAGATAGTCCAGCTTTTAGAAGAAGAATATACTGAAGTTTTTCTAGAGAAGAGGAAGAAATTAAGAGACGATGCCAAAGAGAATATCCTAAAAATTCAGGAAGAGAATAAAAGAACGTACGATAAGAAGAGGAAGAAACCTCATCAATACAAAGAGGGCGATCTTATTGCTATTCAGCGGACTCAATTTGGTGTCGGAATGAAATTACGACCGAAATTCTTAGGACCATATCGAGTGAAGAAAGTGAAACCCCATGATCGCTATGACGTTGAGAAAGTTGGAAACCATGAAGGACCGAACTTGACGTCGACAGCAGCTGACCATATGAAGTCGTGGTTCAATAACTAATACTGAATCAATGTATTCCCAGATACTGTTTTGTGTTTTTTTTAGGTTTGTCGTGTTCCTTTCGAGGACGAAAGATCATCAGGATGGCCGATTGTAGGAATACTAAACAACGGTAGTTGTCTACTAGTCTGGAAAGAACTCATTATAAGAGCAACGAGACTGGTAGGAGTCAGTTGCATTGTAGTAGGAATGCAAGGCAAGACTGTCACGAGCCATTCACATTCTGGTATTCAGTTACGAGAAAATTAATAGAACAGACACTTTTTCCCCTGGACGCCATTGAGAGCTGACGTATTTTTTCCGAGCAGAGACGACTGCTGCCGATAATGACGGAACTTTTTTGAAATATAACTCAACTGTACATAATAATTGTATATATTTATTCATTAAATGTCAATGTGCTGTAAGATTCGAAGTCTTTAATATAGACCTTACCAAACAGAACAACACGAATCTTACATATATATATATATCTTAATCTTCGGACACAATTACAAGAATGAAATATTCTAAATTCTTATATTTAGATATAAGGGGAAAAATTAGTCTAATAAATAATACTAATAGACTTAATAAATACAACACTTTCAACTAATACCTCAAGGGTGGCACTTTAACATAAGCAATGATGCTTTAATTAATTGACTTGCAATTCTTGCATACAGATATAAAGAAAATAAGTATCTTAAAAATAACATTAAAACACTTAATACTACAAATGTGAATCAATGTTATGTGTGACATAAAACACAAACAATGATGATTCGATGAATTATTCAATATTCTTTCAGATTAATACAAAAAACAATCAATCAATAATAATTTTCAAAACTTGGAAAAACTCGGAAACAAATAAATGACATAAGAATACAGTAATGCTGGTTTCCGATATGCACACAATATTTAAAACATTTCAATGCTAAGAGCAATGATGGTTAACGTTATGCACAAACATTCAATTACTAGCAATAATGCCCCTACAATGATATTTAAATAAAATATGAGCAATGATGCTCCTTAAAATGAATTTCAAAAATATTCGAGCAATGATGCTCCTGAAATGAATTTAGAAATACTCGAGCAATGATGCTCCTGAAAATGGCCGAGAGATTATCGTTGGCGTAATATGACTTCTTTCCAACTTGCAAAGAGCAAAGATACTTCGCAGAGTAAATAGAAACTGATGTTTCGATATTTTACCGATAAGAAACTGATGTTTCGTTGATGATACTCGAAAACCTCTATGGTTTTCTCTCTCGTTTACAATGAAATAAAGAAAAGAGCATCATTAATCAAAACTCTCACCTTTAATTCCCGGCAAGTTCAGCCTACCGGCTGCGTCACTTAAGTTTCTCCATCTCGAATAAAGGCCACAACTAAATTCACAAGGTCCAAACCTTTTATTTATGATTTAAATGAGCTATATACATTTAATTTACAAGTTTTGAAACACGATAACATCTCTCGAGAGTAGCGTCAGCAAACAACCGCTAAGACACGCTTCTACTCTTCTTCTGACTCCTCACATTCCTTTCAACCCCTCTCGTCTTAGGGGAGAAAGTGTCCCGCACCAACTTGAAGGTTGATGGCCCTGACGGCGTGACGTCATCATGTTAGATTGCCATCAGAACCTTACAAAAAGTCTGTTCAATTTGCTGATTATGAAAATTATGTTACTTGATTATTTTTTAAATTTTTATAACGGTACTTTTTTCATTTAAAAATAAAACATCGACAAGTATCAACATCGATGTAACAAAAACATCGACCCCAATACATCAATGTTAAATACATCGATTTAAAAAAATAAAATATCGATGTATTGGAAACATCGACATCGATGTCGCATCCCTAGTAAGAAGCCGTGCTGGGAGGTCTACAAGTTGCAAGGTGGTATTATGTGTGTGAGCCCCTCCCCCTCAGGATTAACCATTCTTTGTGTTTTCAAGTGTTCCTAAAAGGATCCCGTAAGTAAGAAGGGTTTCGAACATACTAGCATCCAGGAAGCTTTTGATGTCAAACGTTTTCAACAACGCCCGGCTGATGTGTTTGCAGGACGTCCTCCACAGAACCTCAACTTCGCTGCAGCTCATTCCTGGGGAAGTTCTGATTTCACTTCAGGCTTCTTGAGCACACCCTGTTGCGTTAAATACAGAAACAATCAGCAAGATGAAGAAGCCCAGACATATAGAAACAGGCAAGATGTAGTGGATTGTGAGTCTAGCTTGAAATGTTAAGAAACGCGATATTGTACCCTGCCTAGAACAAGAGGAACATGCCGCTCCAAACCATCGAGAATATGAGCAAAGAGTCTCTTGTTCTCAGAGATCCAACAAAATCATTCCTGATTCTCTTCTGAGGTGTTTCCTAAAGTACCTATCATTATTCCATAAGTTATGAGGGTTCCGAGGACACTGATGATGAGTGATCTTTCTAAGTAGTACATTTTCCACAAAGTGAAGCGAACACCTCGACTGTAGTTTTTCCTCAATCGCACTTTCAGTTCGTCGTACCGAGAAGGAATTACTCCTGGCAGAGACAGAATCGCTTCCCGCATAACCTCTGCCGATTCCGCTGCTCTTGATGCAGGCACGATTATTTTAACTATGGCCATCATGTTAATTAGGGCCATTAGACAGTAGTTAGCAAGTTCTAAATAATCAAGGGAGTCGACAAAAGCAACGGTGTAGCATGGCCAGAACATACCCAGCATGCTGCTTAGTATGATTGCGAACACGGCGAACGAGAAAGCGTCATCCGCCGACTGTATGACTGCATGAATTCCGTTGTAGAGCCCGATTAATCGCTTGTAGTCATTCTCAACATTGGATTTCAGCAGTTTAGCTGTGAGTGCGTTGCAGCACGTCATCAAGACCTCGCACACGAAGCTGTAGTACAGGGCGAAGAAGTTCATGATAACGTTCATGAAGATCAAATAAAGAAATCCCAGGACGACTACGGTGTGAGAAAGAAGATCTGCCTCAACTGAAGCTGTGTTTGCGAACAATGGTGATTCAAGCACTTTCTCTCGAAGATAAGAATTATGCGCCAAGTAGTGTGTAATCGACAACCCCACAATCATAACAGTCCACGAGAAGCAGTTGACGTATACCCATCGCCGGGTTCTCTTCTGATCACTAGACCGAAGTAAGTTTCTAGCAATTCTAGACAGATTTTCCAGAGTCCAAAATATATGTCCACGGGATCGGTAGAGGGACATGTAACATAAGGCTGCTACGACAAGATCAAACATGTTGGACAGTTCACTTTTTAGGTCCTTTTGTATTGTCATTAGGAAAAAGTTTCCTGAAAGTTCCATTGCTATAAGAAGAAGCGCTGCATATCGTGGAAATTTCTTCGATAAATGGCGTGTTTTATTTGTCTCTGCGTCTGGATAGTACAGATTGTCTATAGAAAATACATGCAATACCAACAAAATAGGCCAAAAAGCTTTACGAAGATGCTTGGCTTTTCGCCCAAACACCCGAATTGGTGTCTTTGTAAACTTCATATTCGGACGGGGATTCGTAAGTTGGGATTTTATGTCGCAAAGGCTGTACTTGCCCAAGCTGCGCCAAACATTGTGACATCAATGGACAAACACGGGAAGTTTTACTGACATAGAAGAGGTAATTACACCCTGCACCCTGTACCCCTTAAACTCGGATCCACCGTGTATTATATACAAACGCTCATTAATTTATAATAGAGGCATAATACTGATGATGAATGATATATCAATGCCATGTTACATAAATGAGCTTTTAGGAGAAAGGCAGCACTTCATACACTCAACGCAAAGTGTCGGGGCTCATTCAATGGTGTAAACGCATTTTATATTAGATTAAATCATCCCAAGATGGCTTCAATCATTATATACGTTTTGTACTAATAGTTTTAGAAAGAGGAAATGCGCCGATAAAATATTAATAATTCAGTTTGGGACTAAAATGTATTTTCTCTTATCACACTTGTCTCATCTGCTTGAAAGTAAGTGTTACAACGTATTTAATTATCACAGAGCACAAGCTGAATAACATCTAAAGCAAAACAGCTTTCTTGTTAAGCATTGATATCGCTATAATGATATCGCAATGTCTTGCTAACTGTTCATTTAACAAATTAAGTTTCTTACCTGAATGAAATAAAGAAACGAAAGTCAAAATGACGAAAATATTTGCGACTGTATCGATCATCTCGTATTTTTTGTCGGTTAGTATAATCATCCTCAAAAATCTATGAAATATCTTCGATATGTATAAAACTATGTGCTTTGGATGGTGATGTACTTTGGAGATTTTATAATGATGCGAATCAATCTGTTTTGAACTTCAGGCATATTGCAAATCTTTGATGATTCCAATCCAAGTACTAAAAGTAGTATTGAAAATGGGTCTAAATGCTTTCTGAGCAGGATTTTCAGAGGAATCGAACTAAATGACAGTATCTCTTCTTGCCATAATTTTCGATATTGACCTGTTGAGTCTACGTCTGATCAGTCAATCACCTGTTATTGTCTCTTTGTCATACCCCTTTTAGTTTAGAAATATACCGTCTTTTCAGCAGTTTTGCGTGACAAAGAATCTGCTCAGATAAATCATTGAAAATTAATAATGAGATCGTGACTCACATTATTATCTTGTTTGCCAAACTGTCGAACAACTAATGGATAGCTATCTTACATTGTTTTTAGAACAACAAGATACAATAATCGAACTTTTTATGTTTATATGTACACTAAGATCATAAAACTTTCAGAACTTTGAGGAGGCAAATACATTTTTTCCAAGTACTTTCACTAATGACAGTTTTTAATGTACCTTTCCATTTTATTGCTTTTGTTCTAGAAAACTACTTACGGTCTACGTATACACTTGAGGATTATTTTTTTTTTATTTTGATTACAAAATTCAGTTTTTTACCACAGGTAATTTGTGTATTCTTAAAATCATTTCAAGAAGAAAAAATCAGATTGTGCAAATAATTAATCATCTAATTAAAGCATAATTCGCAAGTTTTTTGGAAAGTGGTATCTCAACTTCTAATTAGTTTAGACAAACGATTCCAGTTCAAAATTATTCCTAATATTATTCATGTTTTGAAACTCTACCAAGTTACTTGAAGAAATAGTCTTTATACAGTATTCTAATCAAGGAAGGGTAAAAAAATCAACATTTTTTCAGCAATTTCAACATTTAAGAATCCATTAAAATTCCATTTCTTGACTAAACACTCAAATTGAGATTCAAAACATCCATTTTATTATACAGATCATAATGATGCCGACATAATTAGAATTGCTGAATTCATGATGGAATGATCGAGTTTAGAGCAAAGCATCCTATTGCAAAAACACAGTTATTCAGAAATGGAGTTAAAAGTTTTGGAAACATGTCTGTTGATGGTGACAATACCTAATGAAAACCCTTGTACCTAAAAAAACAAATTCGAATGTTTGCAAGATCTTGGCATTTCGTTTGAAAGCTAAGAAATTTGAATATATTTTAAATTAATAAAACCAATATTGATATTCCAGTCAATTTTCGTGAGTTTTAGTGTACGTATACATCTTACGGCCGTATTCACAAGTCCGAGTTAACTCGAGGATCAACGATAATCCGCGAGTTATCGATAAAACCGTATTCACAAGTCTTGATCCGTGGTTTAAACTGCCGTTTCGGTGTTACATTTTGATCCTCCGAAATCGGCGAGTTAACTCGCGAGTTACATTTAACGCATGCGCAGTACAATCTTTTTGGAAAAACAAAATGGAGGACACATTTCATTCTATGCTCAATTACAGTATTCTTTCGACGACTGGACTGGATCTGTCATTACGGAGCACCTGCTACATAGCAGCTCATCTCATCATCATAATATTGCTTAAATGAAAAAATGTAAACATATTTTTATTGAAATTCAAAAGAAAAATGAAAATAAAGGTAGCTGCGTAAATCTTAAACAAGCAGCTTAGCGAAAAGATAGATGGCGCCACCTCTGTCCTATAAGCCGGAGAGAGCGAACGGTAGAAAACGACCATGGCAGATACAAATTCGTCGTAGAATAAAAATTATTCTGTTGATTTATTACGAATGAAAGAAAATTGGCAATGCAAGTTACTTTTCACGACACCAACACACACCCATACTGACAAGTATAAAGATAATCAGATTACATACATCTGTCAAGACATTGTGTACAATTCTTTCTTGCCAAATTTAGGTTTCCATAAAAATCCAATTTGAAATTAAATACCTTTGCATTTCTTTTCCCAAACCCATATAAAAATGCTGTGCGAGTCCTATTTATTCACAATTTGGAATCAATTCTACGGTGAAGTACGTGCTTGATCAGTATGAATGCATATTGGGGCGTCGTAACCAATGTAAACAATACCACGTGATCGTGAGGTAGCCAATCACAGCGAGCGTCTCATTTTAATCCCCGGATCACTTAACATGCCGTTTGAGAATACCGTTTTTGATAATCCTCGAGTTAACTCCTACTAGCGGATCAACTGATTCTCGAGTTAACTCGAGACTTGTGAATATGGCCGTTAGTGGTGCGAAAAACAAACTATTCGTTAAAAAATACAATACTTTAATAAATTACGCAAATAATGTAAAGGGTAGAAAATGTACTGTAGTAATGGATTGAACTATGCGTGTGTGAAATTTTTGTATGTGAGGTGAATATACAATTTGTTCATAGGACAGCTGGGAGGAGAAAATCAAATCAGTAGACTTTCAGTACCATCGACATTATGAAATAGACTGATTTTGTGGTTGAAGTTTCCTGCTATTCATTGCGATCACTTGGTTTGAAAATCTGTTAGGTTTTTTTGAGAAGAAGTATGACTCTTCGTGTTTGGGCAGTTGATTTAACAGCGCACTAGACCAATACAACTGACTATTGGCGGCGGTCCTGGACCAATCCTGAAGAAAGATAGAATACATATCCGAGAACAATGCTTCTTTATTTGGAAGACCTGATGACAAGGTCAACACTTTGAACTGGTGTACCTTCCTCTCTTCCCAACGTGATGACATTTGAGGCCATGATAGCTTTGACTTACACCAACCTCTAGATACACAACAGTCTTTAGTTGGATCTAGTTTCGAACTCGCAACCCTCCGGTTATTAATCCTGTGGTTTTGCAACAGGGATATCACCGGACCCTCATCTGGCATAAATTGTCTATTGGTTAAAGTGATTATCCAGCGTCTTCAAAACCACTAGTCTGCGCTTCGATAACCAATTGGCCCAATTCGATTCGTAAAATCCACGTTACCTTCCCTTTTCCCTCCGGCAGTAGGCTCTATTTCATTGGAAGATCCATGTCCAGTACGCTTCAACGGCACATAAAAATGATTTTTACATCTTTTGTAGAAGTCAAATAATTTATGTGAGGTGTACCGTCATGTAAGAATTTGACGGACAGCTGGTTTAAAATTAAACTATTTATTTACATAAATTAAATATTTACAAGAAAATTTAAAAAGATAATTAAGGGCACAGCCATCGACAACCGAAACCTACCTGAAGCCAAAGTAACAAATGGCAAAACAGAGACGTCTGTCTCTCGTCGAATCTCGAGTCCGAATTCTCCTAAAATCCATGTTCGCTTCGCTCAACAGAACCGAAGCTGCCAACGAGAGGGGGGTGAATTCCGAGCCCTCTAGAGATGTTTATGTCCTCTCCAGAACAGAAACACCCCCCCACACAGATGCGAAAACCGTCTGTCATGCCGACTTGAGTCCCCCACAGCAAAGCTTGATCCCATACATGGGATTAGGGAACCGACGGAAACTCCAGCTGTGTATGGATCAAATGGAACGCCGGGCCGCCGATGAGCCGCACGTGCAAAGTCTGAAGTTGTTTTTGCATTTCGAAACATTCCAGCGTCCACGTGTTAGGGAAAAGGGTCGGCTAGTACCATATGGTACAGAGGAAATAGTGATGATAAAAGAAAACCTGTTGTTATAATGCGATGCATTAATGCGCGATTTCAATTTTGGCTATCGTAACTTTGGCGAATCAATTTTGGTTACTCTTCTCATTTCATCGAAAGTGCTCTCAAATGCGCATGTGTTTGCAAATATCACGAAATTAAAATTTTAACAGTAGTTTTTACGGAGGTAGAAATGGATACGGACTAGCGTAAAAATAAATGAAACATGTAACTATGGAATATTCCATGTTTTTTTTTCTAAGTTAAATTTTTGATGCTTAGATTTTCTTCTGAAACTCGAATTTATTTTTCAAAAAAAAATGTCTAATTCTCATACAAGAAATTTCATATGCACCATGTTCAAACACAGAACATCAGATAAATTTTTATATCATGGAAGAAAACATTATTTAATTTAAGATATTTATTTTGCGCATTTAAACTTTTAAGTTGAATATATTTAAGCCGGAAATTGAGCTTCAACATCTTTTGCGGATATGCAATGCATTGTATATTGACGAAATTGAACGAGAAGGCAATATCAGAAACCTTAAATAAGGATTTACATTTTCTTATTTCCCTTATCTGTATTTACAAGAATTCCAATGCGGCTTTCGTATTTGAAAAAGTCCCACAAATTATACTTTAAAATTAAAAAAAATTCCGTCTTTTTACTGCACGGTTTGGCGTTTAGATTTTCTTAAACCTTAAATGTCTCTGAACACCAACATGAACATTCGAATGAATGGCAGGACTGACCAATATTTTTAACGTGCCTATGTAAACTTGCCAAACTTATATTAAGATATATAGTGTGAATGCAGCAACGTAGTCACTATATTTGTGTTTTTGCGTATATATGTTTGTGAAAACAGGTATGAATGCAAATAATAATATTAAGAATATTTGACTGCAATATTTCTAGAATTTCATTAACAGACACGTGACGAACGTGCTTGGACAACCCTGTCAAGGTTTTTGTTATTTCTGTTCTGTTTAATGTGCCATTTGAGTTTTAAAGTCAAATTTTTTAATAATTAATTTCATATGCAATAGATTTTAGGTTTTATTATTTTCTATAAAATGTTTGGTTGGGGGAAAAAGAGAACATGGGATACGAGGGCATCCAAGCAAATGATATTTCGTCATCTGCTTGCATTCTATCTATAAATAATAGTTAGTATACAGTTTACAGTATCTTACAACAGTTTTATACATGTACAGGCAAGATGTTAAAAATAATATTTTTGTTTAGTTCTAGTTTTAAAACGTCTAAGCAACTGTCGGGTGCACAAAAGAGAAATTTAAGAAAACGAAAATTATAAGAATGCATGTCAATGTAGCAACAATTTGTTAAATTGCTAAGAACAGAAACACCGGAAAACGGAGAAAGTGCGGAAGAGGTTAAATCTACTACTGCTTCACAAGCTGATGATACACTTCATTTGACATCAACCCCTTCAATGAACGACAATTCTCAGAGAAGTAAAAACAAGGAGCCACTACAAGAAGAAAAATCTACTGCTTCACAAGATATTTTACTACAATTGCCCCATAATAATTCAAAAGAAAGTACTGTCTCACGTATCGATAATACCTTGCAAAATATGTGATCTACTGTTCCAGAAGAAATACTGCTAAATTACAACGATTCCCATTCCTGGCCTGCTATTACAAATAAATCAATATATTCCCTTGTCACACATGGTCCGGATCAAGGCAACAACATTAACTTTAACCCGTTGAAAGCACATAATTCATGGCGAAAAAAAATGTACATAGGATTAGTTTTATTTTAAACACATTAATGGAGAAACTGTTAGAAGAAAATGGATTTCATATTCCATTAATCAAATGCAGTAATTTGCTTTACTTGCATGCTTTTTGGACACAAATCTCATAATCTTTCATACCCACAAACAGGATTTCATGATTGGAGGCATCTTCATCCTGTTATTCCCCAAGAACAAAATTCTCCGGAGCACCGAAATTCGTATGTGAAATGGAAAGTGTTGTTAAAGAATCTAAAATCAAGAAATGCAAATGATGATTATGTTGTTGATTCAATAAACAAGGCATATATAACGGAATAAGTGCGCGTAATTTGGAAAATAATAATTTAGCAACTTTAGTACCTTGTGAAGCTCATAATCTAAATTTAGCTGGTCTACACTTCACGCTGCATCTACAACTTCAGAAATTATTATATTTTGGTACTGTGCAGATATTATTTAATTTTTTCTAGTTCTCTACAACATATTGAGACATTTTTAATGAAGAGTCTAAAATTATCACTTAAAGGTTTTTCTGATACAAGGTGGCCCTTAAAGGCCAGTGCTATAAGGGTGCTGTATTTAAATTACCTGAAGTAATGATAGGAATATAAACTATTGCAAACAATTTTTCAAATCAGGAAGCTGTTGAATGTATTAAGTTTTATTTCACAAATTAATTATAGATTTATCTGCACTCTTTTTCTATGTGGAATAAAATTCTGCAGTGCATCAGTCGAACAAATAAAGCATTACAACAGAACAATTTGTCACTATATTTTGGAACAAAATTACGTAGTACATTACACGGTCTTCAAGATACAAGTTTCGAACAAAATATCCATGAAGCACACAATTTGGCTGTATAAATAGGTATAGAATAGGGATTTCTAAATAAACGAACGAGAAAAGTTAATATAATGGAAATAGATGAAACACCAGATGAGGGAAGTAACTTTAAACCGAAGAATTATTTAAAATATAAATTTACAGTGTTCTTGACACTATTATCTCAAATAGATTGGCGTTATCAAAAAATGAAAACGATCTGTGACAATTTTTGCTTTCTCTATGGCTCGTCTTTACAATACATAAATGTTACTGATTTTAAAAAATCGGCTGCAGATCTCGCTATTAAATATAGCACAGATTTAAAAAAGTACGAATTCACATATGAAATTGAAAATTTTAAAGGTTGAAATAACGAATCTTATACAAAATATAGAAACTGCATCTCCGCTTAATATTCTACAGACTCTTCATGATTTGGGTTTATTCGAGCCTTACCCAATTATCAATGTCGCTCTTCAAATATTTCTAACTCTTCCCGTTTCTATTGCTTCGTGCGAGAGAAGATTTAGCAAGTTAAAATTAATAAAATATTATTTAAATCAACTATAGGACAGGAACGATTATCCAATCTTTCTATTATTTCAATAGAATACGATATCGTTAAAAATATTAATTGTGATGATGTAATTAATGAATTTGCTGAAAGGAAAGCCAGAAAAGTGCAATTAAAATAAATCTTATATAAAATCTATTGTAATGTATTTGTTTTAATATTTTCCCAAACCTAATTAATTAAGGGGCCTAAATGCAAATTATTGCACAGGGCACAGGAATGGCTAGTTACAACACTGCCCAAATATATATCAGCCCTAAGAGATTTTTTTGTGTGAAAAATCTTTCACAACGGGTATCTTTTTGCATAAAGCAAACTAAAAGCAAGACAACTCTATTTATCCCTCAACAAAATTGAATTTCGGAAGCTTTGATTGCATTCAAAAGAACTCATTTTGATATTCGTTCTAATCTGCCAAGATTTGGAACAGCTGATCCCAAAAATGCGTACAAAATTTCCTTTTAAGTGAACCTAATTTTGTGGCATTGACTTTAGCTAAAATTTAAACTGAACAATACACTTACAGCAAATTACAAAACCTTTTAGTTTGTTATACAGGAGATTGACTTTGCCATAATGAAATAAAATATTGACTTTTTATTCAAGACTTATTTTATTTCAAGTTTTATTATTGACTAAGTGATTAACAAAGATTATAGTTTTATTTCTAATCTAAATATACAGTTGTCGTATGATGGAATCAAAAGTGGCAATACGTTTACGTCTTTTGCTAGGAGTATTCTTTATCGAATTCGTGAACTTTACTGGATAGCAGGAGAGGTGTACAGGGATCTTAATACTCTGAAAGGCACCAGCATAGATTTAAAAAAAATTAAATGAATGAAAAAATATAGTTTTTTATTTATGAAATAACTTGTGTCGGGGGGGGGGGGGGCATTTAGGCTCTTCTCAACTTTTGTTTTTTATTTTAGATTCACCTCGAATACCTTAACAAACTACAAATACCTCACAAATACCTAAATTACGTATTCCGTCAAGTACATCGTATCTGTGAGACTAGTTTATCGTTCGTTCAATAAATTGAAATTTATTTTGCCTACGGAACACGATAACCAAGAAGTTATTTGCTATGATTGCAGGATACGTTTTGTTGTTTCTTATGCCTACACTGGCAGACCAGAGGAGTGCCAGGCCCGTCGAAGACGGCAAGAGGCGTGGGGAGTGCGCCTTCCATGTTATTGAGCCCCATTGGGAGGAAGTCCGACTTTGCTCGACATACATGACATATCCGTTTAACAGGAAGGTCCCTTTCATACATCCATTCACTCACACATATCGTAATTTAGATCCCAATCAGAGGCCGATAACCCCCTGATCAGGTACCCCCAGAGGTATTGATTTGGTATGGGAACATGGGGGACATTGTGACCACGACCTATTTAACGTAATACATTGTAACAACGTCAAATCGATTGGTATCGAAACACACACATGTAATCAATTAGAAGGTAAATGAAGACTGATGCGTTTTCTCGTGATGCTTTTTAATTTTATTTAATGTCAAAGGATTGCAATTTTTTTATAAAATATACTGCAATTGTTTTATATAAAACACAGAGTAATAAACTCTGCCTAGTTAAAATGATCTAACAATATTAATACATTCCTATAGCAGTATTAAAACATATTTAGACAGATTGGAACTATTAATATAGAAAAATAAAAAACGAATAATATCTATAAATCCTCAAAATATTTCTTAAACTGCAGATATAACATCTGAAAAATTGGTATAATACGTGTAGGATAAAATATGAAAATTATATAAATTTCTCTTTATTTAAAACGATAAGCAAAAGTTGTAAATTGGAATATTTATTAATCTAATAAAAAAATGAGTTGAGAAATTCTTTAAAATTCGGTGAGTTCAATATATTCAGATTCGATGAATTCAGCATTCAACAGATATTTCAATTAATGACTACTCCAAGATTGGACTTTACGAATGCAATTCATAAATAATTTACTTTCAATTACCTTAGATTCACTAAAATTTGCACCCTCTGGATGTAATACTCGATATTATTTTTGTGTATGAACAGAGGCCAACTGATCTAGTACCATCCACACAAAAGGTTACTTCACGGTATACATGAAGAAAGGCACGCATATATATTTCGACTGAGTGTACATGTACCTATAAAGTCATGGAAGACCAATTACTTTACAGCAATCGGTCGCTCATTGAACAAATTGTTTGAAGTAATTATTTGAAAATATATTTCAAACACAATGAATGGAATGGACTCTCTCTGCGCTTCTCTTTTAACAAAACATTAAAAGAACCAGGAATATAACAACGAAACATCAAACAATTTGGACAAGTAGAAAATTCCTAACCAAGGAATGGATACGTTATTGTTTGCAACCAGCGTGCAATTTTACTAAGTCACAATGCTCATCCCTGACATAACGCAAATTGTTAAACAATAAGATGGAGCGAAAAACATGAATTTCAGAAATTTAAAACGGTTATGGTGGGAATAGCTGGGGATTACCGCGCTTGTACAAAATATGAGCTAAATCAATTAATATCTTCAGGTGCCAAAAAAATTTCGATTATTTTGAAATTTCGAAATTTTGCCAATTTTTTCACAAAAATAATAACAACGCATTTAAAAAATTTAATCGATCTTATTTAAATAAAATTAAACGAACTTCCCTGCTTGTAAAAAAAAGTTTTACACCTAACATTATCCCGAAAATTAAAAAAATTCCCTTTATTTATAGCGCTATCACGCGCGTCTCCACTTCTCTCAATAGACATGTCATCGCGTTCCTCGCTACTATTGTGCACGGGCGCTTCCCTTTTTTCGCTTATTTATAAGGGGGTAAACAACTCGTACTTCACCACATGAAGTGGAGATGTCTGGGGTTTCTTTAAATACCCGCACACTTTTTGTAAATATCTAGTAGGTGCATGCTCCTGCAAATTACCTATCGATCTAGTGTAGCGAGGAAAACTAAGTCCTTTGTTCAAATTGATTCGCTTTCTTTTGTTGGTGCGTATTTTACTGTTTATTTTTACTTATTTTAGATATTTTTAAATTTTAATCTTTAAGTTCAGTTTTGTTTGGGGTTTGTTTGTTTTGTTGTTAAGGAGACACGGTTCTGTGAATAAGTCGAAAGGCCTCGGACACGATCAGTAGATGTATGTCCCGTGTTTGGAATGGCTAAAATATGTAGATGTTATGAAGTATTATCTTTACATACAGAATTGTTATAAAAGAGATACTAGAATGTGTGGCTGATATCTGTTCAATTTTAACCTTTTAAACGCCGCAATTCATTTTTAACATTTTTTATTTTATTTTTTCGCTTAAATGACTTATTTTACTGCTAGTATAACTGTTCTAAATATTTTTTGGCGGAAAAAAAATCCTAAGTATGATTTTGAGGATGTTCCCATTTGGGAACATTGGCGTTTGGGATGAAGTAAATAGGGGTATTTTTCCGAAAGGTAATTTATTTGCAATAGACTCAAAAGGAGGACTAATTTTCGTTTCTATTACATACTTTTATACATTTCTCTTCCGAAGAATACATTTTGAGACGCGGTAGCTCAGTCAGTAGAGCGTCGGGCTCGCATCAGAAGGGTTGTGGGTTCTGTCCTCGGCGGAGCCTGTAATTCTGATGATTGCGAGATCGGCGCTTCGACCTGGCTAAAGACCGTCGTGTTCACTAATGGTGACTGGGGCACGTTAAATAGGTCGTGGTCACAAAGTCCCTCATACCAAATCAATACCTCTGTGGGTACCTGATCAGGGGGTTATCGGCCTCTGATTGGGATCTAAATTACGATATGTGTGAGTGAATGGATGTATGAAAGGGGCCTTCCTGTAAAACGGATGTGACATGTATGTCGAGCAAAGTAGGACTTCCTCCCAATGGGGCTCAATAACATGGAATGCGCACACCCTCGCCTCTTGCCGTCTTCGACGGGCCTGGCACTCCTCTGGTCTGCCAGTGTGGGCATGAGAAACAACAACAACAGAATGCATTTTTCTCTTATTAACTGTAGTACGGGAGGGAAGCAAAATGAATACATCTGCTTTTTGCATGCAAGGCAGTGCTTTCTAACATTCTTCTTGCACAATGCTCAACGTCCTTGGGTGCAAGAGACAATAGTGTTCGTCCGTCTTTCTAAGGTGAACTGGTAGATGAGATCGTGGTCCTGGTCTTGCTGAGACGACCCTTAATCCTAGTAGAGTCTCTGTTTTGGTACCATCCTGTTTCCCTGAGTAAATTTCCATTCTATATAGATACCCATTAGATGAGCATATCATCCAAATTTGGTACCCAAATCTGATGGGGTTTCCGCGAATAAACATCTTACAAGAATTATGTCTGCAATACGGCACCATTGATCCGTCAATGCTGATTTTATCGTAAAAAACTCCAAACTGAATCAAATTTCTAAACAATTCATCGTATATTGGAGCAATCTTTTCTAGTTTTTCTCCCGGTTGAACATCCTTATTGTTGTTAAGAAGATGAAAGTACTTTTTAAGCTGATGAATGCGTGCCATAGCCATTATCTTATGAAAGATTGTAACACATGTGTCTTGAGAATTGCTTCAATAAAAGACCTATGTAGACACCGTGTGGTATTCACTCAAAAGACATAGACCTAGGAACTGAAGAATATCATCACAGCTATCTGTTATTATCTGCCCCTTTTGCAGCATATACAACGCTGTCATTTTAACTATGTGTTGCATATAATTCATAGGCAGTATTTTGTGGAATAACTCTAGAGGATCCATTGTCCCAAGCTCGGGAAATTTTTCAGCCAGTTTTTTTAGGCTTTTTCCTGAAAGATCATTATTTAACGTTGCATCATTTTTCCATCTGGGATTAGGTTCTTGTCTTCGCTTCTTTGCATTTGGAGCAGAACATGATGGCGTTCTTCTCCTTTGATATCCGCCCAAATAAGGAATTCGATCATCTGATATAGTCGATTCACCATCTTCATTGTTAATCATCAGGTCAATCTGGCCGCAAACATCTTGAAGACGAACCTCATTCAAAGCTTCATCATGGATGTGTTCATCATAACTCAAATTAGCGTCTTAATCAGATGGCAATATGTAAAGATCAGGATTGTCTACGTCCTCGAGCTCGTCATTGGATAGGGCGCGGCTTCCAACTTCAAGAACTTGCGAGGTATCTCTGAAAGATATAGTTGACACGAAGTGTTACCTGAGAAGCACTTGAATAGTCAATTTCTATTAGGAATAGCGTATTACGTAAAAAAATTATTAATACTACAGCCTTCAGCGTATCTTTGGTGAGATCTCAGATCTTAGATCTCAGATCTCAGAAAGAAAATCTTTGGTGAGAATGAAACTCATTGGTTCAAACCGTAACGACTACGAGTCATGAAAAAGGAATGTTGTTGGAATGTGATCGCTGCAAAGGTCATTCAAAACGCGCTACTCTCTTTTCCTACCCTTAAGTCACGTGATACATTTCAACCAACCATTTCACTAAAGGGGAATGTGGTTACTATTCTTGTAAGGTGAATAGAGTGAAGGAAATCTCAATCGTAAACATTTATAATTTTAACAATACAATTACCTTACAATAGAGTGTCACGGTTTGCAGAGAAAACGGGTGTTAGGCACACATACAGATGCAAAAGTGTCAGCTGGAAGTATGAAAGAATCAGCCACCACATTTATTAAGTCAACCATAACAGAAGAGTTGTGATAATTAAAAAAAAAGTAGAGTATTGACTCAAACTTTGCGAGTTAAAAAAAATCCCCTCAAACATTACACCCCAAACGCCAATGTTCCCATTTGGGAACATCAAAATTATTGTAAGAATTACTTCCTACAAATGACACTTGGAAATATTTTGTTAATTTGTAAGAGAATATATGTCCTTTGACTACCAAATCACGTACAAATTTATTTATTTTTAAATTATTTAAAAAAAAAGCAGAAACTAAAATTTGCATGACACTTTAATGTTTACAAATTCAGTAAATTTGACCTAAATTCTATAAAAAAATTAAATTTTTTTTGAAAAACGGTGGTTTTTAAAATAAATTCATATTATCATGTGACATTTCGGCAAGTATGAATATTCTAAACAAAAAATTAGGTTTTTAAAAAAATTCACAAAAAAAAAATTCCCATTTGGGAACATTGGCAGTTAAAAGATTAATTAAAGAGCTTAAAGGATTATGGAAAAAGTTTGATTCCAACTGTAACATACCAACAATAAAGCAAAAAGAAATATTAAGAAACTGTTAAAAAATATTGGCAAACTGCTCGTAAATTTCTCGAAAAAGGTTGTGTCCCTTCAGAGAATGAGTAAAAAAAATCTATTTGATATTAGCATATATAAATGTAAGGGTTTTCCCAACTATATTTGCAAAATGAAAGTACCCATTGCTGAAAGAGCTTTCTTAACAGATCGAAGGACATTTCGAAAAATAGTCATTTGAAATGTTGACATTAAAACCAGCAGAATGCTTGAAAAAAGATTGCAGCGCAAAGAAAGAGAAGCAGAGAGCCAAAATGTTCAGCTCAAATATTGTAAAAGAAAACAATTAAAAATACTCTCTCTCTCTCTATTACGGAGGCTACTTTGAGTTCTAATTTACTTAAGAATTCTATTGACACTATAAACACAATCATTGATAATAATTATCCTTCAACTGCACACAAATGAAAACTAAACTTCCAAATGTAGCTCAGGCCTGTGACTGAACTGGTGTTTCCGATATATCGGCAGCAATTCTAATATATGCTGCTTTCAAGGATATGGGAAAAATTTCCAAGGATGATTATTCAAATGTAGTTTATCGTAATAAAATTAGAAGAGAAATGACAAAGATCCGCACCTTCCTGAAAAGGAAAAATGATACAACCTCTTTATCAGAACACGGAATATACTTTGATGAGCGAAAGGATTAAACTTTAGTAATGATTAAAGAAAGATAAAATAATGCTAGAAAGAACGTAACAGGAGAACATAACGTTCTAATACTAGAACCAGGATCAAAATATATGGGACACGTCACTCCTATAACTGGCTCTTCTCAAAATATTGAAACAAGTATTATAACTTTTTTTGAGAAATATAACGATTTTTCTAAGATGCAACTGGTGGGTTCTGATTGTGCAGTGCTAAATACAGGTTTCAAAAATGGAGTCATTCGACAAATCGAGCTCTTTTCAGGACATCCTGTGCATTGGTTTATTTGTTTATTGCATACAAATGAGCTACCTTTACGTAATTTGTTGCAACATTTAGACGGTAAAACCACTGGACCAAAAGGATACATCGGATAAATTGATAAAATGTTAGAATATTGTGAAAAATTGCATTCAACAAACTTTGAAAGGATAAAAGTAACTTTGCCAGATATTGTCCTAGTGGATCTTAGCACTGATCAAAGATACCTTTACGAAATGTGCACGGGGATATCAAATAAAAATATTCCATTAAGCTTGTCACAAAAAGATCCAGGAAAATTGAATCATTCCAGATGATTGACGACGGCAAATAGAAATTTAAGGTTATATGTTTCAATAGAAGATCCAACCCATAACTTGAAAATATTAACAGAGTATGTTGTGAAGGCATAATCATATGTGTGGTTTAAAATTAAAGTCAGTCATCATGTCGGTACGGGTAATTGGTAATTTTTAATTAACGTCGTACTAGAGCAACACAAAGGACTATTAACAACGGTCCGGGATCAATCCCTTAAGCGAAAGATCCAAGGACAACACCACGTTATTTTGAACAACGGTCAGATGACGTGGCAACACCTGAGCTGGAACCCCACTCTCCAAACTTCTACACCAACCCCAACGTGAGGACTTTCGGCCACTACAGATTCAAGGTGCACCAGCCGCCTCTACACCATACGCTTACGAACATACATGCACTGACCCGAATTCGAACCAGGAACCTTCCGATCCCGAGGCTAACTCCTTATCACCAGACACATGTTTGTATGGGAGTCTTCATTTTTACAATATTATAAATAAATCCAGATTTTTGCCTGAGGAACTAAAAAATGTAATAAATGTAACTTTACAAAAAAAAATGCTTATCATGCCCATCCAGAAAATATTATTTTGACAATGTTAGCTGATGATCGAAAATACGTTAGGAAATTGAGCTTTGGAAGAATTTTTAAATTAAGACAAAAAATAAAGTTGAAAGGAATATTCGAGAGTTTAAAATTCCCAAGTTAAACTTCGAAGCAGATGATTACATAAATCTAATTGAACGGCAATCAGATTCCATTATAGATCCACCTACTCTTACAGTATCTCTTTATGATCTTACTTACATACTTACCACTTACTGCAGTGGTCCCCAACCTCCGGGCCGCTGACCGGTACCGGTCCGTGGATCAAATGGTACCGGGGCGCCCAAGGAATATTAAATTATTTCCATTTTATTTACCTTGGTGTATTTATCTCGGGTTTTTGCGGTTCGTATCTATGAAATGTCCACTCAAATTAGGAGGCGGTAAATCAGAACTTTAGATTTGTTCTGTTACTAGAGCTTCAATTATGATTTCTGAATTCTGTATGTCTCTATTTTCCAATTTTGACAAATGTGACAATTGTTTTCAAGTTGGCAGACAAAGTAGCTGCATTTAAAGCCAAACTGAAGTTGTGGGGACGGCGCGTGAATAGAGGCATTTTGGACATATTTCAGACATTAGCGGGGATTTTAGGCGAGACTGAGCCTTAAAATTCGTTTTCCTAGTTGGTGCATAATCACCTGTCTTTGCTTTTAAAAGAGTTCGAGCGATATTTTGTGGTTGGGAAACCACAAAATATCAACTAGCTAGTAAGGAATGGATCCGCAACCCATTTGTCAACATATCAGGCTAATCTGGCATGTCTGTGCAAGAAGATCAACTGCTGGAGATTGCAAATGAAGGCGGCCTTAAAACTACGTTCGAGACAACAACTCTGCCGGTGTTCTGGATTAAAGTCATGGCGGAATACCCTGAGATTGCCACCATAGCACTTAAATCAATATTGCCATATACGACAACCTATCTGTGTTAAGCGGAGTTTTCTGCAGTGACGGCAACCAAATCACAACGATAAAAAAAACTGGACATAAGCAACACACTTCAGGTGTCATTGTCTCCTATTACCCCCAGATGAAACCGTCTCGTTGCAAGGAAACAATCTCAGGGTTCTCATTGATTTAGCGTTCTAGCGAGTTAAAATATTAAATCACATTTATTCATTTTTTGGTGTAACTGTATTTTATTTTGAAGGCATGTTTAAATAGAATTAAATTAAAATTATTAAATCAAAACAATTGAAAATGTAAACAATCAACGTCTCCCCCCCCCCTCTCAGCGGGCCGTGTTAAAATTATCAAACGTTGATCCGGTCCGCGGCGATAAAAAGGTTGGGGAGCACTGACTTACTGTATCCCTTTCTGATTATCAACTCGAGTCTATGATTCTAGTCGTTCCAACCTATAGTAACATGTTTAACTTTCCATGCCATTCACAAGCAGTAGAACGTTGCGTTAAATTAGTAACTGAAGCATCAAGTGGTATGTAGTACAGAAGCAAGAGATGGGTTTATTCGGTCAAGAATTGCTTCTAGACTTGTTTTCCAAGATTTGAAACCAAAAGCCAATATCAACCACTTTTAAGCCAGTAACTTCGATTTAATTTATTAGGGGAAGCTAGTAACTTAAATTGAAATTTTTAGGGGAGGAGTGGATCTCGATATGCAGCCACTTCCTCATGGTGAGTTCTGGGTTGTTTTCATAATGAAAACAGCGAAGAGCTGCAAAGGAAAGCGCCCGTGTAAACGCGTGATCGCAAAGATGAGTCTATTGAGAGGAGTTTAGACTCGCGTGATAGTGCTTTAAAAATGGGAATTTTTTTTCATTTCCGGAATAATGTTAGGTGTAAAACTTATTTTTACAAGCAGAGAAGTTCTCACGAGTTTCTAACGCAAATAAAATAAAATAAACTTATATTGAACCTAGGTTTGTAGGAAATGCTGGTCAACGTATAGCGCTTGAAGGATATTTCGAGTTCAATATACCTGTTCCAAAAGCAAAACTGAAATCATTTTAAATAAAGTGGTACCTCTGTAGTCGTCAACTTTGGAATAAATCCAACTTGATATACATCCTGTTTGGACGCAAAAAATTGTGTTTGGTATGCGGCCTTTGTTTATAATACGACTCGGGACGAAATGGTGGGGAGGAGGTATTTTGGAGAGAGGTAAGATTTGGCATATCTGCCCAGAATGTTGACGAACGTCAGAACCACTGTTTCTACTATTCAGTGAACAGCAACTCTCATTAACTTTATTACAACTCATAGTTAATGAATTGACAAGAAATTTAAGCGAAAAAACACAAAATAACGCTAAAATTCCGCTATAACTTGGAATTTTAGCATTATTTTGAGTTTTTTCGCTTTAATTTCTTGTGAATACATTAACTATGAGTTATAATTTAGTTCATGAGAAGAGCCAAGCAACGAAAAAAGGATCACCATGGAGGTGAAGAAAGAGAGTGTTGATAAGTATGAAGGTGGCATACGTATCCGGAACTTAGCTGCTGCATACCGTATACCGAGAACGACGGTATCTACGAATGTGAAAAAATATGACATTATTAATTCTTCTAACGTTGCGAAGAGTCCATTACCAAACAAAGAACAGGGTCATTAGAGCATGTTGAGAAATTGCTTTTGATCTGGATAACAGAAAAACAATGTTCTGGCGATAGCGTATCGGAGGCAACGATTTGCGAAAATGCAAAACTGATGCATGCCGATCATTTGACAAACAATTCACTAACGAACCCAAAAAGTGAAGTGTTTATAGCCAGGCATGAGAACGGAATTATCCCCATTTTCCCTTTATTTCTTATGGGACAAATTCGTTTGGTATACGTCTTGTTTGGTTTAAGTCCAAGGATCTGATATAAAGTAAGGACGTATACTGAAGTAACACTGCACATTTGATAACAATTGGAATAAACTGGAATTAAGGATCAAAAGAACACCTGTAGCGTGAATCCTTCGAATCGGAAAATATATTTTTAACTCGATTGAGTCAAGAGAGACAAACTTTTTGGTCCACATATTTGATAAAATTGTAATCGTTAATCTTAATTAATTTTCCAGAAAATATTAAGTTTTGAATAGTATAAAGGCTCTATTTCCATTTAAAAAATATAGTAAAAGATTTTCGTTTAATTTTGAATTTTCATTTATTTGCTCCTTAACATTTGAGCTCACGACGATGTTAATATGAAAGGAATTGTTACTGTGTAAACAAATAAAGCATCGCTTCTAATAGCAACGGAACTGAAAACTAAAAGCCATTTGCGATATTATATTTGATTTCAAAAGTGCATTTAAAATTCTACTTTCACAGTGAATTCGGCTGTTCAGATTAGCCCTCCAACAGTCACTATCATCGGGTGTTACATTAAGATGTTTTAAGCAGCGAGATTAATTAGTTGAATTAGGCAACATTTACTGAAGAAAATTGGGTAATTTTTGTTTTCTTGTGACAGAGTTTTCATCTTATATGTCAATTGAAATGTAGCCCATATTCTTACAAAGAAAATTGTTTCACAATTAGTAGAGACGACAATGATGTAATTTAAAGTCAAAACTAAACTAAAAATCAGAAAAAATTTGATGAATTAATTTTTATTGGATCAATGGTTTCAATCGATCGGATTTTAACTTTTAATGTACAAAATATCAATAACTTACAGACATTTTGTGAAAATTTTAATACATACTTGATATGATTCAAATATAAATTTAGTATTTGTGTTTTAGCAATAAAACTGGTTAATTCAAACCTATTAAGACGATTATTCTCGGAGACCCTGTCTGTAACTGCACTAATAATTTTACTAATAAAATTATATAACAGTGAAATTTTCAAATGTGAGTAAATGCAACTTGAACCATTCTTTCTTTCCTCTATATGCACAATAAATAAGATAATAAATGAAGATGTGAGGGAAATAAATATCTGCTGAGATTCGGATCACATCGCTGACGATTAGCTTCCTGAACTTGGCCGCATAGGTCTTATAACAGGCGCTTTTCAGGAAGGAATCATTGGCCAAGTCACAGCCATATAAGGATCCAAAAGTATAATTCTACAGGAGCGTTTTACAGAGGCAAAGGCTATACGCAGTTCCTCATATTTTTCAATCTGCCGTGCCCGTGCCCCTGCAAATTCCTGATGACCATTTTCAAATGAAATTACTACATCAACGATGGTAACTTCGCCATTCAATTCGGCAATTACATCAGGACGTTGTCTCCTGACATGGGTAGGGACAGTGTCACAAATCACTGGGATTAATGATACAGCCCGGTCGAACGACACAATCCGGTGTTTAAACTCGCACATATTCAGTACGCGTTTTGCAACCAGATTGTGCCGCTCGACCATGAGTGGAGACGTATGACTACGACAGTGATTCATGACGTGAGGAAGAATCCCAAGAGGATACCCACATCTTCTACATCCTTTTTCAGACTGTCTGCTTCCCCTGACAGGGAGGAAGTTAAAACGGGCGTCGTGTATGAATCGACAGTCTCTAAATCTAGTATAGATTCCGGATAAAAAGAAATGAGAACTAGCACCCGATTGGGAAACAAGTTTTGATGCCTTTCCTTGATTTGACCTCTCTCTCTGGTCTCTCTCTCTCTCTCTCTGGCCAGAGAGTCTCTCCTCTCTGGCTTGTCTCAGTGTTCTCCTGATAGTGGAAGCGATAGCACGTCTGGAGGCTGGACCGAGGGGAACATCTTCGACCTGAATGGACGGTCTATCACCCTCAAAGGACCAATAAATTCAAAGGCGCCTGTCTGAATACCTTTCTCACCTCCGTCCAGGCGTTGCGTATGGCATTGGAGGTAGTCTCAAGAACCTCGCTTTTTTTCTCAAGACAAGTACTCAACATAAGAAGGGGCATTCTGGAAATTTTCTCTCCTCAAAATGGTATTGCTGAGGTCTGCCAATGCGGCATGTCGGACGAATGAGTCGAATGAGGTCAACAATTTAAGGTATCCGACTACGTTTAAAACGTAATTTTGACCAAAATTCTCAAATTTGTTTTATTCTCTCGTATTGAAGGCCAGTTTCTTAGGTTTCAGAATCTGTAATTGTTTTAAGTCTACGATAAATAGAAATAAAATTATAGCAATTTTAGTATTACTGAACGACAGAAATCGAAACCGGAAGTACGATTGAAATGACCGAAAATTGGGAGGTTTTCCGCTAATTTTTCAAAATTAAAAATAATTTTAAACATAAAAGCCTCAACATTTTACATCAAGTTTCGATGAATTTGTACGAAGAATTTGGCAATGGCAAAAAACACAAAGGTAAACATTAAATGCTTTTCCAGGAAAACACAATTCTAACCAAATATTGCACACGCGTAACATGATTTCTCAAAAAGTTGCAGAGATAGCTCTACGAAATTAAACATTATTACTTATTAACATGTTGTAATGACAATATACTATAGGTTTAGTTGTACAGTGCATCCTTTTTAATTTATAGCTGTTTAATTTAAACGACAAGCAGATATTTTGTCAAATTAAAATTTTAGCTAAATATAACGAGCGATACTTCTTAACATTTCACTATATATCTTTGATTGTAGTATATTGTCGTCACTAATATCATAGATATATGGTGCTACAAGCAAATTAATATTAATTTAATAGAAATTTATACAGAGCGTTTGCCATATTGTAGTCATTTTGATTTAATTTTAACTTAATTTGCCCAATTGACAAAAAATAATGAGTCGTTACATTATTTTTTACTTGATTTCATGATTTCGAAACATTATCTAGTATAAAAAATGTTTAAATTGTGATTTAAGAGTCGTTTTCAAAAAAATTGTTCAGGACCTAGTCGGATACCTTAAATGCGTTGTCGATACAAAAGATATCGGAATCTTCTGCGGCGATGTTGAAAGAAAGAGCTCCGCTGACTCTTCCGGCGAAAAGATAATCATTTTTGGCGGCGATTTCCTTTTGGCTACTGCTAATATAATTTCTGTTTAACGGTACATTACGTTTGATGAAACGAATTTATGCTCCCATGACTTTAATATAGCTGAAGTCTAAGTTCCTAAGCAATTTCAACTAGTGTGTTAAAATTCTTGCCATTTTTCTAATTTGAAATGAGGTAACATCAGCATAGTATATATATGATACGAAATGAACAAATATGATTTATTCTGCTGAAAGCTCGGAAACAATTTCAAAATCAAACTTTGTAATGAATTTTTGCAATCATACTTATTTCAATACTACCAATGACCAGAAACTATTTTTACGCGTTCACTTTTTATTAAAAAAACTTCGCAATTTTTAATTTATGCGCCATAGAGATCAATAAAAATTGTGCAGAATTCATCATTGAGTTCGATTACGAATTTGCTAGCCAATCCATTGTTGCCCTTGGCTACTAATTTTTTTGTAATTAAATGCAAAGGATAATGTTAAAAATGGAGTTATAAAAACTTTCATTATGCTAAAACATCTGATTTCTGCAGTTCCTGCCCTAAAAGGAAACGTCTAGAGCAATTATTTAATTAGTATTGTGGCAGTGACACAATTTACCTGTTGCTCAAGCATGAAAAGCATCGTTAGTAATAAAAGTGTACAGAATACATTTCACCACATTACTGTGTGCGATAAAAATTTTATTTCAATTAATTAAATAACACTGGTGTCCAAAATTATATTTACATAGAATCACAGATTTCTCAGAAACTGTGAACTATAATTTTATGAATTTTTTAGGACTGAGACATAACATCATAACACATCAATACAGCGAAAAAAATTATTGATATAAAACTGTAGTATAAATAATAAAAAATAGCAATAGTATGTGACCAGGAGAGTTTAAAAATAATAATAACTCCAAAAAAATTGAGGCTGAATAATTTAATATGGAATGTAATCGTCCCTGATTTGTACACTCATTCACATCGTGATTTCATGCTGGCAATACAAATTGTTAACCACAGTTTGGGGAGTTAAGTTTCACTCCTCCAGCAATGCGGTCTTCAGGGCATTTATGTATATCCAGGAGGACGCCGTCTCTGTGGCATTGCTTTTCCAAGGTAGTTCCATAAGTTCTCTATCGGGAACAGATCAGTAGATTTTGCTTTTAACGGTATTGGTTCAATGGCTTCATTTTCAGGGAATTCGTCAACGAGGTTTGCTCGATTTGGACGAGCATTATCGTCCATAATAAGAAACTAGAACCATATGCATCTCTGAAAAGCTTTACATAACGTTCCAAGATCTCATCCCGATATCCCTGGCCGGTCACAGATCCTTTGTTTAAAATTTGTAGGAGCGTATATCCATCGAACATTATTCCTCGCCACACCATCACACCTGCAAAAGGGCGACATTCCATAAGGTTTGAAGAAGATTCCTGACTACACCCCTCCCCTGGGGGCATTCTTTCTTTACGTTTGTACGGGCTTCACAACCCCGGGGTTCCTGAGTGATTTTCCCTCCCTCTCGTTCTTCTCCTCCTTACCCTTTTGCTTTTTCTTCCTCCCTTATTGCGGTTCCCTTTCCGAGGTGAGGGCTGCCTTTGAGAAGATTTTAGCCTCTTCGCTCTCAAGGCAAGCCGCACAGCATAGAGATCGCAAAGCGACTCGCGATAAGTAGTCGTCAGAACGTCTGAACCCACAGGCTTACACTTGCTATAACCGCACACCAAAAAGACAGGCAACAGAGAGTCTTTCCGGTCGCTTTTATCAATCGTCGCCTGTCGTTTGTTGCGTGCACCATTTTTCGGAAAGTCGCTTACGTGTCGCGAGAAAAATGAAGTCAAGAATATGGCCACTGTAATGAACGACGACCCCGTTTTCAACATTTTTTAGGGGGGATAGTTTCTCCCAGAACATGCCAACCGGATTCGGAGAAAGATTGGCAAGATGTTGCGAAGAAAGTTGATTTTTCAGGTAAATATCATTTCAATTATTCCAACTAACCACATTAAATTTCTTCATTAATATTAATTTTGTTTCAAATTTGCTCGTTTTTCAGAAAAATTTCTCTCTCAGTAAACCTATTATATATTTTTAATTTCATAATGTTGAGATGATTTATATGGTTTTTGAGTAAATACTCCTTTTTTTTAATATGAAATAGAAATTTACTTGATTCAGTGACCCTATTAAATTATACTGTCTCCTATGTAAATTAATAATTTTTTTATTTGTTATACTAGCTTAAATACTGAGTAGTACAGGGTTTTTAAAGAAAATTATCTGGCTCTAAGAACAATTTATTATTTCCCATAATCTTTTCTCAACATACTCAATTATCAGATGAGTGAATTCACTTTTACATTCCAAATATAAATTCCATAAATATTGAATATTTATTCCAGATAATGTAAGGAATTCTGAGAGATCAATGTATAAAATGTATCCATATGAATTCCATAAATATTGAATACTTATTCCAGACAATGTAAAGAATTCTGAGGGATCAATGTACAAAATTTCTCCATATGAATTGAACCAATGCAACAAAATGAAAAAATTAAAATGGGCAATTAATTATAAATATTTCTGTGCAAAATTGGAATGCTTTGTGATACTAAAGAAAATTTTTTCGTTGAGTGTCTTTAAAATTTTTAAGAACAGACTACAATACTACATAAACATCTTGAAAAAAAGCACCCTTCCATAATTTTAATAATTTGAGTGAATATATTTCGAGCATCTTCACTCAACACCTGGTGAATGGTTTAAAATTGGCCACGTGCGATTTGTAGTCACAGAATGTTTAAAGCAAAATTAACACTGATGGACATCTATTGGTCAGTGGCCCAAGATGAAAATATTGGTCTGGTAATTATGATCCCAATCAGCAAGTACTGTTATTTATTCAAAGGAAGGATGATTTTCAATATAATTCTAGGATGAACTCAGTATGAGAAAAGTTTTAAACTTATTTGAATAAAATAACATACATCTTGTCCAGTACTTCATTTTGAATATTAAACATAACAGAAAGAAAAATTCAATGTAAAATTGTGTTTTAAATCAATTTTTTTAATTAAATTCACTTGGATTTAAATCGGCATACCCTGTTTAGTAATGACATAAAAAGGTATGATTGTGAAAGTCTCCCATTAAGATATTTGTTTCTAGTTGAACAGTGTAGAAGGCGCTGGAAAAAATCTACGCACCTTCTACATCCGTCAGCTACGTTCAAAACTTCCCAGCGAAGCAGCTGCGAAAGCTAGAAGTCGGCCGTATTACCTGTCGGAGCCGATGAATTTTTTGAAACAATATTCGAAACCAAGACCGTAAGTATGCTTTATATATATTTTACTTTTTTGTATGGGTCCAATGAATGGCCAAAGGCTGTCAAATGTTCATCTTTTTCTATGGAAGACTTATCAAATATGTACATAAAATTGTGTAGAATGCAGGTGGCTTTTACGATTGCATCTACTTTCTCTGGAGCATATCCTATGGGTGTGAACAATACTCGAAATTTAGATGCCATCCTTCCAAAGGCACATTCAACAGTTTTCCTAGCCCTTGACAGACGAAGATTAAACACTCTGCGCTCATCTGTTAATAACCGGGATGTGTATATTCGTAGAAGGTTGTATTTCAGAGGAAAAGCTTCGTCTGTCACAAAATAATACTGAAAGGGGTCTTGCTGTTCCTCTGTAGGCAAATGATGAGGTGGTGGCAAATCCAATTGCTGCCTTTCCAGCAAATCTCCAAACGAAGAGTGGCGCAAAGCACCTCCATCGCTGTTTCTCCCATAGTTACCAACTGATATCGATATAAATTGCACTGCGGCATCGACTAAACCAGCAAAACAATGGGGGAAAAACCTTCATAATTGAAGAATGCCGAACCACTTTTCGATGGGCAGCGGATCCGGATGTGTTTTCCAACAATACTGCCACCGCAGTTTGGCATGTGTCAATCTGCTGTAAATTTAGCAGCGATTTCCTGCCATCTTTCTTTTGTAGGCGTGGGCATGAACTCCTTCTCCAACGAATCCCACAAGGCAGTGCAAGTTTTGAAGACAATGCCTCCAATTGTTGTCTCTCCTCTCATGAAATGGAAGGACAGCGAGCGAAAATTGGATCCTGTAGCAAGATATCTGTAATAAAACAAAATATAAGAAATTTATCACAAACGGGAATAGACACAATTCTGTAATATTTAAGTTTACACATGCGTGTTTGTTGCCAAAATGCATGAATGCTTTTGCCAACTCCAGTTTAATAAGACACCGGAAGAATAACGTTTATAATGTTAAATTTTTGAATTAGTCCAACAAATAAATGATAAATAGGACTAGAATACACTTTTAATTTTCTAGAGATTGTTATGATTAATATTATATTCATATACAATCGATACCTGGTAAAAATAACCCGGCATTTTGATGTACAAATAAGTTATATAATAATATTTTATGAAACTTTTATTAATTATTGCATGCAATGAAACAAAGCTTTAACTTACCTCAAAGTTATCAGTAATCGTTCTTCAACAGATATTGCGCACCGGTAGTTTGTGTCCTTTTTTCTCAATAATGGTCCTACCACAGAGGCCAGCGTATTGAATGTATTTGTGTACATCCTATAGAATTAGTGAAATTTTGAAGGAGTTACCCTACTAAGTTGTAAAGAAGATCACCATTTTTTTCTCGCTGAGTTTTATGATTTTCCGTCTGATTCTGATTTTTTTTGGATAGTCTAAATATATTATGTTGACATTCAAGATATTAATGTATAAATATTTTTGTAATACTTCATCTGTCTATACTGTAAATACTTCGAAGAATTGGTTGAGATAAAAAGCAGGCGGCATAAGATCTAAACAGTTTTGAAGAATGAGTACAGATAACCCGCAAACTGTACATATAATGTACACTTTGATAAGTACAGATAGTCCAAACAATGATAATCGTGAACAGCATCGTATAACTGCTTTGAAATTCATACGCATTTAGCACTTACTGATCTGAAACTTAATTTAAGCATTTTTACTGTGAAGAGAGTAAATGAAACTGGTGAAGTCTTTTGCAATCACACAAGTAATTTATCTTTGAAGTATATATTGCAATTGGAAAGTTCCATATAATAAAAAATTCTTAGCCAGATATAATGACATTTTAGACTTGTTAAACTACAGTAAAAAATTGTCTATTTTTGTAGGTAAGCAATTTGTAATGTCTTTCTTCGTAGTTATTGTTATTTAAATTTGAATAAAATTGACCAAGTAAACATTAACAGAAGTGTTAATAATTTTTTTTAAACTGCTGGCAGAAATATTGTATATAGTGAGAAATCTTTTCAATTTAAAGAAAGAAACAAGTACTTACACATATTTATTGCATTTTTTTATATTTTAAAGCTTATATATATTCCTGAACAACATTTTTATTCGTCGGACTATTTTCAAGCATTGTTTGTTTACATTTTGTTTGTTGACATTTGAGGGTTAACTGTACAGTCACATTTAACATAGAATAACCATAGCCACTGAAAGTTAAGTTCAGTGAAAATAGATTTCTTCTTTTTAATTAATCTTAAAAATTCCAAATGTTATTGGAGATTGTTGCATTTAAGTTTATAAACTATTTTGTATGTATTATTTTTAAATAATTTGATTTAATCTTTAATTCTTAGCTGCTTATGGTTTACAAATCTCTAAATGGCAACACTTGAGCATATCTCAGAAATAATAATTTGTCTTTGTTTTATGACATATTTTTTGTAATGGCTGGTGTATTTTTTTTATGAATGGGGACCAAGTGCAATGCTCTATGGTAAAGATCTAATTTTAAGTATGAATTATTGCTCCTCAGTTAAGAAAAGAACTGTTATGCCTTACGCCAGGCACAAATTTGTCTCATCCTGAAAACTGTAAATTTAAATAAAGTGTATGGTTCTGATATATTATTCAATCCGGTTTGAAAATAAAATATCTGAGATATCCACATTAATTTTAATTACACAGTGCAGAGAAAATGCAAACCGCTTAACTTGTTTCTAATGTTAACTTTGTGTAAAAAATATCATATTTGGATTTCCAAACTACAGGATAAAGAAAATTTGCCCAAAAGTTACAACACATAGTCAGACCTTTTTATTCTATACCTGTTAGTAAACAATGCTGCATTGGAGATAAACTTACAGCACCAGCATAATTAAAGAGTAATATTTTTTAAATATTATGAAGATGTAATAAAATTTAATTGTTAGTTCTACGTTGTGGACACTTGAATTTAGGCAGATAATTGTTTACTTCTGAAAAGAAAAATGATAGTTTTACTTATATGTCTTGGAATCTTTATGGAACCAATATAACGTCCTTTTGTTGTAACGCCATTTAAAAAAAATCTATTTAGATTTATAATGCTACCCGATTTCACCGATTTTACCGAACATGCCTATGGCTTACAAGAAAGGTAGCTGAAGTGTCACTCGCCAACCATAAAAGTTTGTATGTAGACACTTTATAGTATAAGATAATAAATACTTAAAATAAACTTTGTTTAGATTGCTGTGGCTGTGGAAATATTTAACAGTTTGAGGTATATAAATTTTTAAAAGACTAATAATTTTGTATTTTAGTGCAATATGCACAAGAGTTAGATTGACGAGGTGGATTAGAAAAAACTTGAATTATAGTAAACTAAAAAACATTATTGCAATTTTATTTCAAGAGATGTACTATTATAAAAACTTTATTGGTATCATTATAAGAAATTGTTTTTGAATGAAATGTTACATGTTGCTTCAGTAGCAACACGAAAATAAGGACAAAAAATGAAAGACATGCATATTTTTCATAGAATTCGCTATTAGTACAAATAATTTCTTTTTGCATATACAGTACAAAGTCCCAAATTCGGACTATTTGTTAACCAGCGTTTATTTTCCTCTCACTTTTTTCTATATTTCCTCCTTTTTACAGAACAAGGCATTCAACCTAGATCAAATTGAGGAAACAACGCAAAATAATGGAAATGTACAGAATAAATACGACACAGAAAATTAGAAGATTTGTAAAAAAATTTGTAGCAATGTATTAAAAAAAATGTTTTTTTCCTTTTTTTTTAAATTATTCCTATTTATATATATGCTAATTTAGTATTGCAAACGTGTTCCTGACTTAAATAACGAGCGGAAAAATTCATGTTCGGGTAGGGGGTGGGTTAGATTAGGGTTTGTTTTGGAATATATATATATATATATATATATATATATATATATATATATATATATATATATATATATATATATATATATATATATATATATGTATATATATATATATATAATATATATACATATATATATATATATATATATATATATATATATATATATATATATATATATATATATATATATATATATATATATATATATATATATATATATATATAACGGATAAAAAATTACATATATTAATAAAAGGTTTTATCCTTAAATTATAGAAACAAAAATCTTATGCAATCTCCTAAAATTCTGTGTTGCATATGTAATTCGGATTTTAAAACAGACTAAATTACGTAGAAGCAGAAAAAGCTTATAAAAAAAATTCGTTTATGTGTCAACAGATGGCAGCCGGAGAGTTTAAAACTCGTGAAATCTCGTGTGGCCCGCAACAACCATCTCTAACAGTTGGCGATACAGCCATCTATCGCCAACTCGCCAAGGAGTGCTGCTGAAAGCGTGAAGATTTCCGTGGAAGCGCCCAGCTTGGACAACACGGGGAGTGGAATTGGTCGACCCGTGGTGATGGTGCGCGACGATTTAGTGGTCCGGCTCATTAATATCAATCAACTTTAGTTATGAGTTTGAGCCGGAAAAGTTTTCTTCATAGATTCGAGTCGACGGGACGCTTCAGAGCGCACACCTTGGCATCTACTAGGAGCCTGTCGAAAATCCTCAGTAGCCCAGCGGTACTGCAGGAGGCCACCACTTCCATATTAATCCGGTGCCGTGGGGGATACCGGCACCATCATCTTTGGAGTTTTGCAGACCATTGCCGTCCACCAGATAACCTTCATTCGTTAGCGGTGATTGAGGGAAAACTAAACGGCCGAATACATTACTTTGGCTTTTGCTTCGAATAAACGGGAAATGTACTTTGGTCCCAGTATATTAATCGGCTGGTGCGTATATCCTGCTTGGACTAAGGACCTGCTCACACACTAGTAGCTCCTTAGGGCAGTCATAAAGGTGACTTGGGATCGTATAGTCCCTGGCTAGAACTGGTACAGGAACCTGTACCCCCTCGTTGGACTTCATTGCGAATGGTGCCGCCGGGGACGGAAAATTTCCTTTTCAAACATGGGAAACCAAAAATTGACTTATCTTTCAGTGGAGCACCTATGTAATAGAAATAATGAAAACAATACATCGGAACAAAAAATTTGTGTAATGAAAAGTAAGGAGGGACACTTTAAAAACATATCGGCTATTTTACTTCACAAAACTATATTAGGAATGGTTGGAGAGTTAAAAAACATGAAAAAAAACACTAACGAGAGATGTACTCGTAGAAGTTTCAAATGGAACACCGGCTTTAAACATCCAAAAAATAAAATTCGTCGGTCCAATAGAAGTGACTGTTACACCCCATAAAACTTTGAATTTATCAAGAGGTGTAATTTTTTAATCAGATTTAGTTCATGATACGGAACAAGACATCTTAGAATCCCCGTCCGAACAATCTGTAATTAATGTCAAAAGAATCACTATTCCCAGAAATGATACAAAATTCCCACCAAACATATAATATTAACTTCCACACACACACAAGTATACCAAAATACGTTAAAATAGCCTTATATGAATTACCCAGTTAGATCTTTCATACCTAATCCAGTTCGTTGTTTTAAATGTCAAAGATTCGGTCACTCCTTCATCGCTTGCCGTGGCAAAGAAACCTGTGCAAAATTCTCTAATACAGAACACAAGACCGATGTCTGCACGTCATCATCTCTTTGCTGCGTGAACTGCAAATATGACAATCCAGTTTACGCCATTAGCGCCGCGCCCTAAGTTTCAAACTGAAAAAGAAATTCAGACATATAAAATGCAACAAAACATTTCATTTTCGGAGGCCCGAAAAAAGTTGTTAATGATCGCACCCCGAAACCTAGAATATCTATATAAACCTCTTCAATAGTAAAAAAAAATCTTCAAAACTAATGCAACTCCAACCGATGTAACTATGTTTAAGCCATCTGACCAACCTAAAACTTCAAGGAGCCAACCTATAATGCCTAGTTTTTCTAAAGCATCAGCTACAACCTCATCAAATGCAGAAAATATAAACCAATCAAATCGATCTATAAATATTTCTTTAAAAAGAACCATACCACCTGAACAAAATAATATTAAAATAGCAAGAAGTTCTTCTCAAGCCTCTCTTCTGTCTGGACCTGGATCTAGCACTATTAGGCCAGGCCAACCAACGGGCCAGTTACAGCCTGATGTTTCATCCAGAAATTTGATAACTGGGCCTTCTACCAGTGACCCTATAAAACTTTACAACACCGAAAGTGATATTTCCTCTGTAGAAGGTGAGGACTTTGAGACTACGCCACCCAAGTCCAGGAAGGGCAAATCTCGTCCTAGGAAGAAAAAACACAAATAGTTTTCTCTTTTCCTTTATATTTTATTTTTATGACTTACTTTATTTCCTGGAACTGCCGGGGTTTTCGTAAAAGATTTGATGATGTTAAAAACATCATAAACAAACAAAAGCCAGCTGCAATCGCACTACAGAAGACCGATCTAAGAAACAATGATACCACCAACATTCGTTATTTCACTATATTCAGAAAAGATTACGATGATAGCTAAAGAACATGCAGTGGTGTCGCATTGCTTACCTCACATGACTTACCAGTCACTCAAATTATCCTGAAAACAAATCTTCAAGCTGTTGCTGTAAGACTTCAAGTCAATATTTTAATAACAATATGCAATTTATATCTACCTCCTAACATCCATAACGCCACTTTTGACTTAAATAATCTGATAGATCAGCTTCCGTGACCATTCATTATACATGGTGACCTAAATGGCCATCATATCCTTTGGGGCAGTTTAAACATTAATCATAGAGGGAAACAAATTAAAACAATAATAACAATGATTTATGTATTATGAACAACGGAAATACTTCATATTGGTTTCTTTAAATTTGGTAAATACATAAGTGAGTAATAAGCAATGTCATTTTTTCAATTAATTAAATTGAGCCTCAAATCATTGTCTTTACTTTCCAGGAAATCCAAAACTGAATCAAAGAGTGTATGAAATCGATCCAAACATGCACTTTTAGGTAACCAACGAACTTCCATGCTAAGTAGTAAACTATTATAATCTTTATCATTTTCCGAGCAAAGTTGAGCAAATAATTTCTCATTTAAGGCATTCCTTTTGATTTTATTATATCCTTTAATGACGTAATCTAGTGAGCCATGAAAGCGTTCACTCAAATTTTTGGCGACTAAATGTTGTCAATGAATGACACAGTGTAAAAGATAATACATTCAGTATAGCTTGTTTTAAGTATCTCAGAAAGCCTTGTTGTCGTCCTACCATTGCCGGAGGAGCAACGTCATTAGCAACGGATAGGATATTACTCAAGGGTATAGTTTTAATGTCAAAAAATCTTTTTAATTCATTAAATATTGCTTCACTTTTCGTATCAGTTTCCAAACATTTGATAAATAACAATATTCTTGGAAAAAATTTTCTTTTACAAATCTCACAAAAGCTAAAAGTAAAGCTTCTTTCCCTGGAAAAGTTGCAGCCTCAAGCTATACAGGGTGGTCCCGAATTCATGGTACAAACTTTAATGGTAGGTACAGGACATTGTAACAATGATTTATTGTATAGGAATGTATAGTCGCAAGTGACGCGGTGAGGCGAAAACAGGGGAAATAACGGCCGAAAGGAAAAACAAAGATTTTATTGAAAGCGTTGTTGACAAGTGTCATGTTTACAGTAATTGTTCAAAATTGCGTCCACCAGTATCGATACATGCTTGACAGCGTCGGTGGAGCGATTGGCGTACACGTTCAAAGATGCCTGGTATTTCACGCACACCTGCAGCAGCTACAGATAAGCGAGCGACGAGATCCTCATCTGAGTCAACTGGAGTCTCATAAACAAGATGCTTTAGATGTCCCCATAAAAAGTAATCGAGGCTCGATAAATCGGGAGATCGGGGTGGCCAAGGGACTGGTCCACCACGCCCAATCCATCGAGTACCAAACGTGGCATTCAGGTAATTCCGTACATCAATGCTGAAGTGTGCTGGCGCCCCATCGTGCTGAAACCACATGCGGTTACGAATGGCGATCGGAACATCATGCAGCAGTTGTGGTAACACTTCTTTCAGAAAAATAAGATAGCTTCCGCCAGTGAGCCGCGTGGGTAGTAAGTATGGGCCAATCAAAAAGTCGTTCACAATACCAGCCCACACATTAATACTGAAACGTTGTTGAAACGCATGTCGACGCGTTGCATGTGGATTATCGGTTGCCCACACATGGGAATTGTGCGCATTAAAGACACCCTCGCGTGAAAATGTCGCTTCATCTGTAAATAGCACATAATCTACGAAATCCGGCTGCAACGCACATTGCTGCATCACCCACAGGCAGAAGTTCACGCGGCGAGGATAATCTGCCGGATTCAATGCTTGTACTTTCTGAAAATGGAAGGGGTGTAAGCGATTTTCGTTTAACACTCTGCATACAGTCTGATGACTCACACCTACGTCACGCGCAACAGTTCTTGTGCTTGACTCGGGTCTATCAGCCACAATGTTCAAGATGCTTTCTTCCAGCCTTGGAGTGCGTACAGCTCTTACTCGACCAGCGCCATGTCTGTTGACGTCGAACGCACCTGTTTCACAAAGTTGACGATGTAACCGTTGAAAAATTCTATGATCCGGCATTCGTAGATCAGGATACTCCGCGCGATACATTCGTAACACAGCTCTGCCGTTACCATTTGCACGGCCGTACATGTAATGCATGTCTGCTTTTTCTGCATACGTAAAGTCACCCATCGTCTACGGCAGCACAATTGTGAATGGCGCTTTTCCCTACTGCGATGCATCATGTTCAACAGCGGCTAGACATCTACTGCCCTCTACCGGCAATGATACCAACCGATCACTCCATTTCTCTTTCCTTTTATTTCCCCTGTTTACGCCTCACCGCGTCACTTGCGACTATACATTCCTATACAATAAATCATTGTTACAATGTCCTGTACCTACCATTAAAGTTTGTACCATGAATTCGGGACCACCCTGTATAGACAATTCAGATGTTTTTATGTACTCACATACAGAAATTTCTACGCACTGAGCCATTTCGTCAATCCTTCTTTGTACTGTATTATTACTCAGTGAAATTCTTATAATATCGAAAGCTGATTTATGCAGCAGTGTGAGTATTACCTCAATTACAGTTGGTATAAAAAAAATTTCACCAAAAGTGTGCGGCTTTTCGGACAATGCAAATCAGTAAAGAAATGTTATAATAATCATTAGTCCATCGTCGTCTCGCTCAAATGTTGTCGCTAAGAGTTGTCGCAATAACGATTTTTTCAAATATTTTTTTTGACTGTTTTAAAAAAGTTCAATCTTTCTCTTTTATTGCCGCTATGGACTTTTGTCAAATGTTCCTTAAGCTTAGAAAGTTTCAGATTCGTTTGACAAAGTTGTATTGCATAGAAGGCACATACACTAACGATCCAAAACATTATGACCATCCCCACATTTTTCAATGAACTCGTCTGGATGACGTGGACGGCACGTGATTAAGTGAAACTGGTATTTAACTGCTGCTGGAGAAGGTAAGCAATCATTCTTGCACTTACTTTTGCGAGTAGTGGGAAAGGCTGCTGATCTAAGCGAATTTGATAGAGGGCAGATCTTAATGGCAAGAAGACTCGGAGCGAGTATCAACGAAACTGCACGACTGGTATGTTGTTAACTATCTTCCCCTCGTTGTTAGTATTCATGCAAAGTAGATAAATGACGGTGACACCAGCAGTAGACGCCAAGGTGTTGGTAGTCCACGCGTCATCAAAGAAAAAGGACGCCGGAAACTGTCCCGCTTGGTAAAACAAAATCGGCGCGAGACAGTGACTCAGCTGACAGCTCAATACAATGAAGGTTCAAGCGCAAGTGTTTCGGAACACACAGTTCAGCCTACAGTTCCTAATACACATGCTGGTGGTGGCGGTATTATGCTTTGGCGGTACGTTTTCATGGGCGACTCTGGGACCCGTAGTTGTGTTAGAACAGGCCATGAACGCTAGAACGAGTTGCAGCTGTTTTGCAGGCCAAATTAGGCGCAACGCGTTATTGAGTAGGTGGTCATAATGTTTTGGTCTTCAGTGTAGGTAAAGTACTGTTTCCTGATAACGGAATAAAAGCCACATTTTAAATACTCAGCGCTAAATTATCTGCATTTTTTCTTCGTTTCACATCATACTGTTATAAATAAAAAAAATACACAAATTTAAGATATAAGAAAAAAAAAATTATTTCTTTTCTCAGGACGTAAAAATCGCTACCAATTTATTTATTGTTATTTATTTTAATTTTCATAATAATGAAAAAGGGTCACAATTATTTTACTTTACATTAAACCTTTTGCGGTTGTCCATCATTGTCCATGCACCCCAAAATTAATTTTAATTTGCCACAGACCCCCTTCAGTGGTCTCACGGACCACTGGGGGTCCGTAGGGACCACTTTGGGAATCACTGATCTAGAATATGGGTAAAACATGGGGATTTCCGCTCGATTGGTGAGAGTCTAGTCAAAAAAGGGTTCTCGTCCTAATGAAAAGGGGTGCTTTGCCCCTTTCTATCTGGCCAAAAAGGAGGGGAGACGAGGAGAGACAATGAGCGGAAGAGTACCGAACTGGACTGTTCTTGAGAGGCAAGAGTCACCCGAACATCAACTCCGGAATCTAACCACCGTAAATGCCTAGATCCATGACAGCAGGTTCCTTGCAAGTCCATTCTCTCCTCAGATGATGGGAAGCTCCGATCTCTTGTTATAATCCAGCAGCTCCCCAGGTAAAGCTAATTTTGTCAAAATAACACTGGACACCAATAAAGAAGAATTTCTCATGGATTACTAGATACTTTTATTTATGAAGCCGAATCACAACGATGCACTGCCGAGCAGTAGACTTCCTGTTACGACGGGCAGTTATTATCATACATCGATCTTGAAAAGCACTTATACGTTGTGAGGATTCATTGATGAAGGCCATCCATTGATCCACCCAATGCGAAATCTAAACCCCCGACCTGAGTTCGCCGAGAGGCACAGGTGCGAACCACTGCGGACAATGGAGAGTCGCCAGTCTGTCTGGACTATTGACACTAAGACGACAATAAGAAGTCGTTCTACCACGCCCTTATACTTGAACTATCATCAGCTTGGGTAGAAACAGACAAGAACGATTAGACGACCTTCCTTCCTTCGAATGGAAGCAGACCCCTCCGTACCGAGTTACTGAAAACCCACAGCGGATTAGCCGAAGCTAGGGAAAGCCTCTAATGAGAAATTTTAGAAGTGGGCCTAGTTAAAGCCCTGGATAGTGACTTAAGTAGCGACAGCCTTTTCCCCGGTGCTTTCGTGCCGCTTTCGCTTTTGATTGGACGACAAGAGTCGCGTGTGAATACAGTCGCCATTTTGGGGATTAGCTCGGAATTAGTGCAATGTACATATAATGGTAGTCTGCGGTCTTGAGTTTCATCAGCATATTAATTTTCGAATTATTTAATACATCGTTTGATAAATGATTTGAGATACGAAGATGCCCACTTGTTCTGCTTTTGGCTGTACGAATAGCTCAAAAACCGGATTCAAATTGCATTGTTTACCAGTAGGAAAACAAAAATGATTGCAATACAAACATAAATAATAGAATTGCAATTGCCAAAAAGTGAAGAAAATTCACTATATTATTTATGTGGATGTATTGCTAACATTGTTTTAACTAGAAGCAAACTTTGTTCCCTATGAAAAAATAATTTATGTAATAATAACTGTGTTTCTGCCAAAAAAATATTTTCAAAAATGAAAGAATTCAAAAAAGATATGAACAGTTTAGTTTATGTTTCTGAAGAAGTAAGTATATAACATTTTACTTCACTTGGAAAATCTTTTCAGGGCAAATGAAGAGACAGTTCTGAAGGCAAGATTAGATATAAAAACATTACAAACTCTATTATTAATTTCTGTTTTGGAGAATTTTAAAAATTTCCCTCAATGTTGTAACTTAATGTTTAAAATTGTAAATATTTTTGTTAATCATAGAGTGCATTTTTTAATTAAAAGAAAAATAGAGCTTTCCAACTAAGAAAATTTAAAAAATGTTCTAGCTAGAGCATTGCCGCTTCAGAGATTAAGTATTTTCAAAGTATTTTGCTTGCTAATAGCTTTTAGGTATTGTGGATTATTATTATTTGTAAAATGTTTATTTGTTTCTTCAATTATTATTATTAAATAAAATACGAAATTTTTCTTATAGTTTCTGTGGCTTTATTTAGATTTATAGATGATTTATTATTGCATTCATTACTGGTGTCATAAATATCTATTACAAGAGAATGTCTAACTAGAAATTTATAATTAATGTTGGAATGTATGACTTTAATTTGAATTTAATTTTAAAGAAACTTATAGGTTGGTATAATTTTGAGTATTTTGATGCACATAATTATAAATTAAAAAAGAATCATGACTAAACCGTATATAATATTAATCATTTATGGTAAAAGTATATTATTTGGGGTTTAAGAAATGCATTATTCGTGCTAAAAATTTATTACTCAGGTTTAAAGAAATGCAATTATTGCTAAATTTGCAAGTAAATCTAACATTTTGGCTGCTACACGCTACAAAACGCGAACCCATTTAAGAATCGAGGGTTTGATATTTTTTACTTCCTTACAAATCAAGTTTCAAAAATCAGTCAGAAAGTCCTTTATGCTTTAAAAGAATGAATTTTTATGCATTTAATTTTTTAAGGATATATTTAGTTGTCTTTGAACAATTGTAAAGTCCACATTCAAGAAGCGAAACTCCGTTTTTCCCCATTAGAAACATTGTGAGAAAGTTACGTTTGTCCCCAAAATGGCGGACGATTGAGCTTGTCGCTACTTAAGCTACGGATCCAGGGCTTTAGGCCTAGTGACGCGCCGTCCGAAAAACCCTTATATGCCCAGGATGAACACGATAGGGCGTGGACGTGGTCGACCCCGGAATGTGTGCGCTGAAGATATGTGGTCCGGCTCAATGATATCAGTCAACCTTAGGTCCGTTTTGAGCCGGAAAAGTTTTGTTCATAGATTGATTAGACGACCCGACGCCAGATACGAGGCCAATGACAGATCCAACGGAGTGACATCAGGACCAATCGAGGACCAGCTCCGCCCAGAGGCCGGAGAGCGCCAAAATCCGAGCCGAGGAATCGGGAGAAGTAAAAAAAATCAGTTTTGACTTTATCTCATCCTGAGGTGCGTCGTACTCAGAGACCCAAATAGGTCGACCAATTTCTTCTCTTTTGAGAAATTATTTTTGGGAGTTCGGTGTGACCTCGCCCTGAGAGGACACCAACTCAGAAGCCTGGAAAGGCTGAACACTAAAGTCCCCGCGACTTTATTTAGAAAGAACGACCTAGAGTTCCTGGTGTAGTCCGTCACCAGACGTCTGTGTGGTTCTGTGTCGCCGACGAAGTGATCTCCTCCCGAGATAAAATTGTACGAGCGTAGTGCCGTTATACTACCCTTGAACCGTTCTTCGGTGTAGACTTTTCTTTTGCTGGAGACTTTTCTGCTTTTAGATTAGAATTGAGTTGAGACAACCTGTCCAATCTAATTATTATAGACCTATGTCTAATTTCCAAGTCGTGTGTATATAACTTACCATTACTCAAGAAAACAGTAAATAAAAATTCTTATATTAATTAAGCTAGTCTGTTCTCTGTAGATTCTTCATCTGCACGCTATCCAGAGAAATCATTACAACGTTTACGACCTTGTCCAGACCTACTTACAATAGTAAATGAGTTCTGAAATTGTTTTCATAGCGCAGTGGTCGCAAACTCATTTTTCAAAAGAGTCAAAGATCAGCAGTACAACGATTAAGATTTCTTTTGAGAGACAAATTTCCTTTCAAGTACCATGTTTTTACAAAGGAGTCAACGAGCAACTAACATTAAATAAAGCCTGATGTATCATAATAATAATAATCTTATTTATGTTCAAAATATATATATATATTTTACATTAAAATAAAAATACCCCAAAACACGCACATTTCTTTTGAAAGTTTGGATAAGTCAAGTTTGTATGTCGTTGTTTTTAATTTCAAGCAGGATTCCAGGTTTTCATCAATAAGACGATTTCTAGATTTACTTTTGATAAGGCTCATGAGTGAATCAAATTATTCGCATGAATATGTAGAGCCAAATTGTGAAAGAAAAACAAATAGGTTTTTAACTGATCATATGAGTCAGGAATACTATTCCATGAGTTGAAAACTATCATGTCTTCCTTCTCCAGGTCTTTCAAAGCTGACCACTTTTTCAGTGAACTCAAATCACATTTACACTTTTCTCCAATTTTTCCATATTAGATTCATTTATTTGACGAACAAATTTGATTCTGATCGATTGTTAGTAAGGAGGAATAGGGCTCGTTTTGTAGCGAGGGGTTATTCTTTAATTGCTGGAGAAGACTCTCAACAGACGTTCAAAAGACCTGTAATTAGACTGGGATGGATTCGTGTCTTATCAGCTTTGGCAACTGATCTGGATTAGAAATACATCAATTCGATGTGACCACTGCCTTTTTTAAATGGGAATTTGGATGAAAAAATTTTTATGGAATGCCCGGATAACTTCGCTAAAGTTCTGGAGCTCATTGTTGAGAGTGAAAAATCAAGTAATAAAATTTCGCTTAAAGCATCGGATATGCTTAAAAGGTTAAATAAAGGTGATAAAATACTTCTTTTAAAGAAGAGTATTTATGGTCTGAAGCAGAACAATAGGGTCTTTAATTTAAAATTGAATGAAATTTTAATTGAATTTGGAGCCAAACAATCGAATGCCGATACTTGCGTTTATTACATCAGAGATGGTTTTGGATTGACCTTTATATCCGTGTACATAGACGGTATTCTGTTTGCGTCCCAAAACCCTGACGTGCCGTACAAATTTAAAAGATATCTAAATAAGGATTTATAAGTAAAATATTCGGGTCTCGCAAAATATTGTTTAAGAATAGACTTTCAACAACAGAAAGGGGTAGTAACAATGAGTTAGTCGAGTTACGTTAATGAACTGTTGAATCGTTTTGATATGGCCAATGCTAAAACCGTGAGCAGTCCAAAGGATTGCAGCAATAAATTGAGAAGAGCGGATCACCGTGAAGATAAATTACCTTATCGTGAATTAGTAGGAGGGCTTATGTATATGTCAACACCAACCAGACCAAATATTGCGAATACTGTTGGTATTTTAAGTCAATTCTTAACAACTTTATTATAACATACACTGGACAGCTGCCAAACGCGTTTTATAATAGTTAAAGAAAACTGTAAATTTTGAATTAATCTTTAAATACACGGGAGACTCCTTATTTGGCTACACTGATTCTGATTGGGGAAATTGCCCTGATGATAGAAAATCCTATACCGGAAATTGTTTTACACTAAGTGGTGGTGTAGTTTCTTTTGTGAAAGACGTATACAAGTTACAGTAGCCCTTTCTTCAACTGAAAGCGAGCATGTGGCTCTTTCCGATGGAACAGAAGAGGCGATATATCTAAAGAAATTGTTAAATGAACTGTGTTCTGACAGCAAAGAAAAAGTGCGCTTACTGGTTGACAACATTGGAGCAATCAAGCTTGCTGAAAATACTTTGTTTCACAAACGCACAAAGCATATAGATATTCGTCACCATTTTGTGAGAGATGCACTGAGAACTGAACAAATTGAAATCTGTTATGTGCTGTGTGTGATGTGTTAAACAAACCATTACCGCACTCTAAATATTTAAAGTGTCTAATTATGCTTGGTTTGAATGATGTGACTTTGTGTTTTCAAACAAAATCAGCGACTTCTTGTGGGGTTTTTCGTGTATCCCATAATGCGCATGTCTTGTTTATATTGGTCTCTAAGCTCGCATCCTAACGGATGTATCATGTTCCCTTCTTCGCAACTGTTTAACTTGCATTTCGTAGTATTCTTTAGCTGTTCGTTAATACTAAATGATTTTTCCTGTTATACATATGTATGTTAGGGATGCGACATCGACAACAAAACATTGATGTTCAATATTAAAACATCGATGTTAATAATACATCGCCCAAAAGTAATCGATGTTTTAAACATCGATCTATTTAAACTTTTTTCTCTTCCATTTTTTAAAAATGTTTTAGTAATCTCTAACATTAATGTTAGTCCAGGGCTGGAACCATTTTATTGTCAGTTGCCGTGTTTATTAATTTATAACTAAATTTTTTTTTTAAACTGTCAAAACAAAGTCAAAAAATTATTGAAAAAAATTAACAAATATTTTGTTTTAAATTGAATAATACAAAAGAAAATAATATTTACAACAATTTGAAATAGGTACTACTAACTATAAGTATATAAGTAGGTAGGCACATAACAATAATTTTATTGTTAGTTATTATTAATTACTTATGGGAAGGGTAAACAAACTTATTTTTTATGTCCTGCAAATAAAAAACATTGGGGCCTATAATTATTATAAGCTTCAATATTTGTTATTTACAGTTTATCAAAAAAGAAGTTAGTTAACTTTCTCCACCTTAAGCCGACTCCTTTTCTCACTAACTGTCCCACCAGTTAGAGAAAAAGCTCTTTCTGATGGGACGGATGTCGCCATCATTGGCAAATACTTAGTTGCACGTTTATCTTTTTAAATTTTACAATACTACTTTTTTTATTCATTGACAATGTAAAAACAACGATGTTTAAGCAAACATCTGCACCAATAAACCGTTAGTACATATATCGGTGGTTTTTTTTTATAAAACATCGATGTTTTCAAAACAGACATTGATGTCGCATTCCTAATATGAAGTCCACTTTAAAGTTGGGCATAAAACAGTTTGTCGGATATAATTGAGGTGATTCAGCACTTATTATCTGTTAAATTTCTGGTAGGTGAATTGAATCATTGGCACTGGAGCGAATGTCTTATTTCATTTTAATGTATTAAACTGAAATATCTATTCCAATATAGTTGGAATAAACAATCTCATCTCTAACCCATGTCATTATATTTTAGCTAGACATGTGAAAGATGGTGCTCAACTTCGCCTCGCAAAACGTAGTTTTAGGAGAAATAGGTTATATTAGTTTTCAGGTGGAAACACAACGTCAAAAAACAGTTTTAAGAAATCGAAGGGGGAAATACTACTCAATATGCTAACTCGCTAAGCGTGTTTCTCGAGAAAAAATTATAATATCCATGCACAGGAAAAATTACTTAATGGACATTACCAATCTGAAGATCACACAACATATTGGTCTCTAAACTCAAATTCGTATCTTGAAAACTTGGACTTGGTTTTTCTTTTCGGTTGTAAGACAGCGGTTTTTTTCTGAAGTGCAAGGTAATTTTCGTAGTTCTGGCCAAGTTCACCACAATACTCCCCTTCTGGAATGTAGAAGTATCTGAATTCTATAGATGCTACTTTTAGTTGATAGGTTTCCAACTGTGTGAGACCATGACTATTGAAAAATTCCGGTATGCGTTACCGTAGAATGGAAGATTGCAACTATTGAACAGTCCTGTGTTGCCATTAGCGGTCGGTGTGAACAGGCTCAGCTGCAGCAAAGAGTGGGGTGTCAGGATATAGAGGTGCTATTTGCTATAACAGGGTTTTCAGACACTTGTGGGAAATGATTAGCATTACATTGACAGTTCGATTGTTCTGGAAGTGTGTCCCGATTGATGCAAGCGCCATCAGGCGTGTTTTTGAAATTGCACATGTTCGTAATTACATTCACCAATTTAGCAAGCAAGACATGGGAGAAATAGTTTGTTATATCCAGCAACTCTGTCTTCCAAAAAGTACTGCTGGAGATAGGTTACAACTGTTCTACTTGCTAGTATTGTAGCTTGCATTTTTACAAAAACGAGGTACTGGTTATGTTGCGAGTATAGATTGAAATAAACATCTTAATTCTGTAATTTTTTTTCAGGTGAATGATCTTTCATTTGCACTTGGAATCAATGCGCAAAACGGTTTGCTCGCTCTGACGAACCAGTCAGGCACCTTCGCACCTACACTGGTGAAAATAATTTCATTTGTCTTCTGTGCACCTCTCGTTTCACGAGAAGTGACCACCTAAAGAGACACGCACGGAGACACCCTGAATACATAGAAGGTATGCTTTGGAAGAAAACAGGATCGGTGACTGAGAGCTCTGTGACTTCCGATACATCTTAGGGCTGCCTTTCAAAAGGCAGTTCTGCTTTCTCATCGAGTATTCTATATTTCAGATTCTTCGATTTTGAGTTGTGACTTTATCGCTGGCCAGTGAACTGCCCGAACCAGAAAATATTTTTTTTAATCGAAGTATGATTTTATTTGTATCAGCTGCGTATGAGATTCTTCCGCTTTTTTCGAAGATTGATTGTTAAGCGTTATGCTTGCAGTGTTCTGCCTAACATGTATGTACTTTGCTATTGATGCAATACTAATTTCCTTGATGACTAGGGTCTCGTGGAATAAATTTGAGGCAGACTTATTTTTCTATTTATTTGGCAAGAGCATTGTCAAGACTACAACCCATGATAGGTGCATATTTTACTTCGGACTAGCAAACATGTATTCGTATTTCCATGTACATAACCTCAAGGATCCTTATGCTCTCTTTTACAGAGTACAAAGCTATTGGATGCAATTCATACTCACAGTCATATATATTTTTATGCATATGAGATTGCGAAATATTGCAATTATGTATACTACAAATGAACGACTTTATTTTTGAGGACACATACGTGTGAAATTATTTTATTTACATTTGTTTCAATGTGATGTGGTTCCCTTACTAACGTAGGGTAGAATGGTAGGCGGAGGGAACGATTGATCATGTAGAGACGCTAGCGGGGTGTCCTTGAAAGGCCACCTGTGCAAGGAGAGGAAAGGGGACAGAGGGAAAAGAAGTTTCATCCAGCGGAGACCGTGGAAGGCGGATTGACGACGGGCTCTTTCCAGCTATTGTAATATGTATAGATGGTACTATTATATACTAGCCACGGCGTTGCCCGTGACAGTTCTGTGATGTCAAGTGTGTCAAGTTAGTGATGTCAAGTGTGACCACTACTTGCTAACCCCCAGTGATTGCAACAAATTCACATACAAATTCCTAGCCTATTGGATAACAGCCATCATGGCGTTGCCCGTGGTGTTGGTTTGCTTCGCAAACCAATTGGAAATCCGTAGCCTATTGGAATGAAGTCCCTGCTACTTCCAATTTGGTATGCTTCGCACAGCAAATTATGAATATTATGAACTATGGTTTGCTTCGCAAAAATTAACACCACGGGAAACGCCGTGATCACCTCGTCATTGTCAAAAGCGGCCAAATTCGATAACAGCCATAACGGAATTGCCCCTGGTGTTCGTTTGCTTCGTAAACCAAATGGGAATTTAGCGTGACATCACAACTTCCGTGCAAAAATATAAATATTTAACTGAAAAATTATTTACTAAAAGAAAATCAAACGTATAAGGTATCTTATCTGGTGTCAAATTTTTCGCATATTTCAAATCCGTTGAAATTTTTACTCGATCTTTAACGATCCCGATTTTACAAAAAATAACTGTATAATGCCAGCCAAGATGTTTTTTTCTTTGCTTTCTTTTGCTGAAGTCGTAAGAGAGCAGGAAATGTAATTTGTTTATTTTCAGAAAACGAATGTTGGCTTGACGTCACATTCTCTTGTGAAAACATAAGATATATTTTATTTAAGAAAGAAAATCATATTTTTAGGTTTGATCTAATGTGAAATTTTCCGCAGTTTTCAAAACGAAAGAAATTCTTACTCCGTCTTCAACGGTCTAGGGGTCTAGGAGATATAAAAAAGAACTTCATAACTCCATTTAAAAGTTTTGTTTTTTATCGTCTGCTGGAAAATCATTCCTCCGCGCAAAAACGGAAACGAAAAAAATAAATTTAGAAACCGTGATCTATGCTGTTGCATTCAATAATAATTAAATTTCATTAAATTAGTTTAAAACTGTTCTAGCTGCAAGTGCAATAGAATCGTCAGGAATTTGTGTGCAGGAAACAAACAAACACTTCCTTTTATAATATTAAAGAAGATATATAGATAACCAAGACATGTTTAATGTATGCAAATACATTAAACATAAAGATGTAAGACCCTCTACAGTAGATAACCTAAAACGCAAACTCACAATATGCGAAAAGAGGTGATGTGACACGTGAGTAAATATTTTGAGTGCTTAATCTTGCTCACTATAACATAACAATCAAAATCCACTAGTTTTACGAATATGGAGTAGCAATGCACCATGGACAGCAAAACATCGATGTTCAATATTAAAACATCGATGTTAATAAATAATACATCGCCCAAAAACCATCGATATATTTAAATTTTTTTCTTCCACTTTTAAAAAAATGGTTATGGTTTTTTAACCTCTAACATTATTGTTAGCCCAGGGGAGTAAAGATTTAATTTGTTAGTTGCCGTGTTTATTAATTTTTGATGAAGATTTTTTTAACTGTCAAAACAAAGTCAAAAAATTAATACGAACAATAAACAAATATTTTGTTTTCAAATTTTATAATTACAAAATAAAATAATATTTACAACAATTTTAAATAGGTACTACTTAATATAAGTATAAGTAGGTAGGCACATAACAATAATTTTTTTGTTAGTTATTATTAATTATTTATCAACTTATTGGGAGGGGAAACATAATCCTATTTTTTATGTCCCGCAAATAAAAAATATTGGAGCCGATAATTATTATATGCTTTAATATTTGTTATTTAAAGTTTGTAAAAAAAAGAAGTCAGTTAACTTTCTCCCCCTTAAACCGACTTCTTTTTTCACTAACTGTCCCACCAGTTAGTGAAAAAGCTCTTTCTGGTGGGACAAATGTCGCCATCATTGACAAATACTTAATTGTGCGTTCTTTTTTTTATTTTTACAATGGTATTTTTTCCATTCATTGACAAAGTAAAAACAACGATGTTAAACAAACATCGGCGTAATAAATCGGTGTTTTTTATAAAAATATCTATGTTTTGAAAACATCAACATCGATGTCGCATCCCTATCCTCGTCCTTTTCGGACTCTTCACCCGTGGCCACTTCGTTCTAAAAGTATGTTCAATTTACTGTTTATGAAAATTATGCTACTTGGTTATTGTTTTAATTTTTATAATGGTACTCTTTTCATTTATTAATAAAACATCGACAACGTAAAAACATCGAAAAATACATATACGATGTTAAAAAAACATCGGCTCATAACATAGATGATAAATACATCCGTGTTTCTCTCTATATTAAAAAAAATGTTGCCGCCGCAGGATTGAAAACTGTGTTGTTTAGCTCGATTCTTAGACGGTTTCCCGAGAAAGTACTGATCGGAAAAAAACAAAATTAACATGGTTTGTTCTTCATCGTATTCCCTGGACAAATATTAAGATTTTTCTCCGATGCGGCTATTAGTTTAGGGTTTATTAAGTGTCGAAATTGAATAATCGAAATTTCTTCCGCGAGTGAGCAAAACACATACAAATTTTCAGTCTTCAGTCGTGAGTTTTTTTGTAAGAGCACCTCTCAACGTAAATTTTTGCAGCTCGTCGAGTTTTTTTTTTTTTAATTTCAATTTGGTTCTTGATAATATTTTTTTGAAATTCGGGAAAAATCGGGACATTTTTGTTACTTTTTTTTTTTAAACTGCGGTATCTATATCTTATTACTATTATTTTTTAATTTTTAAAATATCGCGGTATACCTCAGAATGTACTCTTTCTTACGGTACTATTATTTTTTAAATCGGTTAATAATTAAATTGGATGCGATCAAAAGTTGGTCATACAAAATTCGGAATCTTGAGTTTTATAAAACATCGATATCGATATCGAATCCCTGTGTCTGTATGTGCGGTAATCAAGTGCATACCACCATTCTAGCAATGCCTTCTTCCAACATCGAAAACATTGTGCTTCCTTTCCCTGTAGTTTACGATTAAGATTATTTAGAAAAGATGTAACGTCTATCATGAAATAAAACTTTTGGATCCATTGATCGCCCGTTACTTAAGGATAGTCAACACCATTCTCAAGGAGAAATGCTTTAATTTTAAGTTATAAGAAAGCGAAACGTTCTAAAACGTTTCCTCTTGAAAGCCAACGTACCTTATTATGCAGCAAAAGATCTGCGTATTCAATCTCCATTTCAAATAAAAATTCTTTAAAATGGCGATGATAAAGAGCTTTGGCTACAAAAAAGTTGACAATCTTGAGGACCAATTCTATCCCATTACAAATTTCTCCTGGAAATGTCTGCGCACCAAGCGCTTCTTGATGAATGATGCAATAGTAAAGAAGTATCTCGTGATTAAATATTTCATTCAAAGTAGAAACTTAAACTTTTCTCCCTCCGGTCATACTTTTTGACCCATCTGTTGAAATTGAAATAATTTTATCGAGTGGGATATGTTTCTCCATGCATTCAATGGTAATATTCCTAAAAGTTCTTCTTTAGGACCCGAAGACGAAATAAATCGATAAAGTGAAACGTGCACTGTGACATTTAGGCCACAAGATTCGTCAATATGTATTGATAAAGCTGAAACCAATTTAAGATATTCGATTTGCTGATTGGTTATATTCGAAGTAATTTTGACTTTTCTGGCTGATACTGTTTCAACAAACAGTGGTAACTCTTTAAGTTTTTTAAGAATTTCTGCCTTGCTTTTAAAATTCCGAAATAGCTCTTCCTATACATTTATAAAACAACGTTTTATGTATTCACCATCTGTGTAGGGCTTGAATCTCTTAGCAGTCTCTTGACTAACAATAAAGCTTCTAATATTAACATTGTTGGAAGATTGCAGCCAAAAATTAAATACGGAACTTGATTGTTCTTGTCTCTTTTGAAGTTTATCAACTGCTTTTTACCTCGCATCACTGTTGGGATATTTACTGTCAGTATTTAGTCGAAATCATTTCGTGGCAGAGCCGCACTCAAGTGGTCAGAGCCGCTGTTTACTGACCACTACCATAGCGTATAGACTGTCTGTTTTGAAATATTCACACATCCCGCTGGTTCCATGATTGTGGGTCTTGTTTCTAAACGGCCTATAATGCGTCACTTCACAGATTCTTCCAAGTGATATTTCACAGACATAACAAACCGTTTTGAGTCCTTACACACTGAAATTAAACTCTGTATTGTAGAAATACACTCATATATTCACTTTGCGCAAAGCGCTTGATTCACCATCAGATGACATAAAGCCTCGATTTGCAGAACAGAAACTGTTCGATCACTTTTGATTGGATAATGCTAATTAGAGTTGTCTTTCACTCATTTCCTTAAAAAATTTATTACATCGATTGGGTATTTCATGGACTATAATTATTTTTGGGTATGTAAAAGTAATTTTGGACTTGAGTGCACTTATTTTTACTAGGATCGCATCCTTTTTGCAAAACCACTATTTGATTAAGTTTTCTCAAAGCCCAAAAAGAAATCCGATGATCAAACACTAATTATGTTAGACCGCCATTCCAGTGCAAAATCCGTGCCTTGCCCTTTACTACGTCCAAGCGGTTGATAGTATTTTTTTTATAAAACTTCGAATATTGTGAGTATTTGTATTCATTTAGTGACGAAATTTGATTCCGCTAGTCTGTCTGTCTTTCTTCCTTTACTATGTCTAATTTTGTGTTAAAACTATTGTTAGGAAAAACCTTCCTTTTCTCAATTTTACTTAGCCAACATATTTGATTCGTACTTTATGCAAATCGTATCACGGTTATGCAAATCTTGTCACGTGATCTTCCATACTATTGTATAAAAGCGGTTGCAATCTGTTGCACCATTATTCCCGCTTTAATTCCCGTTCGCACTTGTTTGATCACGTACCCGCTTACTTGATCTCTTCGATCAAGTTATTAGATTTACTTTTAATGTAACTGTGTCGAATGTAATATTTTAATCTTAACTTAAATTCAATTATTATCTTTTGAATAAATTCTAGTTTGGATTATTAAAGACTTCGTCATGTGTACTTTTAGTAACTTAAGTTCATATCAGCCTAATAGGTGATAGTTTATTTCAATTCACTGCCGTGGTTACTCTAATTGATCTTAAAATTCAATCAATGGTTATGGGCCTCAGAGTAACTCACGAAATAATCAATCGCCGGCTAATTTAAAAATAACTTGAGACGGCGGGCCTATTGGTCAACAAGAGTAGAGTTAACGAAAAATCCCTTTTCCCTTTTTCAACATGGAGGCGTCTGTTGAGAAACTGAATGCCATCAACTACAGCACATGGAAAGAAGACATCAAGGTCTTGCTGATGGAAAAAGGAAGTTGGAGGATTGTAACTGACGAGGAGAAGATCCCTACCAAGGCATCAGCTGGTGACAGCAACGACGATCGTTTTTACCAAAAGCTGATGAAGGATTATAATCTCCGGAAAGATCGAGCCTACAGTGCCATTTATTTATCTTCAGAGAAAGAATATCGCTTATTGATAGCGGGAAATGAAGACTCTGTAGCTGCATGGAAGATCCTGGAGGAACACTTTAGACCTGATTCAAGAGCTAGAGCGATCGGCCTTACTGACGAATTCTTCTCATGCCATGTATGTCCGGACGAGGACATTGGATTATACGCAGCACGATTAAAGCAGATTTCAGCCCAGCTAGCCGACTGCGGGAAACCCATCCAGGACTGGTATCAGGCGTTCCAACTCATCAGATACCTACCACCAGTGTATGCGGGTATAGTCCAAGCAATATACAGATGGAAGGATGATGACTTTAAAACTGACAAGATCCTGAGTGAACTACTGGCTGAAGAAGCTAGGTTGAAGCAAAGTAACAAAGACCAGGAGATGGTTGCATGCCAGATAAGAAGCTGTTATTCCAACCAACGTAAGGTCAACTTAAGAAAACCCCCAATTGAAAAACAAGATCAAAAAGAACAGACAAGCAGAGGAAGACAAAGAAAGAACCAGAGAAGACCCCACTCAACTTCTCAAAGGCATCTAACGACAAGTTTAGTCATCGAAGCTAATGCAAGTGGAACTTCAAGAATTACACCTGGGACCTGGGTATTTGACACAGCGGCGACTTCACACTTCTGTTGTGAAAGAAATCTGATGCTCAACTACAAGTCTATCAAATGCACAGAGGTAGCTGTAGCAATCGGAGGTGTGACTTGCCCCGTGAAAGGAACAGGCGAGGTGAAACTGGAATTCTACGTGAATGGTGAGATTGAAATTATAAAATTAACTAATGTTTTATATTCTCCCAAGCTTAAACAAAACTTGATTTCTGGTAGTGTAATAGATAAAGCTGGTCATAATTTTGTCTGTGATCGAAATGTTTTAACTGTTTTTCATAAAGATGGTCGCAAATTTTTTTATGCCAGAAGGCAAGGTGGTTTATACTATGTAAAGCCTAACTATCCTAAAAGTATAGTATCAAATATACCTAAAAAGGATTTAAAACCTAATGTTAACCTTTCAACCTCTTCATTAAATGATTTAAATATTTGGCATAAAAGATATTGTCACATTAATACTAAGTACATTGTAAATACTAGTAATAGTGAAAGTGTAAAAGGTTTACCCAAATTTAAGAATGATAATATTAAATGTGAGCCATGCAAGATCGCCAAATCACGCCGTAAATCATTTAAACCGATCGGAAAAATAAGGTCAAACAAACCATTGGAATTGATTCATATGGATCTTTGTGGCCCAATGCAAAATACTGCAATTGGCGGATACCGCTATTTTCTTTCGATCACTGATGACTTTTCAAGAAAAGTTACAACTTACCCAGTAAAAGAAAAGAGGGATGTTTTCAAATGTTTTCGTAGTTATCAAAATCGAGTTGAACGTTATCTGAATTCTAAAATTGTATGTGTTCGAACAGATAACGGATTGTAATTTTGTAACTCTGAGTTTGAAGCTTTATTTGAGGAACAAGGTATTAGAGCCGAACGCACTAATACTTATACCCCTGAACAAAATGGTGTTTCAGAGTGCTATAATTACACAGCAATGTATGGTGTTAAAACCATGTTGAATGATAGCGGTCTGGGAAATCACTTTTGGGTGGAGGCATTATTTTGTTTCACTTATGTATGGAACCGAATTTGCCATGGCCAACAAAAACTGACTCCTTTCGAACTTTTTAGTGGTAATAAACCGTCAGTTAAACACTTTAAAATTTTTGGAACGACTGCATTTTTGGGTATTCCCAGACAGCACAGACGTAAGCTTGATATGAGAGCTAAGAAGGGAATTATGGTTGGCTATGCCCAAAGAACCAGAGGATATAGAATCTGGCTTCCTACTGAAAGAAAAATAATAGAATCGATTAACGTAAATTTCGCCGAGGATGTTGGTGATAGCAGTGGAGCAGTACTGGACCCTCCTAAAACTTTTTCTTTAAAATGTGACTATCCAACATCTGACTCCGATACGGATCAGGAATCTAATAAAAGTGATTCTAATTCTAAAGATTCGAGTAGTGAATTTGAATTTAAATTAGAACCTACACCGGGAACTAGTAAAAGTGAAGTATCACAACCAGTTTCCCCCGTAAAATTTTTACTTATAAGGAAAGTCGTACCTCGAAAGAAGGGTTCGAGAATCGATGTCTACTATTATATTTCTGGGAGTAAAACTAGATTGCGTTCACAAAACGATGTCAGAAAATTCTGTGAAGCAAATAATCTACCGTATAATATGGAAAGATTTGATTTCCATGGTAGAAATGCTCATACTGAAGAGATTAAATTAGAACCTAAAGAGATCAAACTTTCTCAAACTAATATTTCTGAAGCATGACTAGATATTACAATCCCAAATTGTTATAATGATATTTTGAGATCGCCTCAAACTAACGAGTGGCGTAAAGCTATGTTAGATGAGATTTCAGTCATGAATAACCGAAAAGTCTGGAACCCGGTACAAAAACCTCCTAACAATAAAGTAATAGGTTGCCGTTGGGTTTTTACAGTCAAAAGTGACGACAAAGGCAATATTGTTAGATATAAAGCTCGATTAGTTGCACAAGGCTTCAGACAAACTAAAGGTGTTCATTATGACGAGGTCTTCAGCCCGGTTGTGAATTTTGAAATTATAAGATTGTGTTTCTCAATTTTTGTATGTAAATTTCAATGGTCACACTGTCAAATTGACGTTAAATGTGCCTATTTATATGCATCACTTGATGAGAACATTCTGATGTCCCAACCTCGAGGTTTTGAAGATCCTAACAAACCTGATTATGTTTGTAAATTAAAAGTATTTATGGACTTCATCAATCAGGAAGAAATTGGTTTCAGGAAATACACAATGTATTAGAAAATCTTAAATTTCATAAAATTGAATGGGCAAACTGTATTTATACTTTTGATGACAGTGTGGTACTTTTAATGTATGTTGATGACATAATTATCTTTGCTATAAATGAATCTTTAATATCTAATATTGTTCAAAAAATAAATCAACAATTTGATATAAAAGTTTTAGGAAAGACGCGCGCGAAAACTTTTAGGTGTCGAGTTTGAACAAGATGGTAAAACCCTACTGATTCATCAGGGTGAATATATAAATAAAATTTGTTTAACATATAAAAAGTACAACTATTCTCTTGTATCTTTACCAATTGCTGTTGGAACCATTTTATCTAAACAACAGTGCCCGAAATCAAATGAAGAAATTTCATTGATGTCAAAATTACCATACCGTAACTTGTTGGGTTGTTTAGCATTTTTAGCTATGAGGACTCGTCCTGATATAAGCTATGCTATAAACATATTGTCCCAATTCCAAACTAACCCAGGTATTATACACTGGAATACCTTATTAAAATTGTTGGGTTATGTACATCAAACCAGTAACTATAAGTTAAATATTTCTAATATAACTGATATAAATTTAAGATGTTTTAGTGATGCTGATTTTGCAGCCAATCGAGATGATCGTATCTCTAGGGTGGTTTAATTCTATTTATTGATGAATCGCCAATTATGTGGCGTACTTTCAAGCAAAAATGCGTGAGTTTATCAACTTTAGAAGCGGAATACGTTTCTTTAACGGAGGCATCCAAAGAACTTGTATGGATTATTCGTATTCTAAATGAACTGAAAAACTTGAACTTTTTGAAAGTAAACTTTGAAAGCCACCTATTGTGTGATAATCAAGCAGCTATAAAATTTTCAAAATCATCTATAGAGAACCATCGCACAAAACACATTGACGTCAAATTTCATTTTATTAGAAACTTGGTTCTTGAAAACTTATTTACTTTAAAATATGTAAATACAAAATCTAACTTGGCTGATTTGTTTACCAAACCATTACCGAAAGTAGGATTGAAATCACTAGTTGATAAGATATTTGTATTTTAACATATGTGATATTTTTAAATGTACTTATTTCTTTTTCATGTCTGACTGGCTACTGGCGAGATATCGTCCACTACTTTGGATGGATACAGCTGAAGCGTACGAAAGGCTCCTAATACCTTCTCGGAAGGAATACAATTGTAATCTGCAAGAGTACGAGGATGCTGTATGTCACCAGGGTGGTGGTCGTTATTGATGCCCTCTTTTAGGAGGCCTATTTGGTGTATTTTTATTTTTGTTAGTCCGTAAAAATGTGTCCTCCATTTTTGCATAACAAATTTGCATGCCAGCCCGTCATGCTATAATGAAAACTTTTCATGTATTTTTACAGAGAACTGTTTTTACTCTGTTATTACTTTTTGAATTTTTACAACATAAGATATTGTTGTGTGTTTGTGATTATAAGAATTGACTCCAAGTCTTAAATATTATTAATCTTTGTTAAATTATTTTGTTAAAAGGTTAGTACGATTGATATTCAGAACTTTGAATTCTGGTATTTTTTTAAATGTTATTGGCTAGCAAAAGGCGGGCCATTGTTAGGAAAAACCTTCCTTTTCTCAATTTTACTTAGCCAACATATTTGATTCGTACTTTATGCAAATCTTGTCACGTGATCTTCCATACTATTGTATAAAAGCGGTTGCAATCTGTTGCACCATTATTCCCGCTTTAATTCCCGTTCGCACTTGTTTGATCACGTACCCGCTTACTTGATCTCTTCGATCAAGTTATTAGATTTACTTTTAATGTAACTGTGTCGAATGTAATATTTTAATCTTAACTTAAATTCAATTATTATCTTTTGAATAAATTCTAGTTTGGATTATTAAAGACTTCGTCATGTGTACTTTTAGTAACTTAAGTTCATATCACCCTAATAGGTGATAGTTTATTTCAATTCACTGCCGTGGTTACTCTAATTGATCTTAAAATTCAATCAACTATTGTACACACATAGATTTTAATCCATATATTTCAATACTATGTTCTTTATGCTATATATCATATTTTAGTTTAGTGAATATAAATTTAAATTTTCTTTGTTTACATATTTAGATGAGTTTTATGCTATAATATTTGAGAATAAGTTAAATCAATCAAACTTCGGCATGTCTGAAGAAACGGGAGTGTACATTGATCATTGAGATTATTTTAATTGATTTACCAGTTAATGCTGAATATAAATTATTTTTCGAAGCATTTTTAGAGGACCTATATTCTAATATTTCACAATTTTTTTCTTTTCGAAAAATGAATCATTTCTGAATATATAGGACAGATGATAGAAAGGTAATGGTAATTTTAATTAGCGTCGTACTAGAGCAACACAACGGGCTATTGGCGACGGTCCGGGATCAATCCCTTAAGGGAAAAATCTGTGGACAACATCGCGTAATTTTGAACCACGGTCAGATGACGATAGTTGATAGAAAGAGACTACAGATTATCAGAAATTAGTAATTTTATGTCCAATGTTGCTAAAGGAGTATATTTTTTTACTGGACGGCATGTTTACATTTCGATTAACTTTCCACAAACGTAATTGAGTTAAAACACATGGTAGTATAGAATAGCCTCTTAGGTAATCCAATTTATTCAAAGTAGTTTAAGTTTTCGAAAACTTATTTACTTTTTAAAAAAACTATTCAGTTCATTAAAATTTGCATTCTTTTCCATGTTTCCAACAAGATTACTAAGGTTTTATTGAAAGCTGTACTGAGTAGGCAAGTAACACCATCATTCGAATTCTAAAAAGATACGTGATTTCCATTCAAAACTAATTATCTGAATTGAAAGATGTGCTTTTTTTTTAGTTTAGTGCGTGCTGTAACAATGAGTCAAGTGGTGTGCCAATAAAACACGACACAATTAAAATTAACACAAACAAACTAACGTTTATTTCAAACAAAATTATTGAACATGCACTCACAAAAAACACCTCTACACTGCCTTCTTGTTTAGTCAGTTTCAAAGGGAAATTGTTCAACGCCAGGGGGTCTTCGTCTACCCCTAAATACCCTCTGGACGAAAACTGGACGCTCACGGAAGACCCGCCTCCCCCGATTGATTTTCGGAATTTATGACTTGAGGTCAGTGGTGTTGACCTCTGCTCTGTTGCTATGGGCGTTAAGGTTCACACCGGATTTGCAAAGGCGTCCCACTCCAAACGTCGAATATATTCCGAGAAACGGCACAAATTGTATCGTTAAGATTCATAAAGGAGTGATAAGGATAGAGAATTCCCATTCACAAATTCGACAAAGCTGTTGTAAGTACGAGTAACTTCACGTTTTTAGCCCACGTTTAAACCAGATTTCGCTTCATACACCATATAATGTAAACAGTCTTGGCGATACCTTCGCCTGCGTAATAGAAACATAAACAGGCTTTCACCTTTTTGAACCAAATATGCATAATAACAAACGAATTAAATTCCCTCATGATTAAATTCACAATTCCGATATAAAGTATTTGCTGTACGATTTTGTGTATTCTCAACTATTATCTCATACTAGCCAATTCGTGGATAACTCGACGTTGCCCGTGCCAATTGCTTTTGAGGGGTTATTAAACCAAATGGGAATTCGTAGCCTATTGGAGAACAGCCATCATGGATTCCCATTTGGTTTTGCGATACAAACCAAATGTGAATTTGTAGCCTATTGAATAAGAGCCATAACTTAGTTGCCCGTGGTGTTTGTTTGCTTCGCAAACCCTATGTCTATTCGGCGTGACGTCACAATCTCTTAGGAAAATATGAATATTTAATTGAAACATTATTTATTAAAAGAAAATCAAATGTATAAGAAAGCTATCTGGTCCTGGTGTCAAATTTTCAATCTGTCTTTAACGATACCGATTTTACAAAAAATAACTAAATAATGGCAGCCAAAATGTTTTTTATTTTCTATGCTTCCTTTCGCTGAAATCGTAAGAGGGCAGGAAATGTAATCTGTTCATTTTTTAACGCGAAAGTTGGCGTGACGTCACAAAATATCTTGCGAGGATATAAAAGATATTCATATAAATTTTTTTATTTAATTAAAGAAAATGATATTTTTTGTAGGTATCAATCTAATGTGAAATTTTCCGCAGATTTAAAATCCGTTGAATTGTTTGCTCTGTCTTTAATGATGTAGGAGATAGAAAAAGAACTACATAACTAGAAATAAAACTTTGCTTTTTATCGTCTGCTAGAAAATCATTCCTCCTGTAACGTCGTGGGTATAGTTTACTTGGCGAGTGGCTTGAAGATAATTAAAACGACATTTAAAATTACAGCACATTTAATTAATTATAGAAGAATACATATAAGTTAAAACTATTTCGAGGCTAATAGATATTGAACACAAATAGGGTTTCAGTCCCGCGCCTTCAATCGGAGCAGAGTCGTCCTGCGTCAGCTCACTTTCTTACTTTCAGCGATTCTCTTTTTTCTCGAGAGAAGACCCCACGCGTTCTTCCGAAGCCGCTATCGCCCAAAGAGAAAGGGATACCCCCATCATGTCATAAATTCATGGACCACCATGAAAGCTGTGGTCAGTGGGACCCCCTACGGTGTAGCTACACTCCGTAAAAAATGAAACGGAAACGAAAAAAATAAATTTAGAGTCTGATCTTTTAGGCTGTTGCCATTCCAAATAAAACAATAATACATTTTATTAAATTCTTTTTAAAATGTTCTAGATGCAATTTCAAAATTCGCCGCGTCTCTAAAATTGCCAAATAGGCGGACTACCTGTGTGCCAAATCCCATTACTATAAGTGCAATAGATTCGTCAAGACTTCGCTTGTAATAAACAAACAAAAAAATATTTAATTTTGTAATAATAGAGATGTATTTAATTTAAAAATTATTTATTAAAAGAAAATCCTATTTTAGGTATTGATCTAATGGCAAATTTTCCGCAGATTTCAATTTCTTTGAAATTTTTGCTCCATCTTTATCAGTCAAGGAGATATAAAGAAGAACTAAGTAACTCCAGTTAAAAGATTATTTGTTTTTTGTCGTCTGCTGGAAAATCATTCCTCCTCGCAAAAGCTAAACGGAAACGAAAAAATAAATTTAGAATCTGTGATCTTCTATGCTGTTAGGTAATAATGATTAAATTTCATTAAGTTCATTTAAAAATGTTCTAGATTGAATTTTAAAATTCACAGCGACCCAAATATTGCAAAAAAATCGGACTACATGTGTGCCAAATCCCATTACTGTAAGTATCATATATTCGTCAGGACTTTGCGTGCAAGAAATAAACAAGCAAACATACAAACACTTCCTTTTATAATATTAGAGATACACATACCTGTAACTTTATTATCTATTAAAATTTAATATTTCGTATATATGTTGCTTTCTTTTCCTTGTTCATTAAAAACTCAGTGCAGGTGCATGATTTTTCCAATTTTGTGTCGATTTTTTGCTCTTCACTTGCAAAAGTAGAAATTGTAAAACAAAAAGGAATCGTTAACTTTTTTAAGACTTAAAAAATTGAGAACCAAAAAAAGTAGTTTTTTACCATGTTCCCTTCCCTTTTTCCAAGTGACCCACGAGAAAAAGAAATGAACTAAAAAAGTAATGAACAAAATTGGACCAACTTTTTAAAAAGGTTCTCCGTCCCTGGTCTAGGATACAGAAAAAAGGACTTAATAACTCCAGTTCAATGTTTATTTGTTTTTTATCGTCTGCTGGAAAATCATTCCTCCGTGCAAAATGAAAACGAAAAAATAAATTTACTAATAAATTAATAAATCGGTAATCTTTTATGCTGTTGCACTATAAGGAAAACAGTAACAATTAAATTTCCTGTGTCTGCTGGACCCAAAAATTGCAAAAAATTCGAACTACCTGTGTGCCAAATCCCATTACTGTAAATGCCATAGATTCGTCAGGACTTTGGAAACAAACAGACAAACACTTCCTTCTCTGATACTATAAAAGGAAGTGTTTGTAAGTTTGTTTCTTTGTTTTAAATTTAAAATTCAATCTGGTACATTTTAAGACGAATTTAATTATTATTGTTTTCTTTGGAATGACAACAGCATAAAAGATATATTCTTAAATTTATTTTTTCCGTATTCATTTTGCGCGGAGGAATAAATTTCCAGCAGGCGATAAAAAAACAAAGTTTCAACTTTAGTTATGAAGTTCTTTTTTCTATCTCCTAGACCTTTAAAGAAAGAGTAAATTTTCAACGGATTTGAAATCTGCGGAAAATTTTACATGAGTTTGATACCTAAAAATATGATTTTCTTTATATAAATGAAAAGTTTTTTTAATAGAATATCGTGTATATTTTCGTAAGAGAATGTGACGTCCCGCCAACATTCGTGTTCCAAAAATAAACAGATTACATTTCCTGACCTCTTACGATTTCAGCGAAAGAAATCAAAGAAAGTAAAAAACTTTTTGTCTGGCATTATTTAGTTTTTTTGTAAAATCCGAATCGTTAAAGATATATTGAAAATTTAAACGGATTTCAAATCTGCGGAACATTTAAACCAGATTGATACCTTATATGTTTGATTTTCTTTCAGTAAATAATTTTTCAAGTAACCATTTATATTTTTGCAAGAAATTGTGCGAAACAAACCAACACCACGGGTAACTCCGTTATGGCTGTTATCCAATTTCCGAAGGAAACCTTAGTTCGTGATATTCATAAACTGTTTTGCGAAGCAAACAAACACCAAGGGCAACGCCATTATGGCAGTTATCCAATATGCTATGAATTGGTATGGGTTCCTTGAATTGGAATGGGTATATTCGTAGCAGTCATTGAGGGTTAGCGAGCAGTGGTCACACCTGACCCCACGAGAAGAACTGTCACGTGCAACGCCTTACTGGCCACGCAGTGGCTAGTAACAGATATATAAATAGGAATACTTTTTTTAAAAGAAGAAAAAACTTTAATACAATGCAACAAATTTTACTTACAAATGTTCTAATTTTTCTGTGTGGTATTTACTCTGAACTTGTGCGTTATATTGCGTTTTTTCATAAATGTGATCCAGGTTGAACGCTTTATTCATTAAAAATTGTGGATAGAAAAAGTGTGAGAGTTAAACGATTGTTACCAAACGTCCGGATTTTGGATAATTTTGGATTTGGGACTTTGTACAGTATTCATAACATGTGTGTGTATTCTACAAAATATGTGAACACACAGGAAAGTTTTTCTGCAATACCACCAAACATTTTTTTTAATTTTGCACATAAAACTTTAAAAGCAATTCAAATGTTGTATTTTGTTTCGTGTTTTACTGCTTTCAAAAGTTCTGCTTTTTATTCTAAAGACTCCTTTTCAATAATTTTAATTTAAAGGACTGAAATCGTTCCGTGTGTTAAGTAGGCGCTTCACTTCTCGAGCATTAAATGCACTCCCCTGCTTGAACATATTTAAGAAACAAGGGTAAATGCCATTGTATATTACGTTAATCTCTCTATATTAAAAAAGTTACCTCCGCCGCAGCAGTCGCAAGATTGAAAACTGGGTTGTTTTGCTCGATTCTTAGACGGTTTCCCGAGAAAGTACGGATCAGAACATTACGAAATTAACATGGTTTGTTCTTCATCGTGTTTCCTGGACAATTTTGAATTTTTTTTTCCGATGCGGCTATTAGTTTAGAGTTTATTAAGTGTCAAAATTGAAAAAGCCAAATTTCTAACGCGGGTGAGCAAAAGACGTATAATTTTTCAGTCTTCAGTCGTGATCTTTTAGAGTACCTCTGTGATGTTCTTCTCTTTCAAAAACCAAGCACGAGATTATAAAAATAACAATTTAATGAAATGATAAAAACAGCAAGCACATAAAGACAAATATCATTTCATCCGGTGCAGTACTTCGCACCTCAAAACAAAAACAACTCTCTCAGCCGAGGCAAGTATCCGAATGCAATTTTCTCAATGGCAACCCTTCCACGCAGGGAGGTTAGTGGTCAAGAACTCTCCTAAATTGATCGCCAACAGCGGCCAGATATCACACCTTCCAGCCAAGATGAAGTTTTATCTACAAATCAAACTTTCATGTGATAACAAAATTGGACTACTGTTGCGATTGATTACCTCTCTATTTTTCCGAATATATAAAATACTAGCCACTGCGTGGCTAGCACGGCGTTGCCCGTGCTGTACTTTGTGGGGTTAGGTGTGTTAATTATGAACGTTTGCCAACCACCGGTGTTTGCTACGCATACCCATTTGGTTTGCTTCGCAAACCAACACGACGGACAACGGCCGTGATGCCCTAGTCATTCTGAAATGCGACGAAATTGGAATTGCAAAAAGATCCAATCGGTGTGACGTCACAATCTATTAGAGGGTGGGGTGCCATCTAATGTGTTGTTATTATTTGACCGTGGTTGAAAATTACACGATATTGTAAACGTATATTTTACTTATTGGATTTAACTCCGACCCTAGTTATTAGGTAGTTGTGTTGCTTGAGAACGTTAATTAAAAATTACCCGATTTTCTCAGATACTTTCCTTAGGGGATTGATCCTGAACTGTAGTAAATAGCCCGTTGAGTTGCTATAGTACGACGTTAAAAATTACCTTGGATATTTTGCTTAGGGAATTGATTTGGGACCGTTGTGAATAGCACGTTGAGTTGCTACAGTACGAAAATTAAAAATGACCTATGATCTCTCAATTAGGGAATTTATCCCAGACCCTCGTCAATAGCCCATTGTGTAATGTTAATTAAAATTACAAATTTCCTCAGCTTTAAAATGCGTTGAAATTTTTAATAAAAACTTGTAGAATTTCTGTTGATTGTTGTATTATTTTTATAATCCATTTGATACACATGCATATTTTACACATTTTACTGCAATGCCAAACAATTGTATTTTCTAAGAATTAAAAGCTTTAAGTTTTTGAAAAAGGCAGTTGAGAAAATTGAATAGTGAAAGGAGTGAGAAAAAATGCTTATTTTACTAAAAACAGAAAAAAAATTAGTATTATTTTTTAAATGTTACAACTTAAATGGTATTTTTTTAACACAACAATGAAATGTGTTGGTTTGGCCAATGCTCTATCTTTTAACCCCAAATTACTGTGATAGGCAGACAAAAAAATTAGAAATATTTTTGTAAGTTGAGGTAATTTTGAATTTTAAATAAAATAGATTAATACACCAAAAAGGTATTTTTTATAATTTTGTTGAGCACAAAGTAAATTATTTTACTGCTTATGTGAATTTTTTATATTACCAATGTTTGTAGAAGTGAAATGTAACTTTAGAAACAATTAAATTGAATGAAATAAGTCTGTCCCATGTGTGAGAGGAAAAGAAAAAAAAATGAGCATTTTATACTTGATTATTTTTTCCCGAGAGAGTATACCTCTACACTTATTACAATAACCACATCCAGCAAGAAATTTAAGTGATATCTATTTATAAAAAGTAAAAAGGTATCCAATCGAACACTTGACCATGGGAGAAATGCGGTTTAATGAGACCGAGTCCTATGACTTTGAGTGATTGTGCCTTCTTGATGCTAACAGTGAAACTGAAACGAACTGGGAACTGAAGTTTTTAAAATTGGAAAGGGATATGAGAAGTGATGATTGGTATTATAGGAATGAATATGTTTTAACTTGCGGCATATCTAGTCACGATGGTGGCTTCAATAATGTTTGGCATGAGTTTGTTGACAGTGTTGTACCATTGCAGAGTGAAGGTGGATTGAGATTTGTGAGAAGCATAATCGGTGCTCCAATATGTGCAAGAGTACTCCAGATGGTTACAATGTGTTAAAAACTGTGTTGTGTGTTTTAAGGCGTAATGTGTGTGACGTTTAATGTATATAGATTTGTAAATTTGAAAACTACGGGGCAATTCTCGCAAGAGTTGCTTTTTGATGACATTGACATCTTTATTTATTTGGGAAAGAATTGCCCTTTGGCACAGCCATGCATGATAAGTGCTTTGCTACAACAGCAATATATAGATGAACTGCAGGGGTAGTAACCTTAGGGGAGCGGGCCACAGGACTTTGGACAACTGTTTGGCTGGTTTAGAATTGTTTGTATTATCATGAAATCACGGAACGAACGGCAATGAAAAGAGCAACATGAGTGATTCATTGCCCTTCTTGAAGGCATCCCACAGAACGGCAGCGCTCACTATTTGCTATTCATGTTGTGGAAGTGACAGAAACATGTCCGTATTGAAAACTAATCCTATGAAAGTTCTAAACTAACCCTTCACAATGCTGACTTCTTATACGACTGCCTTTTTTTATATTTGTCGACACGAAACCATGATTGGCTGTTACATAACACATTTGCATATTTCCATCTAACTCTGCAGCAAATTGCAGCCCCTAAAATTTAGATTATCTTCCAGAAATTAACATTTTCCACAATATCCTTAACTTTTGGCAGCGAGTGTAGACAATTACCTGTTAAATAAATTTATTGTCGAAATGTATTCCAAAATGGAATCGGAAAGGGTGTTGTACATAAGACTGAATAAAAGTGGAACAGTATGCACATTTGTGAGATGCATTGATGAACGGTGGAAATGCTGCGATACAAAAACTGAAGTACACAGAAATTACTAAACTTCCAAAAAGATATAAAAACCAAAAGTTAAAAGTTTATGCATTTGTAAATTTATACATTGCATAAATTATCAAAATTAAGTATTGCTATGCTTTCCAAAAGACACCCAAACACAGATACAAACAAAATATAGCATAAAAGATAAACAAAATAACAGCATTTTAATCGATAAATTTCCAAAAATGTACACAGAAACAAACAAAAAAATAGCATAAAAGATCAACAAAATAACATTTAGTAATAACAATATTATTTTAATTTACAGCCCCAATATAAAAAAAAGGCAGTCGTATAAGAAGCCAGCATTGTGAAGGGTCGGAGCATTGGTGTGATTAACAAAATAATGTTAAAATGCAAGACTGCATTTTTAGCATATTTCTCATAACAAAACCATGATTGGCAGTTACCTAACGCATTTCAATACTTTGTTCTTTCTGTGCAGCACACTCCAGCCTCTCAAATTGAGATTGGCTTGTAGAAATTAACATTTTACTCTCTGTGCTTAACTTCGGGTGTATCGTAGCGCGTAAAAGTAGCCTTACGATGGGATTTAGAGTTGTGACGTGGGCTTTGTATAAAGTCGGTGTTGGTCTAACTACACTAAAGCGACAACACAGTAAAATGACGACAATGTTATGCAAACATTAGTGATATTTTCGTGAGGCAAAATGTAGCATTGTAATGTAAAGGGAGAAGCTGATACTAAACAAAAGCATAAAAACAGCATTTGTTTTAGTTGTATAACAATACATTGTGGGGCGTACATAAAAAGAGGCCGTTATAGCAAAACGCCAAAATTTTGTTAATATGTAATGCAATTTTGTGTTTGTTTCTGCGTATTCATTAACGCATCTGAATGAGATGCTTTAATTACACTGCTACATTTTGCCTCACGAAAATATCAGTAATGTTTGCATAACATTGTCGTCATTTTACTGCGTTGTCGCTTTAGTGTAGTTAGACCAACACCAACTTTACCGATTACTGGATATCCTTTTAAAAACTTATTGCCTTTTTAAAAGAATGTTAACTTTCAGTTAGCTTTGATTTTTAATCTTTTATCTAAGTATCTTTTTAGTGTGCTTACTTCATTTTTGGAACTGGATAACGGTTGTGCAATACGTTTGTTATTGTTTGTTTTTTAGACTACGATACTTTGGATTTAGATTTTTAAAGCATATTAACTTTTTGTTTGGATATTTTTTCAAGGTTTAGCGATACTTAATTTTGATCTTTTGTGCAATTTGTGGTTTGTTTGATTTATGCAATGTTTTGTTTGTTTCTGTATAGTACTTCGGTTTTCGTATAGTTAATTATTATTATTTTTGGTTCGATGTCTTATGGAAAGAAAAGCGATATTTATTTCCAATTTTAAATTTAATGTTTAACATTATAAAATGAATTTATTATTATATTTTTGTTTTCTTTGGTTTCCTAAAAATGTCCACAGAATTTAAAAGGTATTTACTGCACTCAGGCCAATCTTGGATTTTAATCATTTATGCAAACTAAGAACATTTATTCTATGTAGTTCTACGCTCACAGGATGATGATGTGCTCTTAGAATTTCAACGTTTTACTGAGAAGCAAAGACATGTAATGTAAAGGGAGAAGCTGATACTAAACAAAAGCATAAAAACAGCCTTTGTTTTAGTTGTATAACAAAACATTGTGGGGCGTACATGAAAAGAAGCCGTTATAGCGAAAGGCCATAATTTTGTTATTATTTAATGTAATTTTGTGTTTGTTTCTGTGTCTTTTGGAAATAATAGCAATATTTAATTTTGAAAATTTATGCAATATAAAAATTTACAAAAGTATCACCTGTTACTTTTGGTTTTGATATCTTTTTGGAAGTTTAGCTATTTCTGTGTACTTGAGTTTTCGTACAGCAACATTTCCATCGTTCATTAACGCATCTGAATCAAATGCGTTAAATGTGCATACTGTTCCACTGTTGAGTCATGTGATTTAGTCGTATGTACAACACCTTCTCCGATTAAATCTTGGAATACATAGAGACAATAAATTGATGGAACATGTCTTTGCTTCTCAGTAAAACGTTGAAATTCTAAGAGCACATCATCATCCTGTGAGCGTAGAACTACATAGAATAAATGTTCTTAGTTTGCATAAATGATTAAAATTCAAGATTGGACTGAGTGCAGTAAAGACCTTTTAAATTCTGTGGACATTTTTAAGAAACCAAAGAAAAAAAAATAATATCGCTTTTCTTTCTATAAGACATCAAAACAAAAATGATAAAAATTTACTATACAAAAACCGAAGTACTATACAGAAACAAACAAAAGATAGGATAAATGAAACAAAACAGAAATTGCACAAAAGATTAAAAAAAATATCGCTAGACTTTGAAAAAAAATATCCAAATAATCCAAACTAAAAGTGAATATGCTTAAAAAATCAAAATCCAAACTATCGTATTCTAAAAAACAAACAATAACAAACGTATTGCACAACCGTTATCCAGTTCGAAAAATGAAGTAAGCACAATAAAAACATACAAATATAAAAGATTAAAACTTAACTCTAACTAATAGTTAATATACTTTTAAAAATGCAATACATTTCATAACGTATATTCAGTAATACTAAAAGTGAATATACTTAAAAAATCAAATTCCAAACTACGATAGTCTACAAAAGAAACAATAACAAACGTATTGCACAACCGTTATCCAGTAGCAAAAATGAAGTAAGCACAGTAAAAAAATTTAAACATAAAAGTTGACACTAACTAAAAGTTAATATGCTTTTAAAAAAGCAATAAATTTCAAAAAGGATATACAGTAATAGGGCGGCTACACACGCGCAGAAAATACGGATTCATTCAATACCGATCATGACTGTTGCCATTCGGAGGAAAGGGAATAATAATTAAACATCGCATTAAATTAATTTTAAAATTTTGAAGATTAAATTTTAAAAATCGGGCTGGTATATAAAATTGCAAAAAATTCGTACTACATGTGTGCCAAATTTCATTTGTGTGAATGCCATAAATTCGTCAGGGCACCCCGTATTGACCCGACACACATAAACACAGAAACTTCATTTTATAATAGTAGAGAAGCATATCTTAAAATATTATTTTAGCAAAAAGAAGTCTTAAGCAGATCAAGACATAAAAACAATTTCGATAGCAGTTATAAATCACAAGCACAACTAAGTTGACAGTAGACGATTAAGTGATATATGTATGTAAACAAAACCTTTCTACTTTGACGAATAAAATTTAAAATTTAACATTTCTGTTTCTCTTAAATCAAAATAGACTCCCAATCAACTCTTTTTCTGGCTATACTTACTAAAAAAAAACTAACACTTATACAATATGATATTATAAACTGGTATAAAATTACATCATTATACTAGCATGAAATCATTATTTTCCTACGGAAATTATGTACCAAAATTATGCATATAAACTATAAGTACAAAATAACAAATATCTCAATGAAAGAAAATATATCTAGCTAACCATATATATTCAAATGAAATGAGAGTGCACAAAAAAAAAGATCAAGATAAATGTAAATAAAAACACTGAAAGGATACTGAATAAATGTATTCCAAGGATATGGAAATAATTCAAACTTTTCACGTATTAAAAGTTAATGCTAATTGTCACATTTACAAATGAGAAAATAATCTTGATAATACATTAGCGTGAGGCATTTTGGCTCCTGGGCAATGTTTTATCGTGATGTCATAGTTTTGAAGAGCAAAAACCCAACGTTTTAAACGCGAAGATTGAGGAGTGCACTTCGTGAGATACGACAAGGGATTGTGATCGGTAAAGAGTTCTATTTTGGAACCAAAAACTAAAGTTTCAAATTTCTTTAAGCTCAATACATTGGCATATGCTTCCCTCTCTATAGTAGACCACGCTCGATGGGTTTGGTTTAACTTTTGGCTGCCATACGCTATAGGTTGGTGCTTTTTTTTAACATTCTGTGACAAACAAGCGACAACACCATACTGTGAAGCATATGTGTGTGAATTATGAATGATTCACTCATAATGGGAGTGTGCAGAGCAGGAGCTTTCATTAATGCAGACTTCAGTTTGTTAACCGCCTCGTCGTGTACATTCGACCACGGTTGATTGTCAGGAACTTTCTTCTATGTTAGTTCTGTCAGAGGTAAAGCTACTTCTGCGTAACGAGTTATGTATTCTCGATGATAATTACATAATCCAAGCATGCTTTTCAACTGTTTCTCGGTCTCAGGTCTTGGTAGTTGAGAAATCGCTTTGATTTTGTCTGAATCGGTTTGATGTTTCCCAGACACGATTATATGGCGTAAATATTTATTTCTGACCTAGCAAATGCACACTTTTATAGATTCACTGTAAATTTCAGTTCTTCTAGCTTAGTAAGAATGAATCCTAAATGTTGTAAGTGATTTTTCATGTCGTTAGAAAAGATTGCTATGTTGTCAATGTATGCACGAACAAATTCTCTAGACGCGCAATACATTTCTCTCTGGAAGGTGGCAGCAACTTTCAAACCAAACAGCATGACTTTGAATCTGTACTGAAATCTATGGGTCTTGAAGTAAAATCACGACTTTCTTCTTCCATTGGGATAGCCCAATATTCCTTGTTGTTTCTCATGCCTATACTGGCAGACCAGAGCAGTGCCAGGCCCGTCGAAGACGGCAAGAGGCGAGGGGGGTGCGCCTTCCATGTTATTGAGCCCCAATGGGAGGAAGTCCGACTTTGCTCGACATACATGACACATCCGTTTTACAGGAAGGTCCCTTTCATACATCCATTCACTCACACATATCGTAATTTAGATCCCAATCAGAGGCCGATAACCCCCTGATCAGGTACCCCCAGAGGTATTGATTTGGTATGGGAACATGGGGGACATTGTGACCACGACCTATTTAACGTGCCCCAGTCACCATTAGTTAACACGACGGTCTTTAGCCAGGTCAAAGCGCCGATCTTTGCAACCATCAGAATTGCAGGCTCCGCCGAGGCCAGAACCCACAACCCTTCTGATGCGAGCCCTACGCTCTACTGACTGAGCTACCGCGGCTGCCAATATTCCTTTAATAGGTCGAGTGTGGTAATGATATTAGCTTTTCCAATGTAATGGAGTAGTTGAATGGCATCTTCCATCGAAAAGTCATCGGTCTTGGTCATATAATTCAAAAAGCGATAATCAACGAATAGTCGCATACCTCCGTCCTTCTTGTTTACATACACGATGGGGTGAGCGATCTCCGCCGAACTTTCTTCTATTGAACCCAGCTGAATTAACTCGTAAATTTGGGCGTCCACTTGCGATTTCAAAGCTTCAGGAATTCTGTAAACGAAGGGTTTTCGTCTCTCTTTTCCATCTTCTAACCTAATCCTATGTCCACCGACATTTGCAATTTTCACTTTTCCTGTAAATAGTTTTCTATGATTCAGTAACAACTTAAGGAGCATATTCCGATAGTCATCAGCCAAATGTTGCAAGTCTAATTCATGGATTCCGTCAAATGATTCTTGTTGATTCACAGTCCTGGGAGAAGTATGGATATCACCAAATTCTTCGTCATCTTCGAAGATGATTCCAACTGCATTGACTCTTATCTGGAATTTTCGGATTTTGTTCACATGAACGTGTTTTCTTCTTCCATCAGGTAATTTTACTAAATAGAAGTGTGGAGGATAATGTTTAATAATTTCACCGGGACCAGTCCAGCGAGCATATAATTTGTTGTTCGAGTCAGGATTAAGTAGATACACTTGATCTCCAGGTATGAAACATTTTGATCCCGTCTTTCTATTAAAGTAATCCGCATAAGATTGCTGTTTTCCCTCGGAAAATATTTTCACTTGTTCAACGGTCTGTTCCACCTTCATTTTTAACTCTTGCAGGTAATCCACTGCAGATTGACTTATGTTTAGGGGTAGGGGAATCTCTCCAGACGATGATGATTTAGCACTGTCAAATGTCCTCTTGCTTGTCTTCTGTACATAAGTTGTAAGGGTGAAACACCAGTGGTACAGTTCGGCACCTCACGGCAAGCGAACAGTAGATATAGGATGTGTCTATCACAATTCGTCTGACCAGTTCTTATCACGTGATGCAGCATTTGCTTCATAACTTTATTGTACCGTTCAATTAAACCGTTGCTGGCAGGATATCCAGGGCAAGAAAACCTAGGACAAGATCCTAACCTCTTGTGAAATTCTTGTGTGAGCTTCGAGATGAAATTGGTTCCTTGGTCACTAGCTATGACATCTGGTATACCGGTCCTCACGAATATTTCAAGCAAAGCATCACGTGTAGACCTCGCTGTCAAACTCTTCAATGGTACTGCTTCAGGCCAGCGAGAATGTTGGTCCATCAGGCATAGGATGTATTTATATTTTCTTGCAGAGGTAGGCTCGATTGAACCAATTAGATCGATGTTCACCATTTGGAATGGTAAGTCTGGTCTTGAAACAGTTGTAATAGGTATTCTATCAGAATTTTTTTCGGGTCTTCTCAGTTGACACTCCTTACATGTTTTGCAAAATTTCTCCACGTCTTGAGAAAGTCCAGACCAATAGAATGAATAACGAATATTCTCTTTAGTTTTTCGTATCCCCATATATGCTACGAATACCAACTCGTGGGCTAGCTTAAAAACTTGTTGACGTTTATTCTTAGGAAGTACCAACTGGGTCACGGTTTGTCCCAATATCTTATCCCTATGATGAAGAAGACCATCGATAAACAAATAATTTATTTTCTTTGATTTCAGCTGTCGGAACGATTCCTTTAATGATAAACAAGCCCTTTGCTCTCCTCTCAGTTTGGCAATAAGAGAAGTGACGTCATCGGTTCTTATTTTTCTTTTCCTTACGTTTCAGTATTTAAGCTTAGTCCAACTTCGTCGTTATTTTTCCCACTTTCAAAGATATAGCACTCATCATTCGTTGAATTAACCGTTTTTCATAAACTTCCGTGATTAACAGGCAGGGAGCATTCAATTTTTCTGTTACTGCTAATAGAGCATCGACACAGTTGAAAAAATTATATTCACAGTTTTTGTAATAGATAGGGAGCCGGAATACTTTTGCTTCAATTGGTCCGCCGAAAGCCGGAGTTAACATAATTTTACTTCTTTCTTCATCCTTCAAATTAGGTACAACTGATGAATGAGCAACCGAAATTTGATTTCACGAGTCCACGATGGAATCTATTTCTTTTGAGTCAATATAAATGTTTGTCTTCTTTAGGGATGCGACAAGATTCTGGACAGATTCTGTTTGCAAAAATGAAGAATCGACCTTAGCTACGATAGTTTATTTGTTTTTTAATATTATCGGTTACTCTTGAATTCTTGTGGAAATAATTCCTGTCGTTTCGTTTAGTCGGAACCACATTCCTCTTTTGTTTATTAGGACAGTCTCTAGCAAGAGGATGAGAACTTCCGCACTGCTTTCGTTTTGGGAAATTGTCATTCTTTCTTCTGTGGTGAGGTAGCATATATCTATTGGATGAAAAGGCGAGTTCAGGGTGTTTAGCTCGACCAAAGTCGTTTCGACATTCTTCAAAAGATTTCCGCTTCGCTCCAAAGTATATATCACATTCTTGTGCAAGCTCTTGCGTCTTTAACCATTTGTCCCCTTGACCCCTTGACGTCCTGATGGGACTTCATGGACCGAAAAGTCACATCAGGATTACACGAATTATAAGTTGGTTTGCGAAGCCAAATGAGATTGCGTAGCAATTCCCGGGGGTTGGAGAGCAGGGGTGTAGCCCCCAAGTACTAGAAAAAGTTGCCTTATTTATACCTAGAACGATTGCGGGGCCAGTACGACTCCACGTTTTTACAGTGGTGGAACTATTTAGAAAGATCATTTTAGGTAAAATATGATAGGATTCACGTTGAAAACGTGTTATACGCAAATTTCGTGTTTTCGTCATTGCTTTTTAGTAATCCCTGCAGCTATTTTTTTGTGTGGTCTCATTTTGCAAAATTTTCGCACCCTTTATTTTGATCCATCCTATGGCTGCACCAAAACGTATGTAGTAGCAACTCTATGTGCCACATATGGAATACTAGACGGATCTCTTAGCGGCAAGATGAAATTTCTCCAACCAAGTTTCTGATTCCCTGTCATCTTGTATAAATTCCAAGCTTTTACAGCAAAAATACGCTAATGGGCCAAAAGTCATGGGATAACAGTATGCAAATTTACAAGTAGTGCTGACATTGTATTAAAGGATATAAAGAGTTAGATGGTTATCAGTGCTGTCTGTTGAATGTTTTTACCTGACGAAAATTAACTGAGTTTGAACGTGGAAGGATAGTTGGATCTAAACGCATAAGGCTCAACCTTTCGGACATTGTTGAGACTTGAGTCAGAGCATTGGCCAGCCACATCAGCTGGATGATCGAAACCAGCGACGTCTGAGCAGAGGCATCCGTGCCAACAGACAAACGGCACTGCTAGAATTGACTGCCACATTCAATGAGGGACGCACTGCAGTGGAACATGATGTTTGTAAACAAACTATGAAATGATGAAACTACCATCATTATTATTTTTAGGTTTCATTTTGGCCCCTTCTGTCTCTCTAGGTCACATATGGGCAACCCCCGGCACGAGGGCCGGATGTGGCCCGCCCCGGCTTTTGATCCGGCCCGCCCCGGCTTTTGATCCAGCCCGCCCCGGCTTTTGATCCAGCCCGCCCCGGCTTTTGATCCGGCCCGCCCCGGCTTTTGATCCGGCCCTTGGAACATTTTAAAATCTCGCTCGAAAAAAAGTAAATATTCTCGGTTCTCGCCAACAAGACAGAGCGTGTGTGTGTGTGGGGGGGAGGTGAACAAAAGCCTGAACTTCGTGGGTCAGTGTTTCTCAACCTTTTTTTAGTTGACGGCACACTAAAAATATCTTGAATTATTTGCGGCACACCTGAATATAAAAATGTAAAAGTTGGTATTTACAATACTATATTATATAGTTATTATTGCTAATAAAATTAGTAGTGGATTTATGAGATGACTGAGCCTGTTTTCTTGAACAAATTAAATCGAAACGAGGTTTCAAAGTCGCCAGACAAGTTATCGGCGACACATCGCGCGACGCAATTCCACGGATAGTCGGAAATAATATTTATAAATTTCGTTATTAATTGCATCCGAGAAACGGCCTTGCTCTTCTTGATTCCATCCTGTGTATTAGTGGGATTGATCATCTTGTTTCTCAAGTTCAAGCTCAAACTTCTCATTAATTTCTGATTATTGTAAGTAAATACTTAATCAATACGATATTATTATTCTGTTCATGTAACTTTACCATTCTACTTTATAAATATGTAAATTAAAATAAATCTTATCATTGTTACTTTTTCACAACTACCTATTATCTACGGCCGGCGACTTCCTTAATATCCTAAAGTTTAGCCAGCAACTTTCCAAAGGTTGCCCATTCCTGCTCTAGGTGAACTGCTCTATCCCCATGTTTCCATTACAGTCAGGCCAGAATAATTCGTTTGAACCAAATAATTCAGTCAAAATAGTAAATTCAATTTACTGGTCGGGGAGTTTTAGGCTGGTAAACAGCATGATGGTACTATAGGCCCGTTCGACTTTGTTTACTTAAAAGAAATAGCATTAAAATTGATTATGCTGTCTTGCATACAAACTTTGGAGAAACACTATAAGAAAATTTTCGTAAAATCTTTGACTGTTTCTTTCAAGTGTTTCTCTATGGGGGATGTTGTGGCACAGTGAGTTTTGCCCTGCACCAGTTTCCTGAGAGTCAGCAACAGCACAGGTTCAATTTATGTGACCACCTTGAGTATTTCTCTTTTGTGTAAAAATATTTCCTTGAGTATGTTGACCATTTGTCAAGTTGAAATATAATTTCGTTCGTATAGTGAAAAAAAAAACTTTATCCTTAAGCAATGATTTGCCTCCGTGTGAACAATAAAACACTGAATGCAGTTCCCTTAAATAGTAAACGAGAATTTATTAAGTGGATTAACAAGCAATTAACAAATTAATAAAGGGGGGGGGGGCAACAAGACACAGAAAAATCACTGTTCATAAAATAAAGATTAAGCACAAGATAACAGTCCAGATGAAAGGAGATGGGAACCGATGGCAAAATTCGAAGAACGGACTGACTCATCCTCGGCTAAATGTCTCGAGAAAACGCTTTGAGATTTCCATACGTCAGATGTCAGGTATGGGATTCTGTTGATAAGGATAGGAAGGACTTTTCATCTTTTATGCAGCACATCAAGTCTGTTAGCAGGCACGACCCATGGAGGAGTGTGGTTGGCGGATCCAGCAGGGTTTTTCTCTTCCAAGTGGTCCACGATGTTGCTGGAAAAATCTTTCAGACCACATCCTTTGCGAGGTCGCCGGTAAATTTTCTTAGGCCAAATCCTCGGCCTCTTGTGTTTTCGATTGACTCCTTCCAAGGCAAAAATTGTCCTGATTATTAGTTAGTATTTGGACGTGCGTAGCACGGAATACATGGCCGCGTAGCGTCCTTCAACTAATGTGGAACATTTGTGATGTGTACTGAACTTTGGCTTGAAAGCCTTGAGCTGTTAAAGTGAGGGATAATTTAAATAAGCAGGAGAACAATCAGAACTGAAAGTTTTTCCGTGATAGTAGGACAGATCGTATTCTTCTGAGAAGATTTTGGGATATTAGTTAGGTTTGAGAAAGTATTGACTATTTCCTTAAGAATCTCGAAAGTCTCTTTAAAGGAAGTGGGATCATGGTTATGATTCTTAGCTGAGTTCACCGTAGGTGCGGTGCTTTTTTTTGTGTGTGTATTTTGCATTGGGAGATAGGTCTTTGCGTTGTACCGTCAGGTAAGAATTTGACGGACAGCTGGTTTAAAATTAAACGATTTATTTACATAAATTAAATGTTTACAAGAAATTTTAAAAAGATAATTAAGGGCACAGCCATCGACAACCGAAACCTGCCTGAAGCCAAAGTAAAAATGGCAAACAGAGACCTCTGTCTCTCGTCGATTCTCGAGTCCGAATCCTAGTAAAATCCACGTTCGCTTCGCTCCACAGAACCGCCGCTGACAACGAGAGGGGGATGAATTCCGAGCCCTCTAGAGATGTTTATGTCCTCTCCAGAACAGAAACACCACCACACAGATGCGAAAACCGTCTGTCATGCCGACTTGAGTCCCCCCACAGTAAAACTTGATCCCAGACATGGGATTAGGGAACCGACGGAAACTCCAGCTGTGTATGGATCAAATGGAACGCCGGGCCGCCGATGAGCCGCAAGTGCAAAGTCTGAAGTTGTTTTTGCATTTCGAAACATTCCAGCGTCCACGTGTTAGGGAAAATGGTCGGCTAGTACCATATGGTACAACCGCCCCCACTACTGAAAAAACTTTTCCCAAAGGTGAAAAGTTTTCAACGTACGCATCCACAGACGCACGGATAATCACCTACTGGCAATTCAGAACAATAGATCACTTACCACCACCATATCCTGAAACCGTGACTCAAGAATATGTGTAAGGCAAGTTAAATCCAATCAATTTAAAATTCATATACCGGAGTAACTTTCTACTCCCTTACAGTATGGTCACTCAAGGCTCAAATACCAAATTAAAATAAAAACAAAATAAACACTAAATTTTAAGACTTATACCAAATTCGTTAAAACTAAAACCGAATCACATTAACCACATCACATATAAGAATTTCGTTAATCGAAACCCAAAATTTCAATACACAATACGAACTATACAAATTCCATTAACCAGACAAAAATACAACAAAGCATATTTCTAAATTCAATATTTTCGCTAAGCGAACCCAGAATAAACAAACCACCACGAACTATAATAATACTTTCATTAAACAAACCAAAATACACCAAAACATATATAAAATATCAATCTTGTTAAGCGAAAACCAAATTCCTAAGTTTCACTCAACACACGTCATGAGTTGCAATTTTAAGACTACAAATCTTTGACAGTGGTTTAGAATGACAGAGTGAAAACATCCTAAACACAAAATTAATTTCCGCTCTACACAAAGCATAATTTAAATTTGCACGTAGCTTTCAGCGAAAAGTACTCGAGTGAAGAACATAGATACAAGAAATCAATTCCACTATACGCAAACCATAGTTTACAACTTTTAACATTTAAAATCCTCAGCAAATGATACTGAAATCATTGAATGAATATTTCATAATTACAAGGCTACCAATTTCACTCCGAGCAAAAATGATTCACAATTTTAGCACTTAAAATCTCCAGCAAGAATAAAGAAACATTTAAGTGAAATGCCCATAACTACAAAAATCTCCATTTCACTCAACTCAAAACATGATTCGCAATAATATAACACTATACAACACAAATCTTCCTCAATTACATTTTATTTAACTTTTTTAATTTTCGTAAAAAGCGCGACTCAGACTGTCGGCATTAAATTTTTTTTTCCCAGATCGGTGTTCGATCGCGGAATTTCCAATTTTTTTTGGTCGACGTATTGCCAAAATCATCAATACCCTCCCGATTTCACATTCCTGCCAATCTCGTGACAGTTTTGTTTGTGGTCCTAACCATTTCTCATACCGCAAGGTGTCTGTGGGTTTTATACTCTTCCCGTGCACCAATTCTGCCGGGGCGTAAACGATGCTCACGTGTAACGTGGAAAACACTAACGGTGTAAGTTGTGGGTCCCAATCTGATCCGGCTCCGGAACCTAACGCTAAAGGTCTTGGCTTCACCCCTTCACTCACTAGCAACTCTTTTCTTTTCCCCTTTTGGCCCACGTGACCTATTTCAAAAGTTTCCTCCTGAACGGAAACGGACACCTCTAATTCTTCTTCTAACCCTGGGCCACCTTCCGTTATCTTTCCCTTACTGCTATTCGGTATTTCCAGAAAAATCATTCCCGTCGTTTCACTTGCTACCCCCACTGGAAGAACTAACGGTTCTTTCGATCGCACCTTCGTGTCGGTCTGGATTACCACCCTCGGAGAGCATAACTTGGCTACTTGGGGACTTACTTTCTCCCCTCCAGAAACATCGTCGTCTCTCTGCCCCTTTAGTTCTTTTTTCTGGTCGTTAGCCTCTGTCATAGGAAGACTAATAGGCTTGCCCGATCTCAACTCCGCGTCGGTCTTATTTATCGCCAACGGGGCCGCAACATTTTCTCCACACTTCTGCAAGAGGGTTTCAACTGAACTACTTTGCTCAGATCTCTTTTGTAGATACGGCATCAGTAATTCATGTTCGGCCTCCCCTCCGAGTCTATTTACCAATTCAACTGACATTCTTTTCCCCAACCTCGGACAATTTGGCCTTAAATGGTCGCTCGCGTTGCACTCAAAACACCGCGGCATACGTCTTCGGTCAGAAGTGTCAAATTTCCCTCCCGGGGAACTAGGCGGGAAAAAATCGTTCCTCTCTCGAGTGGGGGCCGGTGGGTAATTCTCCTTCCTTACCTTCGCTGGGAAAAATGTTCTTCCCTGGGCTTTTGGTCGGGATGCCTCAATCCGTAGTTTTTCAAGCTCAAAGTTATACCGTCTTTCTTGTTCCTTATACCTTCTCTCTTGTTCCTTATACCTTCTCTCTTGTTCCTTATACCTTCTCTCTTGTTCCTTATAACTTCTCTCTTGTTCCCTATCCGCTATAACCCTTTCTCTATCCTTTCTTTCTTGTATAACCCTTTCTAACGCCAATTTTGTGCATTCCTCATCGTAGGAATCGTGCGAGATGATTAAATCCTTAATTTGGGGTGCAAATAATCCCGGAGTAACCGTTACTCCCAAAAGTTCAGCTAGTTCCTCTAGATCTTGTTTCCTACCTTTGCCCAAGTACGCCATTTCGAAAATTCAAAATTACTTCTATACTTTTCTTGCACAACACCCAATTCAATACTTTTTACGGCATACAGTATACAACATACCATACCATAATTTAGCAATTCTCATATACACAATACAGATTCAAGATACTTAAGCTAAATCAATTTCCTTTAGAGTGACCACACTAATTGATATTAACAAAATTTTAGCTATTACACAATTCTTGAAACTTAGTCACAGTGACAAAATAGGGAAATGGCACTAACCTGTATCTGCTGACTTTGGATCACTTGGCACCACTGTCCATAGGCTGGACCACGGGTGGAAACACTGCGCTATCTTCGGCTAAAAAGCCCACAAACACACTCTTCGGCTGAAAGCCCACTGGTGTAGGTCGTCTCGACCTCTTCCACAAAGCGCACAAATAGCACTGCGCCACTGACGAAAAAACGGTTCGCGATGAACCTATATTAAACGGTCAAGATGACCTCTGGACGAACCGATGGGAACTTTTTCCCAATAATAAACGGTCAAGATGACCTCTGGACGAACCGGTGGGAACTTTTCCCCATAATAAACGGTCAAGATGACCTCTGGACGAACCGATGGGAGCTTTTCCCCATAATAAACGGTCAAGATGACCTCTGGACGAACCGATGGGAGCTTTTCCCAATAATAAACGGTCAAGATGACCTCTGGACGAACCGATGGGACTTTTTCCCAATATTAAACGGTCAAGATGACCTCTGGACGAACCGGTGGGGAATCTATTCCCCTGATGAACTGGACTTGTCGAACTTTCCGTCGATTCCGCTCACGGTCCGTTGAAAAGGACCGGCAACTCGAAACCAAAACCAGAACTTCTTGCGACGAGTTTCCGTTTCGGTGATGGATGGGGTCGGTGACTCCGGTACCTCCTTCTCGCTTTCTCTAAGACAAGGGAAACGGTCTCCAGCGAAAATCCAAACTTCTGGTTGCGAAGTTCTATCGGGTTTCAGCGAAAGTGACAATCCGACAGCGGAAATGACAATCCGAACTTCTGGTTACGAAGTTCTGTCGGCCTTCTCTTTCAGGCAAAACGGCAGGTTCGATTTACTTGTCGAGGCTGTTTTAATCTATCAACCCCGCTGCCACCATATTAATAAGCTGTACCGTCATGTAAGAATTTGACGGACAGCTGGTTTAAAATTAAACTATTTATTTACATAAATTAAATGTTTACAAGAAAATTTAAAAAGATAATTAAGGGCACAGCCATCGACAACCGAAACCTGCCTGAAGCCAAAGTAAAAATGGCAAACAGAGACGTCTGTCTCTCGTCGATTCTCGAGTCCGAATCCTCCTAAAATCCACGTTCGCTTCGCTCCACAGAACCGCCGCTGACAACGAGAGGGAGGTGAATTCCGAGCCCTCTAGAGATGTTTATGTCCTCTCCAGAACAGAAACACCCCCACACAGATGCGAAAACCGTCTGTCATGCCGACTTGAGTCCCCCACAGCAAAAATTGATCCCAGACATGGGATTAGGGAACCGACGGAAACTCCAGCTGTGTATGGATCAAATGGAACGCCGGGCCGCCGATGAGCCGCACGTGCAAAGTCTGAAGTTGTTTTTGCATTTCGAAACATTCCAGCGTCCACGTGTTAGGGAAAAGGGTCGGCTAGTACCATATGGTACAGCGTGGATACGCCATCGCGGGTGTTACGTTGTGTAAAGAATCGGGTGCCATTTGGCTGTTGATGAGGTTTGGGGAACTTTCTGCAGCCTCTCCATGAGGCCAAGTGTCTGCGTTCATTGCAGTTTGTGCATAAGGGCACTTCTTTCATTGGTTCTTTGCAGGAGCTTGTAATATAATGGGTCTTGATTGTCTTTGTGTCTGTCTATTTCTAGCGTGATTCCAACTTGAAAAAACCCGCCAAATCACCCCTTAAGAGGAGCCAATCCATTTTAAGAAGTAAGCCATCAGACCCCCCTTTTCGCGAGTGGACAATTCACCAGGGGTAAAACCCACACCTGGGTTAGAAAATAGAGCGCTTTTACCCTCAACGTAATCAGGCTACATTCCTCACCCACAGGGTTCGGCTGACAACCTTAAATGTGTTTTTCGTTCTCACGGCTGCCGTGAGAACATTTCCAAGCGCTCACAGTTGGCGAAAAGGCAGTACAGAACAAATTATATGTATACACATATGCGCAAAAATAATTTAATTACAAGCATACAAAATTAATTTCTTAAAAATTAACACAACACATTTACTTGACTCAAAGGAGCATGTATATTTGTATTGTACTGATGTGCACACTCTAATATTTTCAGGTACTTCATTCAACATATTTCTAACTGTCTGTTTGTGATACAATGTATGGGGTTAAACTTCTATATGGTTTTATTTTCATGATTTGTGATGGGCGTTAATCCAGCAGCAGTAATAAAAAAGGATGACTGAACCGCTCTAATCAGAGATCGCTAAGGCGTTCGCTGGGGTCGCCGAAAGTCGGCTGGGTTGTTGTTGACGTGTGTCTCCTGAACTGTGATCATCAGGCCTAGTGATCTGAAGTAGGACAGACACAGAAGAAGAAAACGGATTTTATTTTACAAACACACAAATCGATCACTAGTAAAGACATAGGGGGTGCAGCTATCCACTTTTTGATGAGGAACCACTTGGGCGGGAGTCTGACTTCTTCCTCGGACATCACATACAACCAGCCCTAGGGCAGTAGCCCAAGTCGGGAATCGAACCACGAACCCAAAGCGTGGGAGCAGAGTGCTTTATCAACTATACCGCTTGGGCGGCTGCTCAGGCTATTTAGTCTAGTTGTGGTCTGGAATTGAAACCGGCAGACGTCCGCCGCTTGGACCGTGAGGTCAGTTGATCAAGCGGAATTGCCGGTTGGAGCCGGGGCTGCTTTCACTAGTACTCTCGGTTTCCGTGTAACCGGAATAGCCGATGGTGGGTGTTTTCGGCGCTGGGCCGAGTGCTGGTGATTTTATTCGGAGGCACCTGGCTGGGTCTGGCAGGCTGCCGGTAAGCGCCTGGCGATTCGGATTACTTTTCGACAAGTGGTTATCGTTTCGGGCCGGTAAGGAAAAGGCTGTAGGCTCGCTTGGGAGTAATGATCCGACCGGGTAGGGGCAAGCCGCTATCCTTGCGGTCAAGTAACGACAGGAACCTCCCCGAGGTGCCACATGGTAACTAGGATGGCTGGACGACTGCCTCTCCGGACCTACCCTAAGCTAGTACCTGCTCGCTTACGAATTTAGGCTATCTGGTAAGCGGCAGAGGTCTACATATCACCGTGGATGATGGACCCGGTACTACCGCCCATAGCCCGGAAATTAGGGTGAGAGAACAGTCTGCTGTCCTGTTGGGCTACTGATGAGGGGGCGCACTAGTAGTAGATGCCCCGGAGGTACTGAGCTTCCTTCCTGTGAGTGACGTCTCTCCACTCTGTCATGAGAACAATCCAGCTCGACTCACGATTCGAGGTCGCCCCGGTCATGAACTCTAATGAATCTGATAGCTTATCTCTTGAGGTGAGCATGATGAATCCAGCGGGTGAGCAAGACGGCCCCGTGTTGAATGATAACTATGAGCTGGGACGGACACCTTATGCTTGGGCGGAGGCCGTGCAGGATGTCGGGGGACTCTGACCACGTCTCGGATAACCTGGTGCACCTAGCACGCCTCCCACATGTCTGTTTCTTTTTTTTCGTTTACTAATTCGAAGCTTTCCCTGCCAATCCGGTGTGGGTTTTAAGTAACACGGTACGGAGGGGACTGCTTGGGGTCCCTAAGTGGACGTTCCAAGGAATGAAGAGTGATGGCCCCCACCACTCGGACCGCGGCTCTTTCTGGAGTTGCAAGGGGACTCCATAACTCCGCAGATCATGGGTCTATCTGTGTAGGAGGAATATGTCAGTCTCTAACGTGGCGAAGCCGCTCTAGCCAGCAGGCTATCGGTTTGGGTCGTAGGAACTGGCACAGGGCGATGCCGCTGTTCCTGCGATCAAGTAGCGACAGGAAACTCCTTAGGTGCCACACGGAAACTAGCGGTGTCGGGACCACTCCCCGGCTTCCCTAGGCCAATACCTGTACGCTAACGAAAGAAGGCTATCTGGCGGACGGCAAGGGTCTGCAAGACTCCATAGATGATGGTATCGGTTGCCCACGGTACCGGATAAACAGGATGTTGGGGCAGCCTGCTGTTCCGTTGGGCTACTCAGGAATGCCGATAGGTTCCTAGGAGATGCCTGGGTGTGCGCCTCTGACCACCCCTCGGCACGAATCTATGAAGAAAACTTTTCCGGCTCAAAACGGACCTAAGGTTGACTGATATCATTGAGCCGGACCACATATCTTCAGCGCACACATTCCGGGGTCGACCACGTCCACGCCCTATCGTGTTCATCCTGGGCAGATAAGGGTTTTTCGGACGGCGCGTCACTAGGCCCACTTCTAAAATTTCTCATTAGAGGCTTTCCCTAGCTTCGGCTAATCCGCTGTGGGTTTTCAGTAACTCGGTACGGAGGGGTCTGCTTCCATTCGAAGGAAGGAAGGAGGGGACTGCTTCCACTAAGAGAGAGAGAGAGAGCAGTAAAAATGACAGTTTGCAAATCAGAAGTTACCTATTGTTTTTCAAAAAGTGCAAAAAAACGTGTAAAAGTTAATTTTTTTAATTAACGCCCTTGAGCAACACAACAGGCTATTGATGACGGTCTGGGATCAATCCCCTAAAGAATAAAATCTTGTGGAATAAATCGAGCAAATTAAAATAGTTTGCCCTTCTATACTTTTTATTACATACAATACATATGAGTTGTCATTTGTATCGCTCTTAAATGGTACAAAAATAAATAGTACATTCATTTTTTAAAAGAGAGGTTACGAAAATAATTGATTGTTCTTTTTTATCTCGAATGTTTAACTCGCCTGCAACTAAACCAAAACTTGTCCTTTCTTCAATTAGATTCTTGTACTTATTTGCAGCCTTAAAAATGTCTGCATCTTTAATATTTCCCAAGTTTGATGGAATTAGACCTTCAAGTGGGAGAACCCCTTGAAATGAATATGGATTCAATTTCCAGGATGTGAAATAATCTATAAGAGGCAGAAAAACTGTAAGCCTAAAGTATTCCTCAGTGTTTTCTGATGGAATATTGCCTTTTGTGGTTTGGCGTTTACACGTTCTGGGTGTCGTGATTTCGGAACCCATTTCTTCAGTAGCTAGAAGGGCATTTGGAAAACGCTAGAGGGGGGGGAAGGGAACAGTTTGAAAAAGATGTATTCATGAAAAAGGGTTTGGGTAAGGTACGATACCTCCGATATAGTCGCCGGGGCCGTTCCTAGAATGCTTCCAGCACAAAAGAAGGGTTGTGAAAGTCACCTTGAGGTAGTCTGCTTTGTGAAAGAAGAGGGGTCATTCGTTTTGTGGAATGTAAGCCAAATTTTCTCGCTGAAAGAGGATGAATATAAGAAAGATACTCGCTGTTCTTTTTATCTTGAATGATTTCTCAGGAGCGGCGACTGTTGATTCATGCAGTTCTCGAATCAGTTAGGTTAATGGGGGGGGGGGTAGCGATTCGATTATTAGGGGCTTGGGAGTGGGTCCGTTGCTAATTCCCTCCCCAAGATGAAAAGTTTGGTTGCTATGGCCAGACAAAAAAAATTTATGTCTTTGCATGTGGCGTGTAATGTATGCAAACGTAAAAAAACCTTGAAAATTTGATTCATGGGGGAGTCTTTTATAAATCCGCCACTGCCTACTTGTGTATCAGAGTATTTTCACCAATGCATTCTTATATGGTATCAATGTTAGCTCGGAAACTTTGAATGAGGCTTCACAAGAGTGCATCGTTTCTAGGAAACTATTTCATGTTCGCTGAAGATACATGATTCACCCCCATAGGATTTTAAGTAATCTTCAAATCCCCAAAATACGTACAATCACTAAAAAAATGTTGATGGATCCAAGTCACCTTGCAGAATTGTAAGTACCAAACTAAATGACAATCGAATCGCAACAAGTGGTAAACGCTTCAGATAAAATTGATGCAAACACAATTTTCATTAATACAATGGAGGGTATTCTTTTCCCCGTTCATTCTTGAAAAAATCATTTGATAAATAAATGTTGGTGAAAGCATGAGACCTTATATATGTTTTAGGAAATAATATAACTCAGGTTAATGTTTTAGCATTTTATTAATCTATAAAACAAATATTTTTTTTTCACTTCTCATAAGAAAAGCTGCATCAAAAAGAACATTATATAGACCTGTGAAAAAAAAAAAACCTTTTTAGCGCAGTTGATAAAATCTCTCATTTGCATGTCTTGGTCAGGCTACAACAACACTATTTTCCAAGTTCAGGCACTGGAACAAACTGTTCTGTATCTGGAGACAAGGCCACCTAAAAAAAAAAAAAAATTCCATTTCCACATCACCCATGAGGTTGGAATCATGATGCGTTTTTTAAAGCGGTATTGCCACTAGCCTTAATTCTCTGTTGCAGCAGTTTCCAACTGCCATTTAAAGAATCACATTTTTCAAAATTGAAAGAATGAAAAGATTAAAATGTATTTATAAATAAGAAAAGAGGTCATTTAAAAAAATAATCAGATTCAATCAAGGCAGGGTCCATTAAGAGGAACAAGCAGGGCTTACAGTGAGTGAGCAATGACGATAGTTGAATGTATTTAGCTAGTCGAGAAATTATTTGTGGAAAATGGGGATAATTCCGGGAGAAAGTGTGAAGCTACATAATAAAAAAATTAAGGAAGGTGTTGAAAACCAATGCAGCTTCACTTAAAACACAGGAAAAGATCATTAACATATTGTGAAGGTGAGTGATGAACCAATGTATACTATGACAGGCGGTTGATTTTTAAAGTGCAGTTTTTAGTTACTTTTCACGGAGGATTAAACCTATCATTCTAGCGGAAAGGTTTACATCTCACCTGGTATAATTTCTTCTCTACTATAAATTCTTCCATCCCTAGGGAATCCTCTAGAGCCAAGAGACGAGGATACAGGAGTATAAATTGCGAAGCGAAGTATTCACTAAACTGTATAAAGCTCACTCTTGGGCAGCTGCAGCTCATATCCTTGAATGATCTTAACCTTTACATTTAGCTGCTGTAAAGTTATATTTAACTTCATCCAGATGAGTCTACAGATGTTGTACCATGGAATTTTAACCCTCCAAAAAGTCCCATTTACTACAGTAACAGTCTGTGAGCTATTGGTATGCAAGATTGGAGCCAGAAACATACTACATTCTACTATGGTAAGAAGTACTAAAAATCAGACAGAAACCTACGCAATAATTAATTAAAATAAAAATAGAAAATTAAGCTGGAAAAGGAAGTATAACATTAGTACAAACAACCGGAATATGGAACGCAAAGCTCATTATTAACATAATTAGAAAAATTAATTTTGAAGTGATTTGTTTTTCATGGATTGGCTTAAAATGTTTTTGAAGCTGTATTTTTATTTTCTTCGGACAACTGTGTGTATTTGTTATATTTACCTCACCACATAACAACTTTTCCGTTTTTGTTATGCTCTTGAATATTTCCATTATCCTGGAATCATTTACACTGTGGGTAACACACTTTACAAACCATGCTGCCTTTTCTGTTTGAAAGCCGGAATAACCAGATGTACTACAGCTTTGAATAGCAACAGGGATTTCGTGCAAATACTAGAATTAGCATTGTTTGAAGGCTCGCAAGTGAACTGGTGTAGCACCATTGGATGCGATTAAAAGTGTATGTGCTTACACAGTTGTAAACGCTACGTTGGTGCTACGTTAAGTAGATTTTGAGAAACATAACTTCAAACATGAAACATTAAGCGATCTCACAATTGCTCTTCACAATTATAAGTCCTTAAAATGCCTCAAACTTCGAAAATATTTAATTTTGAACCTAAATTTTTGAATATCGTTATTTATGCATAAACTAAACCCCTGTACCAAAGTTCATGAAAATCCATTACCATACGGCCACAGGTTTTTCCTGATGTTTGCTCATGTCACGTGAAATTACCCAGTAGCTAGTGAATATTTAAGCAGAAGAATGTACGTACCTATCAGGGACGGCAGCAATCAGTGAAAAAATGGTTCTTGCTTTGTACCCTAGATCAGTGGTCCCCAACCCCCGGGCCGCAGACCGGTACCGGTCCGTGGATCAAATGGTACCGGGCCGCCCAAGGAACATTAAATTATTTCCATTTTATTTACTGTGGTGTATTTCTCTCGGGTTTGTGCGGTTCTTATCAATGAAATGTCCACTCAAATTAGGAGGCGGTACATCAGAACTTGAAATTTGTTCTGTTACTAGAGCTTCAATTATGATTTCTGAATTCTGTACGTCTCTATTTTCCAATTGTGACAAATGAGACAGCTGTTTTCAAGTTGACAGACAAAGTAGCTGAATTTAAAGCCAAACTGAAGTTGTGGGGACGACGCATGAACAGAGTCTTTTGGACATCAAATGGTACCAGATCAAATGGTGTTCAGTCATTAGCGGATATTTTAGGCAAGATTGAGCCTAAACATTCATTCTCCCAGTTGGTGTACGATCACCTGTCTTTGCTTTTAAAAAAGTTCGAGCGCTACATCCCGACCACAAAAGACCCACGAACTAGTAAGGCATGGATCCGCGACTCATTTGTCAACAAATCAGGCGAATCTAGCATGTCTGTGCAAGAAGATCAACTGCTGGAGATTGCAAATGAAGGCGACCTTAAAACTACGTTCGAGACAACTCTGTCGGTGTTATGGGTTAAAGTCATGGCGGAATAACCTGAGATTGCCACCACAGCACTTAAATCCCTATTGCCATTTCCGACAATCTATCTGTGTGAAGCGGGGTTTTCTGCAGTGACAGCAACCAAAACAAAACAACGAAATAAACTGAACATAAGCAACACTCTTCGGGTGTCATTGTCTCCTATTACCCCCAGATGAAACAGTCTCTTTGCAAAGAAACAAGCTCAGGGTTCTCATTGATTTAGCGTTCTAGTGAGTTAAAATGTTAAATCACTTTTTATTCATTTTTTGGTATAACTATATTTTATTTTGAAGGCATGTTTAAATGCAATTAAATTAAAACTATTAAATAAAAACAATCAACGTCCCCCTTTCAGCGGGCCGCGTTAAAATTATCAAACGTTGATCCGGTCCGCGGCTATAAAAAGGTTGGGGAGCACTGCCCTAGATGACCCGCGCTTTGTAAACCGTATGACGCAATGGGCGTTTAAATCCCCTCCCACAAACACATATTGTTTGCCCTTCATGCTCGAAAATAAACTATTCCACTTTTCATTGGACATGCGCACTATGGAGTTCCCATAGCGTTACGGTTTGTTATTGACTGTCGTGTCCTTGAGTCTAATCCTGCACGTGTCCTACCTTCAAATGGCGATATTCAAGAACCCCTAGGGGGCGACAACCTTGAATGCACCTGCAAGATCAGGAGAAAATCCCCCAAAACTGGATTATTCGAACAACAAGAGCCGAGCCCACCTGAATTTGCCTCTGTGGTTTATCTCTGAAGAGGGGAGAAGAAAGGTGTATTGGAATACCTACAAAATCCATACTAAGAACCAAAGAACTGTGCGATGTGTTTGACTGACGATACAATCCCTTAAATCCATACTCTTGCATATCGGTATTGGAACCAGCGACCTTCTGTGTGGCAGATTAGCGCCATGACACTGTACCAGCTAGGCTACAATGGGCAAAACATGGACGCTTAGAAATTTACTATGGTGTAAGAAAAGGATAATAAAGTTTGTTAAAATCACAAAAAGTAAGGTAACGATAACAATGCAAACTTTACGCAGCATATGGGGAACAATACACAGTGAACAGGGGATACATATTTAATAAAGGTTCAGTAACAAAACGTTTTAAAAGTTTATTTTAAAGTAGGGGGGGGGATAAAATTAGTGTTACTAAAGCTCGGCTTTTTTTTTCAATTAAATTATCTGGGAGCTGAAATAAAGCAATAGGTTGCCCGTGATTGGTCCCCTTTCGGTCAAGATAACGGGTAGGATTAGTTAAATGAGGTAGGTAGATATTTTAATTAACGTCGCACTGGAGCAACACAACGGGCTACTGACGACAGTCCGGGATAAATCCCCAAGGGAAAAATCCGAGGACCGTACCACCTAATTTTGAACCACGGACAGATGGCGAAATTACACCTGAGTCCACTGCCTAAATTCCACACCCCGCCAAAGTGAGAATATTTGAGGCCACGGCAGATTCAATGTGTACCAGCCTCCTTTGTACACGACGGTGTTTGTTTGATTACCTAATATGTTACTCTCGGTGGCGTGGATCTTAAATTAACATTGACTGCTTTTTTTTTTTAATCACGAACAAAGACTAAATAACACATTTTTATGTATAGTTCTTCCATTGCATTGTACAGGTCTTCACAACAGTCTCTAATATTATAAAAGGAAGTGTTTGTCTGTCTGTTTGTCCGTGTTTTTTTTGAGGCCGCAAAATCCTGACGATTCTATGGCACTTACAGCAATGAGATTTGGCACACAGGTTGTCCGAATTTTTTGCAATTTTTGGGTAGCGGCGAATTTTAAAATTCAATCTACAAAATTTTTAAATGATTTCAATATTTTTATTCTCTACCTGGTACTTCAAACGCGTTTCAACCGAAGAAAAGAAAAAACACCCGAATCTGAACATTTCTATCCACGTGACCTTCTTTTATATTTTCGCAAGAGATTGTGACGTCACGTAAACTTTCTCTTTCCAAAAAAACACAGATTGGATCTTCTGCCCTTCGCGTTAAAAAAATGAAACAGATTACATTTACGCGAATGAGAGCAAGAAATAAAAAACATATGGACTGGACTTATAAATTTTGTTTTCGTAAAATCGGAATCTCTAAATATAGATTGACAATTTCAACGGATTTGAAAACTGCGGAAAATTTCACTTTAGATTGATACCTGAAATAAGATTTTATTTAAATAAATAATTTTTAAATTGAATAGATCTTCAACTGATTTGAAATCAGAGGAAAATTTTACACCAGATTGATACCTTACACCACGTGCACGGGCAACACCGGACTATCCACGCAGTGGCTAGTACCTAATTTATAAATATGTTTTTATAATTACTCTAACGTACTATTTATCTGCTAACTAACTAAATCTAAAAATAATGCTAAATTTTACAATGGATCTGAAATTGGGGAAAAAAATACTGTAACGCAAACAATTTAAATTTAGCACTTGAGTTTTTGTTTAAGTAGTTTTTCTTTCTAGTCCTTATTACTCATCATTCGGAATCTGTGTCACTATCACTGCTTTTCTAAGCAACTTGATCCTCACTTGCAGAAGTATCGTCATTTTCAGGCGGAATAATATCAGCTGAAAAAGTCTTTCATACCATATAATTTAGTATTTCCTGTTTTCTAAGTTCCATCCATAACAGGTTGGGTCAATGTTTTCCAGAGGTTTGCACGTTTTCACATCCAGAATACAGCATTGCTACAATTGACTTTTTCTTCCAAAGTATATTTTGACGGAGGAAGAAGAGAAGGATCAACAGGCTTAAATTTTGACAACGGTTTACTTGTTAGCAGTGAAGACGTTTTAAAAATACTGTACCTCACTTATGTTACTAAGAGGTACGAAGGATGGTCATACATACCACACGCAAATGTCTTCACACCAATCAGCAATTATTCATCTACGAAGAAGGATTCCACTAATTGAGTTTTTTTATGTGCCAGGCCTTGTATGAGAATGTTAAATGATTTCATTTTACTTAGTCTGTAAAATTCAGTAGTTTAAAATCTGAACCAGTCTAGGCGTAAAAGCCTGGCAGGCCGTCAGCTATTTCATTTCCTATTTCGTTTGCTGATTGAGACGTTAATATATATTCTAGAGTTGTTTGAAGATACATGACATTTAAGCTATAAGTGCGCATTCTTTAAATTCTTCTGGTGATAGACCATTAATACTAAAATATAATTAATCGTTTGCTCGCACAAAAACATTTTTATCTTCATCGTTTTGGGCTGTGTGTTTTATACCAAATTATATTCCTGCTTTATTGTGTTAACAGGCAAGTTCTTTCTCCTCATTTACGCACATGTTGGCGCCTATACACGAGTACTTGTAGCAAGTCTGTTTTACAGCATTATATAACGTCTTATTGCCTAGCAAGTGTCAATATTTGGAAGATCTCCATTCTTTGCATAAAAATTTTGTTAAAGATGTCTTGAACGACTCACTTTGTAGAGCCACTGAAGACTTTTTTGGAGTTTTTTTGTTCAGGTTCATACACTTTTATTTCATTTACTATTGTTTTAGCATTACGAATGTCATCTTCCGTACACTTGATAGGTAGAGTGCCGTAGACATCATACACTAAGTGAATTTCTCTAGCTTTTCTTTTACATATTAATCCCAGAATGTTGTTGGCAATAGCTCCATATTTATTCGGGAATCGAATTGTGTGCAGGATGAACATGGCATCAGAGACTATTGTGTCTACAGTAGCTGGAGTGAACGAATACGATACCTCTTTTGAAGAACTTACAACCAACGTATCAGTTTTGATTTGCATGTTTTATTCAGGGAGCCATCCATTTGTCCAAGAGCTTGGGGAATTGGGGTAAGAGGATTGTCAAAACATCTCTCATGTCAAACTTCTGTTCAGAGGCAAGATTGAGAAATCTTGCAAAAAGATCAGGGTTACATTTAACGTCATGGAGTTTTTTTTATCTGATACATGGACAGTTTTAGAAGCACACAGACGTACAGTTCATAACAAATTTTCTTGGTATTAGTTCAAAATTTCTTGGATCACTAACGTACAACGTCTTAAAGTTTCCAAAGGCCTCTGTAGTTGAAGGTTAGGTTAGGTTATCTTTACTTACTTTATCGTCCACAACATGTCCATTGGATATGTTTCCAAAAGGATCCATTTCTTCAAAAGGATCTGAAAAGATCTTCAAATTATATTACACCTTCAATATCTTTATTGTCTTTTTCGATCCGACTCTTGAAAGTCCTGTTTAGAGTCTCGTTTCCTGGATACGCCGCTCTAACAAACTTGGTACTATTTGCTCCTTAATGATCTAGTTTTCCTCCACATAGCCCTAGCTGAATCAAAGTTTTCCTAAAACTGTAATACCAGTAAATTATTTTGCTGCGTCAGCGTTCACTGTTTGTTCAAGAACCATGTCAACTGGAACTCGACGAAAAGATGTTTCAGACAGACCAACTTGAGAAAGGCTTGTTTTGTACCAAGACACACTGAGTCAATATTTAGGAAGTTCAGATGGTAAAGTCATTCAACGAGCATAGTTAGGTCTACTGGAAGCAAAAAATATAGTAGTCACTTTCTGTATAGCATGTAATCTGACTAACACCTGTGCATCTGTGGGATAGTAAATTCACGCGGCCATTAACAAAGTATGAAACTTAGGATTACAAAATAAAAAACCTTATACCTTCCATTTTAGATTGGAATAGTTAGGATCATCTTGTATTGCGCGCCCCTAATCACTGCTCGGAGGGATGGGCTTGATGAACATTTGCTCTAGAAAATGTTCTTCCTTTATTCAAGCACTTATCTAAATAGCAAGTGATCTCTTCCGTATCATTTATACTTACTACATTAACATTAACTTACTTTCAAGATAATTAATTAGCTGATAAATATTATGTTTGAGTAATTATAAAAACATATATTTCAGGTCCATAGGTACTACTGTAAAGACACGTACAATAGAATAGAAGAAATGTACATAAAAAATTGTTATTTAGTCTTTGTTTGTGATTATAATACATCACAGAGAAGTCAGTGTTAATTAAATATCCCAGGCAAAGAGGGCTGGTCAAGCAGTTCTTGGCTTCAAGAGTAAGACAATAACCGCCATTTACTATCTCGTTATGCATCCATAGCTCATGTTTATGGCATTTTTCAAATCCCCACAATCTTAGCAAATATTTCAGATGTTGACTATTTTTTATTTTCTTAACAGTTTAAAAGTTATTGGGTTTTAAACATTCACGATGAAACAAAAAAACTCGTAAAATGTACGTTAAATGCCAGGCTAAATATCAGTAAAACTATTACACTTACGAGAAATATTGGCATAACATAAAATAATGGTTATTTCATTTCGAGCAATTAAAAAAAGAACAATGCTCTACGACGCTTCGTTGAGGGTTTTTGAAGTTTGTTAAAGTAAAGTGTCAGACGTTGGAGTGGCAACTATATTGATGACGTCGGTTCTCGGCCCCTCACCACTCGTCAACCTTAAGCAAGGCCTTCTTGAAGACAGTAGGTTATGGGTATTCTTAAACCCAAACTCAAGTTTAAGGTAAACTCGGGTAAATAAAATGTGTGTGTTATATCTCTTGGTCTAATTGTATTGCTTTGGTAACGAAAATGCCACAGGGTGGTATTGTCTTAGCACACTCATGAAAATGTATGCTAAGGCCCGATGCACACATCCGGTTTTTCAACGTGCGGCACCGCTGCCGCAACGCAAGTGTGGTCTGAGATACATTAGATCCAATGGAGTAGTGCACACATGCCTCCCTTATTTTCATAATGTAACTAATAGTTGGTTGCATCCAGTATCGTCTATTTTGCTTCAAAATATACTTTTTGTACACCAAGTAAGCGAAATAAACACGTTTTCTTCGATAGAATATTTATCGCAAATGGCACGAAATGAGTATTTGTGTCATTTCACGGTTATGTATGCAAAGTTGGGCTTCGTTGCCGTAGCGGCGACGTACGTTGAAAATAGGATGTGTGCACCTGTCCTGAAGGGGCTGAAATTCCTACCAACTCCATCATTCATGCCTTTTCTTACGGTGACAATTTATCGTGCCTGAGGTCAATGTTGAATCAATGGCGTCTCCACACTACAGAGTTCGTCTTCCCCGTAGATCGTCCGCTGAGCATTCATTCAAGCTTTTTGTTGTCCACCAATCCTATCACTTCATTGTCCTCGAACCCTTTTCGACGAATCGACAGCTTTCCGGTTATTTTCTAGGGAAAGACGAGATATATACCAGTTCCATCAGGTGTGCATCAGTTTCTTGACCACAGTTTCTTCCACTGTTATTCATTTTGCCAGGTTACATTAGAGAAGTGGTTACTGTACTTTTCTGGTGCTTTACTAATATACAAGCAATGGATTGTCCAATGAATATAAAGGCTATGTTTGATGGAATCTACGCTGCTAGTACATCCAGTACTAGTTCGCCGAGAAGAATCGTTTATGGCCCAAGTAAGTTACTTTGCTTTCATTTCGACATTTCCTTGTTTCATGCGGTTGAGTGTTCAGGCAACCATTCTGTTGTAGAATCGTTGCAGTTCGTTCATTTTTATGGATGCGTGTGTACTGTGCATATACATATGTCTGATTTCTCCTACCGCTAGAGAACGGCATTTGCCTTTGGGCAGCAATTGAGTAATCTTACTCTTAAGTAGATTATGTAGCGGTTAAATAACTTTTTTTAAGACTAAAATCCCGATCCAATTATTTATTATTTAGGAATACATAAACAATATCTAGCATTCAAAACTAACTGAACTGGCAAATAATGCCTCGTGAAATAATACGATACTATGTTATACTTTTGTTGCGAATATATAATTATATTGCATATTGTATAAATATATATATTGTCTATATATCTTACATTATATTTATACTTGTATTACGATTATTGTATTATGATGTTGATTCGTCGCTGTAAGTCCTTATTTTATATTACATTTAGAGAATGTTGATGAATCAATCTAATTTATAAATGCTTTTATTTTGAATTGCTATTTGAAGTTGATCATTATAGTTTTATTGCACATGCTGTAAACGCGTCGGTGACCAATGTGGTTCATTTGTTAACTTATTGTTGGTAACTCCGTATTAACATTGAAATCTCATTAATTTAATTTTAGTCTGTTAATTGGCTTTTCTGATTTGTTTATTTGGAAAATTTCTATCCCGTGTTTCCAAATTAAATCTCCGAATGTAGTGTCACTGTTTCATTCGTAATTAGGTCAATTCGTACAAGTAGGCGGTTTGATGTGTAAAAGGTCTGGTGTTTAAGGTGTTAGTCTATAGATCAGAAGGTTCCTGGTTCGAATCGGGGTCAGTGCATGGATGTTTATAAACGCATGGTGTAGAGGCGGCTGGTGCACCATATATCTGTCGTGGCCAGCTCAGCCCTTGTCACCTGACTGTGGTTCAAAATTACGTGGTGTTTGTTGTCCTCGGATCTCTTAGGGAATTGATCCCGGACCGTCGTCAATAGCCCATTGTTTTGCTCTAGTACGACGTTAATTAAAATTATCTTACCCAACCTTAATTATGATGTGTAAAAACGAATCAACATAATTACGATGTAATTTAAATTTCATAAATGCTATTGCTTTCAATTGTTTTTTCTAAGATCATCAATACAGTTATATTATATACGCAAGCACGAAGGTAATTTTTTATGTTTGGTAATAAAACGTATATTTCCAATTTTTGCAAAAGCCGTTGGGAAAGTAGCTTTTATCAAAGACAGTAAAATATATGTTACCGCTAAAGTGAAGTAATCAGTTATTCTACAGAATATTTAGGTAATGAACATATCAACTAGGGAATCCGTTAAAGTGCCGAAAATTGTTTCATTTCTCAAATTATCTTATCTTACAAAAATAAATTTGTCAAAAATTTCAAATGTACTCCATGAAAAGAGATTCAACCCATTTGAAAAATGTTGCTATCAAAATAAACTCCATGCATTTTTCTAGGGAATGAACTAGTATCAATTTTAAATTTTACAAGTGATCAAAAAAAGGGATTCAAGATTTTTGATAGTTTTGCAGGCCTATTTCTTAAATAAATGGCCATATTTAAAAAAAAAATCAACTCAGCATAATTGTTCAAGTTATTCCCTTGACAACATTATAAAAGACAAGTCCTCAAAAGTTTTACGAGAATGCATCTAACTTTTTGTGTTATAACATTTGAAATGAAGAAATAATGCATAAATATTAATTTAGAGCACCGTTTCCGAAACTGTGGGCCGCGACAAGATCTTAAATGTATAAGTATCTTTCCACAATTTGCAAAAATGTGATATGGGCTGAAAATCTTCATCAAGCCACATGGTAGCAACACGATAAAAAAATAGCGTAATACCCAAACTCCTGTCGAATGTCAGGAAATGAAGAAACAAAGCAGGTGTCTTTTTAACGTGCTGATGACGTAATACAGGCTTTTTGCTCATGATGCATCTGTCAATTCGCTTGTTGATCCAATCTGAGGCTTTGCCTCCTACGATTCGTTTCCATGTAGTACTTCAAACCCACCCGACCTAATCAGAAACTTTTTTCGCTATGAACGTTATGCAGTTAGTCCAAATACAACATGGACTTACTGTATGCAGTTAGTCCAAATACAACATGGACTTACTGCATCATTCACAGGAAAGCATTGGTATCAAAATCTATTCCAGATGATTTAAAAAAATGTTTTGAACAACTCTGTTAAAATAGTGAATTTAATCAAATCAAGACCGTTACAATCGCGCTTGTTTGAAAAGCTTGAGAAGAGATGGGGCGAAACCACAAATCACTTCTTCTGCATACTGTACTGGGTAATATATCCAATTTCAACTGTATACCAAAATCCAGTTTTGACCACAGGTTCTATCGGAATAAGCGGAATTCTCAATCGGTATAGGATAGAAATACGGACATACCTTTATATATGGTGAAAGACAAGGTGAAGTGAGGAATCTAGAGGTTCCTTCCTTCTGGAATCTACGTTTCGTATGTTGGAGTAAGCTAAAAAAAAGGCAGCCTGGTTGTGGTTAATTTTTAACTTCGTTTATTTTTAATTCGATTCGTCGATGGTACAGCTCTTAATTGTAGGTGTGCCATGTCGTGATTTCCATTCGTGATTTTTGAAAATAAGCAGCCACAATGGAAAAAAGCCCCCGTCTGGTGAAATTTAATGGAAGCTTCTGAGCCAAACGCCTTCTTACTCCCGGTAAGAAAATCCAATAAGCAGAACATAGATTAAAAATTTGGACCAGATTTAAAAAAAAAAAAACAGATAAATGGTCTTCGATAAGGGACGAGGAGGGGGGTGTCAGAGTTAACTATAGGAGAACATGGACGCAAAAATGCATTGAAAAATCAGTGACAACTTAACAGAACAGTTTCGGAACATAAGTGGATATGCTATGTAAACAAACTAGTAAGTCAAAGGAATAGCGGGGATGAATGAATGAAAAGGTGAAGGGTGAAAGGTTCCGCATCACTAGGCTCCGTATCCTTCGGGAGTTCCCGAGAGGAAAACGGACACCAAGGAATGAGGGTTAGTGTGTAGGGGGGGAAGGGGTAACCAACTGCTTTTAGAAAAATTCTCGTGGGTCCTCGTAGTAGGTGACAATGGCCACGGAGGGATATCATGTTAGATTGCATAATATTTGGGTGGTTACCGTTAGGAGAAATAGCGGAATTGAGAATTGCTCTCGGTCTTCTGTAGTTGGATATTAGACTATGGTCATATGTGGGGATTTGCGCTATTGCTGAGTTGTCAATATGGATGAGGGATTTATAGAAATTTTTACTGATTTTGCCAAAGAATAATTAAAGATCGAGGATTCCGATTTCTTCCAGGATTTTTGCATTTTTGTAGAACCATGGGCTATTAGTGACGATTCTCAAGGTGGAATTTTGGAGAGCTTCTAATTAATTCATATGGGTTTTAGCAGCATATCCCCAAACCTGGATTACTGATCTGAGCATTGAAGTGTATCTGAGCAACTTGTTTTTAATGGACAATACAGAGTTCATTGCGATTAGGGGATAAACTATACTTCTTGCTGCAAGGAATTTGGCTCGAAGGATGGATATATGATTATTCCAAGTTAATTTTTTGTCCAACTTGATACCTAGGTAAGTACTATTATGGGTACAAAGGATGGTTTGGTCAAATAGTTTAACAGAGGAGGAATATTTGTTTTCTTAGTGAACAGGATTGCTTGCCATTTGTCCAAATTAATTTGGACCTTCCAGTTAACAGGCCAGGACTCGAGGGATTGAAGGTATCTTGTGAGTGTATTAGTGATATTGGGTAGAATAATACTTTGTGCTAGTAGAATTCAGTGTTATCTACAAACATGCAGAGTAGTGAGGTATTATCACGGGTAATGTCGTTCACATTAAGGTTAAATAAATTGGGTCCAAGGATGGACCCTGGTGGTGTACCTGCCTGAATATCACGTTTGGTTGATAGAGTTTTATTTATGCGAACGACGAAATGCCTACTTGTAAGGTAGGAATGAATGAGATGTGTGAGTGAGGCAGGGAAGTCATATATCAAAGGCCTTTGTTATATCAAGAAGTACTGCTCCAGTGCTTTTGCTGGTTCAAGAGCCATGGATTATGAATTCAGGGAGTCGGAGAAGTTGGTGGGTTGCTGACAGCTGTTTTCTAAAGCCAAACTGTTGCGGTATGTAGATGTTGGCTTTCTGTAAATAATCTTACAGTCTAAGATTGATTATGTACTCAGCTGTTTAGCTGAGTACGGTGAGGAAACTAATCGGTCTATAGCTATCAGGTTTATCACATGGTTTGTTTGGCTTTATGATTAGGACAACAACAGCTGTCTTCCATGAAGAGCGGAAAAGTCTTAGTGACAAAATGGAGTTGATGAGAGCAGTGATTTGGAAGATAGTTTTAGTTGGAAGTTTTTGCAACATTACATTGGAGATTGCATCTTTTCCAGGGCTTTTCTTCTTCTTGATATTACCGATATAGCAAAGAAAGTCGTTTCAGAAGGTTTGGCAGGCTCAATTTGGTCAGTGGGAGTAGAATTAAGGAAATTACTTAGTGATGCATCTACTTTATGAACAATATGTGGATTGGATATGTGGTTTTCACGGAACTAAAGCTCAAGGCTGTTGCCCATTATTTCGTCCTTTTCAGTATCCGTTTATGCAATACCAGCAGACCCTTTAAACGGCGGAATATTGTGAAGATTTCTTAAATTTTTTAAGCGCTATTCAGATTGACCCATCCTTATGAGAAAGAAGAGGTGATGTAATGATTCCAGTTTTGCTGTGTGTGTTCTTGGATTGAGTCCTTAAACTTTTGTTGGGCCCTGTTCATTAGGGTTTTGTCAGCTGCTGTTCTGGTTCGTTTTACGAGCTCTTTTTTAAATTTTAATGAGCTCTCTAAAGTGGTTTGGGAGGTAGCTACCAGGAGTGCCGTGTACGGTTTTCCCGGTCACTAGAAAAGCACTGTTAATATTTTTGGTGAGTTCGTCTGTGATGGAGTTAAGCTTCTCTTCTGTAGTGGCTGTGAAGTCAGTGTATGGAAGGTCATTTAGAGCTTGGGTGAATTTTACCCAGTTAGATTTAAAGACTCCAGTGGTATCATGTACGGCTGTATTTGTGTCAAAAATCATTATGACGGGATTATGGTCACTTGACATTTCTGATAGTGCGTCGACAATGTGTCTATAGAGGAATCCCCTGATCAATGCCCAATCAATGACATTAGCACTGTTATAACCGTACCTCGTGGGCATGTCTGATGCAGCAATTTTCAATCCTGCGTTGGACTCAAAGGAGTGAAGCTGTCTTCCTTGTTGGTTACTATTTCTGCAGTTCCAATGTCTGTGTTTAGCATTCATGTCACCAACAGTGTTAATTGAAGGGTTAAGAGTGAGCAGGGGCTCAATATCCCATGTGAAGGTGGGTGGAGATCGGTTTTTAATGGAACAGGAGACGAGTGTAAGTTGGTTGAGATTGTGAAGTTTAATTGTAATTGCAATGGCTTCAATTAAGTGCAGTCTAGGTGTTGTTAATTGATGATGTGAGATGGCCCTCTTGACAAAACTACCAGTACCGCCACCGCGGCCAATGGTTCTAGAGGTACTGTAAAATTCATAATTTGGCAGCGAGACCTTTTGACCAATTTTAAGGAAAGTTTCCTGAATTAGGATAACATCGGGTTTGTGCTCATATACAAAGTCCCGCAACTCGTGAATACGGAATGATGGACTGGGCATTCCAGTAACACAGTTTCAGACCAGTTGTATTCATCATTAAGTAGTTGGTTTATTATTTAATTGATTAACTAATATAAATGGTTTATCCCCATGGGTGGTACAGTTTCTTAATTTTTATTATAATTCGGGTATTTTTATACCTTTAAAGATTTCTTTGATTTCATTGTAGAGATCCAGAATCGATTTAAGATCATCTAAATTATGATGAGCAGGACTGGTCTGGACTGTGGGTTGCTCAGAAGTCAGAGAAGATGGGGCTACCTCAGTGTGTGACGGTTAATTTTTGGGGTTGTTAAAACCTGGCACACGTTGAGAATGTGAAATTCCCGGTTGAACTTTATTTTGTGCAAAGGGTCGGGATTTGGGATATCTTGAGCATCATCTATAGTTGGCATTGTGATTTTCGTCACAATTTGCACAAACTGGCCCATTGATGCGGTTTTTGCAATAGCTGGACTTATGTCCCTCTCCGCATATAATGCAACGAGGTTGCATTTTCCAGCCATCAATACTATGGTTAAAGTGTTGGCAGTTAAAACACTGAGGTACCCCTCGCTTAATAATAAATTTAGTCACTTCCACAAACAATGACATGAAGTGCGTGAGTTGATAAATTTCCTGGGATTTTTCTCCAAGCGTAAGGTGAATTTGGAAGATGAGCAGGGCTTTCGTTTTCGATTTTTTGAGTTGGTTGACTTTGTGATGGGAAAACCAAGTGACAGTAAGTCGGTTTGGATTATTCTACAAGTGGTTGTTGGTTAAAGACCTTAAATAACCACTTTAAAGGGGTTTTTTTTCTTTTCTTTTTGGAGTGCGATAAAAACTGTGCATTTTATTTTCGTCCATGTGTCTGGTTAATTCTCTATGCTGGTCAGCATTATTAACACCTGGAGCTTTAAGAATTCGCCTGCTAGTTTTCCAACGACCAGGAAACCAAGTTCCCTGTTAAGCCGTTGGATTACTATGATGTAGTCCTCTATGAGGGTGACCATAACAGGGGGAGGGGTCTTAGATTCTGATTGACCTCGTTATCATCGTCAACGTCAATATCTAAGGTATCGAATTGATTACTAGTGTTAACTAGTCGAACTGTTGTCATTTTGCGACAAATTGTCCGGACATGGGACACCATCCTCGGTTATTGAGTTAGCAACAGAATTATTTAGATTTTTAGCCGGCAGGGAATTAGAATTAATTGCTCGCTTCCTAAAGCTAGTTGGCTTAGGGCCTTCAACAATCTTAATTCTATAGCTGCATTCCTATGTTCTAAAACTAGTCTATTAATGAATTGTCACTGACCTTTCAATTCCATAAGTTCTCATTCCGACGAGGTAATACATTGGTGAGCAGTGGTCCTCCGTCTCTTCTCTGAGCTGGCGTTTTTCTATCGTTCTCCCGGTCCAAATTCTGGGAGCTTCCCCCGACAGGAGCCTCCCCCGACCTCACCAGGGGGTCAATTCTTCTATTGGTCGAGTGACATCGCGCGACTTCAGACCTCAACCCCATTGGGTGAAGGGAAAAAACGCACTCGTCCGAATTTTTCGGAATCGAGGTGTGAAGAACTTGGTTTCTCCTCAAGTTCAGGGATTTGTTAGGGGACTTGGCATTGAAACAAATAGCTTGCAGGTTGTGTTTCCCTGCTCTTAGGGCAAAACAATATTTGATGTGATTGTCATGTTACACATAAGGAAGTACGTTGGCTTTCAATAGGAAAAGTGCTAACAAGATTGTTGGAACTCTGTGAAGAAATCGCAATATTTTTGAGCGATAGAAACGAATTAGAAAAAATCGTTGCGTAACATGAAATTTGTTTCGAAGCTCACGTATTTAGCAGACATATTCACCAAACTTAATGAATTAAATTTATAGTTACAAGGCATCGGAGGTACAGATATATTTGTCAAAATTTGAGGATTCATCAAAAAACTGGTTTTTATGGAAAAACAACATTGAAGACCACAAATATGAGAGTTTTGAAACATTTCAAACATTTATAATCGAAAATAATGTGGAGGATTCTGATGGCATAATTACCGAGATCTCAAAACATGTGAATGCTTTGAAAGAAAATTTTAACTATCACTAGGTCAAATTTTTTGTTGCAGTTAAAATGGGAAAAGTTGCATTTATCATTCCCTAAAGTTGCATTTATGGAAATAAAGTTGCATTTATTTTTGATACACTAAATTCTAAAATAAATTATTCGTAAAAAATGAAAAATTTTAGTCGTGGACAACAGTATTATAATACATAATGAAATACAGAAGAACGTTGAATGGCCGATCCTTGGCCAGAAATTTCTTTAACATTAAAAACTGCACCAACTGCAGTCCTATAATGTGCTGTGTCGGATAGTAGAAGCTCAAAATCCTTTCGCTCAACATTCAGAGATTTTAAAACGTCATCTACAAGGCGAACAACATATTGATGATCGACACTCACCTCGCAAACTCTGCAGTCGATTACGCAAGTTTCCTCTGGATTATCAAGAGTGCCAATCAATGTGTTAAAGTACATCTTGCCATTTATTTCACTTTCGTCTTAGGGCGAACACCTTCTTACCATGAACTTGTTTGATCAGCAATACTGCCGCGTTCGCAAGATCAGACACACGTGATCGAAGGGTTGATTAAGCGAGTAAAAAAGGAAATAGTAATTTGATTATTAATTAATTTTAAGCTATATTTTAAAAAGTTGCATTTATGCAGAAAGTTGCACTAATGTTGCGGTTATAACTCACTTACTATACACCCCATATAGGAGGAATTTAGGTTTTAGTACTTTACATGCAGCGTAGAACGCGTGAAAAAAAGTTGCATTTGTTACAAAAAGTTGCCCTAGTTATCATTTTACTGAAGAAATGAAACACTGCCAAGAGAAAAACTGGATTGCGCATCTCTTCCAGTGGTACATTAATACTGGCTTATCGTCGAAAGTTGATGAAGAACTTATCGACTTATCCAAAAATACATTACTAAAACTGAATTTTAACTGCAGTAAATTAACACCAGTTCTGGTTATCTGCCCAAAAAACTTTACCACTTCTTTCTACTAAAGCTTTGTGAAGATATTATTCCCTTTTACATCTTCATACCTGTGTGAAGTTGAATTTTCGGCAATGATGGGAATTAAAACCAAGTATCGAAACAAATTGCAACTGTCGAACTCCTTGCGTCTGAAAATAAATCGAATTGTCCTGGATTTCATCATCTGGATCCATCATCAACAGCAATCGAAAACAAGTGAAACCTTCACACAGGCCTTGTTAGAAATATGTTTGTAAAATTGCTATCTTTGTAAAATCGTAATAGATTCGGTTTCTAAAAAATGAGTCGCAATGTTTAAAAGTTTGGGAATCCCTCTTTTAGAGTAAAAAATAGTTTGAAGTGTATCATTTGCTCGCTCTTACTTTTACTGTTTGTGTAAACAATTTTGTTCTTCACTTCTTTAAAATGTTCACAACATTTCCAAAAGAGAAACCATTTAAACATTTAAGACAACTTTCTAAAATTATATTTGCAAAAAAAATTAAAAATAAAATTTGGGCATGTTTTTGGTCTATTAAGGGTTATTTCTGATGTTTTCCATACTTACTTCCGGTTTTCTCCATGGAAGTAGGAAATATAAGGAAGTGCCCTAGCAAGGTTTCGCTACCGGTGTAACTGAAGCCGACATTTCCATGGTTTTAACGCACTAACATGGCGTCCGCGCATGCGCTATTAAAAAATTTTTAGAAGTCTTTTTTTCGTATTAAGATGTGTTCATTCATTTTGCAACTGAACGATGATAAATAAATAAAATATTACACTAATTTTGAAAATATTTTGTTTTTTAAATAAGTTAAGTATGATATATAAATAATTTACTATAATTTTCCCGTTTGCTTTTAAATTTTGTCTGACCACACAAATTTACTTATAGAAAGGATATTTTTTCTTATGAATACTTTCTAAAATTGTAATACATGCAAATACTGTAAAACCTAGGACTACAAGCATAAATTGTAGGAGCTCATAATCTTAAACATTGGCTCAAGAGGTGCTGTTTTGAAAAACTTAGTACAGTTACAATGTTTTAAATATTTGCTTGTCTTCTAAAACACTCATTAACAAGTTGCTCACAGTCCAAGGTTTCAATAGCATTCACGTAGTTACTTAGTTGATCAACGCAAAATAACTTAACTAACAGAAAAATGCGTTTTAGAAAGCCAAAAGTAATGTTTATAATTCGAATTTTATAACTGTTAACTAAAGCAGTTTCATTCTAAATCATGTAACATGATGTAATATTTTCTCCCATGTACTAAAAATATCGTTTACTACTGTTTATTTGACTGTAATACTTTTTCATTAAATAAAAGTTAAACTTTCCTAAAAAGCAGTTTATAATTCTTATTACAACTGGGAGGTTAAAAAAAAATCAAAATCATATAATGCTGTTAATTAATGAATCGATTTATTAATCCCTTTGGATAAATCAGTCAACTTTTTAAATATTTATAAATACGTCTAATTTTGAATATAATGCCGTTTGCACACTGAGAAGTCACAGGTCAAAAAGCTATCAGCCTAAATATACATCAAATTAAACTTGACTATGAAACGATATTCCAGGGATTTTCCCTATATTTCGGTTTGTACGCCAGTAGGCGACACAAGATGTCATATCCAAATCAAAACTAAGAATATTGTGCTAATAATTTGGTTGTTGTTGTTGTGTGGGCCATATATGGCCCAATTGGGGGTTCCATTGCCCCGGAGGGTTGGACTTCTTCATACATGACACATCCGTTTTACAGGAAGGTCCCTTTAACACATCCATTCACTCACACATATCGTAATTTAGATCCCAATCAGAGGCCGATAACCCTCTGATCAGGTACCCCCAGAGGTATTGATTTGGTATGGGAACATGGGGGACTTTGTGACCACGACCTATTTAACGTGCCCCAGCCACCATTAGCGAACACGACGGTCTTTAGCAATAATTTGGTTAAAATCGTCAATTATAAATGGTATAGCCACGTTGATTAACATGCACGAGCATAATGTTTTTAACGCACCAAGATAGCGCCGTTGTTACGGTTTTGTCTTCAACAGTTCAGAGTAAAGGCACTTCTATTATCTTTCCTACTTCCATGGTTTTCTCTCGCCTTGATTAAAATCTAAATACCTATGCTACTAATTAACTAAAAAAAATCCAATATATTTTGTTAAGTCAAATAAATACTATATCAGAACCAAAACGTTTTTTTTGGAATTTTTGGTCAAAAATGATATTTTTATAATGTTTGGATATTTTAATACTGTTAATTCAGAGCACAAAATTTCCACTCGCCATTGGCACCGAAATCTTTTCTTGGGCGAATGAAAATTCTGTCAAATTATCGATAGATTTTTATTAGCTTCAAGACTCTAAGGTAATAATCTAACTGCCCCACTCTCAGAAATCGGACGCGCCGGCCTTCACAAAAGAACCGAGTGTATTATACCACGTGGTCAAGTAAAAAAGCCCCCCTCCTGCCGATGGGAATTCGGCGTGACGTCACAATCTCTTGCAAAAAATATAAATATTTGATCAAAAAATTATTTATTCAAATAAAATCAAATGTATAAGGTATATAACTGTGGTGTCAAACTTTCCGCAGATTTCAAATCCGTTGAAATTTTCAATCCATCTTTAACGAACCCGATTTTACAAAAAAGAACTAACCAATGCGAGACAAAATTTTTTTATTTTTTTTGCTTCAATTCGTTAAAGTTTTAAGAGTTCAAGAAATGCAATATGCTTATTTTTTTAACACGAAGCTTGACTTGACCTCACACTCTCTTGCAAAAATATAAAATACATTAAATTTAAAAATTTTATTTATTAAAGAAAATCATGTTTTTAGGTATCGATCTAATGTGAAATTTTCCGCAGATATTAAATCCGTTGAAATATTTACTCTTATCTTTAACGGTAATATTAACGTAACAAATAACGTAAAAAATGTAAATTAAAACGTAATATTAACGTAAAAAATTACGTTGTATATTTACTCTTTTTGATTTGACGCCACACTCTATTGCAAAAATATAAAATGTATACATTTAAAAAATTTTATTTATTAAAGACTAGCCACTGCGTGGCTAGCACGGCGTTGCCCGTGCTGTACTTTGTAGGGTGTGTCTATTGGGAACGTTTGTAAACCACCGGTGTTTGCTACACATTCCCATTTGGTTTGCTCCGCAAACCAACACCACGGACAACGGCGTGATGGCCTCGTTATTGTGAAATTGGAATTGCGAAGAGAGTGAATGGGTGTGACGTCACAATTACTTGGAGGGTGGGGTGCCAGCTGAGGTGTTATGTTATGATATGACCGTGGTTGTCCACGTATATTTCCCTTATTGGATTTAACTACGACTCTAGTTAATAGGTAGTTGTAGTGCTTGAGAACGTTAATTAAAAATTACCCAATTTTCTCGGATACTTTCCTTAGGCGATTGATCCCGGACCGTAGTCAAAAGCCCGTTGAGTTGGTATTGTACGACGTTAATTAAAAATTGCCTCGGATCTTTTACTTAGGGATTGATACCGGACCGTTGTAAATAGCACGTTGAGTTGCTATAGTACGACGATAATAAAAAATTACCTCGGATGTCTCAATTAGGGAATTGATACCAGACCCTCGTTAATAGGCAATTGTGTTGCTTTTGTGTAATGTTAATTAAAAATTACAAATTTCTTCAAATTTAAAATTGGTTGAAATTTGTAATAAAAACTTGCACAGTTTGTGTTTATTGTTGTATTATTTTTAAAATCGAACTTATACACATGCATATATTACTACAATGGCAAAAATTGTATTTTCTAAGATTAAAAAAGAGATTTAAGTTTTTGAATTTGGCAGTTGAGAAATCCGTTGAAATATTTACTCTTATCTTTAACGGTAATATTAACGTAACAAATAACGTAAGAAAACGTAAATTAAAACGTAATATTAACGTAAAAAATAACGTTGTATATTCCCTCTTTTTGATTTGACGCCACACTCTCTTGCAAAAATATAAAATACTAAGGGGCTCCGCCCCCTGCTCGCTTACGCTCGCCAAACCCCTGGGATTGATACGCAATCCCATTTGGTTTGCTTCGCAAACCAACACTCCTTTTACATATGGCATTTGGTTTGCTTCGCAAACCAACATTCCTTTCGCAGAGTGAAACTATCTGAATAATTTGTATTATCCTGATTTCACTTTACGGTCCATGACGTCACAGCGACGGCTTCACTCCCTGCTCGCTTACGCTCGCCGACCCCTGGGGATTGCTACGCAATCCTGTTTGGTTTGCTTCGCAAACCAATACCTCTTACGCAAGTGATTTCACTCTTTTTTATTTAACACTTAATGCACCCTAAACTAAAGGCCGCATGAGAAAAATAATTTCTGCATGTTGTTCCCTGTACAATTTTAAGTAAACCCTGTTAATCTCCAAACTTTACGATGTGTACTTTGTACTTTCTCGGTAAACTGTCTGAGAACAGAGGGAAAAAAGCGAGCCTTTTTCCTCGCCAAATAAAAAGAAATCGTTTTTATGGCAATTGTTGCTACGATAAATTTGATATCTGGCAAACCCGGGAGTCAAAAATACAACCCTGCGCGAATACAATGCTCCGTGAATTTGCTCAGCGAAATAAAAAATACGAAATTTGTGTCGCCAACTTTTGATTGCATCGAATTTATTTATGAACCAATTTTAAAAATAATGGTACCGTAAGAAAGAGTATAGTCTGAGGTATACTGCGCTATTTTCAAAATAAAAAACTAATAGTAATACGATATAGATATGACAGTTTTAGTTAACGGTTGTAACAAAAAGTAGCGAAAATATCCAAAGATTCCGAATTTTGTATGACCAACTTTTGATCGCAACCAATTTAATTATTAACTGATTTCAAAAATAGTGGTACCGTAAGAAAGAGTACATTCTGAGGTATACTGCGATATTTTAAAAATTAAAAACTAATAGAAATAAAATATAGATACGGCAGTTTTAAAAAAAAGTAACAAAAATGTCCTGATTTTTCCCGAATTTCAAAAAAATATTATCAAGAACCAAATTGAAATTTCAAAAAAAAAACTCGACGAGCTGCAAAAATTTGCGTTGAGAGGTACTCTTTAAAAAACTCACGGCTGAAGACTGAAAATTTGTACGTGTTTTGCTCACTCGCGGAAGAAATTTCGCTTCTTCAATTTTGACACTTAATAAACCCTAAACTAATAGCCGCATCGGAACAAAAATCTTAATAATTGTCCAGGAAATACGATGAAGAACAAATCGTGTTAATTTCATGTTTTTCCGATCAGTACTTTCTCGGGAAATCGTTTAAGAATCGAGCTAAACAACACAGTTTTCAATCCTGCGGTGGCGGCGGTAACTTTTTTTTAATATAGGGAGATATACAATTTAAAAATTTTATTTGCTAAAGAAAATCATATTTTTAGGTATTGATCTAATGTGAAATTTTCCGCAGATATAAATCCGTTGAGATATTTACTCTTATCTAAAAAACGTAAATTAAAACGTAATATTAACGTAAAAAATAACGTTGTATATTTACTCTTTTTGATTTGAATCCACACTCTCTTGCAAAAATATAAAATATATACAATTTAAAAATTTTATTTATTAAAGAAAATCATATTTTTATGTATCGATCTAATGTGAAATTTTCCGCAGATATCAAATCCCTTTGAACTATTTACTCTTGTCTTTAACGGTCTAGGAGAAAGAAAAAAATAATTACATAACTCAAATTAAAAGTTTGTTTGTTTTTATCTTTAGTAAAATCATTCCTCCGCGTTACAAGAATCTCGCTCCAGTTATATCTAGCCGTAATCAAAAGGTTAATTGAGTTTTCCTTCCCAATGTGTTTATTACACAGTGGCTTCTGTTTACGCGGTTTCAAGGTCCGATTCCTGTGAAAGGGGTCCTTATTCCCCTGGTGCATCATATAATCGAAACGTTTCCATTTTTCTTCCAGGTGAATGCTATTGCGATGGAGAGTGTCGTCAGGCCCTGCTTGGCAGATGGAATAGTTGGCACGGACTATGGAATGCCACCCCCATCACTTTGGGAGCTGGGATCTTAGAGAAGTGTTTCTCCCTACCCCTGTTGGCCGCTTGGGACCCCCACTCCAAAGAGGGTGCAGAAATTCTCGTCAGCCTTCTTGCAACATACGGTAGCCAAAAATTTGTCAGCAATCGGTGAGTACATCGGGCCTATTAGTACAGTGAGTCCCCTTGTGGGTCGCTGTTCACTATTCCCAAACAAACACAGAATTTTATTATCACTGAATAAACGAAGATAGTACACTGTGGCTTCGAGGAAAAGGTAGATGGCCATGTCCATGAGAAAGTCAATTGATAAAAATGTTGTTAGTAAAGTGTTGCCACATGGACATTACTGTACGATGAACACCATAAGTAATTTTTTCAGCGAACTCTTAACTGCAGCTATGGTTTCCGGCTGCAAGCAATAAACGGCGAACACAACCTTTAGACTACGTTCGTACAGCAGTTGTACCTTGAAAGTTAAACGAATCGCGGCAGGAAATAATATAGACTATGGCTGGTAGTATAGCAGCTGTACCTTGAAAGTTAAAAGAATCGCGCCAAAAGAATTTAGATTAGGGCCGGTACAGCACCCCTTGAAACTGTAAAACTATGTTGTGTTTTGGTGTTCTAACGGCACGATTAGGTCCCCCCCCCTCCGGGCATCCCATTTGAAGTTATTTTTTCCGTAGAAATATTGTTCTTGTGAAGACGCACTTGAAATGTCTTCATCATCTGCATTAAATTTCCGAAACTGTTTCGTGTTCGCTTTCAATAATATTATCCGAAATTTCACTGTCCCAGTACTCTATTTCCGACCAATTATCAACAATATCCTGAATTCCTTTTTGTGTAAGATACACAGGTCGTTTTTTAGTAAAGTTCGTTGCCATTTTAGGTTCTCTGCCGAAATTCCCTACTCCAACTTAGACACGATTTGGCAAAAACAAAAACAGTAACGCAAATGCTGTGCAGGGGTCTAAGAGACCACGCGGGAAATGCAAATAGTGTAAAATACGAAATAGATTATATATGTATGGTGGATAGCTCGAGACATTCCCTTATCCCCGAATGTCCTCCGTAAGGTGGACTATACAGCAGAAAGCCACACAGGTGAAACTGTTTCAGCCTACGGTGTCCAATCCAATCGTCATCATCTGACCGTGGTTGAAAATTACGTGGGAATTTCCTCGGATCTTTCCCTTCAGGATTGATCCCGGACCGTTGCCAATAGCCCGTTATGTTGCTCCTGTTTGGGAGGCTAATTAAAATGCTATACCATACCGGATGCCAATCCGTTCCTCTTCCGACTTCAACCGCGGTCCCAGGTTCAAGATCGTAATTTGACCGTGGTTCAAATTACGTGATGTTGTCCTCGGATATTTGGGGATTGGTCCCGGACCGTCGACTATAGCCCGTTGCGTTGCTCTAGTACAACATTAATTAAAATTACCTTACATAGGTCAAGATGGTCCACCGGGAATATGTACAAAAAAGGATTTACTTGAATCAATGAAAAAATGAATTACTTGGTGTAAAAAAAAGTATATTTCGTAACAAAATAGACGTTACTGGATACAATCATTAATTAATTATTATTTATATTCTATTAAAAATGAAAACAAGGTACTTCAGAACGTAAAGCGTTTGCGGCGAGCTGCGGTACAAATTGCACGCAAATTGGACGTGCGTCGCGGCAGCGGCGCCGGAGGCATGTGTGTACTGCTCTATAGGATCTAATGTATCTCAGACCGCACTTGCGTTGCGGCAGTGGAGCCGCACGTTGAAAAACCGGATGCGTGCACCTGGCATAAAAGCATACAACAATGGGTTTTGGTATAGCTTCCGCAAGGTTTTCTACTTATGTAGCCGCAAAAAGACTGCAGAGGATTTCTTATTGTGAAGTAACATTCTTGTATTTTGCAGGTTCCTTAGGGGCAGCTCCAAATACTGGGGAGGAGTGGTTTGCCACTTCAAGGATAAATCTGAAGTGTGCAAAGCCATCTCCAACTTAGCAAAGGAACACCCACAGTACAGGGGGCTGTCCGTGGAGACTGTTGTCCGAATGCTGGCAGAGGTGGAACCGTATGTTTCAAACTCCGATAACACCAAAATTATCATCAAGTGTATCGGGAGGATCAGGAGAAACATGACGGACAGGAGGATTCTGATGCTAGAGAATTCCTTGAGAAGACTCGGTGCTGCATTCTCCTTCCCGATTGCACTCACGCAGAATCATCCTGTCATTCGAGGGGTGTACTACAAGGCCATTTTCAAGCACTTCACGCATGCGTTCTGTGCTGATCTATACTTGGACGGTAAGTGAAACTGGGAAGATCAGTTAAAAATCGTAATTCTTCAGTTGCACTATCTTCACATATAAAACTGCTCTATGATTACCTGTTCCAAACTGTCCCCAGTGAATGGATAATTTGTTTTTCCTACTTGGTTCAGTTTTCTTAATTATATAGCCTTCATTCTATTCCCTTGGGGGCAGTTTTGTCTTGGTATTATCTCGTTAAAGATCTGACCAATTTTGCTAAGGACGAGATCGTCCTTCCGAAATGTTGGGTCAAGGAAAACTGTTTGTAATGTATTAAAATGTTCAAGCATGCGTTCTGCGCCGATCTATACTTGGACGGTAAGTGAAACTGGGAGGATCAGTTAAAAATCGTAACCCTTCAGTTGCACTATCTTCGCATATAAAACTTCTCTATGATTACCTGTTCCAAACTGTATCATAAGAATTTACAAGGCAGTTGTTCGATCGAAACTTGATTATGGGAGCGTAATATATGTATCTGCTACTAAGTCTGTTCTCCAAGCTCTGGATACTATTCATCACCAAGGCCTACGATTGTCTCTCGGTGCTTTTCGCACTTCTCCAGTCCAGAGTTTATATATAATGACAGGCGAGCCGGGTTTAAGACTTCGACGTGAGAAACTTACTTTAAAATACTATTTTAAGATTAAAGCCAACCCTTTTCATCCATTGCATAATAGAGTAACTAACCCTAAATATGGAAGTCATTACTCATTAAAACCTTCATTCATACCATCATTTGGTTTTAGAGTTCGAACTATAATGAATTCTTTAAATGTTGACGATCTGGGAATATTTCCTAGAGAAAACGAACCTCCACCTTGGAATGATAGAAATTTACTTACCATGAATGATTTTTGTCATTTTAACAAATCATCAACCCCTGATACCATATATTTACAATTATTTCATTCCCATAGAAACAAATATTCATCTTTTAAAACAGTTTTTACTGATGGATCTAAGAACGGGACAAATGTTGGAGCCGCGGCTGTTTTCGAGCATACAACCATTGCCAGAAAATTGCATGGTTGCTGCAGCGTCTTTACTTCAGAAATCTACGCAATAATTTTAGCTTTAAAAACAATCTCTAAAGACACGAATAAAAACTGGATCTTGTATACCGATTCTAAAAGTAGCATCGAAGCCCTATTAAATTATACACATAAAAGTCATCCTTTGGTTTTAAATGCAATAAATTTGGTCATAACATTAACAGAAAAGGACTTTCAGATATTCTTTTGTTGGATCCCTGGGCATGTAGGAATCCGGGGCAATGAGAAAGCTGATTTGGCAGCCAAAAACGCAACATCAATTATGAACACTAATGTCCCGATTGACGACATTGATAGAGTTTTAGCCCATGCCATAAATTCATCCTGGCAATCCACATGGAATTTAGAAAATCATAACAAACTTCATGATATTCAACCATCTATAATGGGATTCGGCAAAACAAACTTAAATAGAAATCATCACGTAAAACTAACAAGGCTCCGAATTGGACACTCCTTTTTTACCCATAGACATTTACTGCTGGGAGAACCTGCTCCTTCATGCTCATCATGCAATAGTATTTTTTCCATAAAGCACATCTTGACAGAATGCCCTAATTTTAATTATCATAGACAAAACAGATTTAGTAGCTCCTTTATTAGCTTAACAGACTTTTTGATGGACCCATATCATAAGAATTTATTTTTATTCCTTGCTGACATTGGTTTCTTAAACTATATTTAATTTTCATATCGACCATAGCTCAGTCACAATTGTACTGAATTTTATTACATGGATTTTTAACTCTTTCTGATTAAAAACTAAAAACGAACTATTTATTGTTTGGCGCAGCATGGCCAAATCTGACCCTTGTGCCATAAAAACCCAACCAACCAACCAAACTGTCCCCAGTGAATGGATAATTTGTTTTTCCTACTTGGTATAGTCTTTTTAATTATATAGCCTTCATTCTATTCCCTTGGGGCAGTTTTGTCTTGAGGTATTATCTCGTCAGAGATCTGACCAATTTTGCTAAGGACGAGATCGCCCCTCCGAAACAAGGTGTCAAGTTAAACTGTTCGTCATGTATTAAAACCTTCAAAAAATGCTTATGAAAGTGATAAAATATGACCATTATCGGGACCAAAAGACTCATCAGGAGTAGGGGAGCAATTTGGTCCAGCTTATGATATACGTTTCGCTCTATCCTGATAGTTATCGATCTTTTATCATCTTAAGTCCTTTCTTGAAGATTTTATTATACCACTCGATGTCCTTGGAATTTTGTGATTCTCGCTTGCAGGAGGATATCTATCTCCAAAAGGATCCATAGGCATCGAAAGTTTTCTTTTATTTTAGGCTTTACTTATTTCACCTGGCAAATTCTAGTCAAGATACGAAAAGATGAGACAAAAACCTAGTTTTCAGATGCACCTTAATGCAATCCCCACCCTTCCCAAACCATTAACCAAACATCTAATCAATCACCTACTGAAAAAACAATAGACAATACTAAATCAACGAAGAATTCAATCCCTTCTACTAGCTCCAAAATACCAAAGAAGAATAATCTATCGAAATTTTGAAGAGGAATGAAAGTTTCCAAAACGACGGACTCATCGAAACTACAGTGTAAAGATTATCAGCCAAAAAATTGTCTTAAAGAGGCAAGAAAGAAATATCTTTTATTTTAGGCTTTACTTATTTCACCTGGCAAATTCTAGTCAGGATACGAAAAGATAAGACAAAAACCTAGTTTTCAGATGCACTCTAATGCAATCCCCACCCTTCCCAAACCATTAACCAAACATCTAATAAATCACCTACTGAAAAAACAATAGACAATACTAAATCAATGAAGAATTCAATCCCTTCTACTAGCTCCAAAATACCAAAGAAGAATAATCTACCGAAATTTTTAAGAGGAATGAAAGTTTCCAAAACGACGGACTCATCGAAGCTACAGTGTAAAGATTATCAGCCAAAAAATTGTCTTAAAGAGGCAAGAAAGAAAGATCTTGGAAAAATTTTTGATAACTTTCGTGGCAAAAAAGATTATTTGCAGCTGTAGAAGCAGTTACGACCCATATTCGAAAAGCTGCAGAAGTTGCTATTACCAAAACATCTATATACATTTTTAAGACCAAAATACTTTTAAGTTCCCCAAGTACTTATTTCTAATCTACTTTTCTTTGACTCGATAGATTCTTAAATATTTTATTGATGTTACTGGGTCCAATTTCGTCTTGTGGTTGGTGTAGCTTGTCCACTATTTCACCTTGAAAATAAAACCAACCAACCATCGGATGATGATATTCTAAGATGATAATTCCACTCTTTCGTATACAAATAGAACTTCATTCTGTGTGATTTATTGAACAAACCACACATTTTCAAAACATTCAATATATCATCCCTCCTGATGGTTTCTTCGCGTCGAAAAATATCTTTTAGTGACCAGAATGATACCCAAATTTCTTACAAACTGTCATCAGATCTGGGTGAAGACTTTCTGTATCCCTATTATTCCTTCCATTCCTCTTTATAGCATTGTCAGTTTCATCTCGTCTCTAAAAAACCGCAGATCATGATGGACGAGATATCTTGGCAAAACCACTCGGATGGTTAATACATTTGAATGAGTGTATAGAAGAACGGCGTATGTTACACTGAAAATATTTTACACCTAAAAAGAGTGAGCCTTTTTCATCAAAAATGTTTAGCCTCTGATGTAACATTAACGCTTTTTCAATTCTAATGAACCTGAATTTTTATTAATCTTATAATGTTTTATTTTAGTCAGTAAACAACACACAGGCCCCTGCTCCACAAAAAATGGTTATGAAAAATTCGCAACATTCTTCTTGACACTCGCTCATTTACTGAAGTAAATGAAAGCGAGGATTAAGTTCAGCACACTCTGAGTCCTCCGAAGAGGCCTGTGTACTAGAGACTGGAAAACTATTTTGTACATTGTTACACAGAACAGTTTTTCTATGATAATATACACTACACGGACAAAAGTATTTGGACACTGCAGAAATTCGGAGGAGGATCCATCTTAGTGTGAAGTTATTTACCTGGTTAGGTCTCGGTCCATTGCTTTATGTACCTCGTACCATGAATGTTGACGTGTACTACGTTCTGGATCATTCGGCCTTGTCTACACTGGCAATACTATGGCGATGATGGTTGTTTCCTCCAACAGGATCGAGCTCCATGTCATACTGCAAAACGTGTGCTGGACTGGCTTCCTGAAAATGAGGTGAATTTTCCTGACTGTCCTGTTTAGAGCCCCGATCTCAATCCGATCGAGCAATTGTGGACAAACTGGAGCGACGAGTACGACACCGCCACGCACGCCTATCTTCACAACAACCTTTTATCACAGCCTTGCAAGAGGCATGATGAATTATTACTCTCCAGACTTACAGAGAACTTGTGGAAAGTATGCCTCGACGTGTTGCAGCTGTAATACAAGGAAAAGAAGGGCCTACCCGTTACTAAATAGAATAAAAACCCTTTTTCTGAAAAACATGTAGTATCCAATTACTTTTGTCCATATAATGTAGTTATGACAAGACAGTTGGCATTTTTCTCTTATGAAAGAAATCTGACGAAACCTGGATTCCCGTGTTCGGGACAATTTCCTGAACACGGGAATCTTTCCTGCGTTGTTATTACTAGTCCTAGTTTGTTGAAAAATTCCTGCGTCGTTAGTGATTTCAATGAGTCCTTCTTGGATAAACTGTACTCAATACTGATCTTTCTCTTTTTTTGCAATATGGTCTTAATGTGATCGTACGTATCGACTCTATTTGTAACAGCACGGTATTGTTTCAGGGCGGAAGGTGTTTGGATTCACCCTGTCGGTGCAGATCCTCGAAAATAAGAAGACCCTGCCCCTCATGCAGCAGCTGGGAGAGAAGCTGCGACGACATTTTCAGCTGTGTCCCGTAGCCCCGAATCAACCCATCCACCATCCACTGGAGGAGCAATGGATCAGGGAGTTGAGAGAATCGAGGGGTGAGAGGGTGATACGCCCCTTCAAGTCTTATCCCGTGGTCCCCAGTCAACCTATCCACCCTCCTGTTGAGGAGAAGTGGATCGCGGCGATGAGAGAATCGAGGGGTGGGAGCGTGAAACGCCTTTTAGAGTCGTATCCCTCGGCCCCCAGTCAACCCACCCGCCAACAGCGGAATGCGAAAACGAGAGACGGGACTGATCAGTAAGTAGACTTGAATATCTGCCCTTTTTATACTCGCAGTGGCTTTGCGGGGATACGCATCTGCAACTAATAGCTTAAGGGGTCAGAGAACCCTTAAAATTGTCGATATATATATATATATATATATATATATATATATATATATATATATATATATATATATATATATATATATATAAAACAACTTTTAAAAAAGTAATAAATCAAATATTTCAACTAAGCGAGGGGGGGGGGGGTCAAGAAATAAAAGCCTTCGGCCGACACGACTATTGCTACCATTTTGTGTGCAGCATAGCTAAAGATCAAATGAAACTAAAACCTAAATTCAAAATTTTTTGGGAATTAGTAATTTTTAATTAACGTCGTATTAGAGCAACATAACGGGCTATTGACGACGGTCTGGGATTAATCCCTTAGGAGAAAGATTCGAGGACAATCTTTAACCGAGGAATAACCTTTCACATGCTAAACAATCTTTAAGTCAAATTCTTACAAGTTCTAGAGACTTCTCAATCTTTGGTAGTATGTATTTATGGTAAAACATGACGACTCTCTTGCATTGGGCATTATTATTTCATAGTCACCAGATCCAGAAGCTTCTATCTACCAATGTTGACGTCCTTCATTACTGGTAAAATCCTGGTGTCTGTCAAAAAGACTCTCTAAACAGGGAATCGTAATTGTTAATTTTTAATTAACGTCGTACTAGAGCAACACAACGGGCTATCGACGACGGTCCGGGATCAATCCCTTAAGGGGAAAATCCGAGGACAACACCTCGTAATTTTGAACCATGATCAGATAACGAAGCAACACCTGAGTTGGCACCCCACTCTCCAAACTTCCAGACCAATCCAACTTGAGGACTTTCGGCCACGACAGATTTAAGGTGCACCAGCCGCCTCTGCACCACGCGCATACAAACATCCATGCGCGGACCCGGATTCGAACCAGGAACATTCCGGTCCACAGGCTAACACCTTAACCACTATACCGGTTGGTCTGATTAACATTTTTTATAATCTAAACAATTGTAGGTTTTTAATATACTATAAGTTTTTAAAATTTATACGAAAATTAAGAGAGTTTGAGAACTTTAAAACAAATTATCTTTTTTCTCGGCAAATATTTAAAAAAAAAAATTGTGAAACAAATACTTTTCAAGATTTTTTCATAATACTAGTATATTAAAAACCTACAATTGCTTAGATTTAAAAAAATGTGTAATGAAGGTTTTAGGTTTATTTGATCTTTAGTTATGCTACACACAACAAGGTAGCAATATTCGAGTCGACCGAAGGCTTATATTTTTTGACCCCCCCCCCCTCCCCTCGTTTAGTTGAAAAACTTTATTTATTACTTTTTTAAAGTTGCTTATGAATCTTCATACTTGATTATATGTGTGCCTAAAAATCTAATCAATTTAAAAATTAAATCATTGTTCGTTGATTACTTGAAAATTAGCTCAAAAGCGTTAATTTGGACAATTTTAAGTGTTCCCATACTCCTTAATGCAGACATTTGGATTTCCAGTCTCGTTTAAGAAACCAGAACCAACCCTTTTCTTTCGTGCAATTTTAACAGAATATAAATTTTGAAGATGGCATTTGACAGGAACTAACGTCTTCTACAAATTCAAATGCATGAAATTTGCATAAAGGACCGTCTTCATATTAAATTGTGCACCATGTTCATAATCTCCAAAAGTAACCCAATTTTTCGACACATGATCTGGAATCTGCATCAAAATTTAGTGTTATATACCAACTTTTATGTCATTGGGTTTTACCGTTTCGAAGCAGAAGGTAATTTTTAATTAACGTCGTAGTAGAGCAACAAAACGGGCTATTGACGACTGTCCAGGATCAATCCCCCAAGGGAAAGATTCGAGGACAACATCACGTAATTTTGAACTACGGTCAGATGACGAGGCAACACCTGAGCTGGCACCCCACTCTCCAAATTTTCTCACCAACCCGAGGACTTTCGGCGACAACAGATTTAAGTTGCACCAGCCGCTTCTACACCATACGCGTACAAACATCCATGATTTGACCCAGATTCGAACCAGGAACCTTCCTATCTAGAGGCTAACACCTTAACCTCCTGACCGGTTGGTCGGCTATGAAGTTATGTGAACAGAATAATTGGTGCTTCTTATGTTAAAGCCGACCAACCGGTATAGTGGTTAAGGTGTTAGCCTCTAGATCGGAAGGTTCCTGGTTCGAATCCGGGTCCGGGCATGGATGTTTGTAAACGTATGGTGTAGAGGCGGCTGGTGCACCTTAAATCTGTCGTGGCCGAAAGTCCTCACGTTGGATTGGCGTGGAAGTTTGGAGAGTGGGGTGCCAGCTCAGGTGTGCTTCGTCATTTGACCGTGGTTCAAAATTACGAGGTGTTGTCCTCGGATCTTTCCCTTGTGGGACTTATCCCGGACCGTCGTCAATAGCCCGTTGTGTTGCTCTAGTACGACGTTAACTAAAATTACCATTACCATTACCATCTTATGTTAAATGAGTTTCTTAGACTTTTTTTATGGGTATCTTCCTAAATGATATTTCTATACCTCTGATATTTTGTACCATGTTACTGTTAAACAACCCAAACAAAATTCAGCTAATATTTCATTTAAAACATTGTTGTTAGGTTTTAAACAATGCTTATTACCTAAATTAATGTTTGAAATAATTATGAATGAAGATTTTTATATTTAGATGGGAATTGATTCGGAAAGACTTCTAATATGGCCATGCAAAATTTCATCTCATTCTGGTAATTAGTTTTTGCGCTACATTAAATATTCCTTATTATTGCGATTTTAGGAAGCAACTAGAAGAGTTGCTGACAAACGCCTGACTAACCTCGGGCTAAGAACGCCTGACAAACCTCCGGTTATAATTCTTGGATCGTTTGCCACTTGCGTAGTAAATTTAATAATATAATTCTCAAAATAATAAACTTAACTCTCGTATCGCTGAAAAATACGTTTGAAATAGTGTTCAAATTTGAAACTCGTGTAGTGATAATAACAATTAATCTCGATCTACGACTAAGGACTTTCTACATGGAGATGATCACAGAAATCGACACTATCTTTAGGATTGAATACCTTCAGATATAAAGATACTGAAACTTCCATGAAATTTAATGTTTAAACTAACTTAACGAAGTAGAATCTGATTATGATGTCATCCAAACATAGTGTTTCTATTAGAAATTGCATTGTTTGAGCAAAATTTGATATGAAGACATCCACTTATGCAATCGATTTGAATTTGTAGAGGACGTAATTTCCTTTTGAATATCTTTGAATTTGTTTTAGTATGAATAGCGCTCAAAATAATGGAGGCGGATAATTTATTTTTTTTGCGACTATACATCTGATTCTTTATTTTTCTTCTCGGTCCACTCGATAATGACAGGCCCAGGGGACCCCCCACCCCCACCCCTCCTAAAATTGTTTGTCCGGTGTTTATAGAGCAAAAATTTCAAATGACCGGGATTGTCATAATTAAACTTTCGATCCAAATATCTCCGAAATGGTGTTCCAATGCTTTTCAAGTTTGAAATAGTGAATTTGAAAATTAAGTTTAATAGGTGCGAATTACTACGCAGATCACGCCAGAGTTTTAATACTTCCCTGCCAATCTCTCATTACGTAGTTCCCCAGTCTATAAATCAGTGCTGATCATTCTCTTTGGGATTAACCTTTTGACTGCGACTGGTACAGCAGTTGTACTATGATCGAGCCAAGAATTTAGACAACGGCTAGTACATCTAATGGTAATTTTTGTTAACGTCGTACTAGAGCAACACAATGGGCTATTGACGACGGTCCGGGATCAACCCCTTTAAGGGAAAGATCCGAGGACAACACCTCGTAATTTTGAACCACGGTCAGATGACGAAGCAACACCTGAGCTGGCACCCCACTCTCCAAACTTCCACGCCAACCCAACGTGAGGACTTTCGGCCACGACAGATTTAAGGTGCACCAGCCGCCTCTACACCATACGCTTACAAACATCCATGCCCGGACCCGGATTCGAACCAGGAACCTTCCGATCACGGCTAGTACATCAGTAGTACCTTAAAAGCTACGAGTTGCGCCAAGAAATAATCGCTCTTGTTATATCGATAGCCGTAATCAGAAAGGTTAAGCTCTTATCGTCTCTAGTAGCCCGTTGTGTCGCTGCGCGAGAGTATAAAGAATAAATTTATTTTTACGAAAGTCTTTCATATTTAACTTCATATTAAAAGGTTTTAGAATTGTTTTTGCTTAACTTGTATTTTCATACAATTTCAATTCAAATAGGAGGTGATGCTCAATTTGTGTCAATTTCAAATAGTAAAGTTTTTCTCGATCTCTACTTTTATCGTATTTTTCTTCTCTCACTCCCTATGTAGACAAGAGAAGAAAACTGCTGTGTGTCAGTTTTTGGGATAGAAGATCACCAAAGCCGTTGATCTTATAATTATAATTTAGACATTTTTTTCAAAATTAGCTTAATTAGTTGTGCAACATACGTTTTTATGTGCAACATTCAATAATGTCCAAAGAGGGACAGGCAAACCACATGAAACTTTTCCAGAATCAAGTGTTGATAGATCGCGAGAGAAAGTGGACATAGGAAATCGGAACTGATGTCCTACGAAGAGCGGTAAAAATAAACTTTGTCTTGACATCGCATTTTCTTATTTGTGATTGCGATTTGCAATTTTCCAAGTTTCAATACGCTCTTTGAACCTACATCTAACGCCGTTTGCACAAGTTTTAAATTTTGTAACAGATAAAATTGCCCAAATCGGGCCTGTTGAAGCTGGTTCTGAACGTAACCAACTATTGTAGTAAAGATGAACCTAAGAAAATATTTGCTGCAAAAACTTTTTAAACTACATTGTGGTATTTCTATTTTCAGGAGCGTCCCCATGGAAGTGGATGATAATTAATTGTCTGTCCGGGATCAGTCCCGAGCCGGGAGTCCCCGTGTACATCTACTCCTTATACTGGTCAGCCGCGACCTGGAAATGGACGGAGTAATGTGTTATTATGTAAAAATTGTAAATATGTTTGTATTGTGCAATGCTGGAAAATAAATATGTTTATGTTGTAAATATGTTTGTATTGTAAATACAGGGGTTGGACAAAATAATATGAACACTTGTGAAAAAGTAGCACTTGAAAGAAATCTCTCAATACAACTGCCCTCTAGCGGTGAAGTGTGCCACCTAGCGGATGAGAAAGTACACACATCAGTCTGCTACAAGAAGTCGGATACGAAATATATTTTTGTGTTAAAATTGCGTTATGGCTCACCTCTCTGATTTCGAAAGCGGCATGATTGTTGGGGCCCGTCTTGCTGGAGCCTCAGTAACGATAACGGTACTCCTTCTAGGTGTTGGGAGAACTACAGTGTTGACTGTAATGTCAGCACATTTGAAACAGGGGAAAACATCATCTAAAAAGCACAACAGTGGTCGAAAATCGAAGCTGAATGACATAGACAGAAAGGTTTTGAAACGGATTGTGGCAAAAAAAAAAAAACACAAGACAACAGCATCCCGGATAACATCTGAGATGAATACATCTACAGGAAGCAGTTTCATCAAAAACTATCCGGCGTGAACTGTATGTGGCAAATATTCATGGTAGAGCGGCTATTTCAAAACCATTGATTACATCATGCAATGCCTCATAAGCGACGAATATGGTGTCGCGATCATAAAAATTGGACACAGCAACAATGGGAGAATGTAATATGGTCAGACGAATCGTCGTTCACATTATTCCCGACAAATGGACGTGTTTATGTTTGGTGAACACCACCAGAAACCTATAAAGTTGACTGTCTTCGGCATACGGTTAAGCATGGCGGCGGTTCAGTGATGATTTGGGGTGCGATATCACATCGTGGTCTTGGCCCACTTGTTGTTCTGAATAACCGTGTTACAGGAGAGGATTATGTCACTCTTCTGGCCGAACAACTTCACCCAATGATGCAAACTGCGTTTCCTGATAAACGACCAGTCTGCCAAGATGATCATGCCCTCATTCACACCTGTGGAATTGCCCGAGACTGGTTTTATGAACACGACGATGAAATAGAGCACCTCATCTGGCCCCCTCGGTCATCTGATCAAAATATAATTGAACCTTTGTGTGGTATTTTGGAAAACAAGCTGGCAGTCGATTCCCTCCTCCAAGGACACTTTCTGAATTAGGGACTTTTTTGCAATTTGAGTGGTAACGTATCCCTCAGAATGTTGTACGTGACTTGTATTTGTCAATTCCACTTTGGATACAAGCTGTAATTCATGCAAAAGGAGGACCAACGGCCTATTAATAAAAAAATTAACTTTTCACATGTGTTCACATTATTTTGTCCGACCCCCATATGTTTGTATTGTATATATATGTAAACTGAAAATATGTTTCTACTATTTACTTTGAACGAAATACATGTGCTTGCTTTATCCATCCAGTAATCCATTTAACATATATCACACTATATAGTAAGACAATACTGTAAAGATGATTACTAAGGAAGTTGATTTTGAATTTTGTAGGCCTAAACAAGACATACAGTTTTGTACTCAATTTATTCCATCGATATTTTTTATGTGCAGCAATCGTGCATAAGGGATTCGATACTTCGTAATTTCATCATCATTATGGAAAGATGGCAAATTATATTGATACAAATATTATGACTAATTTATTTTCAAACCCATTTTTAATTTTAATAACAAGTGAACACAGCTTTAAAATGTACTTCCTTATGTGAAATAACAGCTTGTTTTACAATTAAATACTTCCAACAAAGTTAATCAATAACAATTTTTCAAAAAAAAACTGCAGGTTAGTTATACTAAGTTTTTGAAAAGAAAATCATGTTTTCAACGAATGTTTAAGACAGCAAAACAACATAAGAGTAACTTCAGCTTGCAAACAACATCGAACTTTTGTCGCCTTGGATGAAAGCTTTCAACTTTTTAAGGGGTTCAACTACGAATATTTTATGACCATGATAAAATTCAAAAATGAAGTGAACAAAATTTTATTTAGAATTCGCCTTACTCTTAGTTTAAATCAATTCTTTGTTGCACTTTTTTTCAATCCACTATCTAAATGGAAACTGCTTACATATTTGGAACCATAGATTTTTCTTGACTTGAGTACAACTTTCAATACAAACCACTAATAGATATAATTCCTACCTTGCAAAACATCTGCAAGTTCTACTGATTTCGACTATCGTATAGTTACTAGGGATTGGAATTTTGTTAATAAGTCTATCTAACCAGTATGTATTTTTCCAAAATCGGCTGAGTGAAAGTAGGTAAAAAGAATATTATTCCAAATTGACGAACAAAACGTTTATTTTAGCATTAGAGAATCAACTTTATAAATAGTTATCCATAGGTAGAAAATCAGTCACCAATAACTAATTATAGTAACTATTAGTAATGCTAGTAGTAAATATTAAACGATTGATTATGATCAGTCTTACTAGTTTCCACCCAAAAAAACATCAGCTTGTTTTATACGTAATACTTTTCTATTTACCTAAAATTAAGTAGTCTCTATCTCTAATGTCGTTGAGCAAATGACATATAAATTGTACCTAACCTTGCATCATACTAACACAAAAATCTATTCTTTGGCAGTATTTGGTCAACATAACAAACAAGGGAACTCTCAATTCGTCTTAATTGCTTAATTCGAAGTTATGTAGTAATGAAAATCACTTTTGAGTTTGAACGAACCATCTAAGGAAACAAATCGTATTAATTGTGCCATCCCCCAATCTACTTTTTAATAAACTAATAACATAAATGTAACCAGCGGCCGAGAAGAAGGCCTTCACAGCTTCAACACTAGTTGGTTTAACCGTCATTAAGTAGTCGTACATACGAGACAAATATTTTCCTTTGACTCCATTTCATATATATGAAGTCATTTCTTTCTTCATTATTTTCCCGAAATATGTTTCTTTTCTAAAGTTTGTCTTTTTGCAATAGTCTTCATTTTCTTGCAGAATTTGCTTTTCTAATTCCTCTTTATTAAAAAAAATATTATTGATAATTTAATTCAATTTTTTTGGTAGAATTCACCAAAATTGATAAATCGTAAATGATGATTGAAAAATATAGAATCGATTAATTCACAATCGATTGCTTAATAAACGATTTCGCTACTTTAAAGTTGGGTTTGAATAATCGAATATTTAATTCAAAAAAAAATTCGGGTTTATCCTATCCGTACTGGATTCGGTAGGTGGTTAAATGATGCCGAATATGATTGCAATCCCTAGTAGTTACCCTTATTTAAATCACGCATACGGCTATGTCGCACAATTTTTATGTGTCCCCCAACCGATATATTTTCGTTTTGAGAACAGTGAAGGAAATCTTAATTCCTTCATTCAGAATTTTCAGTTCAAATGTCCCTTGTCTCAAGAAGTTGTCAGCTGTGTCAATCATTCTTCAGTAAAAGGTCTTTTAGGAAATGTCAGAATATAGTTTTATATCTCACCGCTCATACTCAGGGATCAGCAAAATAGAGATTTTGCCTATTTGATACAAATTTCAAATTGCTCTAGTAGCTCTAAAAATGGGGAAAGATAGCATCAAAAATTATTCTTAACAAAGCACTTCTATCTAAAAGTTTGGTATAATTTAGTGACTGTGTTTCTGTTTCTTAGTTAAGAAAAAAATAATAAAAAAGTAAAATAATTGAAAACAGCGATTGTTCTATTTTTTTTAAATACAAATTTTACTGTGAAAGACAACTCCGAAAACAACACAAATTTTCAGTATTATGTGTCAAAATGTATATTATCTGTCCTGAAATTTTCATCATTGTAATTTGTTTATTTTCGACCCAGGAACATTTTTAAATAGATGGAAATTATAGTTTTATTTTATCGCATGATGAATAAAAAAAGGCGGGAACACTCCAAAACATCTATTTCCGCCTTTGAAAGAGATACTATTACATTCAAAGACAGATAACTAAATAAACAAACACTATTAAATGAATTATGGTTATAAATATGCTTGGTTTGCTAAACTGATAATATTTTGCTGAAACGTAAGCTTTCGAAGACCGGCGAATGTTCTAGTGGCAATCCAGAAGTGTTCCATCAGTGAAAGGTTTAATAAAGTGACCACATATATCACGGGAACGCGTATATATTAGGAATGCGACATCGATGTCGATGTTTACAAATCATCGATGTTTTTTAAAAAACATCGATGTATTGAAGTCGATGTTTTTGTAACATCGATGTTATACTTGTCGATGTTTTTACGTTGTCGATGTTTTATTTTTGAATGAAAAAAAAATACCGTTTAAAAAATTTTAAAAACTAACCAAGTAGCATAATTTTTAAATTCAGCAAATCGAACATACTTTTAGACCAAAGTGGCCAAGTGTGAAGGGTCTGAAAAGTAGGGATGCGACATCGATGTCGATGCTTTCACAACATTGATGTTTTAGAAAAAAACATTGATGTATATCCAATGTCCCATCACTAGTTGCTAAACCAGTTTTAAGAAATGGGGAAACAAGTTTAAATACACTGAATTTTAAAAACATCGATGTTTTGCTGTCGATGTAGCATCACAAGTTGCTAAACCAGTTTTAAGAAATGAGTGGAAAGAGTTTAAATACACTGAATTTTAAAAACATCGATGTTCAAAAACCTCGATGTTTTTGGGTCGATGTATTATCAACATCGATGTTTTAATTTTGAACATCGATGTTTTGCTATCGATGTCGCATCCCTAGTATATATATCATTTCTACATTCCTATTCTCAATTGTACGTTACAAATACGTGTTTCTTTTTTATCACAGTCACCAGCAAAAGAACTAATGAGTTTAAAAAGAATTCGGCAGCACAAAAAAAAAGAGAGCGAACGAAAGACGGCTTGAGCTCCTCTAAGGCTTGAGCTCCTCTAAGGCTTGAGCGCCCACGGGGGCCGAAGAGCAGGGGGGAGCGGTTATTGTCAAGCAGTCGTCTCGAAGAAATCTCCCCCAAAAGTTGCGACCCTTTGATCTTTACCTACTCATGGTGGTAAACAAATTTGCTCTACAAACTATCCAAATCGTCAACACGACTCGAGATCTTGACGATAAAAATGGCCGTTTCTCAGAATAGCTTCGATGTTTGGAGGGAGATGTTAAGCAAATCCGGTGTCAACGTGGCTTTAGTCAGCCTTTGTTCCTTCCTTCATGAATTCTGTTCCGTCCTTCTTGTTAATTGTAAAATAACGCTTTAATTTAACTAAATATAAAGTCTAAATCTAGTGATTGTTGTCTTCATGTTTCATTTGTGTTGAGTCGGAGCTGAAGGTCTTAGCAAGTTATTTGCAACCATAAATTAAGACATTTACTAAAACTATACGATCATATTAGTTGAACATCAGCTTCGGTTCATCTGGTCCAGTCACCTATTGTGTGAGAGATAACTTGTGAGATATTTTTATGTATTATGTTTGTTTATAGTATTGGATTGGAAAATTCATGCAGCATGTATTCACGCTAAATCCATTTCCGTCTTCGAATAATTTTCCTATTTGCAAATACTTTCACTTGTTAAGCTTGCGTAAACAAATCTATTTCCATCTACGAATAATTTTCCTATTTTCACTTGTAAAGCTTGCGTAAACTACACTAGTGTGCAAAACTTAAGCAACAGAGTAGCTATTCAGCATACAACTATGAAATTCTAGAAAAGTGCTTTTTGCAATCAGTACAATGAAAAGCCAACTCAGTAGAAAGGTGATGCATATCCAAATATCGGGAACATGACGTCAGAGGTGACGTGAGGGCACACAAAACGCTTGGAGTCATCGCGTGCAGTGCAAAGCAACTTAAAGAAAAGAAGAAAGGCGCATTTTCAGACATTCGCTGCAAGTGAAAGTGAGATCGTATGTGCAATATGGCTACAAGAAACCATTAGGACGTCTTTACACGTGGTAAAATGATCGGGAAGCTTGAAGAGGGGCGTAGTTTGGTGAGTGTTGCCCAAAAGATTGGAAATGACAAAAGGGTTGTTTCACGAACTTGGAAAACCTTCCAAAGGACAGATACAGCTGTAAGAAAGGTTTGTTGTGGTCGGCCAAGGAAAACAACGGCAAATGAAGACCAACATATGGTTGTTTAGGTAAAAAGAGACGGAAACCAGACGGCGAGCTACATTGCTCAGCAGCTGCGTACGTCAACCGAACTACAGGTGTCCCGGTTTACTGTGGTCCGACGATAAAAGGAAATAACATTCAAAATTTCAAAGAATTTTCACAAAAATTAATCGAAAGGTTTGAACGTCCAGTGCCTCTAGCGAATCAATTGCAAAAATTAGCTTTGTGTTGTCAAAATAGTACTGAAAATGTATCATAATTAACCTCGCGTGTTAGAGCCTTGGGTAATGGTAATGGTAATTTCAGTAAACGTCGTACTAGAGCAACACAACGGGCTATTGACGACGGTCCGGAATCAGTCCCTTAAGGGAAAGAATCGAGGACAACACCTCGTAATTTTGAACCACGGTCAAATGACGAAGCAACACCTGAGCTGGCACCCCACTCTCCAAACTTCCACGCCAATCCAACGTGAGGACTTTCGGCCACGACAGATTTAAGGTGCACCAGCCGCCTCTACACCATACGTTTACAAACATCCATGCCCGGACCCGGATTCGAACCAGGAACCTTCCGATCTAGAGGCTAACACCTTAACCACTATACCGGTTGGTCGGCGTTAGAGCCTTGGGAAATCAGGTTTTAGGCAGTAATGATGCCGCAGTTTTACCGGAAGTGCGTCAAGCGAATGACCGATTGCTTCAAGCACGGTTTGTGGCAGGTCTTAAACCAGACATTCAACGTGTGTTAAGCAAAACCACTATAAATTTTGAGGAAGCCGTTACAGTTGCCATAAGTTAAGAAGCTAATAGTGAAATTGAAGAACGCTCTATCTTTAGACAGAATACATCTGCTGTGGCGTCTGGTGTACTGGTGACGGGGACGCACAGAAAAACTCAGGTAAAAATGTAACAAGATTTATTAGTATCGAGATACAAGGATAATCATAGGCGGAAACAGATCTGGCCTATCTACCGCTAACGGCGAAGTTTGCTATGCGTAGGACGGACGTCCTAATTCTGGCCGGTGTGGTATTCTGGTAGCACAATCTGTATCTACCAAAATATATAGGCCTCCGAGGATCTGGCCTATTTGACAATATTAGCTATCTGACCAGAATGGTCGTCTGGTAGCACAATCTGTATCTACCAAAATATATAGGCCTCCGAGGATCTGGCCTATTTGACAATATTAGCTATCTGACCAGGATGGTCGTCTGGTAGCTGGCCGCAAAGGATTTACGCCTATTTGCCACTAAAGGCGTAGTCTGTCTGGGCTTTCAGTTCTTCCGCGTCAGAACAGGGCGTTCGGATCAGGTCCGCAATCTCAAAGTTTTTGAGTTATAGATTATTTAATCCCATATGAATTAATACTACGACTAAAACATTCAAGTTATTTATTGGTGAACCGTTCTGACACTTTACATTCTTTGATGCCTGGTATTGATATTGATCTTCTGTTCTTGTCACAGTTGGTTTTATATTCATTTCGGTGAACCACTACTTCAGATCAGTTCGCAGTTACGTTTTTATATATGAAGTATCCCTTCACTGCAGAGACTTCACAGCAGAGATTTCACCACAGAAACTTCATACAGAGACTTCACTACAGAGTCTAAAATCTCACGATCGATGTTGATCCAAATCCTTTTCGGCTCGGCTTCGTGTAAGGCAAATCTGTGTCCTCCCCCCACGTCCGATGACACGCTGTCCTTATATCTGGAGGAGGTGGTCATCAGGGGCGTTCGAGCCTAGCAAGGGGTCTCCACGAAGAGAATGTGGGTGGCCGAATGTCACACTGCCAGCGGGGATCAAGCCATTTTGAAATTGACAGAACAGTTGCAATTATTGACTACTCAGGTCCAAAATTTAAGTGCATAGACGACAATAAATAACATAAATGCAAATCAAAGTAGGGGTAATAATCAAAATAGATCCAGTATGATTTTACTGTGGAATTCGAGGGCATAGAAAGATTGATTGTAGAGAGTGAATGAGGGATGAATAGTATAGACGTGGTTATTCTAATGTTAAAAATATGGATTATTATTTGGATAGAAATAGATATTCGAATGATTGTGGTGTTGACAGACCGCAGTCACCAGCGAATTGAAACTCGCTATATAATCCTATGATTACGAATTTTTAGCTTTGATAGATAGCGGTGAAACATTTTCCTTGTTTTCTCCAAGTGTTTTCTCACGTTTAAATGTCAATAATGCTTTAAAACCTCTAAATTCGCTTGTTAAAATAAAAGCGGTGAATGGAGGTTCCGTCGACATCAGTGAATCATATAAATTGGTCATAGAAATACGGAATGTTACCATTGAATAAATATTTTGTCACAAAATCAGATATTTTATCTTAGAAAACAATTTGGGATTTGATTTTTTTTAAAGTACAGAGAAACCTTTATTGATTTAAAATGCAACCGTCTAAACATTTTCGATATTTCTGTCCCCATTGTGAATTTTGAGGCAATAAGTTCTTAATTGACTGAACAAGAAATTACTTTAAAGTTAAAACTGAAAACGATTTTGTGTCCCTGTCAAAATGCTGTCGTTCCTTTTAGAATACCAATTTTACCGCATTCCAGTGTAACAGCGAAGATTAGCTGCAGTTCAAAATTGAGTAAAAAGGGTGTAGAACTTGTGTATCCCCAGTTGTTAATATTGCTGCTCCGATGGGGGAAGCTTATGTGGAAATCGCCAACAATTTATCAGATCCAGTTACACTCAGGAACATTGAAAATAAAGCATCAATAAGGAAAAAAGGTACAATCGTGAAACTTTGCAAATAGTACAGTGAGATCCGATATGCAAATGATCCAAGTTTGGAGCCACTGCGCATGACCACACGCCCTGCAGTGGCGCTACAGTCAGGAAGTAAGACCGGCGCATAGTGGAAGATTCATAAACGTGAAGATCACTTTCCGACTCTAGGAGGACTTTGGTTAGCGAAGAATGCCAGGTAAACGTGTGAGAAGACATTTCTCACTGTCAAGCGAGTTTGAGAGACAAGCGCCTCAGCGTACAGCGTAAGTGTCCGACAAGTTGACTCTGATTGGCTGGTATGATCATGTGCCTGAGACGTAAGGGGGTTTCATTTGGCTATTTATCTACGTTTTGGCGCAGATCTCTTTGACTGATAGGAACGGTTTTCGAAAGGTTTTAACATTTTGAACCGAAAATTGTGTCCTTTTATTATATAAGTTAATAATTATATAAGTTAGTGTTTTATGTATGCTTTTTGTTACATCAGAATGGTCCTTAACCAGGGATGGATACGACACCATCATCCTAAAGCAAAGGGGACGGCAGAGGGGCGGAAAAATATCAGCTGGTAGTGAGTTCAGGAGTGGTTTTTAGATTATTTATGTAAAATCAACGGAAGTTTGGAAAAATAAAAAAAGGGTATTAAAAATTAGGAAAAGTAATTTAGAATCAAAAGGAATTAAATTGGAATTGTTTTAAAATAATTTGGATGATCTAAAAATATTTCCGCCAGTTGAGTTCGAACTCGGGAAGTCATCCTCCGCCGCTAACGCCAATCTGATGGTAAGTGACTTTAGCCATTTGGCCATCGTTGCTTCACCAAGAGGAGCTCTTTAAAAGAAGAGTTCATTTTTGCCTCCCCTTATTATAAGTTGGCGAGAAATACTACTAACAACAACCATACAACATATATATGAGGAGCCAATCAGAGTCAACTTGTCGGACACTTACGCTGTACACTGAGGCGCTAGTGTTTGAGAGGGGCCTCATCATCGGCATGAAAACCGTGGCTGTTCGATGCGCCGTGATGCTCGCCAGGTCGATAGTTCGGAGTGTGCCGTCAGAACATGTTGGGAGCAGTGGACACGAGATGGTATTCGTGCGGGCCACGTACCGGGGTCTGGAGCGACCAGGTAGAAGACAAGGCGAGAGGATGGAAGGATCGTGCGGCAAGCGTTCGTGGATCCCACAGTGACTTGTTCCACAATACAATCAGATGTAGGGGTGCCAGTTGTTCCACAAACCACTTCCAGACGCCTTGCAGAAGCGAATATGCAATCCTAGCGCCCTTTTCGTGTACTGCCTTTAACACCGAAACATCGGCGACTCTGTCTATAGTGGTGCCAAGACAGAGCGACGTGAAATGATTAACAGAAAATAACTTGTCAATTTTGGGTTTAGATCTTATTGTGAAGAAAAGAGTGGTCGAACTTCTCTTAAAGCACAAAATTGCTTTTGATCGTTCGACAATTTAACTTACTGCGGCTAATACAAGACCACACGAAATAGAATTAGAACATAACTATCTCATTTAAGTGTCCTATATATAAAATACCATACAATTTAAGAGATGAATTTCGAAAACAAATTTCTGATTTAGAAAAGGCTGGAATTACTTCGAGATCTAAATCACATTACAATACCCCAGCACTTTTTGTAAAACAAAAATCTCTTCGCGTTTTTTGGTTTTAGATTTTAGAAAGTTAAACAATACAATCGTTCCACAAGAATGTGTAATCCCTACCTAAGATGACATATTTCATGAACTGTCTGGTTCAAGTTATTTCTTGGCTCTTGACATGAAATCAGCTTTCAACCAAATTCCATTGCATCCAAGGGATAGGCATAAAACTGAATTTTTCTCTCCAGACGGCAAAAAATGAGTTCAATCGATTGTTTTGGTCTTAAGAATTCTCCATAAGCATTTCAATCCATTTTGCATGAAGTTTTAGGAGACTTATTACATAAAGGCGCCTTTGTGTACATTCTCACGTCATTTTGCAGAGTAAGACTATAAACGAGCATCTTTTACTCTTGGACAAGGTTAAGCATTTTGAGGAGTACAATCTTTAATTTAATCCACAAAAGTGTCAGTTTCTCATAAAATCATGCAAATGTTTGGGTTTCGTCAAGATTCCTGAAGGTATGTATATTGATCAGGATAAAACGGTCAGTTTCAATCAATTGCCTGTTCCAGTAGATCAGAAACAAGTAATATCGTTTCTGAGCTGTTGTAATTTTTATCGTCGCTACATAGAAAACTTTGCTTCTTGGAGCCTTCGTTCTTCCCTTCATGAATTATGTTCCGTCCCTCTTGTTAATTGTAAAATAACGTTAATTTAAATAAATATAAAGTTTAAATCTAGGGATTGTTGTCGTCATACTTCTTTTGTCATGAGTCGGAGCTGAAGGTCTTAGCAAGTTATTTGCAACCATAAATTAAGACATGCACTTAAACTATACGATCATATTAATTAAACATCAGCTTCGGTTCATATCTGAGGATAAAAAGCTTTTGGCCAAAGAGAACATAGAAAATTCACTCGTCTCTCTAATCTATTATCGAAAAATTGCTCACAATCAAGCTTGTAAAAATACATTTTTGGAATATTTCTCTCAGATAATTTTAGACTTATTAAATAAAACATCGCTCCATTTTACCATTTTGTTTGGACAGTGAAGTGTTAAGGCTTCATTTAGATTAAAGAACGTGAATGCTGCAATTTTAACGCTCAATAGAATATAAAACATTTCTTAATCTTTGATGAATTCTCTTATGTAAATCAGATAAAAATCAGCCAGTACAAAATGTGTAATTTTTACAGTAAAATATTAAAAGTTATTGGAAACATTCGCATCGAATAGCGATTATCAACATTTATTACTTGTAAGGGTCTAAAATCTAGTTAAAGTGAAGTCTAAATTTATGGAAAGAGTTGAAACCTACTATTTAGGTCAATCATTATTATTATGTATTGCAAACAATAAGCGGATTTAATATCTGTAAACTACTACTCAATATATCACTGAAAGTTTACTACTGGCGATCGTAAACGAGCAGGGGGTGGAGCCCCGTAGTTAATAAAGAAATTAATGTTCAATTGGCTCGGTAGAGGTGGAAAGACCTTCAGCTGAGGCTATGAAGTGGTTGCGCGCTAAATTATATTCGAGCGCCGAGCGGTATCTTCAATCATTATTTAAAGGCACTGGGAAGTCACAATTTTTCAAAAAAAAAAATAAAAAATCGAATTTTTTATTTTAATTGCATTTAATAGAGTGCACCAATACGAATCGATTGAAAAATCACTTATTATGTAAAATATATTTTAAGTTGCTAAAATTTAATTTTGAAATTATCCTTTTTGGTTTCGCTTTCAGGTTTGAAGTTTAATTCTTTTTTTTTTAATATTTTTAAAAATATTTTATATTTTTAGTATATTTTTGTATAAATATACATTTTAATCGATTGGTAACAGGTTTAACTGTGACTGTTATTATTTTCAACCGCTTTAAATTTTGTTTCCTTGTGCTTTGGAAAGTTCTTATCGATAAGGAGATGCTATTTTGTAATTTTTTGTCGTTTTCTCAAAATGATAAATTTTCATCTTCAGGTGCGCTCTGTGAAAAAACTATTAAAGCTATCTGTCTGAAATTTTGCATACACATGCATTTCTATGAGGCAATTATGTATAATATAAACTATTGAGGAAATATGAACGGAAATTTTTTTAATAGGTAATTAGTAGGTATAAAATCACACAATTTTCATAAGATTGTGTCTAAAATTTTCTTTTCCAGGCTATTTTCAACAAAAAATATTTTAATGAATTCAAGATAGTGATAGGGAAAACAGTTGCTACTTAATATATATTAAAAATTTTTCACAGAGCGCACCCAAAGTGAACTCACTGTATTGATTTTTTTTTTCACCGAGTTCTATATAAATGCTCTCTACAAAATATTTTTACTTTTAAAATTTTTATTTTCAGCTTGAATTAGTTTTAAAATGCATTACAAACATGTGTAAAAAAATTTATGTTGGTACTTATAATAGCTTAAATTTTATATGCATTCTAATATTGGTCACATTTTCATGGTTTCTGGCCTTTGATGACTTCCCGGTGCCCTTAATCTAAAATTAACGCTAAATGGTATTTAAAAAATTTGAAATTAATTTAGTTAAAAAAACATTAAGTTCACAATAATAAGCTTTGAAGTTTCTAGAAATTTCAAATTTAATAACAATTCTGTTTAACTATCCTAGTGGTTGCAATGAAAAATCTCAAGATATTGCCCATTTTCTGATGGCCAGATCAAGACTCAAATGGATCAGTTTTCCTCTAATTATGAGATTTATTGTCCATTAAAATATGATCAGTTTTGCTGATGAAACAAACCTCGCCAACAGGACCACCAGGACAGTTAATGTGAATGCAGCACTTGAGAGTATTATTGTGACTGATTAAAAAAATATTCAAAGAAACCAAGTAAGGAAAATAAAAGCATTAATGAGGACTTGTTGGAGAGGACCAGAAGTTAAGTCCTATTTTCATTGAGTTTTCAATGTCTCACAGAACAGGTTTTTGAGCTATGTGAAATAAGTTTACGAAACGATGTAAATGCACTCCTATATTATCATTGTAGGAGCCTTGTATTGCACAGTATGAAGCAAAAATCCTGAAGTGTAAAATTTTAATATATATATCGTTATCAATATTATAACCTAAATATTGTAATTACAAATTTATACTAGTTTAATGCAAGTGTAATGTGTTATATGTAACATCAAGAATTTAAATGTTTACAGAAATTCAGATTTAAGTTTACAGAAATAGTTTTAATTTTAAAGTTAGTTTTATAATTACAGTTAAAAAAAACACTCATACTACTTTTCAAAAATTTTAAGAGTTCTGTAAAAAAAAAATTATTTTTATTTTTGTTGCTCCTTTTAAAATAAAATTATGAAATTTTATATTTTCCGTTGAAAGTTATTATTTCCTCAAATTATAGTAGAAAACCAAATCTATAAAATGCAGAAAAACTAAAATTAAAAAATGAAGTCATACAAAGTACACATTCCAGATATTCGAATGCAAGAGTACACTCTTTATTTGAAAATTCCAATCTATATTTGAAAATTCGTCAAAATTATTGTTGTTTTCATTAAAAAAGAGCGTAATTTATTCTAACAAAATGATGAACCGATTAAGAACTTGACCGGAACTGAGCCATCGAACATTGTTGTACGTCAAGATCCCTAAATACTGGCACTCAACTTCCTCGAATAATTGTGAAAATTGTCGTTTATTATGTTTTTTTATTCCTCTAATTCAAATTACTATCTTTGTAACCTTGAAGAGCGGGACCTCGCTAACCTCGCCAAACGCGAATTTTACGCGCCTCAATGTGAACGGGGCCTTAATAAATGTCTTTATTATTAGTATTTATTTACCACATCTGCTAATTCTCATGCGGTATTTTATAAATTTACATATTCTACTCCATCTGCTTTCAAATAAATCTTAAAACAGCATTATGTATAATCACACACACACACACACACACACACAATAAATCTAAAATATTTTACAAAATTCATTTATGCATTTATTTTTAATTTTTAAGTTCTTTTTTCACACTTGTATTTTCTTCATATTTTTTAAAAGAGGGGCTCGAAAAATAATTAAAATTATTTATGTATATGATGAAAGGATGATGATAAGTTTATAAAATCAACGCGTGGGTCACTTAAAAAGCCTGCGTGGGTCAGTGTCTGACCCGTGGGAATAGGTTCGTCATCCCTGTTCTATAGAATAGAAATATAACACGCTGGGGCACTTCATATATATTTTTCAATGACATAACATCAAAATTTTAATTTCTTGACTTGTGTCACTTTTCTTTGCCGGGATGCGATATGTTGCTAAAACCATCGACTAATTTAGAAGGCGTCAATTTTAAAATTGCGTGCTTTACTTTTAAAAATTCAGTGTCTAGTCTATCCGAACGAGACTCGTACCAATCATTTAGCAAGAATAATTTTCTCTTTCTGTTCCAGTCTGCAGGTGCTAAAGGGGCACCGATAGCCACCTGAAGCCCTGTGGGTTTCTCACGTGAAGGGGAATCCAGTTTCTCACGTTTTGTCCAATTTCTATAGAAAGCGGAAACTTTTGAAATTTCACACAAAAACATTCTTTGAGTGTCGTACATGTGGGTTAGTAACCATCACAATGACCACTGCATTTCTGCTTAACAGATATTGTTAACCTGAGGCAGTCTATTCTAAATAACCATTAACTATGGGAAAGCTACTTGAACAGCTGAGATTGCCTTCTGAAGAAGCTCATCATGATGAAAAAATCTATTGTCATTTCGTCTGGATTTGAGTGACCTAGGGCCATATGTAATCTGTGATTGATGGTACACTTGTTGAGACGGTACTGTTCCTTCCAAATAGACAAAATCACTGCATTTGGTAAGCTTCTGAGTTTTTTACTTGAACAAAGGATCTCAGAAGAGGAGGGTTGTGGGGGGGGGAGGCAAAAGGGATTCAATCCTCAATTCCCAGGGCTTTGAGATTCATATCTTCTTCATTCCATAGAATAGAATGGACCAACGAAAAACGAGTTTTATCCTCCTTAGTGATCTCTGCTGGCTTTGGTCAGGTCGAACGAATCTCATTCATTTCATCATTGCTGTTCTCTGATAGTGAGACTACAAGTACCAACTAGTATAAGTGTACGTTTGCTTAGCTTCACTTTATTTTATTTTTATTTCCTTTTCCTAAATTAAGATCGTGAGTTACTCGTATATTATATATCTCTAGTTTGAGCTTTTATACGTAAATTTCCCTCACGTTTTTTTCAGCTCTCGATTAAAGGTAAGAGTTAACTCGAAAGTCGAAATATATTCTTATTATAAATGTTTAGATTGTATATGCCACTCGTGTTCTGATTATAGTAGGTATATATCTTGTGTTTAATTTCTTCCAACAAAACCTTAACGCATATTTAAACTTAGTTTTGTTTTTGTTCAGATACTTACGAGTTCTGTAAATCTTCTTGTAATACAATATCATCATTAAAAAAATCATTTCTTCAAATGAAAGAAGAGTTAAAATTTCTAATCATATTATTTTACCTTATATTATCGTTATTCCTAAATTTTATAAAAATCCTATTAAATTCCGTTACATCACTTGTGGTACTAATTCTTATATGATTAAACCCGGCCCTTCTACTTTTTAAATATTAAGAAATTACCCTTGATGTATTATTGAAGAAAGCTTTACTTCAGGCCTCGAAATAGATTTTTTAATACAGGTGCACCTTGTGCACCTAAGTTTTTAAAATAGGTGCACATATTATATTTTAGGTGCACATTTAAAAAAACGTAATGTAAGAACATTAATGTAATGTAAGCTACTTTATTAGTTGGGTATGTTTAGATAGGTTAGAGTACAGGCCTCGAAATATATTTTTTAATACAGGTGCACCTTGAGCACCTAAGTTTTTTAATTAGGTGCAAAGGTGCACCTAGCGGGAAAAAATTAGGTGCACAGTTTTATTTTCATGTGCACCTGTGCACCCGGGTATTTCGAGCCCTGGCTTTACTTGGATTACCTGTGATAATAATAAGGTTTTGAATTTTGTGGATGATATATATATAATATTATTAATGATATTCAGACCTATGATTTCAAATATCTATTTACCAGCATACCACTGGATAAATTGAGAGATGCTTTAAACTATTATTATCAGGATTTTAAAAACTTAATTGATATGGATTTTGAGGAATGTGAGTTATGGGTTAATTATTGTATTTTCAATCATTTAATTTTTAATGGTGAGCATATATACACTCAAATTAAAGGTATACCCCCCAAGGTTCTAATTTTTCTTCCATTCTTGCTAATTTATTTCTTCATTATTGTGAAAAAAACTTTCGCCCTCAGATAAATTCTGCCTTTAGATTTATTAATGATTTAATTGTTTAAAAAAAAAACTTTTCTAATATTTGGAAATCTCTCTATCCAGATGACCTTTCTTTAGTTAAAACCAATCTAGATAACAATAGTACTGATTTTCTCGATTTAAAAATTTCTGTTTCGTGCGGAAAAGCTAACATTAATGTCTACGATTAACGTAACGATTTTCAAATTCCAGTTATTAAATTAATATTTGGGATTTCAATATTTCTAAAAGAATCTACTACAATGCGTTTGATGGTAAGTTGGTACGTTTCAGAAAGATTTGGAACTCTGATTCTAACTTTCTATTACAATATAAACATCTCAAAAACACACTTCTCAATAGTAAATACCCTTTTTCATTCTTTAATACGATTCTTGAAAGTTTTATTAATATCAACAACTACGCAACCGATGACTAATTCTTCTTTGTAATTTCCTGAGTCATGTGAGTAGTTTCATTTTTATTTTACTGCTTCTGTTCAACCGGTATAGTGGTTAAGGAGTTAGGCTCAAGATAGGAAGGTTCCTGGTTCGAATCCGAATCAGGGCATAGATGTTTGCAAGCGTATGGTGTAAAGGCGGCTGGTGCACCTTAAATCTGTCGTGGCCGAAAGTCCTCACGTTGGATTGGTGTGGAAGTTTGGAGAGTGGGGTGCCAGCTCAGGTGTTGCTTCGTCATCTGACCGTGGTTCAAAATTACGAGGTGTTGTCCTCGAATCTTTCCATTAAGGGATTGATCATGGACGGTCGTCAATAGCCCGTTGTGTTGCTGAAGTACGACGTAAATTCTAAATTACCAAATTTTAAATAGAGGATAGGTATAAAATTTGTCTGCTTTTAATTTTTGTTTCTCTTTGTGGGGTCAGGTGTGATCACTGCTCGCCAACCCCCGGTGATTGCTACGAATTCCCATTTAGTTTGCTATTGCTTCGCTAAACCAACACCACGGGCAATTCCGTGATGGCCTCGTCATCGTCCAAATGCAGCCAAATTCGAATTGCGAAGAGATCCAATCGGCGTGACGTCACATACTCTTGCGAAAATATAAATATTCAATTGAAAAATTATTCATTAAAAGAAAATCAAATGTACAAGGTATCGATCTAATATAAAAATTTCCTTGTCCATGAGAGTTCTTTTCGTGGGGTCATGTGTTATCACTGCTCGCTGAACCTCGCCAATACCGGTGATTGCTGCGCTGCGCCCATATTCGTATTTCAAAAATAAAAAAAGTTACAATTTAAAAATTATTTTTCAAAGAAACTCATATTTTTAGGTTTTGATCTGTTGTAAAATTATCCGCAGATTTTAAATACTTTGAAATTTTTACTCTATCTTTAACTTTCTAGGAGATACAAAAAGAACTACATAACTCCAGTTAAAACTTTGTTTGTTTTGCTCGTTCGCTGAAATCGTTGCTCGGTAAATGAAAAAGAAAAAATAATTTTAGAATCTGTGATATCTCTTTATAATGTTGCTGTTCCGTGTTTGAAACTTTCGCCTTGGCGACGGAGCACCACCCCCGTAGCGCCACTTGGCGATCTCGTAAATGAAGTACCAAGTTTTGATGAACTTTTGGATTTCTTAGAAAGAAGATGTCAAATTCTAAATAGCATCAATGCCACTACTGCATCTAAGTTTAATCCAGACCGATCGAAATCTTTTATCGTGAAATCTAATAGAACTCCTAGAATGTGCGTGGCTTGTAAAACCCAAACACATCAATTATATCATTGCGATAAATTCAAAATATGAAATTGTCTGACAGACTGAATTTGGTTAAATAAACACAGACTTTGTGTCTCAATTGTTTAAGTGATTTTCATGTATTATCTTATTGCAATTCGAACAGTTCTTGTTTCGTTTGTGGGAAATTGAATCACCATGCATTATTGCCTACATTATTCCTTCCCAAACGCTAACGCCAGGCAGTCCAGTCAGTTCGACGCTTTGCCCAACCCAGATATTTCGTCGGTCGAAGATCAAGGACAACAAAATCAAAACAAACCCGCAGCTGTCGATACAAAGGTATCAGAAAATGCTCGCCTTGCTCTTTTTTCAAACGGAAAAAATAAACGAATATTGATAAACACTGCGTTGATTTATATCAGAGATGTTAATGGCATGAAGAGACCTTTTCGCGCGATTCTCGATTCAGCGTCTGAGTCATCCTTTCTGTTGTTTTAAAAAAGCGGCTCAATCCCATGATAGTACTTTACGCAAATCCAACAACAGTCTTTTTCAAGACTTAAATCACGAGAAACCTGAAATCAACTCGATTATGCCAATGGAGGCATCTACTCCACATCCTGATGAACTCAACGACCATGAACGGGAGGAATTGGAAAGAATCATCGCTGCACTCTCGCCTGAAGATGTCTGTCACAAGAAGGAAGAAATCCTCGCGGAACTTGAAAAAGCAAGAAGTGCATCTGCTTTTGCCATCACCGCCAGCCGGAAAGAAGACGTATCAAACTACATGAAAAAACTCCTCCAGAACAACCTGCAGAAAACCAGGATGGAACTCACTAAGCTAAAAGGTCAGTGGAAGATTTTGTCTTTGTTTGACTGCCCTGAGCATTGCCACACGAAGAAACCGAAAAAATCAACGAAAAAACGCCCGATTATTGATGAAACGGAATTCCAAACTCCACCTAAGAGGTTAATTGCCAAACCTAAACCTACAACTCCGGAACCAGAAATTCTAACCTGCAACAACTTTGAAGCGTTGTAGAAAATTCTGAAGAAAATATTCCTGAACCCAAATTACCGCCCATCCATGTGCGCACACAACTTAAACATACCGAATTCCTCAAGAAACTTGAAGATAAATTAAACATCTCCCCCACCTGCAAGATTGCAGGCCAATTCATCAAAGTTATTCTTAAAACTAAAGCTAATTACGATGCTGTCCTGAATTATCTTATTGATGAAAATACTGAATACTTTGAAATCACCCCCCGCAATCTTAAACCGGCTAAAATAGTCCTTAAAGGTCTCCCCCTTGATACTGATATAGACGAACTTAAACTCGAAATTGAAAACAAAGGCTTTGTTGTTCAAAGAATTTCCCAGCTTAAACGTCGTGCTAACAAGGACCCACTACCAATATTCCTAATTACCCTCTCATTAAAACTGAAAAATGGAACGAAATCTATAGAATCAATAATATCTTGTATTTAAGTGTTATTGTTGAGCATTTCAGGGGAATCAAGGGCCCCATGCAGTGCTATAATTGTAATCACTTTGGACATGGCAGTACAAACTGCCATATCGCCACTCGTTGTTTGAGATGCGGACTTGGTCATAGAACAAGTTCATGTACTAAACCGAAAGAAAAGAATCCACTTTGCATCAACTGCCATGAACATGGTCACGTGGCCTCTTGGAGAGGTTGTAAAAACTTCCCCAAACCACCCCTACTCCAAAATCGCAGACCTTTCCAGCGTAGAGAAACCCAGGAGGGCGTATCTTACGCGAAAGCTCACCTACCAAGGAAAAGCTCCCAAAATCCCTCCACCGCTCCTACCCCAAGCCAAACCACAAATCAGAATCCAAACACTTCAATTCCAGACTTTGGAGAGAGCATTCAGCTCTTTCGCGAAATTAGCAGCATCTTCGCTCACATCAACATCAAAGAAATCATGCAAAAAATCCAAACAGCCCCGACTCTTGCTGAGAAAATCATTATCGTACTTGAAATTATATTCCAATAAATTCATAGCTCTTAAAATTTTTTCTGCTCAGGGCAATTCAGCCAAAGTTAGGTCAACCACTACTTTATTCTACAGGAGGTTAAGGCCGCAGCGCGGCCATGCACTCCGTGCTTCGCACGTCGGATAAGGAGGCAGTAACCATTTGATTTTGAATATGCGCGTTGTTTCGTAGAATTACACAAATACAGTACATACATTATCGCCTCAGCGTACAGCGTAAGTGTCCGACAAGTTGACTCTGATTGGCTCCTCATATATATGTTGTATGGTTGTTGTAAGTAGTATTTCTCGCCAACTTATACTAAGGGTACTTATACTTTTAAATAGCATTTTTTCCGTGAAGCAACGATGGTCTAATGGCTAAAGTCACCTACCTTCAGATTGGCGCATGCAGCGGAGGATGACTTTACGAGTTCGAATCGAACAGGCGGAAAAAATTTTAGATCCTCCAAATTATTTTTTAAAAATTCCAATTTAATTCCTTTTGAGTCTAAATTACTTTTCCTAATTTTTAATACCCTTTTTATATTTTTCCAAGCTTCCGTTGATTTTACATAAATAATCTAAGAACCACTCCTGAACTCACTACCAGCTGATATTTTTTCGCCCCTCTGCCGTCCCCTTTGCTTTAGGATGATGGTGCCGTATCCACCTCTGGCTTAGGAACATTCTGATGTAACAAAAAGCATACATAAAACACTAACTTATATAATTATCTATATAAATAACAATGGAGTGTTTGTTTGAACATTCAATATTTTCGACCCATTTCAAGTTTTCTATCCGTTTTGGACCCTTCTGATGCCGAATCCGCCTTTTTCTCGTTTGGTGTCTGTCTGTCTGTATGTTGTGCCCTATACACGTCCACACGGTTTAAGATATTTTCATGGAAATTTGCATGCAGTGAGTACTTATCTTCATTTAGAGAGTGGCATTGGTTGCGAAAGTCTGTCTGTCCGTCTTTCTGTTCTATGCTCGATTTTGTGTTTGTGTAGACATCACATAAATTGTATTCCAGATATTTGATAGCAATGTATTTTATTTTATACATTATCTATTAGTTTAGTGAATGCAATATTAAACATTTCTTTATTGTTATGTTTAGTTGAGTTTCATGCTAAAACACCCGAGTAAGTATACTTAAATCAACCATAATTTGGTAGTTTTGGAAAAATTGGAATGCCTATTGAATATTACGATTACTTCGATTGCTTTACCAGTACTGCTAAAAAAGTAATTATTCTTCAAAAAAAAAATTTTTTTAATGGAATTTCATCTCTGATATTTTATTTATTTCGAGTCTTATTTTTATTCTTTGCGCAATGAAAACGATTTCCGAATATTTGGGAGAGAACGAAACGAGAATGAACAAGATCGCGCGAGCAGTGATATTTTCTGGTTTTTTCGCTCTGAATTAATTTCACATTTCTAAATTTTGTACATTTTTAGTTGTAAGTTGTGGCAACTGTGCGAGATCAAGAGATAAAATTGAATCACAAATTAATATCTTTAGAACAATTTTTTGCGACATCTTTTATTTTGTTTTATTTTGCTGTTTCCTGTTTTAAATACTTATTATTTTAATAAATGTGTTTTCCTTCTCATCACACGCAACAGCACCACAAAGTATTAGACTTAAAAATGTTGGGTAAGTCAGTATAAATTTTCCGTAAATTTTAAGTGTAATTATGCCATTACTGAAAGAATAATGCCGTTATTTAAAGAATAATGCCGTTTTGGAAAGAATAATGCCGTTATTGAAAGAATAATGCCGTTATTGAAAGAATAATGGCGTTATTGAAAGAATAATAATGTATAAAAATCCCGAACTAGAACTTTTCAAACATTAAAAAATTCGTTGTCATAATGACGGGAGAAGATTGCAAAATTTCACAATGTCGCATACCGGAGGCAAGAGTGCCACAAGTAAAAAAATATTGTTTTGTTGACTATGAGTGCGAGAGCACTCGCCGTAAATCGTAATTTTAATTAATTGAGTTGAACATGAAAAGAACTTAAGAAAGGGAATTCCAAATCTTCCTATAAATCGTCTTTTATAGTAGTAACCTTAGTATCACCTTTCGTCATTTTGTAGCTTTGTCATACAGCAATTGTGTGATGTATGTGAAATGTATTACATAAATGGATATGCATGTGTAGGATTTGTGTCCAAAGTGAGTTGTAGAAATTATAAAGATGGCGAAAGGTGTTAAAATAAATTTTTATTTTACAAAAAACGTAAGTCATTATATATTTTGATTATCTCTTCAATCTAGAGTAAACCAATTCAAACCGAGTAAGGTCGGGTATTTTGCTAGTTAATTTATATAATAAAAGGATACAATTTTCGGCTCCCACCTCTACCTACCCATAGCCATGGATCTGAAAAGAAAAGAAGAAAGCAGAAAGGAAGAGTTAAATTGCCAAAAGAAAAATTCTCATGACATACGTATCTAGGTCATGTGATCCGATTAGCCAATCAAGTTGGACTTGCGTAAAGTACTATCATGGGATTGAGGCGCCTGTTATTTTAATGGGCTAAAATTCTAGCAGAGGTGAGAAGTGCAGGATGCATAGAAAACCGCAGTTTAAAAATAGGCAGCCACGATAAGATTTAAAAGTTTATTAAAAATCTAGGACTTAACAGATAAAATAGCATCTCGTAAGAGAACATACAAACATTCAGTATTTGGATCCGTGAGAGCAGAATATAAACAGACTTCGTTTATATGTATAGCTCTGACTATATTAAATGGGCATTTCATATGCAAATCTAGCCTGATTTACATATATTTTTGAACAGTTAAGAACAGGAGATTATCCAACAATTGACCCCCTTTCTACTGTTCATGAAAAACTTAGAATATCAAAACACAAATCAAAATACATCAAGTGCATTGATACAAAAATGCTGAAAAATTCCTTAACCTAGAAACATTCAAAAATACAATTTTCAAAAATAACCATGAGCCGACCAACCGGTATAGTGGTTAAGGTGTTAGCCTCTAGATCGGAAGGTCCCCGGTTCGAATCCGGGTTCGGGCATGGATGTTTGTATGCGTATACCAGCTCAGGTGTTGCTTCGTCATCTGAACATGGTGCAAAATTACGAAGTAATTGTTAGGAGCAATGATGGTCCTCCCACTGGGTGCTCCTTCACAAGTGGCCATCACTTCCGGCCTTGTAGTGGCCAATAACTTCGGTCAAAATGTGCCCGCCATTAGAAAAAAAAAACATGAAAGTTCCAAATTACAATTTCAAAATTCTTTGTTTATTTTGTCAAAATAGATATGTCCTAAGGAGATTTATCCTAAGAAATGGGTTCAAATAAATATGCGACATTCGAAGCAAAATATATCCCTACCTCTAAAAATCTTTAATAGGTAGATATAAATACCTTCTAATCATTACATCTATATGGACAAAACAAATTCTTCAAAATAAATCAAGTACAGACAAAAATCCTTGATGTGAATATATTTAAATTTTCTCTAGTTAAGGCTTTAGTAAAAATGTCAGCTAAGTTTTGTTTACTTCTTATATGTTCAACTGTAAACATTTTATTATATACAAGATTTCTTAAAAAATGAAATTTCACATCGATATGTTTGGTTCTACAATTTTCAACAGGAGATTTAGAAAAATTTATCGCAGCTTCATTATCACAAAATAATTTATATATGTAGTCTTCATATTTAAATACATTTAAATTTTTACAGTCTTCTAATATATGAATAAACCACATCAATTCCTTAGCTGCTTCTGTTAATGAAATATATTCCGCCTCCATAGTGGGTAATGAGACACATCTGTGTTTAAAGGTTTTCCAAAAAAATAGGTACTAAATCCATAAACAAGATGATTCCACCCATTGACACTCTATCGTCTCTATTAGAAGCAAAATCAGAATCAGAATAACATGAAATATTAAAATTTGTAATGTTAGAAATATCTAATTTATAATGTATTGTATTTTGAACATATCCAAGTAATCTTGACAGACAATTCCAATGCTTATAACCTGGGTTTTCCTGAAACTGAGACAATATATTCACAGCAAAACATATATCAGGTCTTGTTCGACTAGCAATATAAGAAAGACAACCAATAACAGGGTGGTAACAGAACCTGGAAAACCGGGAAATCGGGGAACTCTCAGGGAACTTTTTAATTCTGGAAAAATCAGGGAAATCTCAGGGAAAATTTCCAAATTTTACAATAAATCAGGGAAATTTTGACAGCTTAAATGGCTACCATTATCTTTTATCCTATTCAGAGATGCACTATTACGAGTACTTTTGAGAGTCGAATAAATCGTATTCGCCGAAATTGTAATTCGAATAAAGAACCGTGGCGTCGTAATTTTTAAACACCGAGAAAACCGCCGCCGCCGTTTTTTGCCTGGCTGCAGCTTCTTGTCGCCGTGAGGCTAGCGTTACAACTGGTGGTATACAATTTGAAATTTGTGTAACTTATGATGTTTTTTGTGTATTAAGTTAGTTATTTTTGTTTGCAATTACATTTTTGTAGAATTTTTTATGTGTATTTGCATTTGGTTTTAATGAATAGTATGATAATGTAGGGTCAGGTGTAAAATGTTTATATCAAAATATTTTGAATTTTTTCTCCATTTTTTTTTCAATTACAATTATAATAGTTCCATTAAGGGTTCGAACCCTGACAGTAACAACAACAAAAAAATATAAAATATTTGTGAAGAATTATCTTTTTACACCCTTTGACCTTAAATATTTAAAAACAGTGTTGTGGATACTGTATATCGATATCAATCACGGATCACAACATTGCTTCAGAGAATTGTTAAATCATGGAAATTTTTGTGAGGCTATCAGGGAAATCATGGAAATATCAGGGAACTTTTTTTCAAGGATTTTGTTGCCACCCTGAATAATATTTCTATCGGGTAACACAGACATTTCAGAAAATTCTTGTTCAGTACTTGGACAGTCTGATTTAGACATAATTATGCCCTTTGCAATAGGAAGTGAGGAAAAAGGAAAAAAAAAAAAAAAAATCTGTACTCTCTATATAAATCACAAACTTTGCTTATGTAACTATGTTGATGTATATAAAGTTTCCCATTTTGTTCCTCAAATTCAATTCCTAAAAGCCGTTTAGTTTTACCCAAAATTTTTAAATCAAATTTTACTTTTAGTTTTTCAATTACACTATTGATTGCTTTATTAGATCTCCCAAATAATATTATATACAACTTCATTATTAAATATGTAAACACAATTGACCCATTCCAATTTCTTAAAATTTAGCTTTTCCAATACATTATGAATTTCAAAAAAAAACATTTCCTACCACTTTGATGCAAACCATAAATTGCCTTATTTAATAAACATACATGATCTGGTAAATTTAAATCTACAAAACCTTGTGGTTGATGCATAAAAATTTTATCATTTAAATTAGCATATAAATAAGCACATTTTATTTCCAAACTTCATAAGATTCTCCTTTTAGTTGCCTGTACCCCTGTGCAACTAGTCTCGACTTAAATCTTACAATTTTGTCATTTTCATCCTTTTTGAAAGTGTTAACCCATCTGTTCCCTAAGACACTTGCCTTTTTAGGTTTGGGAATTAACGTCCATACTTTCCTGCTATACATCATGTATATTTCTTCTACCATGGCTTTCTGCCATTCAGTTCTTTGGGGTGATTTTAAAGCCTCTTACAAGGGATTTTAGAATTAACTAAACAAGCCTCAGGTTGACTGCTACAATCTTGCTTGGGGATTGGACCTGAATAGTGATTTTTACCACTGAAATAAAAAAAATATCGATCATATTTTATATTATTAGCCCTACAATAATTTTCAGTATCGTTATACGATCTTAATCTGGTTTTAGAATCTTTAAATCCATAATAAATATCGTATCTCGATTCGTCTTTTCTCAAAGAAGCTGATCTTATCCATCCCAAATCCCTTGGGTCTTTTAAGTACGACTTAAATGAATCCTTTAGAGGATACTTTTTAAGTTTGGTACCTCCCGAATCTTCAATTTTAAGGACCTAATTAGAAGATTCATTTTCGGGTGTATTTGCTTCCGGCTCCGAATCAGATTCAGATACCTCAATAAAATTAAATCAATGTTGGTTTTCGATAGGACTTCGGTTTTTATTATTTACCTCAGAAAAAGTAACGTTTATAGTCTCTATAATTTTATTGTCTTCAGGAATGAAAATTCTATAACCCCTGGTTTGCATGGCATACCCAATCATTAACCCTTTCTTAGTTCTCATATTTAATTTACTACGCAACTGCCTCGGAGTTCCCACATAAGCTATGCAACCGAAAACTTTTAGATGTTTTACAGATGGCTTACTTCCCGAATACAGTTCAAAAGGGGTTTTATCTTGATTTCCATGACAAATCCTATTCCAGGTATAAACGAAACACAATAAAGCTTCAGACCAGAAACTATTCTATAACCCGCTAGATTTCAACATTATTTTTACGGCGTCAAGAGCAGTATAGTTGAACTTTCACTTACGCTGTTTTGTTGCGGTGTATATACATTAGTTCTTTCTGCCCTTATTCCTTCAGAATCTAGAAACTTAGAAAATTCTTTGTTAACAAATTCAAGACAGTTATCAGTCCTTACATTAATTATTTTAGTGTTCAAAAATCTTTCCGCCCTTCGTTGAAATCCAACAAAGCAATCAAATACTTCAGTCTTTTTTTTAAAGGAAATACAACAACTTTGCGTGAAAAATCGTCTGTTATAGACAAGAAATATCTATGCCCACCCTTGGACACTGTAGGCAGCGGACCACATAAATTCATATGTAGCAGTTCGAGTGGTTTACGGGACCTAACTTGCGCTATTGGCTTATACGAAACTCTTTTAGTTTTAGCGACTTTACAGTCCTCACATTCCACCTTTTGTGATTTAAATGTTGGTAAACCGCTCACTGCATTCTTTTGACTGGTTTTAATAATGTACTGACAATTTATATGACAGCACTTTTAATACCAAAGCTCCAGCTCACGACTAGTGTTTGTATCATAGTTTGTATCAGGGTCTCTTTCCCCACTACCTATCGCAAATGCAGGATTGTGGTTAGGGTAACTTGGTTTACAATATTACAGATCGTTAACCCGATTTGCACAAAATAATAGTTCATTACTTTTATTATAAACCTTAATTTTCCCCTTACTTCTAATGAAAGTTGCTCCCCCTTTTTCAAAAGCTGTTCCGGATAGAAGGTTTCTTCTTAAATTTGGTGAATACATGGCATTTTTAAGATCCATTAATCTTTCTTGATCATTTCTTTTAAAACAAATCCTTACTGTTCCAATTCCTTCAACTGGACATGTTGAGTCACACACGGCCAACGACATGTTCATGTCAGAAACAGGCTCAAACTTCGTAAATAATCTTTTATTGTTGTAGAAATGAGAGAAATGTTGTAGACGCTGCAGAGTCAAAAACCCATGCTAACTTATCATGGTACCCTTCATTTTGACTAATAAATGCTTCTACTATGTTGTTAGTGGAAGTACAGGGTTGACTCTTTGTCCTATGATTCTGCATACAATTAGCCTTAATATGGCCTAATTTACCGCATTTGAAACATGACCCTAATTTTGTATCCCTTATCGATTTTATATTCCGCTTAAATCTGTTTACTTTAACTTTAAACGCAGAATTATCAATCCCGATACTATCTTTTTTAAGTTGTTTGATTCTACTTTCTTCACATATTAACTCACTTAATACCTTATTAAAAGTGAATTCCTCTTTGGGTAGACGATATAACGACTGTACAATACCTTGATATTCAGATGGTAGATACCTGATCAGTTGGAAAGCTTGGTATAGATCCTCCAGTGGATGACCGGCGTCTTTTAGCTGAGAAACTATAAGTTTCAATCGCGCACAGTTAATTCCGATTTCCTCATCGCAGTACTTGCTTCCGAAGAAGTCGTCCAAGAGTGCAATCACGCGACTCCTCGAGTCCGGTTGAAAGTGGTCTTTCAGGATAATCCAGGCGGTGTAAGGATCGTCTTCACCCGATATTAGCAGACGATAATCCTGAGGTACAAGGTGGCGTAGGCTCGATCTCGCTTGGTCTCAAAATCCCTTTTTTCTTTAGGTGTAGCCGATTCCTCAAGTTTTAGATCCTTCGTAGGCGTTGTAATTAATTGGTAGCAGCCCTTCTCCATCAGCACGGCCTTGATGTCGTCGATCCACGAGAAGTAATTCCCCGCATTCAGTTTCTCTATTTGCACTGAATCCACCATGTTCAATGCCAGCAGACGAACCCGGGTTTTCAGAAAACAGAAATCGCCCGGCGTGGCCCCCGGCTACAGGCGTACTTCTCAAATAGCAGGGGGAAAATATTTCCGTCGGTTGGGTAAGAACCTTCACTCACCGGCTGACTGTGCATGCAATCCTGGTTCGTACCTGGGCCCATAACCATTGTTATATTAATGGGCTAAAAATCTAGCAGAGGTGGGAAGTGCAGGATGCATAGTAACTCTTTAAATGATTTATTATGTAAGGGAGGGGTAATTCGCAATTCAAGCTTCAAAAAATCCTGTGGAAGGACAGTATATCGTCGCCAATTAAGGTTTCCCAGTTGAGAACCTTCACATACGGCACCGCTTGTGCTCCGTACTTAGCAACGAAAACTTTGCAACAACTCGCCTTAGATGAGAAAGATAACTTTCCATTAGCTTCAAAGATTGTGCTTCAAGACTTTTACATGCATGACTGTCTCTCTGGTTCATCATATCAAAGGAAGATTGAACTGCTTAAGTCCGAATTAATGCAACTCCTTCTGAAAGGAGGGATGACCTTACACAAGTGCTGTACTATCAATGCTCAATCCACGGAGCCTCAAATATTTCCACTTGATCGAAACGCTGAAAAAATAACAGTTAAAACGTTAGGTATGCTATGGAACAGTTCAAGTGATACGTTTACTTATAGTATAGTCAACATTAGTACAAATCGCAATTATACCTAAAGAGACTTCTGAAATTGCACGTATTTTGCGATCCTCTTGGTCTCCTTGGACCTGTGATTGTCAAGGCTGAAATTTTTATGCAACAGTTGTGGTTGCTGAAATTGGAATGGAACGAAAAATTACCTCCAGATGTTTCTCAAGAATGGGAGAACTTTATTGGGACATTACCTGACATAGAGTCAATCAAGGTACCAAGATGCTTTATGAAGGCTGATGTCGAGTTTGTCGTGCTGAACGGCTTCGCTGATGCATCCTCAAGTGCTTACGGTGCAGTGCAGCAGTGTATATTCAAACTGTGTCCTTCACCAAGGAAGTATCCAGTCAACTTCTTTGCAGTAAATCACGAGTGGCTCTAGCGAAGGTCTTGACTATTCCGCGACTTGAATTATCAGCGTGTCTTCTTTTAGCGAAGCTAATTCACAAGGTCTTAGCAGCTCTAAGACTAAAAGTAGACTGTGCAATTATGGTCTGACTCTACCATAGTTCTTGTTTGGATTCTTACTCCTGCAAACTTGTTGAAGACCTTTGTGTCAGGAACAGAGTATCTGAGATTCAGCGACTATCCAAGGAGTTCAAGTGGCAACATGTTCCATCGATGTGCAATCCGGCCGATATGGTTTCCCGAGGACTGGATGTGAGAACCCTGGCAGCAACTGAGCTTGAGTGGAAGGAACCAGAATTTTCAAGGCTTAATACAACATCTCTAGATACTGTGCAAAATTTCCAATGAATTGACTGAAAAACCGTATTTGGAAGAACTTAATTTCATAAGTTTCATAAGTTAATTAGAATTCTAGCCATTATTTTTAGATTTATAAAAAATTGTAATGATCGAAAAGGGCAGAAAGGCTCCCTCTCTCTTGAAGAATATCACAGAGCATAAAACTGCTTGATTAGGCATCTTCAAGTAAGGTATTTTCTGCCTGAGATTTCAGCTTTAGAAAAGGAATTCGCAGTTCCTCAATCAAGTAGGCTAAAATTTCTTAATTCATTTTTAGATACCGAAGGCTTGATCAGAATTGGAGGTAGACTCACTCATGTTAAAGTTAAGTTATGACCACAAACACCCCATTGTTTTGCCGGCAGGTAAATTTTTCAAACTGATATTTCAGTATTATCACAATCGGGATTTTCATGTGGGTCCACAAGCCCTATTAAGTACCGTTCGTCAAAAATATTGGCCACTTGGTGGCAGAAATATTGCGAGAAAGGTTGTTCATGAATGCTTAAATTGCTTCAAAAGCAAACCTATAATTGCCAATCAGTTGTTGGGGAATCTTCCCCCTGTTAGAGTAACACCAAGTTCTACATTTTCAAATGTCGGTCTGGATCTTTGTTGGCCATTCCAAATAAAGTTCAAGGGTCATAGAAACGGTACACTCTAGAAAATCTGTGGCAATATTTGTGTGTATGGTTACAAAGGCTGTGCACCTAAAATTCGTCTCAGACTTAACGTCAGAGGGTCTAATTGCAACTGTAAAAAGATTCTTTGCTCGCCGCGGTAGAAGTTCGATAATATTTTGTGATTACGCTACGAACCTTGTTGGGGCTTCAGCAGAACTAAAACGTTTACGAGAAGTAGTGTTGAAGAATGAAGACATTTCCAGCTTCATGTCCTCTGAAGGCATCACGTGGAAATTTTCGGCTCCTAGAGTACCCAAGTTTGGCGGTCTTTGGGAGGCGGGAGTGAAAGCCTTTAAATATCATCTAAAAAGAGTGGTGGGACCAGCTAAACTAATACTAGAGGAAATTTTAACGGTAATCACACAAATCGAAGACATCTTAAATTCGGGACCGCTCTCTCCTTTGTCAACAGATACAGACGATTTTCAGGTATTGACACCTGGACATTTTATAATAGGAAAACCTATTAATTCCATTTCGGAACCAAATTTGATAGACCGAAGGGATAACCTTCTTAACCGGTGGTAAAAAATCAAAAATTATATAGTTCATACTATATGGAAACACTTGCAGAATAACTATTTGAGTCAGTTACAACAGCGAAATAAATGGCTGTTCAAAAAATATATATATACTTCCTGGGATTTACTTCCAGTTAGTGTTGCTGAAGGACTTAGAACTTTCCATGTGTACTTGGTCACTAGGTCGCATCATTAAAGTAATCCCTGGCGCTGACGGAAACGTTCGAGTAGTCGATGTACGCACCCCTTAAATAACTTTAGGAGAGCGGTTTCAAACATGATGCCTATAGTTGATAATCAAGTACTTTCTGTAAATTAATAATTTGGACTTTAAATTACCCTTAAATTGTAGATAGCACTGTAGAGTTGGATTGCTGTGTATAATTATTTGTGTTTACAGTCTTCTTTAAGAATTTGTAATGTTTGTATAATTAATTGCATTTGAATATTTTTATAATATATATTTGAAATATTTGCAAAATTTCAACGCCGGGCGGGATGTTCTGTGTTTGTAACTTTCGCCTTGACAACAGAGCACCACCCCCGTGGCGCCACTTGGCGATCTTGTAACCTTTAGGAAAGGAAGTGGGGAGAGTGACGAGTGTCCGCTACCAGAACGCACGCATGTGAATAAATGTTAAAGTTTATACAGTCCACTGTCTTATTCAATAGCTAAACCTGTGCACAGTTGCCACTCGAAGGAAAACAATAATTAAATTCCAATAAATTAATTAAAAAAATGTTCTAGATTAGATTTTAAAAATCGGGCGCGATACAAAAATTGCAAAAAATTCGGTCGATTATCTGTGTGCCAAATTTCATTATTGTAAGTCCCATAGATTCATCAGGACACTGATCACAGAGAGAGAAACACAAACGCTTCCTTTTATAATAGTAGAGATAAGCATCCGTTCTTGCTGATCATCGTATATTAGAAGCTCTTTTCACTGAACTTCAAGACACTGTAACAACTTTCCGCTTACCCTAGTGAAAAGACATTTTAAGATCTCGGGGCCCCTTTGGTAATCTGAGGCCCTACGCGGCCACCTAGTCCTCTTATCGCTTAATCCGTCACTGTCGTCGTCAAAAATCTCACCTCAGATCGTACAGAAATCTTGCTTGAGGTGTAAAAGATATACTTAATTTTTCTGCTAATCTGTCAAAATTTAATTTTCTTAAAACTAATTATGATGTCAGTTTCAATAAATTTAGTGATTTGTATTGTGTCATTGTCTTATCGAATTGTGCAAACTTCCTAAATTCCAAAAACAGATCTCCAAACAATTTCGATTTTTCATTTAAACGTACTCAGACACCCTCAAGCTCATTATTCACTTTTTTCCCGACTTTAAAAAAGATTTCTTGAATAATCTTTCTATCCCGCTGTTTTTGTTTGCTTTATAAAAACTGAAACAAAAAGGGCTAAGTTGATACAATAATTTTGTTAAATTCTTTTCATTAAACCAAGTAAAATAAATGTTACAAATTTAAAAAACTGTTTTTATTTAATAAAAATTTAAATATTTTAGTAATAATAATCACAGTGGAAAGAAGTAAAATAGTAAAAATGGCAATTTTTGCTAAAACGTACCAATTAGATTTAAAAAAAAATTTTAATCAAAATTGTAAAATGTATGTTTGGAAGAAAAAAATAATTATATTTTTAAACTTATTGACATTTTAGGACCCCTGAGGGATTGATCGTATCAAGAGCCGCAATTCTGTTGAAGTCTGAACGAAATGAAGCCAGGAGGGAAAAATTCTACGGTGTGGTTCTTCAAACCTTCGCCAGCATCTCGTGCGATTACACCCTATCCAGGATCATCGTTCCGAACCTCCTGTTGATGACCCGGCGGTGTTGCAACAATCAAACAGTAAAGAAAAAGAAAGAGTTCCAGTTTGTCGCTGGCGAATTGCCCCGATGCCATGACATCAACATCAACTTTTGACCAAACAAGAAAGAGAAGTAATGAAAATGAGGAGGATTCCTTTTTCCATAAACGGCCTCGACAGTTGCAATTATTTGGAGCACAATGTAGCACAGAACTTGCAAAGGTAGAGAAGGGAGAAATGGACGAAACACTCATCAAAATGGTCACACTAGATTATCAGCCTTTGTCATTTTTAGAGGACAAAGGTTTCAGAGAGTTCGTCTGTAAATTAAACCCCCTGTTCCTGTATAAAATTCCAAGTAGAAACATTTGTCAGAGACTTTAATCCCAAGGTTATATGAAACATCAGCCTCTAAACTAAAAACAACACTTAATTATGTGCAATATATTGCAATTACTATTGACATTTCGACCTCGGACAGCGAACAGAGTCTTCATTTTCGATGACAAAATGTGCTCACGAGCTTTATCTACAATAGAAATTGTTGAATCGCACACCGGAGAGAACATCGCCAAAGTTCTAAAAATATTCTAATCAGTTGGAATATTTTCGACAAAATAGTTACTGTCGTCTCTGACAATGCCTACAACATTAAAATTGCAATTCATGAGCATTTAACAAAATATCACCATCCTTGTGTTGCCCACACTATAATTAAAGTGTTTCTGAAGCAACATATTACTTTGAGGGAAATTTTGAAAAGGTGCAGACACCTGGTGGGCCATTTTAAGCATAGTTCTCAATCCTCGGAGAAGCTAAAAAATATTCAAAAACAAATGGGATTTCCAATATTAAAGGTGAAACAAGGTGTACCAACTAGATGGAACTCCTGTTTGACTATGATCGACAGACTTTTAAAAATAAAAGAGACTCTATCTGTGGTTTTTAACAAGATTGCCAAAAGCTCCAGAATCTTTAGATGGTTCCCAATGGGCGTTTTTAACAGATTGTTCTGCGATTTTAAAACCCATTGAATGTTTAAGCACTGTTCTCTCCGGTGAGAAGTATCCAACTATTTCTCTAATAATTCCTCTAATTAGAGGTTTACAACATTCATTGAAAAACATGCAAAATGAAACGGAGTGTGGCGAAAGCTTGAAAACAAGCCTTATTGACATAATAAATAGGCGTCTAGGTTTGTTGGAACAAACCAAAACCATTGGTAAGGCAATATTACTTGGTCCAAGGTTTCAGAGGATAGCTTTGGATTAGAGGATAACGCAAGTAATGCCCAAAAATGGCTTCTTGCAAAGTTAAATGCTATGTTTGCTCAAACCAAAAGCTTGTCAGTAGTGCAGCCCATTCCAGTTCCAGATGCTATGAATTCAAATGACTTGTGGGCATATTTTGACAACAAAATGAATCGGACTAAATTAAACACAACACCAACATCTTCTGGTTTGATAGCGTTAAGACAATATTTTGAACTTCCGTATGAAGGAAGATCCAAAAACCCACTTGAGTTTTGGAAAAAAAACATAAACTTGTTTTTCCAGAATTGTACGAACTAGCAACCAAATACCTTTGTATACCAGGGACATCCGAAAGGGTTTTCTCAAAGGCTGGCCAGGTCGCAAATGTCAGAAGAAATAGGCTTTCGCCAAAAAACTTAGACTATTTAATTTTTTTTAATGATTCATTGTTGTGAATCATTTTAAAAAATTGAATCGTCTTCGATGTTTGGAGGGGGACGCGTTTGCAAATCCGGTGTCAACGCTGTTTTTTTTTTTTTTTTTTAAATATACCAAGTATAAGCTATTTGTGTAATATAATTTTCCTAATAATAAATATTAGAATATATTACAAGTTTGTGCCTGACCCTCCAAGAGTAATCTTTTTGAAAATTAGTCATATGGAAAAAACTATTTTTTATTTAAAATAGTTCCTTTTCTGAAAGATACAAACTTAATGTGTACTTTAAAAATATTATAAGCACTTAAACGACAATACTTGCAGCTTCATGAATTAGACCAGTGGTCCCCAACCCCCGGTCCGTGGATCAAATGGTACCGGGCCGCCCAAGAAATATTAAATTATTTCCATTTTATTTACTTTGGTGTATTTATTTCGGATTTGTGTTGTTGTTATCTATGAAATGTCCACTCAAATTAGGAGGCGGTAAATCATAACTTGAAATTTGTTCTGTTACTAGAGCTTCAATTATGATTTCTGAATTCTGTATGTATCTATTTTCTAATTTTGACAAATGTGACTACTGTTTTCAAGTTGGCAGACAAAGTAGCTGCATTTAAAGCCAAACTGAAGTTGTGGGGATGGCGCGTGAACAGAGGCATTTTGGACATGTTTCACACATTAGCGGTGATTTTAGGTGAAACTGCGCCTAAATATTCATTCTCCTAGTTGGTGCACGATCACCTGTCTTTTCTTTTAAAAGAGTTCGAGCGTTTCGTGGGTTTTTGTGGTTGGGAAACCACAAAATACCCACGAACTAGTAAGGAATGGATCCGCAACCCATTGGTCAACAAATCAGGCGAATCTAGCATGTCTGTGCAAGAAAAAGATCAACTGCTGGAGATTGCAAATGAAGGCGGCCTTAAAACTACGTTCGAGACAACAACTCTGCCGGTGTTCTGGATTAAAGTCATGGCGGAATACACTGAGATTGTCACCACAGCACTTAAATCCCTATTGCCATTTCCGACAACCAATCTGTGTTAAGCGGGGTTTTCTGCAGTGACAGCAACCAAAACAAAACAACGGAATAAACTGGACATAAGTAACACACTTCGGGTGTCATTGTCTCCTATTACCCCCAGAGGAAACCGTCTCGTCGCAAAGAAACAAGCTCAGGGTTCTCATTGATTTAGCGTTCTAATGATTTAAAATGTTGAATCACATTATATTCATTTTTTGGTGTAACTGTATTTTATTTTGAAGGCAAGTTTAAAACAATTAAATTTTAAAATTATTAAATCAAAACAACAATGTAAAATATAAACAATCAACGCCCCCCCCCCCTCAGCGGGCCGCGTTAAATTTATTAAACGTTGATCCAGTCCGCGGCGATAAAAAGGTTGGGGAGCACTGAATTAGACTTTCCCAATGCAAATGATTTGACCTTTAGTTCCATGAGAGCCAGGTTTGAATCCTAGTCTTAGCACAGAACACGCATAATAGTTTGGGATCCATTTGAAAATGTATACTCAGTCTAAATGTTAGAAGAAAGGATAAAGAGAGGCATCAAAACCATCATAAATAATAAGTTTTGATATTTAATCATGATTAGTAATCTTATTTGACTACAATATGTTCTATTTTTTATATTTATAATTGGCATGTTCATTTCGAAATACAACTGATGTCTACTGTATATCGTCTGATAAAATACAATTTTAATAAGACATTTAGATCCGTCACTTACACTTACTGATAAATTTGTTAACATGATTTAATTCACTCAAGAAAAACTGTTGGATGTCAACTTGTGTTTTAAAGGTGAACAAATGTTTTACCTTTAGCTTTTATTTGAATTCATTTTTTAAATGCATCACATGTAATAAACTATGATTTTTAGTAAAATAAATATTGATTTATACCATGTCAAAAATTCCCGATTATTTACTTAAAATAAATATTGGTTTACATGTCATGTCAAAAACACAGTTTATTTAACAAATTTATTAATACGACGAATTCAACTGCAGTACCTGGAATTTTGTTATAATGAATAGTGCAGAGAAGCGTTTTAACAAAGCAATTGTGTTCTTTTATATCACAATTGTACTGACATTGTTCAACTTTTCCAAATGCACCAGTAAAGTGATGATATTTATATCAGGTGGTACTTGTAGCAGGACTATATTTTAAAACGTTTAGCAGGTTCGATTTGTGTATGTGATTTATAACATACGTATGAACATAATGGAAATACAAAAAGCATTGATAAAAAGTCAAGATACTCTAACCGAAATTATGAATATATCACAAATTCCGTTTTTTTTTAAAGTAATAATCTTCAAAAGATCGTTTTTCCAGTGTTGTTTTTGCTACGGATAACAGGAATTCCCGTTTTATCATTGTATGCGACACTCAGTAAAAACAACCTACGTCGATTCGTATACAAGTGTACAAATTACTTCTTTGTTTTCTCCGTCATGGTGGATATTTTACTCCATGTATATTTATTTATGTCTGGTTTCAGTAAGAAGCAGTTAATATTAATCTGCTATCTAATACTTCGAACTACAATATATTTTCGTAATCGAATCGAAATTCGAACAAGAGAGCTCCCCATCGTCCAATTAGTTTTCAGCAAGTTCTCTCAGCAAATTACTAGCAATTTATTCAGGATTTTGACCTTTCCAAGGAGGCATCTTTTTTTTTGTCTTCACTATACGTACACAAGGTTTGAAAATAGAATCTGTTTATATTATCAGCAGATAAACAAATGTAAATGACGAAACATTTAAACCCAATCACACTAGTATAACTTATTCGTTTCCCCTATGAACGTGGAAACATTTTTATCAAAGTCAAAGAGATGTGCCATGAGAATTTGTTTTGTTAGCTAGTAATGTTTGCTACTCTATGATCTTGTATTAAGTTGTGCGGAAGCTATTTAGAATTAAATGAATCTAGACCAACGAAAGTTCTACAGTGTATTCATCTTGGAAAATGATTAAAAGTTACCAAAAAACTTTCAAATTCAACTCACAAATGTGGAAACGAGAACAAAATAAACAGGCCTCGGTGTCGAATCGACATCGACAGACGGTAAAAATTCTATTATTTATAGGATCTACATAGGCTTTATCAAATTATAATCTAAATGACTGGTTCCGCCATCTAGTGGTGGAAGAAGTAACAATTAGTTTTAATGGATTTACTTTCTAGCTGTTGACCTGTATTATTTTTGCGTGATACTCTAGAATTTAATGGAGAATTATTTAAAAGAAAAAATACTGCACTTCACGTGCACAAGGTCGAAGGTATACCCAATCACACTAGTATAATTTATTCGTTTCCGCTATGAACATGTAAACATTTTTTTCAAAGTCAAACAGATGTGCCATAAGAATTTGTTTGGTTAGCTAATAACATTTGCCAACCAATGATCTTGTATTTAGTTGAGCGGAAGCTATTTAGAATGATAAATTCACTTGGTGTCAAAACGACACCAGCGGACGTTCTAGGTAAATTTATCTGTAAAATTTTTATAAATGAATCTAGACCAACGAAAGTTCTACAGCGTATTCATCTAGGAAAATGATTAAAAGTCACCAAAAATTTTCAAATTCAATTCACAAATGCGGAAAGGAGAACAAAATAACTAGGCTCCGGTGTTGAATCGACACCGACAGACTTTCTAGTTTTAAACCTTGTTTAGTTCCATCTATGTGTTGAAGACGTGTACTTCATAGTTCTGATAATGATACGTTTTACTAAACAATCCAAAGCGCGTAAAAGAATGCGCCAACAATCCGGCATTTCCAGAGGAAATCTTAAATTTGACAATACAATCAATTCCTCTGACAATATGTTAATATATTCACCTTGGTTGCTATTTATTACTGCTAATTAACAATTCCAACGGTTAGACACTTATCCACGTAAGTAAATTTTGTTTGGGAAAAGACAGTGTAGGCAACTAACGAAGAAATGTGTGTCCTGGATCCAAAAACATGGTTCGTTTTGATGGAAAAAGTAAGCAAATATTTCTTTTTTGCAACTGCCTCCAACATAAAATTTATAGAGAAGGAAGTCTGCCTTACTAAAGTGTTTGATGCGGGAGTAATGGACTTAGTTTTACAACGTGTATTTCAGAAAAGAGACAATACTTTTCACTTCTTCCTCAACTGTGTGTTTATGAATTCTGAATAGTATATTAAACTGTGTGAATTCTATGGCGTGGTGTCATATATTTTTAAAATATCACTTTTGAAGTATTTGCTACCATATTATGTGAAACTGGCAATCAAAGAAGATTTTTCTAGTGAAATTTACAAACTTTACTGTGGTGATATCGATAAATCTGATTGTGGGATAGAAATTATAGCTTCTTTTTGCAAGTTCATAAAGGATATTGTCGTAAAAAAATATTAATTTTCTTTTTGACTGCTTAGGTTGTAAGAGAGAATTAAACTGTCAATCAATCTGAACATGAATGTATGAAGATAAACGTTGATGAACGCTTTTGAGATTTATATAACACCTTGCTTTATGTGCTGTTAACTGGAAGGAATTTGCTATCATTTTGTAATAGATTGCATAAGCTGTTAAACGTTTGTTACATAATATTATAGAGTAATTGTTTTGATAATTTGAATACAACAGATATTTTTAATAATATTAGAGAGATGTATGTAAAAGACTTGTAAGGATATGTTGTAATATATGAGACCTGTAGTAGTCACATACGTTTCTCTTATAAATTACATTTGGATACATATATTTTTCCTCGTACAAGTTTAGCAGTAGAATTAATTTGTTTCCAATGCATCAACGTGCTAGAGGACAAAACAATCACATGCACATTTAGGTATACCCTTTCGTTAAAATCTTGTATTACAACACAAGTACCTGTCGCATTATCACAAGCACGTGTTTTCTGAGTACATTCATGACTTATAAGTTCATAGTTATTCTCTCAGAAAAGATAAGATAAACTTAATTAATTAGTAAGAATATGTTACTATATCGTACAGTTCTTCGTGTCTGTAGTATACAATTATTTTTCAAAGAATAGCTTACGCTTTTTCAGTAGCAATGTTTAATCTTTGTACAATTGTGGATTTTGACGGATTTCAGACTAAAGAAGGTTTCTTAGTACGTGAATACGGATACATAGCAATAAAATGGCAAGTAGCTTTAAGTATTCGTTTTCACTTGTCGCCTTATAAGCATAAACTTAGTGCCAAAAATCGCAAAACTGTGCGATATGTTCAAAATTACGTATTTGGACATCCTTTCTGTCCCATAGCATGGGAAAGTCTGTCTCATTAGAAAGTCTAGACTCTAAGTTTTTGGAATTGTACAAGTAGACCAAGATTGTCACTAAGTACCTACTTGCTACAACTAGTGTAAAAAGGTATAACTTTTTACAGTATAAATCAAAGAAATTTGTATTTAAAAAGTTTGTAAATCTATATATAATAAAAAATAAATCAATAAAATTTGGGCAAATTTATTTCAATTAAAAAATAAGATAGCAAGGAAAGAATATTTAAAAAATAACATATGGTTTATATTTCAATGCTATTAAAACTTCTTCAAATGTACAAGGAGTCATTTGCGTTTCTACTCATTTGTTAAGTTCATCAAGTCTTGTAAGTTTAGTTAATTTTGTTCCACTGCTTCTTTGTTTAATCAACTTACTTATGTAAGTACCGTTTGTACGTCTGTGGTATATGGGTGAGTTTTCTTTTGCTCAATTAAAAAAAATATTCAAGGAAACATGTGCATAGTATGGGTGTGCAAAGTTTTCAAATGAAAGCAAACATGTTTTTTTTTTACTTTAACTTAAGTGTACAGTATTTTAAAAATATTTTCTACAATGAAATATGTATTGTAGCATCTAATGTATAATTAGTGTTTAAGTAAAAGCATCTGAATTAAAAAAGTCATATATGTTTATAGCAAGGAAAATTTCATTTCAGATCTTGCTTTGTAAAAAACAATTCATAAAACTAATATTCAATAAAAAAAATAGTCCTAAATAAATTGTATGTTGTAAGACACGCAAATAGTTTATTTAAAAAACAATAAGATGTAAGCATAAAAAATATTTACAAACGCATAAATATTAATTGTAACGTTTTCCAAATATCGTTTTGTGTACATCCCTAAAAACACTGAGTTCCAGATCAGGAGCACATATAGGGATTATCGTTAAGTTATACAAGTATTTTTCGAAATGTTAAGTTTACTCTGAGGCATGATGTATTAACACGGGACAAGCTGTGAAACCAAAATTGGTTTGTTGGATACTTCATAATAAGCATGCTTCCATTTTCGAGAACAATTTTTAAAGAGTTGTAGTTCTTTCTAGAAAACACAAATTGTCTTTTTTCTGTACAAATGAAACAGATGCTATGGATGCATTAACATCCAAGCCCTTTTCGTTATCTTTATTGGCACCTTTGAAATACAGTCCCAACTATCTTTATAACAGTTAACCAACACAAAAATAAATCTTTCACCAATTATCCGTTGCATTCCTCCCTTTATTTCTAACAGTAAAGGAGACCAGGGCTTGGCTGCAATGTAAGATCCACTAAAGGTATAGCCTATTCCTTCATCTTCGTATGCTACAAGTTGTTGAGGCACTGTATATTTTTTACCGTAAATTTCTATAGTGGTTTCCTCTTTCTTTAAATGGGTTAATTTGTTTTCCAATCCACGGAAATATGTCCAGTCATCACGATCTGTAAACAATTTTTCATATTCATAGAATAAATAATCTTTACAGTATTTCTGAAAACACTGTTCTTAGTCTGTACACACATTTTCTTTGCAGGTCTAATACCACTAGAACCTATAATTTATTTAAACACAGTAGAAGGGCAAAAATCTAAAGGAGCAAAGTAATTGAAAGACCCAAGAACGCATGCTCCAACTGTGCTTTCAAAAGCTGCTTAATTATCAAGCAGTATAATCACTTTCTTTTGTTTGCCCTAATCATTTTTCAGATCTCGCAATACGTGTACTTTAGTTGTTTAAACGAATCTTTAATTTTTTAGGCACTTTTATCGGTGACTCCGTGTATATCTCCGTTTCTTCTGTTATATTAAATAACCTTACACATGCTAAACAATCCTTAAGTCAAATCCTTACAAGTTCTAGAGACTTTTCCATTTTTGGTAGTATGTATTTTTGGGTACAACAGAACGACTCATGATGTATTGAGCATTATTATTTCATAGTCACCACATTCAGATGCTTCTATCTGCCAATGTTAACGTCTTTCAATATATGTAAAATCCTAGTGTCTGTCTAATCATACTCTCTAATCAGGGAATCCTTCTCATTACTAATAGTCATCAAACAGTAGAATTACTTTTTTTACTTTCTTCAAAAAATTTTTGAGATATCTTCACATGTACATTTCCCAATAGGGTTCACTAGTGTAGTCTATTTTAAATAAAACACTCTCACATAGGTAGTCAAACGGTTAAAGTGTCTGTGTCAAAACGTTTGGCCGCGGTTACCTTTTGCTGGGTTCGAATCCACTATTATAGTATTATTTTCTTTTAAATATTTCTCCATTATATTCTAAAGTATCACGAAAAAAAAAAGTCAACAACTAGAAAATAAATCCATTAAAACAAATTGTTACTTCTTCCACCACTAGATAGCGGGACCAGTCATTTAGTCTACAATTGAAGAAAGCCTCCGTAAATCCTTTAATTTATAGTATTTTCAATAAAATATGTTTAACTGTCCATCCTTTAACTAGATGTCGCTACCTGTTATTTTTAAAAGTATTGAATCCCTCCAAACAATATTCAAACCATTTTCAATACGTTTCTAATGAAAAAAAAGGACAAGTCCTTTTCTGGTAGAGGGAGTACTGGAATAGTATGATAAACACTCAATTTAAAATAAGTCAACTATAGCCTAACGACTTGCATACTCGCTTCGCATCACCATGGTTCGAATTCAAGAAATTTCTTTTCAATTAAAATACTATGTTTGATCATTCCACCACCAGATAGCGCTACCTGTTATTTATCACCATGGCAACCTGGTAACAAATTGACGTCATTTTGTTCAACACCCAGACTTCGAGGAATCCAACACACAACAAACTCACATCATCGTTACAAAAAGTCCCCCAGCAACACACTACCAAATCTATACAGCCGGATCTAAAATCCACGATGGAACCGCCACCGCCTTTTGCGTGTTCCTGGACAACAGAAAGATATTTGAGTGGGCACGCAGACTGCACGACGACAACTCAGTTTTCCAAGCTGAGTCACTTGCCATTCTAGCAGCTGCTTTCTGGGTACTCCGAAATTGCTCAGAAAACTTATGTATTTTCTAGGGCAGTCTGTCCAGTGTGACTCTTTTGACCAACCATCTCACTACTAACCCGATGGCATAAAAAATACATTTCATCAGTAAAGCGTCAGCTCCATCAATATGCATTTATGTAGCTTGGGTGAGAGGACATTCCGATGTTGAAGGAAATGAAGCAGCAGATCCTCTTGCAAGAAGTGCCACCGGTAATACGTCCATCCTTTTGCATCCCCTCCCTCTCCCGGCGTATCATCTGAAGAGCTCCCTCAACCTTGCATCAATTAACAGCTGGGAAGAGATATTGATAAACTCCACCAAAGGTCGGAGAACATTCGTGTTTTTTCCCAAGGTCTGCACTAAGAGCCTCATCTTCACCCCAGAGCTCACACACTTTTACAGGGGCCACGGCCCGTTTCTAGAGTATTTATTTAGGATGAATATCCATTGTAGAGACTTCTTCATCTGTGGTATGGAAGCAGACCCGGACCATTACGTTAACACTTACCCTATCACAACTCATCTACACATGAAGGAACCAGCACCTCCGTACTACGAAGCCTGGCGTAAAAGCCTGGCTGTTCATCCCTTGCTTCAAAGAAAAAATAATACAAATCGTGCGATTTATAGCTTCCAAGGAGTTTTAACTTAAGGAGTTTAGGTTCAATTTTTGACTACAACACTTTAATTGCTTCTCATAATAAGGTACAGCTACACTCTACGTTTATGAGTGATGTCAACGGCTTGGCGATTTTTTTTTTGGCGCGCTTCTAAAGTCGCAAAAGAATTATAAGGAAACAAGGAAATAATTATTTCTTAACTCTTTTTCCGTCACAAATTTTTTTTCTTTTTGCAACACACTTTTTAAACACATTTCAGAACGTTTTGAAAAGTATATTTTTTAAAAACTTTCACAAAAAGTAGTAAGTTTAAGCACATATCAAAACACATTTGTGAACCAGCAGAGAAACTAAGCTACGAATGTTTGGTAAGAATACCCTGAAACTTATCAATTAATTACACTAAATACAATGGGCATGTTGAAAAAAAAAGATTTACAAAAGAAAAAGAGCAAGAACTAATACAACCTGATAACGTCAGAATTCTTTCGTAAAAAAATAATGAAAACGAAAATGGTCAAAGTTATAATACTCTGAAAACTATTTTAGTAAAATAAAAATTCCACGACTGTCAAAATACAAATAAATGGACCAATGGTATCACAGAAAACGATTTAAAAGGACCAATGCAATCAAAGGATATTTTAAAAACAAAATAACCAATGGGAGAAAAGAAAAAATTTCAAGCGAATCGATGAAATCAAACGATTTTAACGGATTTTGGAAGAACTTTCTAGAATATTTAAAATGAAAATTGAAAGTTTCCGTTTGCCGAGGTTGCCATGAAAACCACAACAGCCGTAACGAAAGATGTGCTGCCTTAATTTATCGTAACTCGCTACCAGAAGTGCGCCAAAAAAAATCGCCAAGCCGATGCCATCACTCATAAACGTAGAGTGTAGCTGTACCCATAATAATTAATAATCTCATAGCAAACTTTTATCAGAGCAGCACCTGAGTGTGCATTTCTTAACTAAAAATTTCTGCTTTCCATCACACCAAATTTTTTTTCATTTTCCTTTTCTCATTTGGTCACTTTCACGTTATGGGAAAACTTGTTTACCGTAAACACAATTGAAGCTTCAGTATCCTATGACGGAGTTACGTTAAGTAAGTTGTTGCATCAAATTTTACAGTAGGAAATTGAAACAGTCGGAGTCTATTTTCCCGAATGGCTACGGGCTTTCAAAATATGACAGTTCACATTTTGACACCCAGGAAAAAAAATCAGCAAAAAAACTTCAAAAAAACCCTGCAGGTTTACTGCATGAATTTCGGACAAAATTCCTGCAGGAAACCTGCAGTTTTTTTACTGTTTGTCATGATGATGAATGACTGGTGGCGCCATCTGGTGGTGAGATAAGTAAAACATTATTTTGGTTTCATAAAAAAAAAAAGAATTTCGTGGGAATAACGTCGACCTAGAGTAACACAACGGGCTATTGACAATGGTCCACGATCTATTAACAAGGGAACAAACTGAGGACAACACCTCGTAACTTTGAATCACGATCAGATGATTGGACTCGAACCCGAGACCAAGGATCTGGAGTTTAGCATGCTATCCATTAGGCCGTAACAGTCATATCCAAGCGTAGTGAATTAATGTAGTGTATGTTTTTTCTCTGTTTTGGACTTGTTTTTTTTCACTATGAATAAATTGAAAATCGTCAAATTTTCGAAACACTTTTTATTATTTTAAGAAATTATCTGTGTTTTTCTGCTTAAAAAGTCGTCTAAATCATATTTCTATCTTAATTAGAACTAGAGATATAATAATTTTTGTGGTGTTTTTTGTTCTGAAAATCTAACACTCTTGACAGTTGTCATGGAAACAACATCTGTCTTTAAAACTTTAAATGCGTTTTTCTCCATGTTACATTTTTTCAAGATTTCCTGTATTCAAATTGCTATAAGTCGAAAACCGATCAAATTTAGGGGTTGAAATTTGGAATTATCTTTTTCAAACATTATACTTTAATTTTGATTCAGCAAATTTGAAACAAATATTTACTTTTAAAAATATGACTTAAAAAAAAAGTACCTCAAAATTTTCATACAAATCTTTTTTATTTTTTATTAAATTAATATTTTTTAAATTGTTGAATTAAAATTAAAGTTTATAAATTTGTGAATAATTTACTGCAAGAATTTTGAAAATTGTACAAGAATATTTTGAATTTTAACAATTTAAAATGACCACTCTTTTTTTCAAGAAATTTTAATTTAAAATTTTTAAAAAACTTTTGGAAAAATTTTGTGTTGTGATTTCGCTTATTAGTTAGATGGGTAATCAGTACAAAAAAAATTCTAAATTCTAAATTAATTATTAAAAAAAAATTTTCAATGTGTCCCGGACCCACTTAAATTTTGTTTGGAGGGATTTAATACTTTTACAAAATAAGAAACCAGGTGATATACTGCATAATATAAAAACTTATCACATGTTATTGGTATGTGATAGGAATTTCCTGTCTTCACAATTGAATTTTAGCTTTGAAAATATTCCGAAAATGTTAACATCTCATACAACAAATTCATTACAGATTAGTTTTATAATTCCAAGATGTATGCAAATTATTAATTTTGTTGGGAGTTAATATAACAGACCAAATTCAGATATTTGGTATGTTGGAGAAATACATTAGATGCGTTGAAATAAAGATTTTAATCGAATGTTGGCTAGCAGTATCAAATACAAGGTTACATTTTATGATTGGACTGAAAAATGAAATAATCGACAATAAATGCAATTTTTTTATTATGGAAAATTTTCATTTTTTTAAAGAAAATATTATATATATATATATATATATATATATATATATATATATATATATATATATATATATATATATATATATATATATATATATATATATATATATATATATATATATATATATATATATATGCATATATATATATATATATATATATATATATATATATATATATGCATATATATTAAAGTTTTGTTTCATAAAAAATGTAGTTTTTATGAAAACACTTATCAACTATTATGTTTAATTAAAAAAAATATATATATATATATATATGCATATATATATATATATATATATATATATATATATATATATATATATATGCATATATATATATATATATATATATGCATATATATATATATATATATATATGCATATATATATATATATATATATATATATTTTTTTTAATTAAACATAATAGTTGATAAGTGTTTTCATAAAAACTACATTTTTTATGAAACAAAACTTTAACTTCAAACTTTATTTTTCCTTCAAAAAAACTGCAGTTTTTATGAAGGAAAAATGCTTTTATAAAATTCCTTCATAAAAACTGCAGTTTTTATGAAGGAGTTTTATGAAGGCATTTTTACTGCATTTTTCCTTTATAAAAACTGCAGATTTTATGAAGGTAAAAATTAATTTGGAAAAATTATAAATTTAATTTCCGAAAAACTGCAGTACTAATGAAGGAAACCATTATTCCTTCAAAACCTCTGCATTTTCACCGCGTAAAATCTGCACTTATCTAACTGCCTTCAAAAAACAGGCATTCACCTGCAAAAAACCTCCAAAATAGATATTTTTTTGAAGGAAAGATGCTGATTTTTTTTGCTGGGCAGGCAGCCAGTTCACGGTTGTGCAATTCAGAGTCGATCAGCACTGTGTTCAATTAATTTTAAGGGTGTCTGTTTCTGTGAATTAGGGGATGCTTTTCGGCTTTCAGTTCTGTGGACAAATATCTAGTTACAGCGATGAGTTTGAACAGGTGCCATGCTCCATCTTTACTGGAAGGCTAATATTTGAAATAAAACCAGGTTGGAGCGTAAACCTTGGCGACACATACGTTGCAAAAATCACTAAATACTTATGAGGAGAATTCATCGAAACGTACAAACGTGGAAATCTATTCGCACGAGTTAGCCATCGGGCATGAGACATTACGAAAAGTAGAAGTTACAGTTAAAATAGTTTGTGTAAGGAAGAGAGATAATTATTTAAGGTTTTGCTTATAACACTCGAATGTAAAGCAAACCCAAACCATCTGCTTGTAGTCTGATAGCAAGCAGCTGATTGCCAAAATGTATACAAACCCAAAAACGTGATGCGGGCTATTTTCTTTTCTATATAACATCGGTTCTAATAGAAAATTTGTAACGCGTTTTTTTAATTAACTCAAAACTATTGGAACAATTTTTAAATTTTTTTTTAAATCGATTTTTTGATGCCTTAAAAGGCATGAGAATCTTAAGATACATATGCTTAAATTTACATTTATATTTACACTTACATTGCGTTGTGTTAAATAATGATAGAGCTAAATAAATGATATAATAAGTTGAAGATTGAACGCCACCTGTCACCATCCTTAATCGTGCTGCTTAGACTCTCAACATTAGTTCCTACTGTCGGCCTAGACAGGCCTGCTGGTTAGCTCCCTCATTCCAAATCACCACAACCCTTTTTATGGGGTGAAATGTTGGTCATAGAAGCTTGTAGTGCTTACTAAAGCTGTTCTATACAATTGTTTTCCTTGTCCCCAGCTGAACTTAAAAACTTAATTAGATTAGAGGGAAGCAACGGTCCGAACTCGTGAGTTATCACACCTTCGCTCTCGATCTCGAGATAATCAGGGAGAATCCCGTGATTTAAGTATTTCCGTCCTTATAAAAAGGAATAGAAAGGTCGAAGAGTGATCTAGTATAGTCTGGGAAAGTCAAATAAGTGACGACTGGTGTTTGATTTTCAATTACTGAGACTGGTGATAAACGGTTTTCTATTGTAGAATCTTTCCAAACATAACTTAAGTGATCGTGACGATAGCAGCGTCACACTAATACCGATAATTAATCTGCATCCTAAAAATAAAAGTTCAGGTGAATCCACCGCCCCACCTGAAGGTCATAGGTATAAAAGATTCACACTAGCAATTGTGGTGTAAATCGGGTTAAAAAAGGTAAGTTGAATGAAAAATAAGGTTCAAAATCAAATTCCTATATAAGTTTTCTGGATATAATAAATTGGCCGTAAGTGATTAACATATGTGGCTCGTGAAAGGCTAAGGCAAAATCGATTAAATGTCTGTCGTTTAGAAAGAAGAATTTATAAAGGTGGACTCACCAGATAATGTTTTTCGCCACCTCGAAGTTGACGCAGTGGGATGTCCTGTACATTGTGGATTCAACTACGAAGGAAATTAGAGAAATTAGAGAGTCCACATATTCTTTATTTTTCTTCTAAGGAGCCGCTGGTCACTGTGGTCGAGTTCGATACTGGAGTTATGGAAGAGACGTCCTTAGTTCCCTCAAAGTGTGTCCATGGCTCCTCATCAGGGGATCGGGTCGGTTACGAGAACCCGAGAACGACTATGAGGAATTGGCCGATTTCGTTAATTGGTCAAAGAGAAATAGTTTCATAAGTATTCCATGAAATCTAAAAGGGGGAGATCTGAAGATTTCCGTGGCTCGAAGAACAGCATAGTTGGACTAGCGATGCGTGCGATCCGAAGGGAACCGTCAATTATCGACATCATTAAAGTGTGAAGTCAGAGAGAAGGTCGTAACACTTTAGTGCACTCATCTCGATTATGTCACAGCAGCGAAGCGAAGCAATATACTACAGCTTTAATTAAAACTGGACGAGAAGATCATAGTGTTTTTGGGTGAAAGAACCGCTGCAAACTCAAGAAGTAGGATCACTCTAACTCAAAAAAGGAGACGAGAAGATCACAAGTTTTGGGGTGAAAACATCGCCGCAAACCCAAGGAGTCGAGTCTCTCTAACTGAAAAAAAAGGGGCTCTTTAGCATAGAAAACCAGTCCCTTCGTCTTCTTTCCGGGATCGCCAAAGACGAGGGTCACCTCAATGCGAGGGGAAAATTAACGCCAATGAATTACATATAGCACGCGGGAGAAAGATAACCGGGGTTATTCCTTTATCCCTACGGAATGTTCAAAAACCTCAGGAAGAAGAGAGCCAAACCACGCCAACATCGTCCGGTAATTAAGAAGTGTCACGGTTGAAGGTTATAGTGGGGTGGGTTTGACCTTGGAAGGTCACCAATTGTCCAATCAGTGTGGGCAAAGTAGAGATGAGACAGGGTGAATCAAGAGTGGTCGCTGTCCCCTAATCAAGAAAGCACTCAAACCAGAATTCCGGCAAAGAGCCTGAGAAAACCAATCTACTTATAGATTTTCGGAGGAAGGAAGCGGGGAATGAAATCGAAAAAAACTACAATACAGGGAATCTAATTTTTGCTCTCATTCCTTTTCCAAAAAATCCGGGGAGGAATGGAAAATAGTTATAACATGTGGGGAAGGGTAAGCCTTCACCATATTCTCCCCAGAGGTAGAGTTTTTTTTTTATTATATCTATCCGACGACATATGGATATAAGCTTGAATACCGGTTCAGATAAGAAAAAATTTGAAACTAGTTCTATCACCGTATTCGACCACATTGACACTTGCAAAGATACACGGGGTATGATGATTACGCAAGTATACTCAATAGTTGGCTGCATAGTGCCATGAATAACAAACAACAATCAACAGACGCTCCGGGACATTTGCTTCATCATAACAACAAAGGCAACTATGGGAGGAAAAGTGATAATAACATTGACAATACAAGATAACCACCTAAAATAAAAACAAGCATATGATATGACATTTTAACTTGTAAACAGGTGGGTGGTAGAAATAACATTCCGATGTGTAATTGTTTATGCAGTATCTCAATACACAAAAAATCAAAATTAGTTTTATTTATGGGAGAGAATATCAATTTATATCAACACTAAAAAAATTATAAGAAATATATTTCTAGTTAGGTTATTTCACGCAGTGTATAAGTCACCTTTATTCAAACACACAAATTAAGAACATCAGGTAGGATGAACTAAGACCAGCTTAAAGTATCACACCACAAATCCATGCGTATATTTGGATCTGACGCACCAAAAAAAATTAACCTAAAAGAGGTGACCCAAAAAAATTTTGACTTTTGAAAGTGTCAAAGTTTTGACACAGACATTAGTGAGGTTGAAATTGTGAGTGGCCACTTGGTGTATGATGAAAAAGGAGTGGACCCCCATGATAACTAAAATCAAAAATGTGAACATTACAGATTACAAGATAATTAATTGTGAAAACATAAAACTAAATACCACTAAACTTATCCACCTAACGGATTTTCATTGCATTGTTTCTTGACAATGGAACAACTTCACAATAGGGCCCTGAAATTCTCAACAAACAACACAATAGATATCATAACTCAAATTATTCAAAAAAACAAGTTTCACATTACAGAAAATATGTGGTAATTTTTACAACATGTAGTGTACCATTATTATTCACTACAAATAGTAATTTATCATGACCCAAAATAAAGACAAAGATTTTTAAACACAAAGAAATACTTTTCTTTTGAAATACAAATGGGCTAAATCAGCTAAAATTGAACAGAAAGATTTTCCCTTTTAGTACTCAACATTACTTATGATAAGGTTTGTTTACCCTTTTATCTTCTCATAACTACAGGTGTAGACATAGGGTGAGCTCAAAGCATAATTTTACCAAAAAGTTCAAAACACCCAAAAACGTTGTTACTCAACCAAAAACATAATGACTCATAAACTAACAAAACACACATTAAGTAAATTTAATGTACAAGTGGAACGAGCAACACAAGACTAAATATTGTTCCAAACGCTGAATCCACAGATGATTAAATTAATTAAATGGGTTCTGGGTGTGAGATAACCATGGATGATTTTCCATGATTAAAAAAAAAATTCTCACAAAACAGTAAAACAATATTACAAATATACATATCATCGAAATTTATACTATTTTACATTATAGCATGACTTTTGATGATGACACAAATACATACACATGAAAATTCTTAAATCAAACGTTTAGCATATATTCAAGCTTTCGTATTGCCAGGAGCAATTATATATTGTTCACTGTCCTATTTAACATAGCAGCAAGAATGATTGACAATACATACTGGCCAATGACAAAGATAACAAAAGTTCTATTTATTTGACCAACACTAAAATTTCTGGAATATATATAAGTACACAGTATAACAGATCATATCGAATCATAAGCAATCTGTTGATACAAAAACGAGGAAAAATAGAGTTTGTGAATACACAAAATTATTTGTCACTCTGTTGTACTGTCATGTTGACTCCATGGTTTGTCACACACGGTGTAGTAGTAAATTGTCCAGTGTCCTCTCAATATTTTAGGTTAGCGTATAGATGTATAAGAAAATCAGTATGTCTCATCTTGCAATCTATACATGCAAGAGTGCAAGAGAAAAATTATCTGTGAAAGGTATACCAATTTACACTTGTGTTCGTATACTATGGTTATCCCATTGAGTGAAGTATATTTGACCAATAACTGTACTCAAAATAATTAAAACGAGAACTACTAGAAGAGAGCAAAAGCGAAGAATGTAACTGGTAGAATCAGTGTCGTCTAGGACGTAAGTTATATGAGTTTGTTGTATTAGTAGGTACAATATAACGATTTTTTGTTGTAGCTTGATTGTTTGCAACAGGGAGATCAAGACGTTATGACGTGTAGGAGCCTTGATAAGACGATCAATATGCACCTTTAAAGTTTTGTTAGGTATTTGAGAAGTTCTAGTTATAGATACCAATACAGGTGAATGAATTTTCATTACTTCAAAAGGACCACCATTGTGAGGTCTGTACTTTTCTTTAGATTTGAGATAAATATGTTCTTCCTTTTTGAATGGACGAATTTTAGTTCTCATATGTTGTTGATCATAATATTGACTTTTTGTCTGTACAGACGTGTTATAAACTTGCGTGTAAACTTTATCAACCGTGTGCAATATTTCCAATAAGTTGCGAGCTTGATTAAGGTTGTAAATATGAAAGTTCCTAACGAAGGTATCTGTGATTAGAGAAAGTTCCCTACCGAAATAAACTAAATTAGGCGTACAACTCGTAGAGCTGTGAATAGACCCATTGTAGAGGTTTTGGTGAATTTTGACAGCATCATGAAAAGAATAACTCTGTTCAATTAAAGAAACAATTGCGGATTTTATGGCAGTGCTTACACGTTCACTGATGGCGTTGGCCTGTGGTCAGCCAGACGAAGTATGAAGTAATTTTATGCCAAGAGTAGAATTAAATACTTCAAACATTTCGGATGTGAACTGTGTAAGATGGTCAGTTATAATCAAAGACGGACGACCATGTATCGAAATATATGTAAAAACAGCATTCATGACTACATTAGATGTTATAGACATCAAAGGAAATAACTGTAAATGTCGAGAAAAATGATAAATAATGGTTTGCTTGTTAAAAAATTGAAAATCGTTGGATCACCGTCAAACGGGACAATATTAAGTAAAATATTAGAATTGACATTCTTGACCATATTGTAAAGCACTTACTTTGTAAAGCACTAAAACTAAATATTATCTAATACTATCACACAATGTTGTTTAAAGTGTTTGTGTTTGTTCACACACGTTACGGGGTGGTGTTGTATCTGACAATCAGGATCAATTAAGACTTTAAAATTTTACAAAGATAATATCATACTGTAACTTCTAGTTCTGATTATCACATAACAGTCCACGCGTTATAGTTTACAAATTGAGGTATCAACACGTGTAGATATTGTGGCAAATCTTACAACAAAGTGCGATATTGAAGCATATAAACATGATAAAACATAAAAAAATTAAATGCCGAGAAAACACGGTCAAATGAAAAAAATTTACTTGCATTATCAGCAAACACTAGTTACTCTCGAGACCAATATTAAAAATTATCCAGAATCTATAGAAGGACTGGTCATAGGTGCCATATGTCTCTCTATATTAAAAAAAAGTTACCGCCGCCGCAGGATTGAAAAATGTGTTGTTAAGCTCGATTCTTAAACGGTTTCCCGAGAAAGTACTGATCGGAAAAAAATTAAATTAACATGCTTTGTTCTTCATCGTATTCCCTGGATAATTATTAAGATTTTTTTCTGATGCGGTTATTAGTTTAGGTTTTATTAAGTGTTAAAGTTGAAGAAGTGAAATTTCTTCCGCGAGTGAGCAAAACACATTCAAATTTTCAGTCTTCAGTCGTGAGTTTTTTTTTAAGAGTACCTCTCAACGTAAATTTTTGCAGCTCGTCGAGTTTTTTTTTGAAATTTCAATTTGGTTCTTGATAATATTTTTTTGAAGTTCGGGAAAAATCGGGACATTTTTGTTACTTCTTTTTAAAACTGCCGTATCTATATCTTATTACTATTAGTTTTTAATTTTTAAAATATCGCAGTATACCTCAGAATGTACTCTTTCTTACGGTACTAATATTTTTGAAATCGGTTATTAATTAAATTGGATGCGATCAAAAGTTGGTCCTACAAAATTCGGAATCTTTGGATATTATATTAAAGTTAAAAGAAGTAGGTTAGTTAAAATTAAAAAAAAGGTTCGAGATCAAATTTCTATATAGGTTATCAGGATATAATAAATTGGCTGTAATTGATTAACATATGTGGACTGATTAATTGATTAACAAAGGTGGACTCACCAGATAATGCTTTTCGCCACCTCGTAGTTGACGCAGTGGGATGTCCTGTACAATGTGGATTCAACTACGAAGGAAATTCGAGAAATTAGAGAGTCCACATATTCTTTATTTTTCTTCTAAGGAACCGCTGATCACTGTGGTCGAGTTTGATGCACGCAATCCAAAGGGCAACCTCAACTATCGACACCATTAAAGTGTGAAGTCAGATCGGAGGTCGTAACACTTTGGCACACTCATCTCGATTATGTCACAGAAGCGAAGAAATATACTACAGTTTTACTTAAAACTGGACGAGAAGATCATAGTTTTTTTGGGGTGAAAGAACCGCTGCAAACTCAAGGAGTAGGATCCTTTATCTCAAAAAAAGAGACGAGAAGATCACAAGTTTTAGGGTGAAAACATCGCCGCAAACCAAAGGAGTCGAGTCTCTCTAACCGAAAAAAAAGGGGCTCCTTAACAGAGAAAACCAGTCCCTTCGCCCTCTTTCCGGGATTGCCAAAGACGAAGGTCACCCCAATTCGAGGGGAAAATTAACGCCAATAAATTACAAATAGCACGCTGGAGAAAGACAACCGGGGTTATTCCTTTATCCCTACGGAATGTTCAAAGACCTCAGGAAGAAGAGAGTCAAATCACGCAACATCTTCCGGTAATTAAGAAGTGTCACGGTTGAAGGATATAGTGGGTGGGTTTGACCTTGGAAGGTCACCAATTGTCCAATCAGTGAGGGCAAAGTAGAAATGAGACAGGGTGAATCAAGAGGGGTCGCTGTCTCCTAATCAAGAAAGCACTCAAACCAGAATTTCAAGAAGTGAAAAAGGCTGAGAAAACCAATCTCTACTTTCAAGATTTTCGTAGCTAGGAAGTCGAGAATGGGATAAAAAAAACTATACAGGGAATCTAATTCTTGCTCTCATTCCTTTTCCAAAAAATCCGGGGCGGAATGGAAAATAGTTATAACATGTGGGGAAGGGTAAGCCTTCACCACAGCAATCAAAACAAACATAATTGCGGAAACAAAAACCATCATCTAGCGCTTGAAATCCAAGACGGATTTAATCATGCACTTTTATTAGATGCCTATATTCTTACTGGACGTCTGATTCTCGGATATCTTTGTCAAATCATGCAGCAATGCTGTTAGGCATTCACAGATTGAACTATATAAGATTACTAAAACAAGATAACATAACTTCATACTCGTGTGTATAAATGAAGTACAGGGAAATCTCGATTGTGCACTTGCGCGGCAACCGCAGGTAAGCGAATTCTGTAGATAATCGGCAAAGGGGCTAAGAAAGGCACAAATCAACACGAAAATGTTTTCAAACAATTTTTATTTACAGTAGTGTGCCTATACCAGGACTCGGAATAAGTCGCTGCAACCACAGAAAAGGACGTGAGCTTAGCTTAAATCGCCACAACGATCAACGGTTCGCACGGCAAGTTTGGCTGCAAGTATTTGAAGCCGAATGTTTCAATATTTCTCTTTCAAATATCAGCTATTAAAAAAAATTTAAAAGGAAAAGAACTATGTTTCGTTTTGAGGATAAGTGCGGATGGTTCTTCGATTTCAGATTCTAAGGCTGATCGAACAGTTCAGAAATGGTTTCGTGCATGTGATCGCAGACCTTGTTGTTGTATTGAATCTTCTGTTATAGATAAACATTATAGAGAAAAAAAATTTCTTGTACATTTCAACTATCCAAATTGTTATAAATAATAAAATAAATTTTAAATTTTCACTCCCAAAAAAAGTCTTAAAATTGATAGTCTTTAAATTTTTACTCCAATGATGCATGCTATTCACTCCATTTAAAAAAGGCAGATTTTTGAAGTTTTGCATATCTCATTGCTTATTTATTTCCAAGTAAATGTTTCTCTTTCAATATTGAAAAGGATGTGTCTTTTATAATCATGGAATGTAGTTGAAACTGACATTTACTAATGTAATTTAACTGTCCAAAAATTCGGTAATAAAAATTTGTGTTGTTGAATACATTCCCGCAATGAGGCCCAAATCTAATAAATTTAAAAATCGAAATCGACAAAGAATATAATTTATATTATCTTGAATTATTTTAATGATATACAGTCATAAACTAAACAAGATGTAATTTCGTAAGGTTGATCAAATTCCATTAATAGAATTGCCTATTATTTACCAATTTTATTTGTCAGTGACTGTGTTAAACTGTATAAATACAATGTTGGCCGCCGTAAATGCAACACACTGGAGGAAGCATGCAACTAATATGAAATTTACAACATGCATTAGCGGAGGTGAGATATGCAAATGATTAAAATTTCAGCGCAGACGCACATCACGCGCGCCTGTGGCGCCACTTCAAAGCGCTATTTAAGGCTTGGATATTTCGACGATTTCAAATACGGCAATTGTGTTTTTCTTGTTTTTTTTTTTTTTTTTTTAAACGATCAATTATGCCTTGTAGAAAACAGCGATCATCTTTTGATCAAGTATCCGAGTTCGACAGACGAAGGATAGTGGCCTACCGAGATTGTGGATTATCTTTCAGGGAAATCGGTAGTCGTGTTGGACGAAACCAAACAGCTGTAATGAGGATATGTGATCGTTGGATGCAGGAGGGTACGACGGACCGACGTGTTCGATCGCATCCACCTCAGTGCACCACTTCACCTGATGACAGGCATATTGTGCGTATGGCAGTGACGGATCGCTCGCCTCATCACGAACCATAGCACAGCACATTCAGTCTGTAACGCATAATCCAGTGTCTGCGAATTCCATTCGACGCCGTTTACAGCAGAGTGGTCCGTCCGCAAGACGTCCATTGCTTCGTCTACCCTTGACGCAGAACCACAGACATCTCCGCCGCCTATGGTGCGATGAAAGAAGGATGTGGACTTCAGAATGGAATGAAATTGACTTTACTGACGAGTCACGCTTCTGTCTGCAACACCACGATGGTCGGATTCGAGTCTGGAGACACCGTAGAGAGAGGATGCTGAACAGCTGCGTTATGCACCGCCACACTGGTCCTGCACCGGGTATTATGGTATAGGGCAGTATTGGATATCACTCTCGCACTCCTCTAGTACGCATTGCCGGTACTTTAAATAGCCAGCGCTACATCTCCGAGGTGTTGGAGCCAGTTGTCCTTCCTTACCTACAGGGCTCGCCCACAGCCATATTTCAACAGGATAATGCGCGACCACACTTGACACGCATTGTCCAAGGGTTCTTCGTCAATCGCCAGATTGAATTGCTTCTCTGGCCAGCTCGCTCTCCGGATCTTTCGCCGATAGAAAACATGTGGTCCATGGTTGCTCAACGATTGACCCAGATTACATCCCCAGCTGCCACACCAGATCAACTTTGGCAACGTGTGGAAGCTGCTTGGTCTGCTGTACATTAAGAACACATCCAAAGTCTCTTTGAATCAATGCCCAGGCGTGTTTCAGCGGTGATCTCCAACAATGGCGGCTACTCTGGTTACTGATTTTGGCAGGAACCACACTTCACAGAAGTCTATAAATTTAATCATTTGATACTTGGTCAACATGGTATCTACAAAATAAATTTTGTTGTGATATCTCTTGTCTTTCTTGGTGTTGCAATTTGGGTGGCCAACAGTGTACTTGTCACATACCTGTTAAATAGCAATAAAGTTAATATGTATTACAGTTCATTTATTTATCATGATTCTTAACAGATTAATACAAAAGTTTTTACAAGTTACTAGAAGTAATTCAATAATTGCAACAATATAATGAAAAAAAAATAATAGTTAATTTATTAACATCAAAAACAAATATTTAACACCTATAAAATATTATAAAAATATCCCAATCTCATAAAAAATAAGAATGTTTGTTTCATATACGTTCCATGTGTAGATTAATGTAAGACATCATCATTAATGTAAGACATCATTAATGTAAGACATCATCATTAATGTAAGACATGCTTATCAAGAGTAAAAACTGAGTGAACTATTGTTTCTTATAGTTAATTTCAAAAGAGAATGAAGAACAATTAATTCAACAAATACAAGTTAATGAAATGAACTTACATATGGTTCCCTACAAGTTAGAGAAAATGGATGTGGAAAATCCTAAATATTTTAAAATTCTGAACTTGAAGATATCACAAGAGCGTCTACTTTAAGTTTCAGTTCGCGTATATCTCCAAGCTCTGCGTACTTATGACGTCACGGATTGGCACGCTGAAGACAAAACATCATATCACTGACGACGGTACAGTATCAACACCGAGAAGGCTCTAAAGGTTGCGACAGCTGCTTCCTACATTTTTAGTAGCAGTCAAATAATTTGTATCATGAAATATTTATCTCAACTAAAAACTGTGTAATAATGATATTGAGAAATACGCGATCGCTTTGGATACTCTACAATTTCCCCAAAATTGCTTTGAGATGCGCATTAGATGTCAAGTAATGAAAATGTTGAAAGCATTTTCTTCGCAGGAATGAAAACAATTCTTCCATAAATTAATGAAACATTATCTAACCGAATTATCTTTCATGGTTTTTATTATTTCATATTTACTTTGCTTATATTGTTCTGAGACATAAGTTCTTTTTCATAATATTCAAATTCACACACATAATTTAAGAAATTTCATTTCTACACAGTTCAAGCACAGAACGAAAACGAAGTTGTAAAACGTGATAAAAAATATTTATTAAATATACGATATACGTTTTAATCGCTTAAGCTATTAAGTTACGAGATGCAATTGTATCAGAAAATCGGAAATTTAGCTTGAGCAGCTTGAGTGGATTTATAATGCATTTGAAACGAAGGTAAAATTAGGAACTTTAAAAACGAATTTATATTTTCTTATTTACACTCTGCACATCCAAGATTTTCGATAAGTATCCCTCATGTGAATATTGTTCCAAAATGTTAATCATAAGAACCTTCCAATGCAAACAAATCACGACTCTCGATCTTGAACAGTTCCAAGAGTTCCCAGAAGAATCCCGTAAGTCAGAAGGGTGCCTAGAATGTTCAGAATGAGTGTTCTCTTGATATCGAACATCTTCCACACAGTGAGAGTGTTCTTTCGCCTTAAATTCTTTCTCAAAAGTGCCTTAATCTCCAAGTATCTAGAAGGTACAATTCCAGGGAAGCACTTTACAATCCCTTGCACTTCTTCCGCAGACTCAAATGCACAGGTGGCCGATATCATCAGCCTTAGCAGAGAAATCAGGTTGATCATTCCATGCAAACAAAACAAAACAAAGTCGATATAGTTGAAACGAATACCGATAGTTAAGGTATATCCGACGTAGAAAAGATTCAAAATCGCAATCACAACGCTTGTGAAAACATGAAAGGAAAACGCGTTATCTAGCTCTTGAAATCCAAGACTGATTTCATCGTGCACTTGTATTAGATGCTTATAAGCTTCCTTAACCTCTGAAACTCGGATTTCTTTTCTGAGATCATCCAACAATGCAGTTAGGCATTCACATATAGAACTGTAGAAGACTATAAAACAAGAAAATATAAGTTTATATATAAATTTAACAGTTGTGTGTATGGTGGGATATGAGAAGAAAGCTAATTTGCAAACAGTGCAGTTTCTTATACTTGGCTGTAATGTTGATTGCCATTTTTCATTAAAGAATTGATTCTTGCAGGTTTTGGCAATCCAATAAGCAGTACTCAGAAATAGTAAAATAAAGATATACACACAGGCGTTGCGTCGAATTTTCTGGAAAAGGTATGGCAGTTGCGAACGTCTTGCGACTCGGAATACACATTTCTGCACTTGTACGTATTTTTCACAAGATCTAAGCAGAGAAATAAAAAGCACAATGTGAAAAATTTCATTGAGGATTCCCCCGAATTTTTGTTTTATATCTCCTTTATACAACTTTAGTATGACGAAGAAAATAAATTGTGACAATATTAAAAAGATTATGACACAGAGCGAGCATTTCTGAATAATGGAAAGTAGCTTATTTTTTTTCTTCGATTCACGAACTGATGAAAATTTTATTCCAAGCACTCGAAATAGAACTAAAACTGGACGTAGTACGTTCTCCAACGAGTTCAGATTTACGCTACTTTTTCGAACAGGAATGAAAATTTTATTTGGATTCATATTTGCCTCTTTAAATCCGTTGTGAATACTTTTAGACTTGGCCTTGTTTCCAAACTTTGTGCCAATTATTAATTCTGCGTATATAATCGGTCTCCCCACATGCATAGTTGCCTTCAAATAAACCTTCCTAAAGCGTCACACAACTTGTAATATCAAGCTCATTATTTCGTTGCAGAGTAGGCTTACACAACTTGTAATCTTTCACTCATTGCTGCAACTGCAGAGGAAGAACGTAAACGTATATGATATCATTAATTTGAAATAATTTTGAAACATTTATTGATGCAAAGCTGGTCAGTGCTTCTCGAAACACGAGCCTGTTTCCAAAAATGCAAATTTTTTTTTGATGCTTGCATTGTTTTCGATTACCTTAATAACGAAATCAATTATTTACGAAGGTAATCACGTTGACCATAATACCGAAATAGTTTGTTTTCTTCTAAAATGTATTTTATATGCGGGCACATGTAAAGATTTTATTTTAGCGACGTTACAATATAACGTGTAATTTTGAAAGAGGCAGAGAAAAATTGGAATTAATATACAAATGCATCATCTGACACGCAACGCAAAGCGAGAGCATATATAATTCATTTTTACATTATGACGGAAGATTTGGTAGTCCCCGTGTCCATTCCTAATTGATCTGTAGATCAAGAACTATATCCAGTCACTGTAGTGCTAAACTATCAATTAAATTGCATGAAATAGTAGATTAACTTTCCGATTGCACACATGGATACCAACACTTGTCAACAAACCAGCGGACAGCCTCAGTAGTTACCGACCACTTTCTCATACAAAAATAGACATTCATACATTTAAAATTCAGAGTTGAAGTCTGTCTAATCTCTATATAAATTTACCATGCTGAATTTAAAGCCATGCAAAATTTTCTAACCCTATTACACTCTATGACAAAAAAAAGTTGCATCTGGGAGGAGTAGACCGGTATAAATGAAATTTAGAGCAAGTGGTATGTCTGCGTTGAAAATGCAAGTTATCAAATTTTCAGAATCGTTTGAGCATGCGCCACGCTCAAACAGCCCTCAAACACGCTTTATTCCGGGGCATTAAAAGACATCCAATAGCGCAGCAAATTCATTTCGACTCATGTTGTTGTGTTGGTTACATCGTTCCGCATTGAGTTATGCCTCTGGAAAATGTTCAAAAACAATTTAAGCAACTGGGAGAGTTTCCCATAGGCCGAGTAATTGGCCTCCGAGTAGGTGGATGGTCTAATCGACAGATTGAGCATATTGGTTGTCGTGATATTACTGTTGCACGCTGTTGGCAGCAGTGGATACAATAAGGCACATGTCCGCATCAGTCAGGTTCATAAAGGCTTAGAGAAACCGGAAAGAGAGACAGACTGTGCGTACTGATCCAACAGACATTCTTGCCAGACATCCGACAGGCAGTCGAAACCTCTCTCGGTCATCCAATGAGTGATCGCACCATTTGTTGACGACTTCAAGACTTGGGACTAAACTCACGTAGACCGTTAAGACGACTGCCTTTAGCAGCATTGCATCGCCGTCAAAGACTGGAATGGTGTCGTGCCCGATGGACATCGGGCGTCGAATGGCATAGAGTGGTCTTCACTGACGAAACCCGCTACTGTCTGGTTGGAGATGAACATCGAATCCGTGTGTGGAGGCAATGTTGTCAGCACCAAGATTCACGGTTTGTTGTGCAGCTTCACACGTTCTTAAGACCTGGTGTCATGGTGCGGGTGAAATTGTGTATGATGCCAAATCACCTTTGGCATTCGTTACGGGCTCTTTGACAGGCCTGCGTTGCGTACAAGAAATTGTACAGCCAGTTACGCTCCCATTCCTGAATTCCCAGTTTCACCCGATTTTTCAACAAGACAATGCTCGACTCCATTTTGATGCCGTCTCTATAGCTTGTCTACGACACAACGATATCTTACCATGGCCGGCATACTCACCGGACCTGTCCCCGATCGAGAATGTATGGGATGCCATTGGAACTACGTGATAGGGTTAAAGCAGTATACAATGGACTGTACCAGGACTTCATACAGAGCCTGTATTTATGCCTTTATAAACGGCACTACCAAGGCACTTGGCATGCTGCATTAAGAATAATGTCAGTCATACGCATACTGAATAATACTACTTTTTTGAATTTTTTAAAATAAAGTTTGCATATTTCAGTCTCTAATTTTAATCATTTACTCATTCATAAGCACTTTACCAACCTTGTAAATTTCATTTCATTCTGACAGTTCCTTCTAGGTGTAATGTTTTTTTGTTGCCTCAGTGTATTTTAAACATAGGCTATATATTTTACAAAACCCGTTTCAATGGTCCTATCTATATAAATAAGAATGGAGAGTTTGTTTGTACATTCAATGTTTTCGACCCATTTCAAGTTTTCTATCCGTTTTGTACCCTTCTGATGCCGAATCCGCCTTTTTCTCGTTTGGTGTCTGTCTGTATGTTGTGTAGGGTGGAGCGAAAAACACGAATTTCGGAAATTGAAAACGCCTATGGTGGGAATAGTTGGGGACTACCATGCTTATTAATAATACAAAATATGAGCTAAATTAATTCATATCTTCAGGTGCCAAAATCACTTCGAAATATCAAAAATTTGCCAATTTCTTCCCAAAAAAAATAATAGCGCATTTAAAAAATTTAATGCATCTTATTTAAAGCCATGGGTGGGTGAAATTAACTACCCTGCTTGAAAAAAAAAGTTTTACACCTAGCATTATTCCGGAAATTTAAAAATGTCCCCTTTTTTTAGAGAGCTATATCACGCACTTCTCCACTCCTCTCAATAGACTAATCATTACGTTCCTCGTTACTATGGTGCACGAACGCTTCCCATTCTTCGCTTGTTTATAAGGGGTAAATAACTCGTATTTCACCTCATGGAGTGGATGTGTCTGGGTTTCTTTAAATACCCGCCCACTTTTTTTTTAAATATCTAATAGGTGTATGATCCTGCAAATGCCCTACCGATCTAGTCAATCGAGGAAAAATAAGTCCTTTGTTAAAATTGATTCGCTTTCGTTTCTTGTTGCGTATTTTATTGTTTAATTTTACCTATTTTATATTTTTTCTGTATAGAATTTTAATCTTTAAGTTCAGTTTTGTTTTGTTTTGGTTTATTTTGTTTGTTAAGGATACACGGTTCTGTGAATTAGTCTAAATGCCTAGGACACAATCAGTAGATGTATGTACCGTGTTTGGAATGGCTGAAATAATGAAACCTAACATGCTTCCAACATATGCAGATGTTATAAAGTATTATCTTTACATACAGAAAGATTATAAAAGAGATGCTAGTATGTGGCTGATGTATGTTTAATTTTAATTAAAGAGCTTAAAGAATTATGGGGGAAAAGTTCGATTCGAACTGTAACAAACCAACAAATAATATATATGCTTAAAAAATACCATAAAGCATATAGAAATATTAAGAAACTATTAAAAAATACTGTCAAACTATATTTCTCGAAAAAAGTTGTGTCCTTCAGGGAATCAGCAGAAAAAAAATCTATTTGATAATAGGATATGTAAATGTAAGAACTTTCTCAGTTGTACTTTCAAAATGAAAGTACCTATTGCTTAAAGAGCTTTTTTAATAGATCAAAGGACATTTCGAAAAATGGTCATTGGAAATGTTGACATTAAAACCAGTAGAATGATTAAAGAAAAAAACGCTACTTTGAGTTTTAATTTGCTTAAGAATTCTAATGACACTATAAACACAATCATTGATAATAATTCTTCTTCGACTTCACAAACAAGAACTGAACTTCCAAATGTAGCTCAGGCTTGGGACAGAATTGGTTTTTCCGATAGATCGGCAGCAATTCTAATAAATGCTGCTTTGTAGGATATGGGAAAAATTTCCAAGGATGATTCTTCAAACATAGTTGATCGTAGTAAAATTAGAAGAGAAAGGATAAAGACCCGCAGCTACCTGAAAAGGAAAATGGAGGAAACTACCTCTTTATCAGAATATGGAATATATTTTGCTGAGCGAAATTATTAATCTTTAGTAATGATTAAAGAAAGAGAAAGGATTTCTAGAAAGACGGTAACAAAAGAACATATCGTTCTAATACTAGAACCAGGATCAAAATATATGGGACATGTCACTCCTACGACTGGCTCTTCTCAAAATATTAAAACAAGTATTTTAACTTTTTTGAAGAAAAATATCGATTTTCTAAGATGAAAGTCGTTGGTTGTGATGGTACAGTGGTAAATACATGTTTAAAAAATGGAGTCATTCGACATATCGAGCTCTTTTTAGGACGTTCTGTGCATTGGTTTAATTGTTTATTACATACAAATGAGCTACCCAGCTACTTTTACATCATTTGTTGCAACATTTAGAAGGGAAAACCACTGGACCAAAAGGATACATAGTAAAAATTGGAAAAATGTTAGAATCTTGTGAAAAATTGCCTTTAACAAACTTTGAAAAGATAGAAGTAACTTTACCAGATATTGTCCTAGAGGATCTTAGCACTGATTAACGATACCTTTACGAAATGTGCACAGGGATATCAAATAAATATATTCCATTAAGCTTGCCACAAAAAGATCCAGGAAAATTGAATCCTTTCAGATGGATTGACGACGACAAATATAATTTTAAGGTTATATGTTTCAACAGAAGATCCAACCCATAACTTGAAAATATTAACAGAATATGTTGTGAAGGTACAGTCATATGTGTGGTTTAAAATTAAAAGTCAGTCATCATGTTGGTACGGGAGTCTTCATTTTTTCCATATTTTAAATAAATCGAGATTTTTGCCTGAGGATTTAAAAATTATAGTAGATCTAACTTTGCAAAGAAATGCTTATTATGCCCATCCAGGAAATATTATTTTGGCAATGTAAGCTGATGATCAAAAACACGTCAGAGAATTGAGCCTTAGAAGAATTTAAAATTAAGACAAAAAATAAAGTTGAAAAGAATAATCGCGAATTTAAAATTCCCAAGTTAAACTTCGAAGCAGACGCTTACATAAATCTAATTGAATGGCAATCAAATTCCATTACAGATCCACCACTCACAGTATCTCTTTCTGATGATCAACTCAAGTCTATGATTCTAGATGTTCCAACCAATAGTAACATGTTTAACTTTCCATACCATTCACAAGCAGTAGAACGTTGCGTTAAATTAGTAACTGAAGCATATAGTACAGTATGTAGTACAAAAGCACGAGATGGATTTATTCGGTCAAGAATTGCTTCCAGACTTGCTTTACCAAGATTTGAAACCAAAAGCCAACATCAAACACTTTTAAGCTAAACCACTTGCCAGTAACTTCAACTTAATTTTTTAGGGTAAGCTAGCAACATAAATTGAAATTTTTAGGGGGTGGAAATCGATACGCAGCCACTACCTCGTGCGGAGTTCTGGGTGGTTTTCATAATGCAAAAAACAACGAAGAGCTGTGAGGGGAAGCACCCGTGTAAACGCGTGGTAGCAATGATGAGTCTATTGAGAGGAGTGGAGACTCGCGTGATAGCGCTCTAAAAAAAGGGGAATTTTTTTAATTTCCAGGATAATGTTCGGAGTAACACTTTTTTTTTCAAGCAGGGAAGTTCATTTCACCCACCCATGGCTTTAAATAAGATGCATTACATTTTTTTAATGCGCTATTATTGTTTTTGTGAAGAAATTGGCAAATTTTCGATATTTCGAAGTGATTTTGGCACCTGAAGATATTAATTGATTTAGCTCATATTTTGTATTATTAATAAGCATGGTAGTCCCCAACTATTCCCACCATAGGCGTTTTCAATTTCCGAAATTCGTGTTTTTCGCTCCACCCTAATGTTGTGCCCTATACACGTCCACGCGGTTTAAGATATTTTCATGGAAATTTGCATACAGTGAATACTTATCTTCATTTAGTGAATGGAATTGGTTGCGAAAGTCTGTCTGTCCGTCTTTCTGTTCTATGCTCGATTTTGTATTTGTCTGTTTGTGTAAGCATCACATGAATTTTATTCCAGATATTTGATTTGCAGTGTATTTTATTTTATACATTATCTATTAGTTCTGTGAATGCAATATTAAACATGTCTTTATTATTATATTTAGATGAGTTTCATGCTAAAACACCTGAGTAAGTATACTTAAATCAACCATAATTTGGTAGTTTTGGAAAAATTGGAATGTCTATTGAATATTACGATTACTTCGATTGTTTTACCAGTACTGCTAAAAAAGTAATTATTCTTCAAAAAATAATATTTTTTAATGGAATTTCAGCTCTGATACTTCATTTATTTCGAGTCTTATTTTTGTTCTTTGCGCAATGAAAACGATTTCGGAATATTTGAGACAGACGATATTTTTGAACGAAACGAGAATGAACAAGATCGCGTGAGCAGTGATATTTTATGTTTCTTTCGCTCTGAATTAATTTCACACTTTTAAATTTTGTGCACTTTTAGTTGTAAATTATGGCAACTGTGCGAGATCAAGAGATAAAAATGAATCACAAATTAATAACTTTAGAACAATTTTTCCGACATCTTTTATTTTGTTCTATTTCACTGTTTTCTGTTTTAAATATTTATTATTTTAATAAATGTGTTTTCCTTCTCATCACACGGAACAGCACCACAAAGTATTAGACTTAAAAATGTTAGGTAAGTCAGTATACATTTTCAGTAAATTTTAAGGGTAGTTATGCCATTATTGAAAGAATAATGCCGTTATTTAAAAAATAATGCCGTTATTTAAAGAATAATGCCATTATTGAAATAATAATAATGTTTAAAAATCAAAACTAGAACTTTTTCCAACATTAAAAAATTCGTTGTAATAATGACAGGAGAAGATTGCAAAATTTCGCAATGTCGCATACCCGAGGCAAGAGTGCCACAAGTAAAAAAATATTGTTTTGTTGACTATGAGTGCGAGAGCACTCGCCGTAAATCGTAATTTTAATTAATTGAGTTGAACATGAAAAGAACTTAAGAAAGGGAATTCCAAATCTCCCTCAAAATCTTCTTTTACAGTAGTAACCTTAGTATCACCTTTCGTCATTTTGTAGCTTTGTCATACAGCAATTGTGCGATGTATGTGAAATGTATTACATGAATGGATATGCATGTGTAGGATTTGTGTCCAAAGTGAGTTGTAGAAGATATAAAGATGGCGAAAGGTGTTAAAATAAATTTTTATTCTACAAAAAACGTAAGTCGTTATATATTTTTATTATCTCTTCAATCTAGAGTAAACCAATTCAAACCGAGTAAGGTCGGGTATTTTGTTAGTGTAAAATAATTTCAAATCTTGATAGGAATAACATTAAATATTAATACGTTAAAATATCAGTAAAACGTGTAGTCTGTTTTTCATGTTTCAGATTATATTATTGGAATTGAAAACTGTTTCCACAACATTTAAGTAACAACATCTATTATTCTAAATAAGAAGGTAATTTTTTTTTTAGATAAACTATTTATGAATATACAAAAAAATAATGCCACGAAGCATTGGTTTAAAACGGTATGCCAGCTGACGTAATAAGCAATTTTTTAAGACTGCTGATCTTGGAGTAATACTAAGGTTAAAAAATATTCTTTGACACTAAAAATTGAAACTTTATGTCGTAAGTCACAGAAGATAAAGATATCTTACTTTTACTTATGGAATTTTCAAAACAACATGCTTCTGCTTGAAAAGAAATTGAGCATGAATAGTGTATCAACATGATTGGACTTCCGATCATAATGATCCCCGAAGGAAATTGAAACGTCATAAGAGTGACTATTGCAAACTTGTTTAGTTCAAACTGTTATAGTCCTACATTTCAGGCTACTAAAATCCACTCTAGACAATACAATCCATCTTGAACAGCAATTTATCAATGCTTTTTTCTCAAGGAATAATTGAATTTCAACTTTTTTGGTTTCGAGAGGGCATTTGACCGTATCTGGATATACGATATACTAAAAATATATTCGACTTGGAATTCATACTTAACCTGTCCTGTTTTTTTTCCAAAACTTTTCAATCTTGCCATTTTTTTCTAGTCTGCATCGGATCAGTGTTATCCAGTTCTTTTATACATCCCGAAGGCTGGTTGGGTTTTTATGACTCAAGGACCACACATGTCTAAGCTTCACCTGACGCAAGGCAAAAAAACTAGACAAAACAAAGACTCATAAAACTTATCTATTTACCCTTTTAAATTAAGACTAGCCCAATAATTAAAATCTTAATACAATTCACAAAACCGTTGACAGAGATGAATAAAAGCAAATTTTATTTCAAGCACTTCCCAATAGGTCTTTTAGTATTGCAACCTGAGGGTGTGTTTTGCGTGTTCCACTTCTCAATCATAATTTCAATAATATAATTAACACATTTCTATCCTCTGTTCATGAATCATAATATGTTAATAATTTGAGATATTTTGCCAGGGATCAGACATGCGCTTGATAAAACGGCAGCTTCAAACCACTGTCAACAACTTATTCAAGTGGTGTGGTCAAACACTGTCGCTAAGCAAGCATGGTTGGGTCCACTTTTGCTGAAAGCGAGGTATGAATCCTGACCCCGTTATTCATATTCCGAACTTGCTAATTCCCGTTGTCGCTTCGATGAGATTCCATGGAGTAATAGTAGACATAAAACACGCCTTCCTTCTACATATCTTACAAGTACGACGGAAGTATGAAAAATCGCTCAACATCCCCCATGTCCTGTCAAACACATATTGGAGAGCGGTGGATCGAACTTCGTTGCTCCGAGTATATCAATCTCTAATGTTGTCCTGTATGGACTAAGGCTCTCTTGTGTATGACAGAGCTAATGCATCCAATTTAAGCACACTGGATACTATCCCCAGCTCTGTTTTCAGTATATGTTCTGGCGCATTTCATACATCACTTGTGTGTAAAAGGCCAGCAACTCCCATTTCTTATGACAAGAAGTTAACTACGAATTATTATTCTGAAGTCCAATCAACGCTATCTCATCCTTTAAAGAACATGACTCTTCACACAAGCTTGAACTGTCTTTATGATACGCGCCCTTCTAATATATGCTAATTGATAGAAAGGCCACAGACCATCAGAAACAATTCAAATTTATATGTCACCACATCCCACTGCAATAGTAGCCATAAATTTCCGCCTTGAATTCTTATATCTGTCAAGATTATCAATCACTTTTAGCTGTCCTTAAAATCTGACATTCTTTCCACTGTTTTTCAATAATTATTCACCCAGCATCGCTGTCGATACCTACACCTATTTGCAAGGCTGGCCAAGACACCTGGCTCCTTGAAATCAATAATCAAATGGCCTTGGTAATCAAAGAACAGGGTAAGCATTAATTTTCCAGCAGATGACTGGCTCTTGAACTTCTTGGTATGAGGGGACGAAGTATGACACCATTGCATGGTCATCCTTGCGACTCAGGATTCCAGTGGTGGCACCAGATTTCGTCGCTGCAACAATGCGCTCAAGGAACGTGTTTCTTTCAACATTGAAACGCATCAGGTGCTTCAGGCAAACAGCCATCCGGTTTGATTTTTGTTCAGAATTCAACGCTCAGAGTATCCACTGACTGCAGACTTTACGGTAGCCTAACTCCTGCCGGATGATGTGTTGCACGCTACCGAAGCTTATGTCCAGATATTTTAAAAGCTCACGAATAGATATGCGACGATCCACCCTATAGTCTGTATTGGATATAGATGGCCTCCCATATCGACTTGCATCTTAAGTCGAATCGCCACCAGCTCTGACCTTTGAGCACCATTCCACTACGGTGGTTTTCGACAGACATGATTCTCCATACACATTCTTCATTCTCCGTTGAATGTCTACCGGTTTTTGTCTTTCAGCCACCAAAAAAAATAATAACAGCTCTTTGGTAATGTTTAGACGCATTTGAAATTAACGTCGCCATTGTTGACGTTTCAGCATTTTTCACACACACTTCGGAAATAAACTAATGCCACAATAATCCCATGCCTCGATGTCGGTGCTTATATACCCATTTTTGATTGCGCCTTATATGCAATGCCAAAAGACAAACCGTGCAATGCCAATGCCAAATGACAAAATACTACCGATTAGGATTTTTCAAATGTCACGTGGAAAGTAACGTGACTTACGACGCTCACCTCATACGGATGGGTTTGTTGATTTGGGTTCTATTGCGCAAGATCCAAATGAGGATAAACTGTGCCAAACAGATCGCCTCATACGTAGAATTCACCATTTGCATTTCATTGTTAGAAAGTGATGAAATATGCTACTTAGAATTTGTTCAGCAATGACTCTAGCCCATATTGTGCTGTATAAAAATGGAAGAGCAAGGTGTAGAGTCCAAGAAAGAGTCATTGCATTGTTGGCATGCAACGAGGATTCTACGATGAACTTTCTAGAGTGCGAGCCAATGCTACAAGAAACAATGTTTTTCTAACCGAAACTACTTACCAGAAGTTAGTGAGCGATGAGGAAAAGGCCAAGATCGCTACTTAGAAAGAGTCACGGGATTATTGACTGCTGAATTGCTATGATGTGATGTTAATGGTAAACAAAAGTAAACTGATTTACGAAGCAGAACCTTCTTTAGCTCAATCTGGTTCCACAAATCAAGATGATAATAAGGAAAGTAGTACTCAGACCGAAGCGGTTGGTTTACAAATGACATTTAATACAGTTAATAAAGATAATTCTTAAGAGCAGGACAAACACACTGATAAGAAAGATAATTCTAAAATGAAAGAGTTAATTTAAAATCAAAATGCGAGTTGATTGATAAAGAGAACTTAACACAGAGCGAACATGAAACCAAAAGCTGTGATAACGTTAGGGAGATTGGTTCCAAACTAGAAAATGTTGATCTACAATCGAGACACGGGATAGGAGAAACGAAAATACTATTAAATTTATCTGACATTAAAGCAGTCATACCTCTCTTTAAAGGGGAAATACATGAACATATATCACACTGGATTCAAACGTTTGAGACTCATGCGGAATTATTTGGCCTATTTCCGTTTCCCGGATTTTTGTTCGCCAAACGTTGCCTCAGAAGAAAAGCATTATTGCTCATTCGCAGTGAAACTTCAATCAAATCATATGACAAACTAAAAGAATTATTGATTGATGAGTTTCAAATAAATTATAACACTGCGGAAATACATGAAATCCTTCAAAACCGTACAATGAAATGTAATGAATCAGTACAAGAATATTTTTTAAGTATCAAACAAATTTCTGCTCAAGGTAACATTGACGAGGGTGCTATAATGACATATATTATCAAGGGAATAAATGACACGGCGCAAAATAAGTCATTTGTATCGTTGTCAAAATTTAGTAAAATGAAAATAAATTGAAAGTTTACGAACAAATTCGTAAAGACATAAATAAATCTAAAACTTCATTTTTTTGGATACCCTATACAAATAGTAAGACGGATAAACCTAAACCTGAAATCCGTTGCTATAGTTGCACTCAAATAGACCAAAAATCTTTCCAGTGTTGTAAAGATAAAAATATAAAACTTAAAATAAAGTTTTTTATAGTAACAAAAAACCAACAAAGGCTCCAACGACGCACGCATTGCAAGATTTGCCCCTCCGACCCAAGTAAATTTTACTTGCAAATAGGGATTATCAACACTTTTCATTGGGGATTCTCTTGTATCAACAGATCAGCTATGTCTGAAATAGCAGCACCTAAGCCTCAAACCGAAAAATGGCAATTAATCGTATCCGGATTTATAGTAAACAAAGCGTATGTACATAATAAGAGAAATATACAAAAATGACAACTCTTGTAAAAGTTCTAATAATAAGATAATATCTACTATTATAAAAGGAAGTGTTTGTCTGTCTGTTTGTTTGTTTCTTGAATACAAAGTTCTGACGAATCTATGGCACTTACAGTAATGGGACTTGGTACAGAGGTAGTGCGAATTTGTTTGGAAGAGAACCGGGGAGAGAACACATTCGTATAACCTTTGTTTGTTTTGAGATTCATTCATTTTGATATCCTGCAAAACGGATTCCACTAAAGGAAACAGATAGAATTTTTTGCCCTTGGCGTTAAAAAAAAAATTAAAAAAAACCGATTTTCATTTTAGCGAAGGAGAGCAAAGAAATAAAAACATTTTGATTGGGATTGTTAAGTTCTGCTTTCTTAAAATCGGAATCGTTAAAGAGCGATTGAAAATTTCAACAGATCTGAAACCTGCGGAAAATTTTACACCAGATAAAAGCAAATATCACGACGTTGTCCGTGGTGTTGGTTGCTTCGCAAACCAACACCGCGGTCACGGGCAACGCCGGGCTAGCCACGCAGTGGCTAGTGTTGAATATAGATAAGGGGTCAACAGTGAATATAGTTCCAAGTGGAATTGTGTATGAACTAAATGTTCCTATTAGAGGAAATAAAGCAATAAACGTGGAACAAACAAAAGGACTAATACAGCCTGACAAAACATGCAATCTCGTCCTCAAAGTTGGTAACATAGTTAAGTAGGCTGAGCTTTTCGTCGTGCTTGACACCGATTTACCGTATGCCCTCTTAGGTTTAAAGATTTGTATTGATTTTCGTTAGGTAATTAATTGTGCGAACCAAGTTGTTGTGCAGTATTGGAGAAACCTGATCACTTTCTCTGGTTCTGAATGCAGCGATTTGTCTTTGCATATCATACCAGAAAATCCTGTTGAGCAAAGTGTAAGTAACGTTTAAGAGAAAAATGAAGTAAAAAATAAAAGTGTTATGACCTTAAAAAGAAAAATGAAAGAGAATAAAAATAAAACTGTTAATGACGTTAAAGAAAAAACTGAAGTACAGAGACAAAGCATAAAAATAAATATGTTTTAATATTTTCGAATGTTTCTGAGACGGATTCTGGTGATGGGTGCACGCATTGTCAGATTGAAGTCGAAGAAAAAGCGAAAATAAGTGAAACTGTAGGAAATTCCGAAATAATGGAAATTTTAGAGGATTATGAGGACATATTGGCGAAAAATAAATATGATGTCGGAACAGTGAAAATAGAGCCCCACAGAGTGAAATCAACATCAGATTTGCCAGTGTCTTTACGGGCATATAAAATTTCACCAAAACAACGAGACGAAATCGATAGTCAAATTAAAAGAATTATTAAAAGCTAATATCATAAAAGTTCATCTCCATATTCTGCGCCGGTAACACTCGTATATGGAAAGGATGAAAACAGTAAAGAATAGGTTATGTATTGATTTCAGGAAGTTAAATCAAGTGACTAGGTCGGATGCTGAACCACTACTAGTGGTCGATACATTAATTGATAAATTAGCACAAAGTAAGTATTTTTCAAAATTGGACATGACCTCGGGATATTGGCATATCTCTATCCACAAAGATGACACAGAAAAAATTAGCTTTACCAACATATAATGCTCTAATTGAATGGCTACCTTTACATTTCAGTTTTCACCCAATATTTTTCAGAGAACAATTCGTCGAATCCTAACTAAAAATTTAATAAACTTTGCTGCATTATTTTAATGATATTTTAATTTTTTTCTGATAGCTATTCAAATCATATTGAGCACATTAAATAAATTTTTGACATTTGCAGGCAGGAAAACATAAAACTAGAATCTTTTAATTTCATTGTTTCACAAAAACAAATTTAATTTTTATGATATGAAATTTCCAATGGGATTGTCACTCCAGATAATAGCAACATTAAGGTTATTAAAAATTTAAAACCCACAACAAATTTGAAAACTTTACAAAGATTACTGGGTTCAATTAGTGTGTACTACAATTTATCGATAAATATGTAACAATTAGACAACCACTGAATAAATTGATAAAAAAGGATGCATCTTGGCAATGGACTGTGAAATGCCAAGAAGCTTTTGAAATGGTGTAAAGAACTTTAATTTTTAAGCCTCTATTGAAAATTTTTAATCCAAAAGATGAATATCATATTTTTGTTGACGCCAGTCAAACTGGTGTAGGAGCGGTTTTAAAACAAGCAAATGTTTCTGGTGCCCTATACCCTGTAGCGTTCCACTTCCGCTCATTAAATGATTATGAAAGAAATTATGATATAACTGAACTGGAATGTCTCGCTATTGTGGATTCTTTAAATGCATTTCATCATTATCTTTTCGGACATAATTTACCATACATACGGACCATGCGGAGTTTGTTTGGCTTAAAAATGTGAAATAACTTAAAAGGAAGATTGTTGCCATGGTCCTTACAATTAAGTATGTATGAGTACGATATCAAGTATAGAAAGATCAACACAAACATCGAAACAGGTATACTCTCTAGAGATACACCAGATAAAAGTTTGCAAACTGAAAAGGTTGTAAGCAGTATTGAAAATCAGGTATCGCATCTCTTGCAGTTAGGTGAAATTACATAGGCTCAAAACAATGACAATTTAACTGGAAAGTTTGTCGAAATTAATAATGTTTTATGCCTTCGTAAAAAAGGTTTACCAAAATTGTAGTCCCTTTTTCTTTAAGGCTTAAGCTACGCAAAATTGCTCATGAAAAATTTGGCCATCCTGGTATACAAAATACAATTAATTTTCTCATTCCTGTTTACTATTGGCAAAATATAACTTGTGTTATGAATAATTTCAATAAGGCATTGTCATACATGCCAAGTAAATAAGAAGCCTCGACAAGAAAGATTTGGCCTTTTACAATCAATGCCTCCTGTTGACAAGTCATTTGACTTGATTGAATTATATAGTGTAGGTGGTCTCAACCACTACAATTCAACTAAAAAATATCTGTCGATAATCGATGACTATCATGCTAGGTTCATATGGGCTTTTACTTCAAAATCAATTACAATAGAAACGTAGACTAACTTTTTAAACCAAGTTTTTAAAACTCAAGTGCCTAGAAGTATTCTAAGCGATAGAAATGCAGATTTCACATCTTCTCATTTTAAAAAGTTTACTAAGTTAAGTTAACTACAGCTCATAGACCACACACTAATTAGGAGCTTAGGCCAGACAATAATCATACTTTTAAAATTTAAAGTTCATGAATCTTCTACAAACGTTCCATGGCCTAAATTATTAAAAGAAGTAGCTCAGGAATACAACTTAACTCCACATTCAGTTACTACATTTCCACCTGCCTATTTAATGTATGGCACAGTTCCATATACACTCATTGCCATAAAAATTTGCGCACCAAGAAATAATTGTGGGATCGTTACGAAATTTGACATGAAGGTACATGGAAGGAAGGAAATTTTTATGTAGTACTTACATGTGTAAAATTTCGTTTCATTTTGACGACTTTTTCTTGGTGCGCAAATTTTTATGGCAATGAGTGAACAAATCCCTTAAAGGAAGATATTTACTCTCCAGTTGAAGAGGCTAGGAAAATAGCAGTTGAGAAAATAAAACAATACCATACAAGGAATAATGTACATTATGATGCTAGGTTTGTTGATGTACAGTTTACACCTGATGAGTCAGTTATTTATGAAGAAATTAAGTATCTAAATACTAGAAAACTTTCTTCAACCTTTATATATAGTGGTCCTTATAAAGTTCTTAAAAAACTTTCTGACTTTAACTATGAAATAAATAAGAAAAATGCCCACACTAAATCACACTCAGAAGTTGTACATGTTTCGAAATTACGAATGTACCATGTACCAGAAAAATTAAAATTGAGTCATGAAAAATGTAAAAAAAGTACTCATTTTTGAATCAAACTGTTGTATTACAAGTGTTTATTTTTTAATATTAAATGTTGTATTTATATAAAGTGTTTATTTTGAGTAATCTTTTTTTTGAAGGGGGGGGATGAAAAAAAATTATTTTATATTAATAATCTCTGAATTTTTACTGTTTCTGCAAAGCATAATTTATTCTATTTTCAAAGATTATGTAACAGTTCTAAAGTTCTGGTAATGCTTAATCCTTTCTGTCCCTTGTAGACAGGTCGAATTCCCTGTCAGACTTTGAACGTCCTCTGCCTAAAAGCATTGGGCCAATAAGAGTCATTTGTCGCACCCTAATACGTGACGTAACATGTCGTTATAGGGAAAAAAAAAACCTTTTATCACCTCTTCTATAAATCCCCATTTAAATATCGGAGCACGCCTGTAGTCCCGCTCTTTCTGTTCATTACCATTGACAAAGTATGTAAACAGACCTAGTTCCCTTCATGCTGGGGAAACTGCCACGATGCTGCTGCAATAAAGAACAGAGTGGTAATAGAAGCGGGAAAACCGGGAACCAGGGAATTCTCAGAAAACTTTTTAATTCTGGAAACATCAGGGAAATCTCAGTGAACTTTTTAATTCTGGAAATCTTAGGGAAAATGTCCTTATTTCACAAAAAATCAGGGAATTTTGATACCTTAAACGGCAACTATTATCTTTTGTCCTAGTTTAAGATGCGCTATTACGAGTACTTTTGAGAATCGAATAAATCGTATTCGCTGAAATTGTAATTCGAATAAAGAGCACTTACGTCGTAATTTTCGAACACCGCGAAAACCGCCGCAGTGGTTTTCACGGCTGGAGCGGCGATACAACTTGTGGTATACAATTTGAAATTTGTGTATAACTAATGTTTTTTGTGTGCATCAAATTAGTAGTTTTTGCTGGCAATTACATTTTTGTAGTATTGTTTGGTACAGATTCAGTCTACGTTTATAGCGGTGATAACGGCCTTGTCGCTTTTTTTGGCGCACTTCTAAAGTCTCCAAGGAAAGAATTATTTCAAATGAACCAATGAAATCATACGCCATTTTAACGGATTTTGGAAGAACTTTCTAGAATGTTCAAAATGAAAATTTAAACCTTCCGCTTGCTGGAGGTTGACATGAAAACAGCAGTAACCGTAATACAAATGGGTTGCCATAACTCGTTACTTTTAGTGCGTGAAAAGAAAAAGCGTTAAGACCGTTGCCACCGCTATAAACGTAGACTAAAGGCGTATCAATTTTTTACGTATATTTGCATTTGATTTTGATATAGAGTGGGAGAATGTAGGGTCAGGTGTAAAGAGTTCATAGTCAAAATATTTTGTTTTCATTGTTTTTTTCATTTGCTAAGAGTTTCATTAATTGAAGCATTTCATTGAATAAGAGTTCCATTGAAAGTTCCAACCCTTACAATAACAATTAAAATATTTGAAGATAAAAAAAAAATACAAAATATTTGTGGAAAAAGATCCTTTTACCCCACCTGAACCTAAATATTTAAAATGCTGTCGTGTGTATACTGTATATCCATATCAATTTAGGATCGCGACATTTCTTAAAGGAATTGTAAAATTACGGAAATTTTTGTGACACTATCAGGGAAGTCGTGGAAATATCAGGGAACTTTTTTTCATGGATTTTGTTGCCACCCTGAAGAAATTTTGTTTTAACTTCGCCTGCTTTCTGATTCTCAATAATCATCTGATTTCCAAATGTGCCCGGATATATATTAACCAAAATATTTTAAATCTCCTTTACTGATTTCGTACTTATTGACTAAAGCGTTTGAATTTTAATTAATGCTTCTTCGACTACTTGTTTTAAATTTTTGATGCGACATTGAATTAGATTCATAGATATTTTTTGTCATGTTATACCAATTCAATTTCTATTAATTTTACTATGTGTTGCACTTGGTACAGATTATCCTAGGTTTTGACCTTTCACCAGAAAATACAAAGAACCAGGAATATAGAAACATTCGTTCCATATGAATCGAAATATATTATTTAGTCTTGTTAGAAGTTGGCTCTAATTTATGGCAAAGTGCTAATTTCTCGCCACTTTTCTTAACTTTTTATATCTCGGCAACTGTATCCATTTTTAAGCATTTATTTATACGATCAAACCTACACTTCAACTTTCACTCATTCACATTTATTCTAATTCAAGATATATTTTTGTGATTGGCTTATTGAAAGTTGAAGATGTATGGTTATGTAAATTACTTAACCTATATATACGCAGACAAGTGGATCTGCTGCATGCTGTATGGATTGTGAGAGATAGATCTATTCGATCTTGTTGATACTGCTTGCACGTTATCCCAGTCTGTTAGGCGGATAACGTTCTTTATTTTATTTAAATATGTTTTTAGTTTAAAGTTTAATAAAAATTTTATTTTATTCAAGTTTGTTTGGTCAACCTTCTTTTAGTTAGTTTTATAGACTAACTGGCTACGTGCTCGGACCCGCTACTGCTCCACATACTGCTTGTTGGGTTACGATACACTATATCGTTCTTAATAAGTCTTATGACGAAATTGTCTTCTAAAATGATGGCTCTTTGTCGGAAATGACCCTATTGAGCAGATCAATTTTATAAGTTGTTTTTCGGCTGAACAAAGGGTTTTAATATTGGGTATGGATTTTATTGTATGAGATTGTCCTGCGTTGAAATTATTAAAATGAATGTTATCCGTGTTCCAACAAGAGATCCTCTGATATGTGCAAAAAATTGTTAGAATTGTGCCTTTAATGATAGAAGCATACAACTTGGGGAACATATACTACATATATGAAAATTTAATTTTGGATATGAGGCCATCTCAGCAATGGCGGACAGATTTCGCCTATGGCAGCAATGGCGGACATTCAAAATGGCGGCTTCGGAACATTTTTTGTGCTTCTTTTAAATGTTATTTGATGATGTTAAATGACAGCTATTAAAGTACTGGCGAGTAATTGATGTTTTGTGCATGTACTTAGCTATTTTTAATAATATATACTTTATTTTATGTATACATTCTATTTATAACAAAATGGCGGCCTCTGAGTATATTTTATATGCTCCTTTTTTTACTGTCATTTGGTGATGTTAATAGCGTATTAAATGTGATTTTGCATGAATTGATGCTATAAACATAAGTGAATGTCATAATTAGATTTTTATGTTAATTATTAATTATATTAATTAATATTTTCATATTAATTTTTAATTATTTTCATATTAACTTTTTTCACAGGTGACACGATAAGAAGAAAAATAAGATAAAAATACAGATGTAGTGCATTAAGCTGATTAATCCATTCAATACTGATACATCTGGACAATTCAAAGAAACAGAATGGAACAAGTGTACCTGTCAAGAAGACAGTTTTGAAGTTCTTCAGTATCCAGCAGACAGTAAGTAATAGCAGTAAGTGTAAAGAAAAGGGAACTGGTTACAAAACAATTTCTGATTTACTTGTGGGGTTTAGTATTCCAGGGTGTTTACCAAGGACAATAAATCTGGAACATCTCGATGATGCAGGAAGTGGTCGATGCAACATTGGTACAACATAAAGCTCAGTTTCACGAATCATGTAGATTGTAGTTCAATAAGACAAAACTTCAAAGAGCTCAGAAATGGAAGATAGAACCTGCGGATAATGCAAATAGTTCTACGAAATTCACCCACCAGATTGTTGTGGTAAATAGTTCAGTGAATTCAAAATCAATTTTTTTGTGACCTGCCTGCTCAAGCTGGAAGTTCTTCAAGAACTGCATCTTTTGTGCATTCGTCCTGTATGTGTTCCTCACTGTGCCCTTAAACTGAAGGCTTTTTGCTGCTTTTGCTTGCGAAACTGAGTGCCGGTGATGTTATTGCATTAAACTTGGTAGTCAACGAAGATTTCTTGTACTGTTGGCAAAGGACAGTCAGTTCTAATAGAAGGCACAGGGGTAACACTTGTGTAGCTTTCAGGAAGATGTTTAGTTGCTTTCTCTTCAAAAGTACTTGAAGTTTTATTTTGATAGGTTCCTCTAAAACTACCATTTGGATGTTTAAATAAGGATATTCCTGTACCATGGAAATAATCATGATCTGTAGTAGAACTTGGATTGTGGTCAATATTATCAACCGTATTAGTTGTGAAAAGCAATCTTTTTAACTGAAGAGGAACGACAGCATTTTCCATGTGATACAGATGACATATTTCATTTCCAAGTTCTGATGAAAGGTCTAGCACTCGGTCTTATAATATGCTTAATCCGAGCCCAAAAGATCTTAAACTAGTTCACGCTTGCGAGTTATTTTTATGAATTAAAATACATAAGCATATAGGCAAATGTGTTTATTGTTCTCGATTGTGCTTGTAGACTGTTCCAGAATGACACTCCTTCCTTCGAATGGAAGCAGACCCCTCCGTACCGAGTTACTGAAAACCCACAGCGGATTAGCCGAAGCTAGGGAAAGCCTCTAATGAGAAGAATGACACTCCCGACGTCTCACCAAACTGTTACACATTAGTAACTGTGTAACAGTAAGGATAGGTTGGGGTTAAAAAGCTTGACTGTATTTTACGACTAACAGAGATGCTGGTACGGAATCTTCCTGACAGGTTTCTCCAAATCCATTGAAGAGGTTTTTCATTTTTAAAATGTCTCTTCAAACTATATTTGCTGTTTTGGCAAGATGAATAGCGTCACTATAGTACCTGTATCGTATTCACAAGCATTCTTGAGAGCTAATCCAACATCATTATTATATAATAACATCACATCTCGACCTTGCTTATGTGCTTCCATGTCAGGAAAATACGCAGGTACTCTGTTTTTAGTTTTGTGGAATGCATGCGCTCTGAAAGATCAATATCTTGTTGTTTCATCCTCATGCTGTACAGTTTGCATAGATCAACAAATTTAAATATGGGTGTGATTTCATTGTCACTACGAGCATCTTCGATGCATGATACAAGTTCGGCAAATGCAATAGCATGGTTAGTTTGTTCTATTTCAGTTTCTTGTTTGTTCTTTGCTCTCTTGATCTGTTGTATAATGATACGAGGCATCGAACATAATACAAGGCATTTAATGCAATAAGATCACCGACACTCATTTTCGCAAGCGAAGGCCTGTCCTCCAGTTTAAGGGTACAATGAGGAACACATCCAGGCCGAATGTAGATGCAGTACATAATGAACTTCCAGCTTGAGAAGGCTGGTCACACACACAAAAAAATTGCTTTTGAATTCACTGAACTATTTACCAAATCATTCTGGTGGTGAATTTCGTAGAACTATTTGCATGATCCGCAGGTACTATTTTCCATTTCTGAGATCTTTGAAGTTTTGTCTTATTGAACTGCAATCTACATGATTCGTAAAACTGTGCTTTATGTTGTACCAATGTTGCATCGACCACTTCCTGCATCATCGAGGCGTTCCGGATTTATTATTCTTTATAAACACCCTGCAATACTAAACCCCACAAGTAAATCAGAAATTGTCTTATAACAGTTCCCTTTTCTTCACGCTTAATGCTTTACTTACTGTCTGCTGGAAAACCGAAGAACTTCAAAACTGTCTTCTTGACAGGTACACTTGTTCCATTCTGTTTCTTTGAACTGTCCAGATGAATCAGTATTGAATGGATTAATCAGCTTAATGCACTACACCCGTATTTTTATCTTATTTTCTTCTTATCGTGTCACCTGTGAAAAAAGTTAATATGAAAATAATTAAAAATTAATATGAAAATATTAATTAATATAATTAATAATTAACATAAAAATCTAATTATGACATACACTTATGTTTATAGCATCAATTCATGCAAAATCACATTTAATACGCTATTAACATCACCAAATGACAGTAAAAAAGGAGCACATAAAATATACTCACAGGCCGCCATATTGAATGTCCGCCATTTATAGCCATAAATAGAATATATACATAAAATAAAATATATATTATTAAAAATAGCTAAGTACATGCACAAAACATCAATTACTCGCCATTACTTTAATAGCTGTCATTTAACATCATCAAATAACATTTAAAAGGAGCACAAAAAATGTTCCGAAGTCGCCATTTTGAATGTCCGCCATTACTGCTATAGGCGAAATCTGAGATGGCCTCATATCCAAAATTAAATCTTCATATATGTAGTAGATATGTGCCCCATGTTGTATGCTTCTATCATTAAAGGCACAATTATTTCACATATCACCCTACTCTAAAATGCTGTTTCGTTTTCAAAGGCTCCACTTGTTCACCCACACTGTTTCTCGTTACTCTTTAATTATCTTAATGTGGTGGTTTTCTAAAGACATCATTTACAAACCTTACGATATTTTTACAGAATTTCAATTCGTGTTTTACATTGGGTTCAGAAATTCTACAAAAAACAGGCTTTCAGACTGATTTCGGTTTATTATACTACTTTATATTTGTATAAGAATCCATTCTTCTATAGTACATAGCGCAATTTTTATAGTATTCTAATGAAACGTGATTTTAAACAAAAACGAAATCCTTCAATATACGCGCTTTTATATAAGAGCACGTATCATTTGAACGATAATAGAAAATTGATGAAGCACTCTGAGAGTTCCTTAATTTAAAGAAAATACATTAGTTCTATTAATTTGGGATACATTCATAAGGGAAAGTCATGCTATTCAAATGTGAAGAATGCCTGAGTCTGAGTGATAACTTTTCCATAAAATTTTAATTTATATTACATTTCTTGATTCATTGTTGAAAGAATTTTGACATGTTTTAGGTAATTGGTCCTTCAAACTACATTTTCCCGATTAAAAGCCTCAATCAATACGTAAGCATAAATGTATTAAGATACGACGAATTCAGTAGCATTACCTGGAATTTTATTACAATGAATAGTGCAGAGAAGCGTTTTAACAAAGCAAATGGGTTCTTTTAAATAACCATTGTACTGACACTGTTCAACTTTTCTGAATTCACCAGTAAAGTGCTGACATTAATAATAAATTACTTCAAATTTGGGGATATTTGCATCAGGACTATATTTTAAAACGCTTAGCGGGTTGGATTAATATGTGAATTATAGCATACGTATGAACATACTGTAAATACATGAAGCATTGGTAAAAAGTGAAGTTACTCTTACCGAGATTATGAAAACATCCCGAATATCACGAATTCCGTTCGTTCGTAAAGAAAGTAAAACTCTGCAAAGGATCATTTTTCCAGTGTTGTTTTCGCTACGGATAACAGGAATTCCCGTATTAGCAGTGCATGGGACACTCAGAAAAAACACTTTACGTCAATTCATATACAAGTTTACAAATTACTTCTTTATTATCTCGATCATGGTGGATAGTTTACTTCATGTATATTTTGTTACGCATGGTTTCAATAAAGAGTTGGTGATATTATCCAGCTATCAAGTAGTTTGGGCTACAATATATTTTTCGATCCTCCGCTGCTGTGATAAGATTTTTCCAGTATGTGAAGTCGTATCCAAGATTCAAAAGAAGATAATATCTAGATATGAGTTTAAAAAAATTAAAGGTTCCTTCTATACTTATTTCATTATTTTTTTCATCCTGTCTGTTGCTCGTAGCACTTTTACTTGCATTGAATTCATATCTTTGTTACCGATTCTCCCAACCTGGCTTAAATGGTACTGCATGACAAGTCGTTTGCTGTTCCTGACTCAGTTTAACCTCGTAATCTCATGTTTCTCCTTACTATACATTTGCTTTTGTGATTTCATCACTTTGTGTTCGAATCACCTCGAATGCGCGCTGCAGAAGACTAAAGATAAACGAACTTTTCTACACCTGATTCAACTCTACGGTGACATCTCTGCTGGAATCCAAAGTTTGGATGAGGTATTTTCACTGCCCATGTTCACCATTCTACTATGTTGTATGATGTCTTGCTTTTACACAGGCTTCTCTTTTGCTTACAGGAATTCTCAGAGCTACAACACTTTGGTATTGTACTCTTCAGTGTTCATTTTCAATTCTTTGCTGATTCTAAAAATCATTTGGTCAGCTTCTATATGCACAGAGTCAGTTTCGAGAGCTCTGGATAACCTATTTACTATGTCTGAAATGATTCAGGGGCCCTGTAAGGAGTTCGAAGCTCTTCTCAACAAATACTCGAGGTGCAAGAACAAGCTGACCGTGTGGAAGATGTATGACATGAAACGTTCACTCATTATCAGCGTCATTGGAACTCTACTTACTTACGGAATTCTTTTAGGAACCCCAGGGAATGTTAAAAACTGAACATTATTATGTTAAAAGTTAGAAACGTTTATAATATGTCTTCACTGTAAAATCAGTAAATTCGTAAATGAGCATATACGTATTGAAATAGATGTCTATACTTATTCACATAAATTAATCAAATCTTGCAAGGTACAAACGTAGGAAGTGGAGGAGTTTTCAACTAACACAAATTATGTGGATTTATAATACATTCTACGGTTTTTACTAATGCCATTTACATCCAGAAATTTCAAGAATCGCTTCTCAAGTTCTGGTCGTTCTTACCATTATCTAGTGTAGTTTCATTACACAGTTTAATCCACGATTATATGGTAACAGTATAAATAAGCTACTGGTCCTTTGAAAGCCTTTAAATTGATAAATCGTTCATATCGTTAAAATACTTGATACTCGTGAGTTTCCGAGTGAACTTCAATTGATCCAAGAAAATCCGCTTTGCTCACATCAAGTAAGCTTCTAACTTTAAATTTCTTTAAGGATAATTTAAATATTTTTCGAACAAGAGATATTTTTAACGCTGATATCCTGACTAGATGCGATGTTCAATATTCTGTGATGTGGATTACAGTTTCAAGTTGATGTGACATTTCAAGATCATCTTTTACTCTCATTCAAATGATATTTGAAGGGTGTGTCCAGAGTGCCTTTTCCGGGAGCAGATGACCTCCTCAGCAATTTCAAGACAGAAAAAGGTTAGGTTCTATGGCAAGCTTTTAGATGCCTTTAATATTATCATACGATGATAATTAAGTTCCTTGTTATAAAGAAACAAAAATGACGTTTCTAAGAATTGGTAGTAAGAAAGCAATGCAAGTAAATGCAATCTCATTATCAGGTCAATGTGTTTAAATAACTAAATCGACAAACGCAACCACCATTGCTGTATATAATTGAGATGTGATTAAAATATTCTTAATGATATATAAATGCGCTGATAAAAATTCATTCTTTATAATTTCTTTTTATTTACTCACTTCAGTGAGGTAGCTGTAGATCAATACAAACTGTTTTGGAACAATCACTTGGTATAGCCAATTTGGCACACTTGCCATCTCTATACAATCAATTTATTTGACTCAGTCGCCTACTTTAAAAATATAATTTCTTCGGTCCAGTCGTCAGCTTTGTAAATCCGTTTAATTTGGCTCAGTAATCAGCATTTCAAAGGAGATTTAATTGGATCAGTCGCTAGCAAATTAGATAGCTTAGCAAATTAAATGTGTTTGTCCAGTCGCATTGTCTAGCCACGTGCGATCTAAAGCACATAGTTAGACTTTGCCTTCAGTCCAAGATTATCAAGAATTAATTTTACGAGATTCAGAATTGGCAACAGCAAAAGTACTTTTTTTTACGAAAGTAGAGACACGTGGCTTATCCGAGTTGCTCATGTACTGCTTCGCTTGCAAGGCTTCTCCGGGTTTAGCATTTTCTATTGATAGGAGATAAACGTCTCGCTACCATATTTTGTAATTTTGTCTTACACTAAAGTGTTATATATACTTATGTGAAATGGATTATATGGATGGATAAAGTAAACATTTTGTACAAAGTAAATTGTAGAAGATGAAAAAATTACAAAATGGATAAACTATTTTTCGCTTGCATATTTGTTTCTATCTATGCATATTTTGATTGCGAAAAGTAATTTTTCGGATCACTTTAATCAACATTTATGCAATTCTACCCAAGAAAATCCGAAGAACTCTGCTAGTTATGAATATAGAAGAGTATTTTTATTATAAATACAAGTTAATCTTAATCACATTTTATTAATAAGTTAAATTTATCGAATAAAATAATTAATGATTCGTAAAGCTTGATTAATCAACGCTGTTTAGTTAAATGTTGATCCTTAAAACTACTTTAAGTATATCATCATACTCTTATCTGTACTAATTTCGTAATAAATGGAAAATTTTCTATTTCTTTACGGTGATGTTTGTATATTTAGTTCATAAATTTTCAGCAAACAGTTAAGTAACAGATGCTATTGTTAAAAATTGCACCAAATTTTCTGTGGCAATCCATGCATATAAGTATCTGTGATATAATACCCTCTTTTAAGATAAAATATTATTCTTACAGGCTCAATTATTTTGTGTCCATCAGGTTAGCTGAGTCTGTCATAACTAAACTGATATATATATATATATATATATATATATATATATATATATATATATATATATATATATATATATATATATATATATATATATATAAAATCTTACAAACATTTCATAAAATTAAGGAAAAAGGATTCTGCAGAGACTTTGTTATGCGTCGTACGTCAAAGTTTTAAGCACTTTCTGCTCCCGGACATATCATCATCGTAATAATCCAAGGTTATACCGATAGTTAAGCTGTATCCTAGGTAGAAAAGATTCTCATTGGCAATCTAAAACAACGAAATCGGGGAAGCGAAAATCATCATCTAGCGCTTGAAATCCAAGACTGATTTCATCATGTACTTATGTACTTTGTATTAGATGTCTATATGCTAGCATGCTGGACGTTTGATTCTTGGATGTCTATGCTCATATCATGCAGATATGCAGTTAGGCATACACAGATAGAACTGTACACGATTATAAAACAAGATAACAAAACTTTATATTCCTATGTAATGAAATACAGTGAACTCTTGATTGTCCGCGAAATTCGAAATCTTGAACGGATCACTTGTAACACTCTTAATATGCAAACAAGTAAAGTGTCCTTGTACACTACTAACTTAATGGTTGCACTCTTTCGGAGATTGAGTGTGCTTTCAATTTTATATATATATATATATATATATATATATATATATATATATATATATATATATATATATATATATCAGTTTAGTTAGGACAGACTCAGCTAACCTGATGGACACAAAATAAGTGAGCCTGTGAGAATGATATTTTATCTTAAAAGAGGGTATCCTATCACATCAGGTACTTATATGCATGGATTACCACAGAAAATTTGCAATCAGAGTGGAGCGGTAACTACAGATGTGCAAATTCCGCAGATAATCCGGACAGTGGCTAAAAAAGTCACACATCAACACGAAAATTTTTTTGAGCAATTTTTATATACAGAGAGAGTAGTGAGTCTATACATTCAATTATGAACTAATAAACAGTAAATTTCGTTACTTAAAAATGTGTTTAATTACCTTTTCACAAAAATCAGTTAATTGTTAAGTTAATTTGCACACATTGGCAGTTGTTCAAAATTTTCAGAAACGTTGATTGCGAACGTTGACTCAGAGCTTTGAAAACAAGGATACATATATACCGGTACTGCGTGGAATCTTTTCGGAAACTATAACGTGTTTGCTCAGAATCGTTTGTCGCGTGGTAATGTGAAAAGTACAGAGAAATAGAAAGCTAGTAGGCCTCAGGGTTTATCACAATCACTTTTACCAAAGCCCCTTCACACGTACACAACACGCTGGCAAGAGAATCAATTTTAGGTGCCTTTGTATTCATCCTGAAACACATCTAGCAAGGATTATTCAATCGAACGCCACCCGGCTTGGGATATAATAATTGCCGCATTTTGTATACTCGTCGTAAAAATTCAGCTGTTAAAAAAAAAATTCAGCTGTGTGTTTCTACACAGTAAGTAAAAACAAATTTTAACAGCTTCAAAACTGGTCAGTATCATTCACAGATTTTGGTCATTTAGAGTACAGTATTTTAAAACATTCTAACAGCAACAACCATAAACTTGCTATGGCCGCATGGTATACTTCTCAGAAACTAAAATCGTTAGATAAAATTTACAAAAATCAATTTCAAGAAGAGGCAAATCGCTGGAAGGAGGTGCTAATTGTTCAATTTAGTTTAATTATGTTTATGGGTTCCTGGGTTTACCATTGTGAGGACGCGGAAGCAAAATTGAAGCTTCGAATTGCGGTGTTTACCTAAAGCTGCTTATGTTTATTTCCATCAATCACCGCGGCAAGGGTGTGCTACTGGGCGGAATGGGTGAAGTACGTCGGGAGTGTATGCTCCTGGTAGGGTCTCCCAAGGCGTGAAGGCCATTCCGTTTTGCCCAGCTAAAGCCTGTAGGCAAAGGAGCTAAGTCAGACTTCTACTTTTGGTGCTCCGGTCTTTTTGGATTACAGAAGCTGCCCCTTTCCCCTATCTATGAATACGTCACACTCAGGGATTCATGCTGCCTCGGCCGTCGCGCAGTCAAAAAAGGGTCGCGATCCTGGTTTAGGTAGAGGGCCTCGATTGAAAAGTAAATTACAGTCTCCCGTGTCACTAAAGATTTTACAGTGCAATATCAACGGAATTTCAACTAGTGCAGCTAGAGTTAAATTAGACCAAGCCTTGGACCTGGCTAGCATGTATGGTGCACAGATCATCGCCCTGCAAGAAACCAAATTGAAGGGTATCAATTCCCTCGAGATCAAGGGATATAATATCTATAGAACTGATAGACCAGACAAGGTTGGTGGAGGACTTGTTTTCCTCATTAAAGATATTAACTATCAAAGTATCAATTTCAGTGGAACAGACTATTCCGACCTTGAAATCCAGGGCATCAGGATTACTTGGAGGGGCAAAACCCTAAACATCTATAATGTGTACCATCCCCCTAACAATAAGGGTCTGCCTTCTAACATGCAAAAATGCTTGTAGACAACACAATTCTGATCGGAGATTTAAATGCAAAACATACTAATTGGGGGTGTTCTGACGAAAATCGAAGAGGTGTAGAACTTATTAAGATGACAGACGATTCTGGTTTTATCTTTCTAAACGATGGTACTCCAACCCATGCATCTTACAGTTACGACACCACTGAGGCACTAGATGTCGCTGTTGTTAGCCCTAATCTCTACTCGGGGAGTTCCTGGTCAGTCCTTGAGAACATAGGTAGCGATCATCTCCCTGTATTGATCGAACTAAATGGCGCGTTGCCTGTGTTCAAAAACAACAAAAAGTACTGGAATTTTAAGAAGGCTGACTGGGAGTCCTATACCCGTTCTATCGAAACAGATATTAACTCTAAACCCATGACAAATATTCTTGATTCTGATTGGCTCACCCTGAAATCAGTTGTAATTAATAATGCAAAAAAGGCTATTCCTAGGGGTAATATTAAGAGTATTAAAAAATGTTTTACCCACAAGACACCAACCCTCCAGCGTTTGGTGGAGGAGAGAAAACGACTTGATAACGCCTTAAATGAGCCCAGGGATAGTTCGTATAGAATGAATTTAAACAGAATTAATGCTGAGATTAAACTTGCCTATGCACAAATCAAGAGAGCTAAATGGAATGAACTATGTTCCAAGCTTTATCCAAGGGTCTCTAATAGTAAATTGTGGAAATTGGTGAAGGGCATAAGCAGGGAACAGCCTCAGGAAGAACTATGCAATACGATTCAAGACTCAGACGGCCGGATTCCCCAAACTGATTGCGAGGCTGCCGATATCCTTGGTGCGCACTATCAGAAAACTAGCAAGCTAAGCTTCTCTCATGTTGACAGATTTGTTAAGAAGAGAGCAAGGAACATTGTTCACGGGTGTCGTAGTTCTCGCGAGGGGATCCCCATTTTCTCAAGTGATTTTCGTTTGGCTTGAGGCTTCCTTCATGGATACAGATATACAGAAATCCCCTGGTCCTGACGGCATACACGGAAACATGATTAAACATCTGGGTCAGGCTGGAAGACATAGATTTTTGGATATAATAAACTTATCTTGGAAATCGGTACGGCTCCCCGTGACTGGAAAAGGGCAACCATCATCCCTATAAGAAAGCCAAACAAAGATGCCAGTTCTCCCGAGAGTTATAGGCCCATCGCACTCACATCTATTGCATGCAAAATAATGGAGAGGATGATTCTAAAGAGACTTTCATTTTATTTTAATTCACGTGGCCTTTTCCCAGAGGAACAATATGGTTTTAAAATCAGGACATAGCACTACAGATCAGGTGCTGTATTTAACCCAGAGGGTAAGAGATGCGCACAATTTGAAGCCTGTAAATCACACGATGGCAGCTTTCTTGGACTTGTCCAAGGCTTTCGATACTGTTTGGAAACAACGACTTATTACCAAACTTTATGATAATTTTGGAATTCGAAATAGGGCCCTGCCTTGGATTTATGATTTTTTAAGAGACAGAGTAATCAGGGTTAGATTTAAAAACTCCATTTCGAATGGTTTTAAGTTGGGTCAAGGTTTTCCACAGGGCTCCGTTTTGAGTCCTATTCTTTTTACCCTGTTTTTGAGGGACATCGAGAAAGTTATCTCCAGGAGATGTGAAGTGGGATTGTTTGCTGACGACATAGTCCTCTGGAACTCCTGTGCCAGTATTGCAGACTTGGAAAATAATGTCAACCAGACTCTCGTTGACGTGTGGAATTTTGCTGAAAACCACAAATTACATTTTAATCCTTTGAAATCCACCTCTTAAGTTATTTACAATTCCTTATTGACAGTTCCACTGTAGATTCCTTCAGTGTACTAGGTATGCTTTTGCAGTTATTCTATGCTACCGATAGGTGTACCAAGCCAGAAACGATCATTTAGCGCACTTGAGGATAAAAGCATATCTACAGTCAACAATGTTAGAAGCTCGTCTCATATCCGTTGCTATGCTTAGTATTGAAAAAGATGTATGTGATTGCCAACTTGAATAATATCATTGAATCATTTGTGAACGAAAATGTCGGACGTAACTAGTGTAAGTGATAAGAACTGGTAAGAAATATTAAAATGTAACTGATTTTCAAATTTATTTTCTTCTATATGCTGGTAGAATATTACTTTCCTTTTTCTATGTTTTGTGCATTCATATAGTTAACATACTGTTCTGAACTTCGGATTATGCTAATCTGAAAAAAACAGTATGAAAATATGTTTCGAAAGAAGAAAGAAAACAAACTGTGCCTGGTATGTGATTGTGACATTCGTATTTATAAATAAAATTAATGCTTTTAAAATTATACCGTGCTTTAACAAGAGCTTTGATTTCTATTTTAAAAAATAGTTAATATCGTTATAATTAAACAAGAGTAGGTCCTAGATACAACTTTAACGTTAAGGCTGTGTGCCTTAAAACCACCATTGCATGGAAATGACCTGTATAATTATTCGTTGAAACTACAAAAAGAAATTCATTTACGACTGGAGAACCACACATTTCATATAACCAGGTCACAATATTTTTGTGAGTTGTGTGTAGAGATAAAAATGACCAACATTACAAATCACAATTTAGATAGAGAATTTCTGCCCAGCTTCAATATTTTTTAAGAGTCCAGCATCTGAGTAGAAATGCAGAAAGATTCAAATGATAGTCTATAGTTTGTCTATTTGTGTTTCCTCGTTCCAGGGAAGTTTTACTTCTTTCTGACCACCTTACACTAAACACTTACTTGTTTTACATATCTGGTTTTGCTAAGTTGTCTAAAATTAAAACTGAACTAGAGAAATGTTGAGCATTAAATAAAAAAATATGTGTGACTTTTAAATGAAAGAAACTTTACTTTGGTTGTGAGAAGTATGAAAAAAAGAATTACAGAAAAGGAAAACTGTATCATTTTATTTACCTATTTTGCAAGGGAAACAGAATACGCAGAAGTTAATTAATGCCCTCAATTGTCAGTATGTATGTATCCTGTCCAGTATGTATGTATTAGGGATGCGACATCGATAGCAAAACATCGATGTTCAAAATTAAAACATCGATGTTGATAATACATCGACCCAAAAATATCGAGGTTTTTAAACATCGATGTTTTTAAAATTCAGTGTATTTAAACTCTTTCCACTCATTTCTTAAAACTGGTTTAGCAACTTGTGATGCTACATCGACAGCAAAACATCGATGTTTTTAAAATTCAGTGTATTTAAACTTGTTTCCCCATTTCTTAAAACTGGTTTTCCAACTATTGATGCGACATCGACAGCAAAACATCGATGTTGAAAATTATAACATCGATGTTGATAATACATATCGTCAACAAACCATCGATGTTTTTAAAATTCAGTGTATTTAAACTTATTTTCCCATTTCTTAAAACTGGTTTAGCAACTAGTGATGGGACATCGGATCCAATACATCAATGTTTTTTTCTAAAACATCAATGTTGCGAAAGCATCGTTATCGATGTCGCATCCCTACTTTTCAGACCCATCACACTTGGCCACTTTGGTCTAAAAGTATGTCCGATTTGCTGAATTTAAAAATTATGCTACTTGGTTAGTTTTTAAATTTTTAAAACGGTATTTTTTTTCATTCAAAAATAAAACATTGACAACGTAAAAACATCGACAAGTATAACATCGATGTTACAAAAACATCGACTTCAATACATCGATGTTTTTTAAAAAACATCGATGTTTTGAAAACATCGACATCGATGTCGCATCCCTAGTATGTATAGCGCAAAAAATGCAAAGAATATGATAATTCTTCGTCTTATCTTGCTCGCAAATTCATTTTTACATCTGATATTTCTAAGCAAATTACGTTCCATTGTGTTTATACTTTTTGTTGAATTCACCCTATAAGCTTCACATAAGTTATGAAATCCGAACAAAGAAAAATGTTTAGTATGCGTTCCATGTGTTTGCGTGACATAAATGAATGAATCATAATTTCTTTCGTTTGTGGTAAAAGCAATGAAATAACAGAAAAGAAAATATCATTTTGTTTTATATATTTGCAAACAAATACAGTACCCTAAAACTTTCCAAAAATCTAAAATGTCCTTTACTCAAAAAGATAAATCACAAAGAATTGAAAAGCATGCTATTTTCATGGATTTAGATCAATTCCAAATTTTATTTAAATTGACAAAAAAATTCATAATTTTTACAAATCTTTTAACTATGTGTATAAAGCGTAGAAAGATTCAATTAAAGTAATATTCTTTTACAGAAATGAATTGGCAAAATAATCTTATAATAAAAAAATGTTCTCTCAAAACGATAAACCACGAACGCTTTGCTCAATATAAATCCACTAACTAGTATAATGCTTTTAATACAATGGAATATTGTACTACATGAAGTACCTGTATGATAAAAGATAAGGAGTAAAGATAATAAAAAGCTACTTTAGTACTTTTAAAATTTCTAAGGAATCCTAATTTCAATGAATGCAATCTACAGTATCTATAGAAACGCTCTAGCAAACAATTCTGAGTTTCCACCAAACGGATTTAAAACACAATGACACATACTGCATCTCACAGCAGTTTGATGTTTCTTTAAGACTAGTTCACCATGGATACGTTTCACGAAATCTAGTAAATTAACACCTGCATTCAGAAAAGCCAATTATCAAAATGAAAACAATTAGGAAACGAGCACTGATATCTTCACGTTCATATCCTTTATTGCAACAAGTTTTTCAGCCCATCTTGATCATTCTTCAAATTCTAGGAGTTGACTCTCTACATCAACATTGTCAGCGCAGAGTGTGTCAAGTCATTCGGAAAAGCACGCAATATGTTGCAATTGTTTTTATTGTGGTAGGAAGTCTTATAAATACTGTCAATATTATACGTCATCCTGATACGAAGACACGTATTATCACTATTCTAAAACTCTTTTCAAGCGTCATACTTTATTTTTCAATAAGTCGTTCATGTCAAACGGTTCATGTGTTTCTTCACAAAGTTGGACGAATTACTATTATTGACTTACAACAGTCACTCCGCCTTAAAAAGATTAGGAACGTGTCTTATTTTTATTGTGGTTCAATTCTGATTTTTGACATTATTCAATATCATGTATTGTTCACTCAGAAAGCGGAAAATGAATTCAATTTAATAAATTTTAAAATGTTATTGGATGTGGTAAATCTTTCGTCGATGAACTCATTCTTCGACTACATCTTCCAGTTCCTATTCTGGTTACACTCTACTTATCTCTTGCATCAATTCTTTTTGTTGTACAGCATTCTATGTGATACCCTGAAGATATTTTGGGAAACTCTGCACTCGGACCTGCAAATTCCACAAGTGGAACAGACGTACATGCATTTTATTGAGGCTCATGATGCCATCTACGATACCATGCAACTTGTAGAAAAAACGTTTTCTTTTCCTCTTTTGGTAAGCGTAATTGGCTGCTTGAGCGAAATATTCTGGTCTGCATACGATTTTTCATTCACTAGAGATATTAACTGGTATATCGGTTTTCGAAATGGTATTAATGTATTTATAAATCTAACTGCTCTTTTGAAGATAATACTGTCGGCATCCGCAGCGTTGGAATCTGCAGAACGGGTCCAAAACAAAGTTATCTCTCTACCAGCAATGATACCTTCTCGATGCAAGCAACTGAAAATGCTTCTGAAGAAGAAATGCTATTGCAGAAACGATCTCACTTTGGGTAGACTTTGTACCATAGATAGATCATTAATTATTAGCATTCCAGCGAATCTTTTCACTTACGGTATGCTCATAGGAACGCTTGGTAATAATGAAAAATATAACTGACACCAACAATGTCGAAAACGAACTAGTAATTCCACTACTTGTCTACGAGAACGTCTCCGAGAACAACTGCAAAACTGTGAATGGCAACGCGGTACAGCTACACTCTACGTTTATGAGTGATGGCAACGGCTTGGCGATTTTTTTTTTTTTGGCGCACTTCTAGTAACGAGTTACGATAAATTAAGGCAACCCATCTTTCGCTGCTGTTGTTGTGGTTTTCATGGCAACCTCGGCAAACGGAAACTTTTAATTTTCATTTTGAATATTCTAGAAAGTTCTTCCAAAATCTGTTAAAATCGTTTGATTTCATTGGTTCGTTTGAAATTTTTTCTTTCCTCCCATTGGTTATTTTGTTTTTAAAATATCCTTTGATTTCATTGATCCTTTTAAATCGTTTTATGTGATACCATTGGTCCTTTTATTTGTATTTTGACAGTTGTGGAATTTTTACTTTGTTATAATAGCTTTCACGACAGGATTAAGAGTTTTGTTTTTTTGACCATTTTCGTTTTCATTATTTTTTTACGAGAGAATTCTGACTTTATCAGGTATTAGTTCTTGCTTTTTTTTTCTTTTGTAAATCTTTTTCCTTTTTCAACATGCTTACTGTATTTAGTGTAATTGATAAGTTTCAGGTTATTCTTACCATTCGTAGCTTAGTTTCTCTGCTAGTTCACAAATGTGTTTTGATATGTGCTTAAGCTTACTACTTTTTGTGAATTTTTTTTTTAAATATACTTTTTAAAAAACTTTTTTACATACGTTCTGAAATATGCTTAAAAAGTGTGTTGTAAAAAGAAAAAAAATTGTGACATTAAAAGGGTCAGAAAATAATTATTTCCTTGGCGACTTTAGAAGTGCGCCAAAAAATCGCCAAAGCCGTTGCCATCACTCATAAACGTAGAGTGTAGCTGTACCGGCAACGCTGTTGCGTTGTTAGACAAAGATTCGAAAGATATAATTATGATGACTGATTGATGCGAGCATTTTGGATTCCCTTCTTTTTCTGTTATTTGTACTAAATCTTGTAAATACATTAATACTTTTAATTACATTCCAAGTTAACTTTTAATCGCTTTTCCTGTCTTCTTTGCGTTTTACTAATATTACGATCTGGAGTATCTTCAAGTGTAGTGGAGAAAGACCAATTCACCACTCAACCGGGATTTCGAATTGAGGTAGGACATTTCGATTTATTTTCCTACCAAACACATCGTTGTAAGTGACAAACACATTCCCTAATACCCAAAAAGGAATGGCATTGAACGTTTTTATAATTATTTCTAATTATAATTGGTATTGTTAAACTCTTTCCGAATGAATATACTTGCATGCATAAAATACTACTCGTAAAACCATTTTATTTATGCCTGCAGCTCACATTTTATGTATCCCAATTTTCTTAGTTTTATGTTTTGTTAGTTGTGTAGAAATAAAATTGTTGAGCCTGTTTTTCGATGCAAATCTTTGAATTGAGCATTCATACATGTACTTCGATTGTAAAGAAATCCTTCTACATTCTGAAAACACATACTACGACTATTTCGCCCAACTCGATGTATATTTTTCTAAGGTGATCGCTTTTCCCCTCAGAAGTATCACAAAATGTGTGGTAAGAACTTGAAAAATTGATTTAGTAGTAGTCTTGGTATTGAAAGTTATAATTAAACTACAAATTTTGTAATTACTAAAACATGAGGAATACGTCCTTAAGGGGGTCCGGGACACTTCGAAAATGTTTTTTTTTATTAATTAATTTAGAATTTTGAATTTTTTTGTACGGATTACTCATCTAACTAATAAGCAAAATCACAACACAAATTTTTTCCAAAAGTTTTTTAAAAGTTTTAAATTAAAAAATTTTGAAAAAAAGAGGGGTCCTTTTAAATTGCTAAAACTCAAAATATTCTTGATCAATTTTCAAAATTCTTGCAGTAAAGTATTCACAAATTTATAAACTTTAATTTTGATTCAGCAATTTAAAAAATATTAATTTAATAAAAAATAAAAAATATTTGAATGAAAATTTTTGAAAATTTTAAGATACTTTTTTTTTAAAGGCATATTTTTAAAAGCAAATATTTGTTTCAAATTTGCTGAATCTAAATTAAAGTATAATGTTTGAAAAAGATAGATTCCAAATTTCAACCCTTAAACTTTATTGGTTTTCGACTTTGCAACTGAATACAGGAAATCTTGATAAAAAATTTTATGGAGAAAAATGCATTTAAAGTTTTAAATACAGATGTCGTTGCCATGACAACAACTGTCAAGAGTGTTAGATTTCCAAGACTACGCACCACAAAAATTATTATATCTCTAGTTCTAATTAAGATAGAAACATGATTTAGACGTCATTTTATGCAGAAAAACACAGAGAGAGAGAGAGAATTTCTTAAAATAATAAAAAAAAAATCGAAAATTTCACGATTTTTGTGTCTTGGACCCCCTTAATGCTACAAACCACTGCATAATGGCGAATACTCTCAAGCAAGATGCAAAGAAATGTTTGGGGAATATTTCTCCAATATCCCACTGATTAAAATATATTCTCTCTTAAACAAGCAAAAGCTTTTTCTCAGAAATGGTACTCGTTCCAAAATTGTCTGGCATAAAATTAAAAACATTTTAAGTTTTTACTAAACCTACCCTACTAATTTTATCAAAATTATGTCTCAAATTATGTCTCAAATTATAAAAATTATAGCTATCACACATTCGGTGATAGTTTTTCAGCTATTTAAAATGAAAGATTCTTCTTAGAGACGAACTCCACCATTACAAATTTTTGGATAAATTGAAAATAACTTCTACTCAATCTCACTTATCACTAACATTGTGCCTGCTTTTTTTGTTTGGCTACGATGGTTCTTTTAATTAAAGAAAATTCAATTTCATAAAAAATATTTTTATTTAGAGTTTTATTATTTTTCTGGTAGTGGGGGGGGGGATAAGTATGGTTGCTAAACCAAAAAAATGAAAGTTCCTGACAAAGTCCACATACAGCGCTCCCAGGGCTCTATACAGGCCAGTCAAGCAAATTCACCTCATTTTCAGGATACCAGTTCAGCCCCCTTTTTGCAGTACGACATGGAGCTTGATAATGTGGGAAGAAATAACCATCATCGCCGTAGAATTGCCGGTAAGGTAGAAGGATCCAAAACGTCGAGGTACACGTCAGCATTCATGGTACTAGTGCCTGGTATACCAGGCAAAGTATAAAGCAATGGGCCGAGCATTAACCAGGAAAAAAAAACACCAGTAGTGACAAGGAGAGTCACAACGCTTATTTAAAGGATTAGGGGGCTCCGTTTCCTGCTCTATTACGCTCGCCAAACTTCGGTGATTGCTACGCTATCCCATTTGGTTTGCTTCGCAAACCAATACTCCTTTCTCAAGTGATTTCCCTTTTTTCTACTTTAACACTTAATGCACCTCAAACTAACAGCCGCATCAGTAAAAAATCTTCTCCATCTTGTTTCCTGTATAATTTTGAACAAACCATGTTAATCTCGTAATTTTCTGATCTCTACTTTCTCGGGGAACCGTCTGAGAATCAAGCGGAAAACGCTTGCCTTTTTCCGTCCTTGGCGCTTAATGTCCATCTCCGCACCATGACGTCACTGCGAGTTTCAATGGCTTAAAAACAAATCATTGCTTTGGAAATCTTTCACAAGCGTCTTCCTTTTCCACGACGTCCCAGAAATTTTCACCTCAAGACCAGTTAGAAGGATGTAGCATTTGTACACTCTCTTGAAATTATACTTTTCATCGCACGGAATTTATTTATAAACCAATTTTTTAAATAATTATACGTTAAGAAAGACTTTATTCTAAGATTTCCACTGATGTTTTCAAATTTAAAAACTAATAGTATTAAGCAATATATATGACAGGTTTAGCAAAAAAGGAAGGAAAATGTCCCAATTTTTCCCGAATTTCAAAAAAATATTGTCAGTAACCAAATTGAATATTCTAAACCAACTATTCATGGTGCAAAATTTGATGCTTAGAGGTACTCTAAAAAAATTCTGGCTGAAGACTGAAAATTTGGGCATGTTTTGCTCACGCGCGTTTGAAATTTTGCTTTTTTCGACTTTGACACTAAATACACCCTAAACTAATTGCCGCATCGGAAAAAATCTTCTCCGTCTTGTTCCCTGTGCAATTTTGAACAAAACATGTTATATTTGTAATTTTCTGATCCTTACTTTCTCGGGAAACCGTCTAAGAATCAAGCGAAAAAAACGAGTTTCCAATTCTACGGTGGTGGTGGTGGCAGTGGTAATTTTTTTTTATAGAGAGAGATATTCGCAAGGGAGGTTTCAAAACTTCCTTCAGAAATTAAACTCAAAATTTTCCGTATTGAAGTATGGAGGTATGTCGTCAAGTGCCACTCGGGTGAATAAGACTTGTCAATAAAATATAAAAATGAAAGAGCGAGTGCGTAATCAACATTTTATTACCTCTTATCGCAAACTGACGGTATCTACAGTAATAGTTAAACTTATTTTCACAATAATAGGTGCTTAAAGTTGCAACCACAAACAGTATTGCATGCTTGGCAACGTCGACCTTAGTACAGCAGAACTATATGCAGGATGTATATCGCCCATATAAAAACCAACCTTCCCTTAACCCTCCAGGTGGTTGTCTCGATTATGTTTCTCTCGTCATTAAAACATTGACAAGATCTTCATGGACTAAATACGATTAGAAAAAAACTGACCATACATCTCTTCATGCAAAAATTCATCAGTATCTTGATGACGAGATTTCTTGCCATTAGCAAAATTGGTCAGGTCTTGAGGGACAAGCTATTTCGTCAAAACCTTTTGAAGAGTTATGTTTCTACATTTTACTAAATGAAATAAAAGCTTTAAATAAAGAACAATGAAAGAAACACATTCAAAGAGTTTGCGCGATATTAAAACGAATTGAAAGATGATTTCTACTATAGTTGTGTATGGATTCTTGTATGTAATCTCCATTTCTGTTGAAAACATACATTGGTTACATCGTCTTTAATATTAAAAACGTAAGAATCTGTGCATCATTTTTATCCATGTATTCATAGGTATTTTATTTTGATTTGGTCAAATTTTAATTGGTTAATCTGTGTAAAAGTTCAGGTTGTATGTGTATGCGTGTGTCTGTGTGGTAACAAACTGTGAATATGAAGAGTTTAATTTAGTTTGATTTACTTTAGGTATTGTGTTTTGATCAACATTGATGGGATCAGAATTTAAGCTATGTGTTTCAATGTATGTTCTATAAATCAATTGTCTCACTTTCACGAAACACGTTACGTCTCAGGTAGATCACATTACACGACATCAAAAAAGAAACTTTTTTAATAATACAAAATTCAACTATAAATAACGTGGGCATCTTTTTCTTGTTACCGCAAAACATAAAACTAAGCAGGAGATGTAAAACGATGTATATCTGTGAAAGTCTTGAACTGTATTCTCATCAAGTTGTTCAAGATATATGTCAAGCAGTTCCGATCCTAAAAGATTTTCCAGTCACTTGAAAAAGCTTGATAGGATACCATCAACATCCAATTAGACCCCTTACTGTCATTTGGCGGCTACACTTTCCTATAAAAGTTTACAGTTAGCTTCTTCTCTAACATGAGTGGTACGACTGAACACTACATAGTATCTGAGGTGACATATGATCCGTTCCATTCCGAGTGGAAGCAGACCGGGTTATTTAAGACCCACAGCGGATTAGCCACTGGCTAGGGAAAGCCTCGAGTAGGAAACTTGAGGGGCAGGGCCACCCTTGTCCGCTCAGGATAGGCAGGGCGGGGAGTGGACGTGGTCGACCCATGGCGAGGTTTGCGCGAAGATATGTGGCGCGGCTCATAAATATCAATCAATAGAAGTCATAAATTGAACCGGATTTGTTTTCTTCATAGATTCGTATCGACGGGACGCATCAAAGTGCATACCAAGCATCTACTAGGAGCCTGTCGATCCCTTCAGTAGCCCAGCAGAAGAGCAGTCTGCCACCGCTACCCTTTTAATCCAGTGCCGTAACGGCACTATCATTTTTGGAGCTTTGTAGACCCTTGCCGTCCACCAGATACCTTTTTTTTTCGTTAGCGTACAGGTATTTGCTTAGGGAAGCTGAAGAGTGGTCCAGACACCGCTAGTTTCCGTGTGGTACCTTAGGAGGTTCCTACCGCTATTTGACCGTTGAGACGGCGGCCTTGCCCTAAGCCTGAGTTCAGAAATTATGGGGGCCCTACAGCCAGTTTATACGGCCCGAGGCTATAACCTGCTGACTAGAGCGGCTCCTCCACATAAGAGACGGGCATATTCCTCCTTCATGGACAGGCCCACGATCTGTGGAGTTATGGAGCCCCTTAGCATTTCTGTTGGAGCGGCAGTCCTTTTGGTGGGAGCCGCCAGTCTGGGAAACACTCAGTATGTTGTACCAGGAGTAATCACCAGGAGTTTTACGCAGAAATTTGAGCCCTTGACGGCGGTGACTGACAAGTTTGCAGTTGAGGATGTAGTGGATATTATCTCCAATTTCTCCACACTGACACAAGTCTGACGTTTGTCGCTTAATACGGTGAAGGTATTCTGTGAAGCGACCATGACCTGTGAGTAGCTGGGATGCAATCGGGTGGTATACATGTCTTCTGAGATCAGGTGAGGGATGAAACCGATACGTTGCCCTGCCTACCTTGTCTCCACTCAATCGCCACGTCCATTGATTCATAAGAACCTTCAGGGTTTGGTTGCTGACAGTGGAGCATGATCTCTGCACTTGTATATCCACTCTCTCTGCACTCTGCACTAATGGACCATGACCTGTGAGTAGCTTAGCTGGGATGCAATCGGGTGGTATACATGTCTTCTGAGATCAGGTGAGGGATGAAACCGATACGTTGCCCTGCCTACCTTGTCTCCACTGAATCGCCACGTCCATTGATTCATAAGAACCTTCAGGGTTTGGTTGCTGACAGTGGAGCATGATCTCTGCACTTGTATATCCACTCTCTCTGCACTCTGCACTAATGGACCATGACCTGTGAGTAGCTTAGCTGGGATGCAATCGGGTGGTATACATGTCTTCTGAGATCAGGTGAGGGATGAAACCGATACGTTGCCCTGCCTACCTTGTCTCCACTGAATCGCCACGTCCATTGATTCATAAGAACCTTCAGGGTTTGGTTGCTGACAGTGGAGCATGATCTCTGCACTTGTATATCCACTCTCTCTGCACTCTGCACTAATGGACCATGACCTGTGAGTAGCTTAGCTGGGATGCAATCGGGTGGTATACATGTCTTCTGAGATCAGGTGAGGGATGAAACCGATACGTTGCCCTGCCTACCTTGTCTCCACTCAATCGCCACGTCCATTGATTCATAAGAACCTTCAGGGTTTGGTTGCTGACAGTGGAGCATGATCTCTGCACTTGTATATCCACTCTCTCTGCACTCTGCACTAATGGACCATGACCTGTGCGTAGCTTAGCTGGGATGCAATCGGGTGGTATACATGTCTTCTGAGATCAGGTGAGGGATGAAACCGATACGTTGCCCTGCCTACCTTGTCTCCACTGAATCGCCACGTCCATTGATTCATAAGAACCTTCAGGGTTTGGTTGCTGACAGTGGAGCATGATCTCTGCACTTGTATATCCACTCTCTCTGCACTCTGCACTAATGGACCATGACCTGTGAGTAGCTTAGCTGGGATGCAATCGGGTGGTATACATGTCTTCTGAGATCAGGTGAGGGATGAAACCGATACGTTGCCCTGCCTACCTTGTCTCCACTGAATCGCCACGTCCATTGATTCATAAGAACCTTCAGGGTTTGGTTGCTGACAGTGGAGCATGATCTCTGCACTTGTATATCCACTCTCTCTGCACTCTGCACTAATGGACCATGACCTGTGAGTAGCTTAGCTGGGATGCAATCGGGTGGTATACATGTCTTCTGAGATCAGGTGAGGGATGAAACCGATACGTTGCCCTGCCTACCTTGTCTCCACTGAATCGCCACGTCCATTGATTCATAAGAACCTTCAGGGTTTGGTTGCTGACAGTGGAGCATGATCTCTGCACTTGTATATCCACTCTCTCTGCACTCTGCACTAATGGACCATGACCTGTGAGTAGCTTAGCTGGGATGCAATCGGGTGGTATACATGTCTTCTGAGATCAGGTGAGGGATGAAACCGATACGTTGCCCTGCCTACCTTGTCTCCACTGAATCGCCACGTCCATTGATTCATAAGAACCTTCAGGGTTTGGTTGCTGACAGTGGAGCATGATCTCTGCACTTGTATATCCACTCTCTCTGCACTCTGCACTAATGGACCATGACCTGTGAGTAGCTTAGCTGGGATGCAATCGGGTGGTATACATGTCTTCTGAGATCAGGTGAGGGATGAAACCGATACGTTGCCCTGCCTACCTTGTCTCCACTGAATCGCCACGTCCATTGATTCATAAGAACCTTCAGGGTTTGGTTGCTGACAGTGGAGCATGATCTCTGCACTTGTATATCCACTCTCTCTGCACTCTGCACTAATGGACCATGACCTGTGAGTAGCTTAGCTGGGATGCAATCGGGTGGTATACATGTCTTCTGAGATCAGGTGAGGGATGAAACCGATACGTTGCCCTGCCTACCTTGTCTCCACTGAATCGCCACGTCCATTGATTCATAAGAACCTTCAGGGTTTGGTTGCTGACAGTGGAGCATGATCTCTGCACTTGTATATCCACTCTCTCTGCACTCTGCACTAATGGACCATGACCTGTGAGTAGCTTAGCTGGGATGCAATCGGGTGGTATACATGTCTTCTGAGATCAGGTGAGGGATGAAACCGATACGTTGCCCTGCCTACCTTGTCTCCACTCAATCGCCACGTCCATTGATTCATAAGAACCTTCAGGATTTGGTTGCTGACAGTGGAGTATGATCTCTGCACTTGTATATCCACTCTCTCTGCACTAATGGAAGAGTGCAGAGTGGGTCGTTCAACGCCATAAGCGAAAAGAGACTGTCCAAAAAGATAGGTGTGATCTTGTTGGCATTGAATAGGGGTCTCTCCCCAACCTATCAAAATGCTTTCTCAAGAGCTGCAAGCTCTACCACGTGCACTGTTGGTTACCAAGTCGGTAAGTATGTTCTGCGACAATACGTCCAAAGTACATGACGACAAAAGCTGTCCCGTATTTATCGTTGATCCCAGACCAGTCGATGTAAATCTCCATCTCTGCGCAGCACGGCGGTTTGCTGTCATAGGATATTTAGATGCTGTCAAGTGGGTAAATGTCATATCCACTCACCTGTCGCTCAAGGTCGTGAGGAGAGAACAGTTCTCCTTCAATCACCACCTCCTGTTTAGCTTTGGTGCGAGCAAATTGACAGTAGTGCAAAGTCGCCTTTAGGTCGAGCGGCCAGGTACTGGCCAAGACCTGCAGGGTTCGTGTAGCCACAGTCCGGTAGCACCTGTTTATTGAAATGAGAGCAGAGGGCTGGATGCGTTCTAGTCTGTCGTGGCATAGCTTGGTGCAAGGCGATCTCCCCAAGCTCCTATACATTATAGAACAGTGGGTTCTACAACTGTGTGGTATATTCTTTTCAGCTACCACACCATGGGCGCTCGGCATAAAACCTCCTTGCCTCCCCATAGTGCGAAGACCAGTTTGGTGGTCCGTGCACGTAACTGCCTGAAATGGGTCGAGAAGTTTAGGGAATGGATCAAGGTGATGCCCAATATCTTGAGCTCCTTTACACCTTCAGTTTCTTTGTTTTCACAGATGAACGTGGGCTCGTTCTTGCTCATCCTTCTCCCGAACAAATAAGTCAGCGCCTTAATCTAGACGGGTTGAACTTAAGCTCATTCAAAAGCCCATGCTCAACGAGTAAAGCGTGACATATGATCAAATATTCGATAGCATCGCCACCACCATAAACCCTTCCATATAGTGATTGTGTAGTCCCAATCTCCCCTGGATTGTGCCTTTATCCATTTCTTTTAGACTCAATTGAGCTGAGAAAATCTATATATACAAGGCATAGTTGACGTATGTCTTTCTGCATGTTCTCTATGCAAATCTATATCTATAGACAAATCCACACCAAATTTAGTACACATATACTTTAGAAACCTATGGGCTACTTATTAACCCCCGTTCTATTTGTTCTAAAGGTGCAGAAGAGGTTAAATACAATTTGTAATTGCCTTTGGAATAGCGTTGAGTACAAAACGATTGATGAAAAATTTATATTGAGCAAGTTTTGTAAATTTGCTTTCCTTTCGTAAATAAATCATTACTGTCTATCAATATTTTTCCAATGCATATTTTCGATTTGCTCTATTTCAGCTCTATTTCATCGCTTGCCTTGACCACGTCTCCCACCAAACTGCCAGTGAGCGACCTATTCGATTAAAATGGCGTTGAATAAAGCGCTGGTAATAACATCAATATAGCTATTTATATAGAGGCCTGCCCTCTGGGACAAAACTGCACTCGAGTACCAAGTCAACAACAAAAAGAACAATGCCTGGCATGAAATGTGTGAGGAACTCGACGTCTCACTCTTTTCACTCTTTTCTACAAAGGGGTGAGAAGAGTGCGCTCGGATGGTTGCTGATAAATGGTTCTTCATGTTAAAGCGTTTACACAGGAGTTCGTCGAAAAAAGGGACAAAAACGAGTCAGCACAGGGGCAAGTAAACAAAAAGGGAGAGATATGTATATACAACGGTGCAAACGCGGCTTTTCTGTTGACCTCCTCACTGTAGTATCCGTTACAAGATGATCCCCTTATTCAGTAAAGAAACAATCTGGGAATTAGAGCGAAGAGAAAGAAGTCCCTATTGTTCATGTTAAAGACATCCCTGAGAAATTTACCACCATTGCGATTCAATTAAAGCACCCATGAAATGCATCTAACCTATGTAGTCCATTGTTTCAGAGTCGTGCCTCTTGATTTTTTTTAGCTGACCAACGGTGGTTTAAGTGTTAGCCTCTAGATAGGAAGATTCCTGGTTCGAATCCGAGTCAGTGCATTGATGTTTCTAAGCGCATGGTGTAGAGACGGCTGAAGCACCTTAAATCTATCATGGCCTAAAGTCCTCACGTTGGGTTGGTGTGGAAGTTTGAAGTGTGGGGTGCCGGCTCAGGTGTTGCTTAGTCATCTCACCGTGGTTCAAAATTACGTGGTGCTGTCCTCGAATATTTCCCTTAGAGGATTGAACCTGGTCCGTCGCCAATAGCCCGTTGTGTTGCTCTGGTAAAAAATTAATTATTAAAAAATTATCGATTTTGCCTCTTTATTTTAATGTAATGAATGACGACATCCAACTATATATTCTTTGTTTTATTTGATTTTTAAGTAAGCGAATGCTCCTGGGTGCTTTTGTGGTAAATCACTAAATATATGAACCTACATTAAAATTATAATGCTATAAAATATGGCAGAGGTAAATTCAGTTCATTTAGATTATACATTTCCTGACGACACTCCTCAAATACAACTGGAGAACTTCTTCTCAAACAAGTCCCCTTTTCTATGACTATTGGAGTAAATAGCTGAATTGAATAACTGTTTTGTTCCAAATATTTCCGTGGCCGTCGTGTTGCAGTGGGTTCTGCAATAGCAACATTCAGCGGCGCAGGTTCAAATCCTGTCAGTTGTATTACTCGCTGTGGGTGTATATCTCTCCTTCTGTGTCAGCAAAAACTTCCATTGTGTGTATTACTTGATATTGTATGACTTGTGTTTGACACAGAATTTCCAAATATGACCCTTGCGTCATGGAACTCAAAAAACCAATCAATCAAATGTTTTCAAGTGCTGTAGTACGTTTCACACTACTCAAATATAATCGGTATGGATTTCATTCCTTGCAATAATGCGTGTCATTTGCCTTGGTTTGAATTCCAATTTTTAACTTCATTAATGACTCCTTAGTCATTTCTTTTCCTTCTGTTGTTAATAAAAGATGTTTCTTCAACTGAATCTGATTCAATCATCCATATGCAAGTCTCTTAACATTTCACTTGCTATTTCAACGAGAATTCATTATGTTAACACCCCTAGTAGTTGTCTCAACTAGGTACTTCGTCAGTAAAAAAGTTCCCCAGATCACTATGGACGAGATATCTCGTCATTAAAAGGAATCTGAAGATATCTTAATCTCATCACTATCTAAAGTACGTCAATACATTAACGAAGAGATATCTCTGCATTAGAACAAACTGACAAAATATTGATCTCATCATCATAAAAAAATCGTTAGTATCTTTATGACGAGACAACGCGTCATCAGAAAAACTGGCCAGATATTGACTGACGAGATATCTCGTCGCAACTACTTGGAGGGTCATGTTTCTACGTTTTGCTATATGGACTACAAGCGTTAAGTAACGAAACAAGAAGGAAACATATTCCAAGAGTTTGCGTGACATGCAAATGAATTGAAAGATGATTGCTTTTATGTTTGCAAGGAAACAGGAAGAAAATAATACGTACAAGAGTACATCGATTCATCTATTCTATATTGCTTATAAAAGTTGTAGTACGTGACTTATGCACTTACTGAATTTACGATTCACTAAACATGAAAGATGAAAGCATCAAGAAAATTAGTTCACAGAGTTTGAACTAATCTAATGTTTTATTACGTTGAAGGATATAATACGCTTGGACAGAAAGTTTAAGAAGTTCCAATTTCAACTTCCGCTTTAAGTTTAAATTAAAAATTTCCGATTACTCTCTACGAAATTTAAGTGGTGAACATTTTCAAAAACTAAAAGAACCAGGAACAAATTGATAAAAATAATTTAGAATTCGTTGCAAAATGTTAAAAACTTATGGTAATACTATGAAATTCAGTACTTTAACACGATATAACAGACCACTTAAAAGAGAGAATACTCAAATATTCCCATTTTTTTAGAATGGGAAAATAGATAGTAATGAAGGCTTACAGTACAATAGTCCTTAAAAATATAGATGGCAACCATAGTAACCTTTTTGCATACAACTCTCACAGAAAATTTCACTCAAATAAAATGGAATTCAATATCAATTACAAACGAATAGAAATATTGTCACACTTCGACCAATCCTTTAATGCTCTAGTTCACCACAATAGGTTTTAAATACTCCTGTCAATTCACCTAACTTTGTGATTGAATGCAAAACGTTCTTTTAACAATGAGAAAAAATGTGGATGGTGTACGAGTGTTCTTTTCATCGGCTCTTTCATTGCAAGAGGTATTTCGGCCCATATTTGTTATGCTTCAAATCCTGGGTGTTGACACTCTACATCTACATTCTTCACGAAGAGTGTGTGGAATGATTCAGAAAATCACTCATTGTGTTGCAATTTGTTTGACAGTTATGGGATGTCTGACGCAAATTTTCTATGTTGTACGCTTTCCAGGAAACATGGCAGACTTGTCTTTATCTCTATGCGTCTTATTAGGTCTTGTCCTATATTTTTCAATCCGTCGTTCGTGTCGTAAAATTCCAGAGATTCTTGATGAAATAGCACTAATAACTAGAGAAGGCATGCAAAAAGCATGTCAAATTAAAAAGATTCGAAGCTTGATATACTTGTACTTTTCTGCATATTTCATTTTGGACACATTACAATTAACCTTTCTCTCTTTTCAGGACACAGTTAAGTCGAGATTAATTGATTTAAAAGAAGTGTTGGAAAAGAATAATATCTCGTGGATTCACTTTTGTTCTGCATTTTTCACGTTTGATATTCTTTTCTGGATCCATACGACTTTCCTCTTGCATCAATTCTGTTTGTATTACAGCGCTATGTGTTATTCCCTGACGACCTTTTGGGAAAGTCTTTACACTGACCTGCTAAATTCGGGACTAGAAAAGAGGTACATGCATCTGATCGGGGTTTACGATAGAATATACGATGCCATGGAGCTCGTAGATAACTTGTTTTCTTTTCCTGTTTTTGTAACCGTATTCAACTGCTTAGTCCAGATATTCTGGTCTAGATACGAACTGACGTTTTCAGAAGATATGAACTGGGAGAACTTTTTTAAACATTTTAGTAGTGCATTAGTATGTCTATTGAACCTTCTCCAGATAATACTATCGGCCTCAGCAACTTCGGATGTAGCAGAACGAGTACGGATGAAAGTGCTCTCTTTACCAGCAATGATACTTTCGCGATACAAGCAATTGGAAATTCTTCTGAAGAAGAAAGGCTATAGCAGAAACATGCTCACTTTGGGTAAATTTTATAAGATAGATAGATTGCTAATTATTAGCATTCCAGCGAACCTTTTCACTTACGGTATCCTTAATGGAACGCTACAGAATAATGAAAAATAACTGACACTAATACAAGCTCCCGTAACAAGAACAGAATGGCGCTGAATCATTTTGTAATTTACGCTTTCAATTGTAGTATTAATAGTTATTTACTCTTTTGTGCAGAAAATAATAAGAGCGATTTAATTATGCACTGCAGAACGCGTTTTATAAAACTCGATCTTGTTATTTAGTGAGTTGCTTGTAGCTATTAATCATTATCAACATATTTACTGATGTAATTATTTTAAGTTCCCATCATCGCATGCTCTCATATTTTAAGAATTTGTCTCGCTCTGGACACAGGTGTAAGATATATAGTTATGAATTTAGATATCGAGTGTGGCAACAAGAGGGAAGAAAAGAAAATCTGTCGTTTAGTTGTGAGTTTCAATTCAAATCGTTTCAAAATGGATTACTAATGTTAAAAATAAAATAATATAGAGATGTAGAGAGATTGCTAAAATTATTTTATTTTGCTATAAGCACATTACTCTGTAGTAAAAATCAATTGTTTCTGTCCATTGTCTGTTGAGCACTGAATTATTGCTGATCACGATTCTTTGAAATAAAGTTTGTTTTTTAAATGTATCTCATACACAGAGTGGTGTTATCAATTTTTAATATATTTTAAGATTTACGGTATGATGAGATTCTTATAACTTAGTGTTAATCATCTAAAACACTACTCTCCATTCCTGAATGCAATCGAAGCAACTTTTACACTCTAGAAATTTTATTCGTTGCATTGCGATATGTTTTGCTTTAAATTTAAGGTTCTTGTCTTAAATTTGATCTTTTGTGTGATTTTTAAGTATATACTTACAATGCATCTTGTGGCTTAGGAAAATGAAAAATGTTTAGGTACTTTTGCTTTTCAACTTGAGATTCGAAAAATTTATGCATATTGTGAACATTAAGCTTGATTTTTTATTCGGATTCAATGGTTCGTTTGAGTGCAAGAAAATTCAATTTCTAAATAAATCTTTTTTTAAAGTTGTGTCATTATTCGGGGGGAAATGAGTATAGTTGCTAAACCAAAAGAAAAGTTCCGGACAAACTCGATTACTATTCCTGATATTTTCATGAAAGTTCGGCCTATATAAAGCCCAAATGATGGAGTATTAATACAAAGAAAACCTTTACAATGTAATGGTCAGTTAAACATTGTTAACGAACAGAAATAGCAGCATTATAAAAAATATACCTTAAATAAAATAAAATCTTACTACATACATACAATTTGAAGAACTGCTGATAACGACTAACTCATTTTTTTGTTCGAGAAGCTATTCGAGCAATATACATACAACATAATTTTGTCCTTTTCATGTGACATGCCCATGTTGGTTCGATGTATGTACCACATATATCTAGGTCTATCTCTCTACGACTGAGATCGTAAGGTGATTGGGTTACATCCACTTGAATCCGAGTGGTTAATTTATTAATCACGGCAGTGCTGTCGTTCGATAAGAACGAGCTCAGCTAAATTGTTTACACAACTTACTTTAGCTTGAAGCTCTAAATGTTTGATCGTATACATGGAAAAATTTATACACATCTATATATATATTTCTCTTACGTGGCACGCAAAAAAGACGTTATTTGTTACCGCGTTTTGGCAACATTGTGCGGTTGTTTGTTTACTAGGAGCCTCGCGCCTCATTTGAATCTATAGCGTTATCGGATGAAACTTTATTGAAAAAAATGAATTTTAGACGAGCTGTTGCGGTTTGTAATAGAAATCTAAGAAAGCGGAGGATCTTTTCAGGTCTATTTAAAAAACGGTCCTTTTCAAGGCTAACAATTATAGTACAACAAGACGCGTGCACTACAACTTTCGACAACAAACTCAGTCAAAAAGTGTATGGGTGGCTCGAGTACTGGGGAAATGTACACACAAACAACATGCTGGGTATTCAATTTCCAAAGCAGCGCTCACATTGCGAGTAAAAATTTACTCAAAGTTTTCATTTAAATTCTGATTCCAGAGGTACTGTATATATATTTTATGTAATACAACAAATTTAGATTTAAAAAATATTTTTTTGGAATATATTTTGTAATCAATCCCTTCTGCTAGGACACGTGTCTTCATTGATGCGAGCGAAGCGAGCATAGGTTCGCGCAGCGAACCAATGAGAATTGCGAAGCAATCCTCCGGGGTTGGCGAGAGTTAGCGAGCAGGGGGCGGGCCCCCTAGTATTTATGTGTTTTTGCCCACTTAGTGGTTGGTAATGTTCCACATACGTTACATGGACACAAGTATTTGGACACTGCGTGTTTTTCAGAAAAAGTGCTTTGTTATTCTATTTACGTGGTAACGGATAGGCCCTCCTTTTGCTTGTTTTTCAGCTGCAACACGTCGTGGCATTCTTTCCACAAGTTCTCATTAATTCTGGCCAGGAATAGCTTGCCATACCTCTTGCAAGGCTGTGAGAAGAGATTGCTGTGAAGATGGGAGCGCGTAGTGGTGTCGTACACGTCGCTCCAGTTTGTGCCCAAGTGCTCGATTGGATTCAGATCGGGACTCTAAACAGGCCAATCAAGTAAATTCACCTCATTTTCCGGAAACCAGTCCATCACACGTTTTGCAGTATGGCATGGAGCTCGATCCTGTTGGAAGAAACAACCATCATTGCCTTAGTATTGCCATAGTGCAGGTACGGGTGAATTATCCAGAAAGTCGAGGTATACGTCAGCGTTCATGGTACCATGTACATAAAAAAATGGGCCGAGTTCGAACCAGGAAAACAACCCCGCGTTAATGTATCCTCTTCCGAATTTCTGCAGTGTCCAAATACTTTTTTCCATACAGTGTATACTCGCTAAATAGAGTCATCGACATCTATGATTCGAAATAATCTAGAAAATGAACGCTTCTTCGGAGCGTGTGGTTCTGGTGTACTGTGAGCTTGCACTGTATAACTCACTGGACTTAGGTGAATCACTTGTTAAAGCCGAGTTGGATGCTTTGGAATGAACAGAAACAAGAGAGTCGTGCACAAGAAATATGATTATGTGGTAGATTTAAACGGACATAGTTCTGTTTCGAACGTTGAGCTGATACACCTTGTCATTTCGCTGAAGAACTTCTTTAGGTCCATCATACGGGTGCTGGAAGAGGTTAACGAAGTCGTAACGAAGATTGCTTACTATAGGTTTCACAGCGCAAGATCTAAATATGGATAAACTGAACCATACACAAGACCCATTAAAATCAATTACAATTAGTTACAAATAATTTGAAAACAAGCAGCTAAACTAATAGTAAAATAGAAATTAAAACCAATGAAGTACACACCATTGAGAAAATTATAAATAAGATGTTTATAGAAACTGATCATAACATGCCATTCCCTAACATTATAAACTGTAAAATGCGATCAACATGAGAAAATGAGTAAACCGTGTTAAAAATGTATTTTATGAACTGCGGAAAACATGCAGATGTATCATTAAATGTATCAGATATATGAGTGATATATATTGAAGAGTTAAGGAATGAGATTAAAAAACAACACTGGAATATGAAATGGTTTAAAACAACAAATCGCAAGAGCTGAGCTATGGAAGTATTTTTGATTCTAAACAACATAGATGTAAAGGTTTAAATCAGGTAGAAAGTTGAAATTTACGTTACACTGAACAGATAGTTCATCTCGCTACTCTGATATGATATATACTTGTAGGCAGTTATGGTCTCTAAAGCGTCGTTGACTCCAGCAGCTATGGCAAGGAACTACGGATAGGAATTTTACTTCTTAACCCTTCTGATGTTTCATCTTCGCCTCGAAAACTGTCTTGATGTTGCTAGTCTATAGTCCAAAATCTTTTCCTTTCTGGATCTTCATTCCACTTGGAACAAAAGGGCACTTTTATCTCGACTATACATTTCCTAATTAATAAAACTGATAAGATATAGGTGGATAAGATATCTTGTTATTGACAGGCTTGACCAGATATTGATGGATGAGATATTTCGTGAACCTGAAGTTTTCGAACAACTTGAAGTGTTAGTCTCTACTATTATAAAAGGAAGTGTTTGGGTGTCTCCTGTGTGTTTTTCCACTCACAGTCCTGAAAAGTTGACACACAGGTAGTCCTAATTTTTTGCGTGAAGTACTAATTCTAAAATTTAATCTAGAACATTTTCAATTAATTTATCGTCATTTATTTATTATTTGTTTTCCTTTGAATGGCAACAGTGTGAAGAGATCACAGGTTCTCAACTTATTTTTTCCTTTCATTTCCTGAGCACAAAGATATTGTGAAAATTTGAAATCTGCGGAACATTGTACACAAATTGATACCACAGGTCGTCTGAGTTTTAGGCATATTTAGTGCGAAGTCCGAATTCTAAAATTTAATCGAGGCTATTAACTGCACAACAGAGTTTTCCAACACATTGGAGATGTATTCATTCCTCAAGGATCAGTGAGGTGGAAGGAATGAGGCGACATGCCCATGTGATGTCGGGTGGAGGTTCTTAAAATTATTATTCATTCTTTTTAATGTTTTCAGTATCAGTAAGGACACGAAAAGAACTGTCACGGGCAAAGACTTGCAGACCTGCATGTCTATACTTATAAAAATAAGTGTTTGTCTGTTTTCCCTCTGCCCGTTGAGTCTTGAGAAATCTATGGCACTTAGAGTAATGGGAATTGGGCATACTGTTAGTCCGAAGTATTTGAAATTTTTAGGTTGCAGCGAAATTTAAAATTCAATCTAGAACATTTTAAAATGAATTTAATTATTATTGAATGCAACAGCATAAAAGATCAGCGATTCTAAATTTACTTTTTCCGTTTTAATTTTGCGCGGAAGAATGATTTTCCATGAGACGATAAAAAACAAATAATCTTTTAATATGAGTTACTTAGTTCTTTTTCTATCTTCTAGACCGTTAAAGATAGAGTAGAAATTTCAATGGATTTGAAATCTGCGGAAAATTTCACATTAGATCGACACCTAAAAATATGATTTTCTTTGAATAAATATTTTTTTAATTAAATATATCTTTTATATTTTCGCACGTGACGTCACATCAACTTTCGCTTTCTAGAAATAAACAGATTGCATTTCCTGCCCTTCGCATTAAAAAAAAAACCAGATTACATTTCTTGCCCTCTTCAATTTCAGCGAAAGAGAGAAAAAATAAAAAGCATTTTGACTGGCATTGTTTAGTTCTTTTTCGTAAAATCGGAATCATTAAAGATAGATTGAAAATTTCAACCGATTTGAAATGTGCCGAAAATTTTACGCCAGATTAATACCTTACATTACGGGAACGGGCAACGCCGGGCTAGCCACGCAGTGGCTAGTACTAAATAACACCGACATACACTCTCGTGCCTCATGCCCGTGAGACACTGTACCAGTTTAAATAAGTGTGGGTAGGATGAACATGGAATGTCACCAAGGTGACATGACTATCCATAATGTTATAGCAACATTATTTCATCTATACAGTAATTACATTTTTATCATCATAGTAGATTACACTCTATATACAACATGCAAGAAAAAGGTGTGTTTTATAGACTACTAGCCAAAGCATGGCTAGCCCGGCTTTTCCCGTGGTGTTGGTTTGCAATGCCGTGATTTAAGGTATTAAACTAGTGTAAAATTTTCAGCAAATTTCAAATACGTTGAAGATATATTCAATTAAAGAAATATTTATTTAAAGAAAATCATATTTTTAGGTATCAACTTAAACTGAAATTTTCCACAGATTTTAAATCCGTTGAAATTTTTACTACACCTTTAACGGTCCAGGAGATAGAAAAAAAGAACTTTGACTTCAGTTTAAAGATTTATCGTCTGCCTGGGAAATCAATCGTGCAAAATCAAAGCGGAAACAAACATAAAATATTTTTCTCCGCGTTCTGAAGATGAAAAAAAACTTGGCTTGATCCCAAACCCTTACTGCAAGGTCGCATGAGTAGAAAAAGTTCTCCGCGTTTGAAAAACCGATGGAGAATAAAATTATTAAATTCATTTAAAAATCTTCTATATTGAATTTTATTATTATATTTTATTATTCTTATTGAATTTTATTATTATTTTATTAATTCGCCGCGACCCAAAAATTGCAAATAATTTGCTCTATCTGCGTGGCAAATCTCATTGCTGTAAGTGCCATAGAATCATCGGATTTTTGCAGCCCCAAACAGACAAACAAACACTTAATTTTATAATAGTAGAGATGCAAGAAAAATGTATGTTTTATAGACTATTGGGATAATCACACACAGGTCCTAATGATTCTCAATGAATTTCTCAATATTAATAAGTTTGTCCCTCGAGCCCTTGTTACACAAACAATGTTCTCTCCCTCTCCAGTTTTTTCGTATAAACATATCTTTGTAGATTGAAAATCTAATAGACGAGCTTATAAGCGTTTTGGTGTTACGTAGGGGCAATGGGGTTTCAGGTGCTTCCTGGTTAAAAGAATAAATTTGTTCAAATCCAAAAGACCCAAATGTCAAGTAGCCAGAACCGGATTATACCACACACATATACACACACAACTTTCGGTTTATGTAACCATCATGATGAAATTATATTTATATTTTACAACTGTTTCACCTGGGAAAACATTAAATTTGACTTCCAATTATGATGGTAAAATATTTGATTTTTTCAGTTACCTCAATTTTTACACAAACTGTGACTTAATATATTTGTATAGAGCAAGAAAAAACGTGTTATATAAAATATTTTTTAAAGTTGAATTTACGTCTCACTAGAGCAACACAACAGGCTATTAGAGACTGTCGGGGAACAATCCTCAAGGAAATTATTAGAGCTTAGTGGAATTGTATGTGTATAGCGAGATGATAACCTTTTTATGCACCCAAGATCACGTGACCAAAACTAGTAGTAACGTGACCCATAAACAATACTTTTATTTGCCTTGGGAAGAAGCATTCATCATCTGATTGGTCCATGTGACGGGAAACGACGCTGCATTGATTCATCATCTGATTCGGCAGTGCGATATACACTATCTACCAATACGTATTTGGACACCTGTGATAGAAAAGAAAAACCAAATTTATTCATATTCAATAGTTGGTAGAGCCTCCACGCGAGACAATTACAGCCTCAACTCTCCGGGGTATGCTTTCCACAAGTCGTTATATGACGGCTAGTGGTATTATCTTCCATTCGGCTTGGAGAAGACATGCAAGTTACTTCACCGATTTTGGACGGTTGTTGCATCTCTTAATTCGGCTATCCAACTCGCCCCAGATGTTCTCGATAGGGTTCAGGTCTGGGTTCTGGGCAAGCCAGTCCATTCTGTTAACCCCATTGTCACCATACCAATTCATGGTGGACCTTGCAACACGACACCTGGCTTTGTCGTCCTGGAAGTAACATGAGTCCAACCCGTAAAATTGCTACAACGTTGGAAGCACACTGTCATCCAAAATAGTGCAATAGGCCTCGGCGTTGAGCTTACCATGAATTTGGACCCAGGTTCCCAGTCCATACCAGAAGAAACACCCCCAGATCATAATTCCACCTCCGCTGAATAGTGGAGTCACATACCTATCCTGTCATAAGATGTGATGCTATACGAGGCGATAAAATGTCATATTGCCCAACAAAGTCTTTTTTATGGAACTGTAAAGTGACTGTTAGTCAACATGTTGCAGTTTGAAGCTCATCTCAATAGCAATGTTCACTCAACTTAATTTGACGCTTTTAAATTCGAAAACCACAGCTTGTCATTGTGAACCACGATCAGATGTCGAAGTCAACACCAGAGCTGGCATCCTACTCTCCAAACTTCCTCTCCTTGCCAACATGAAAACATTTGAGGTCATGACATATTTAACGTGAACCAACCCCCCATACACGATGGCCTTTGATTGAAGTCTCGAACTCGCAACCCTCTAGTTGCTAATCTGGGACTCTACCAATCGGGCTACCGCGACCCCTACGAGTTTGAAAAGAGATATGAATATTTATAGAAAGAAAATTACATTGATTTCTTAACTCACTTCGATTCTCTGATTTATTTTGTACATAAAATGCAGAAACTGGAATGGGTCAATTAGTTCGGTTTTGAATCACGAAAAATCGCATCATAGTGTTTTATTTAAAAGTTCTGCAGACAATTTGGGCTTCCATTACAAGTATTAAAAAGTTAACTTCAATGAATTCGAAGCTGTTTAGGTGCGTTTGCCTCTAATGAAAAAACTGCTGATTGATTGGTTTTTACCTTATTATACTGTTGAATAAGGAGAACACCACGAGCAACATTAATGCAGAAAAAACAAAATCGCTTGACATAAAATCATTACTAAACCCACTGTGATAATACTAGATATTAAGTATTTTCATCCTGCAGGATAATGGACTTTTGAAATAGAATACATACAAAGACATTTTTGAGTAATGGGGCATTTCAATACTATTAACATTCGAGTTCATGGAAATTACCAGCAACGCCCTACCAAATAATGATGTCAGACAGCAGCAGGTTTCATGTAATATTAACGAAAATGGAGTTACTCGGCACCGCATTAAAAGTTCTCTTTTAAACTTAATCATGTCAGAAACAATCTCCTGTCAAAAACAAAAAATTAAAGATACTACGAATTGTAAAAGCCCATCTTTCTCTTAAAGCATTTGTGAATTATTCATGTTGCACCACGTTCCTTTTCGTGCAAATGGTGTAGCGACTAAATGTCATGCATTTCAAATCCACAAAGTTGTTGGGCCATGATAGCCCATTTGCAAGAACATCGGTTTTCAGAGTTCGGAACTCGGTTCAGCCAAAGACCGTCGTGTTCACGGGGAATGGTTCGCCTAATGAAGACTTTCCTCTTAGGGTATAAAGTGTATTGAAAACTCACAATTGAAATGCAAACCTGCCCTAAAAAAAAGTGACATTTTCACAAATAAAAGAAGAGCTAAAATGAATGGAATAATATAAACTAGGGGGCCCGCCCCCTGCTCGCTAACGCTCGCCAACCCCCGGAGGATTGCTTCGCAATTCTCATTGCGCGAACCTATGCTCGCTTCGCTCGCATCAATGAAGACACGTGTCTTAGCAGAAGGGATTGATTACAAAATAAGATATTCCAAAAAAATATTTTTCAAATCTAAATTTGTTGTATTACATAAAATATATATACAGTACCTCTGGAATCAGAATTTAAATGAAAACTTTGAGCAAATTTTTACTCGCAATGTGAACGCTGCTTTGGAAATTGAATACCCAGCATGTTGTTTGTGTGTACATTTCCCCAGTACTCGAGCCACCCATACACTTTTTGACTGAGTTTGTTGTCGAAAGTTGTAGTGCATGCGTCTTGTACTATAATTGTTAGCCTTGAAAAGGACCGTTTTTTAAATAGCCCTGAAAAGATCCTCCGCTTTCTTAGATTTCTATTACAAACCGCAACAGCTCGTCTAAAATTCCTTTTTTTTTCAATAAAATTTCATCCGATAACGCTATAGATTCAAATGAGGCGCGAGGCTCCTAGTAAACAAACAATCGCACAATGTTGCCAAAACGCGGTAACAAATAACGTCTTTTTTGCGTGCCACGTAAGAGAAATATATATATAGATGGCAAATACGATAAAAATTGAAAAATAAGGAAGGTAAAATGGAATGAAACGGCACTAAAACTAGATGCTGTAACGTGACGGTGGGGGTCCCTCTGACCACAGCTTTCATGGTGGGCCATGAGTTTATGACCGGATGGGGGTATCCCCTTCTCTTTGAACTGGAGCGGCTTCGGAAGAACGTGTGGGGTCTTCTCTCGAGAAAAGGAGAATCGTGGAAAACCGACACGTGAGCGGACGCAGGACGACTCTGCTCCGTTTTTGAAGCCGCGGGACTGAAACCCTAATTTGTACAATATCTATTAGCCTCGAAATAGTTTTAACATATATGTATTCTTCTTTAATTAATTAAATGTGCTGTAATTCTAAATGTCGTTTTAATTATCTTCAAGCCACTCGCCACGCAAACTATACCCACGATGTCACAATGGTAAACATTTGATACCACGATCTCCATAATTGTTGGGTACTGTATACATATTTTTTTATGTATGCATATACAGGGGTTGAACAATATAATGTGAGCACCTGTGAAAAGATGTTGTTGTTGTCGTGTGACCAGTGCAATAATTGAAAAGGGATGGGAGAGAGGCGGGGAGAGCATAGTTAAATGGGTCCAAAAGCGTGGAACACTGCGTAGGCCACATCTACAGCTTTGTCCGTATAAAGGGTCTCCCTGGAACAGTTCAAGTCGATCGTGAAGAGTGCTGCAATAATGGAAGGGCAGTTAAAGAGTTGCTTGGGATTAAGCTGCATACCCGGACAGTGCCTGCATTCAAGGTATGTTCTTGATCCATCTGGCAAAATCATCATACCTCTGAGGTGCATCGTCCTCAGTCTGGCAATTGTTGTTGTTACTTCTATGTCGTAGTTAAGCTCGGGAAGGGAGGATTTTCTTCGGGCGTTAGCGCAGAGCTTTTGTTTTGCAACGGCATTGGCTTAGGAAGATGTTGTAATCAGGGGGGCTGGTTCGATGGTCCTCGCCTCCTTGGCCAGAAAATCGGCCTCTTCGTTCCCCTTGATGTCGACGTGTGCCGGGATCCATTGAAGGTCTCGGGGGAGCCTATAACCCCTAGAGAGCGCGTCCCCATGCGGCGGATAGGGGTATGCCTCCATTGGTTTACCATTGGGCGGTAGGAGTAAAATAAAATAGCTCCCCCGGACCAACATGCAGAAGTCCAACCTCTGGAGGCAATGGCACCCATTATGACAAGTGCAATAAAAATGCGAAAAGATAATTTACTAGGGGGCCCGCCCCCTGCTCGCTAACGCTCGCCAACCCCCAGAGGATTCCTTCGCAATCCTCATTGGTTCGCTCAGCGAACCTATGCTCGCTTCGCTCGCATCAATGAAGACATGTGTCCTAGCAGAAGGAATTGTTAACAAAATATGATATATTCCAAAAAAATATTTTTCAAATCTAAATTTTATGCTGTTTATCAGAAAATATATTTACAGTACCTCTGGAATCAGAATTTAAATGAAAACTTTGAGCAAATTTTGACTCGAAATGTGAGCGTTGATTTGGAAATTGGAAACCCAACATGTTGGTTGTGTGTACATTTACCCAGCACTCGAGCCACCCACGCTTTTTCATTGAGTTTGTTGTCGAAAGTTGTAATGCAAGCGTCTTGTTGAACTATAATAGTTTGCCCCGAAACGGACTTTTTTTTAAATGACCCTGAAAAGATCCTCCGTTTTCTTTGATTTCTATTATTTACTGCAACAGCTCGACTAAAATTCTTTTTTTTTCAATAAAATTTCATCCGATAACGCTATAAATTCAATTGAAGCGCGAGGCTTTGGGATAAACAAAGAATCGTACAATGTTGCCAAAACGCGAAAACAAATAACGTCTTTTTTGCGTGCCACGTAAGAGAATTATATATATAGATTTTTATTAATAGACCATTGGTCCTCCTTTTGCATGAATTACAGCTTGTATCCGACGAAGAATTGACAAATACAAGTCACGTACAACATTCAGAGGGATACGTTTCCACTCAATTTGCAAAAAGTCCCTAATTCAGAAAGTGTACTTGGAGGGGGGGGGGATCGACTGCGTATTGTTTTCCAAAATACCCCACAAAGGTTCAATTATATTGAGATCAGGGGATTGAGGGGGCCAGATGAGGTGCTCTATTTCATTGTCGTGTTCATAAAATCAGTCTCCGGCAATTCCACAGTTCTTGTTTTGCAGTTGGAAGAGCAATCCATCAGCAGCCGGGGGGGGGTGCTATTTTTATACTTGGTCGAGCCAATGACCATCGTGTACACGGGGGATGGTGTATGATAAATCTGCCGTGGCCTCAAATGTTTTCACGTTGGAGTGGTGTAGAAGTTTGTAGAGCTTTAAGACAGCTCATATGTAGCTTTCGTCATCTGACCATGATTCGAAATTAGCGGATGTCGCCAACAGCCAGTAGTGCAAAGTTAATTAACTACATACATGTAGGATTTAGTTAACCAGTTGCAATATCTAGCGATAGATGGCGCTACTAGTCCTGTATTAACACTTCTCTTTTGGCGCGCTCTTGCGATAAGAATGTTCCTTCTAGAATAGGGAAGATCGCCATTAACGTCCGTGTGAGGAAGACGCGTTTTTCGACTGCGTCGCTTGTTCCCAGATAGCAATGTAAGCTTGTCACAAGCTTGTGCCAACCTTGTCGTCGACAAGGATAGAGGGTTTTCACAAGGTTGTTCATGACAAGGGTGTAACCTTGTGACAAGCTTGTGTAAAGGTTTGCTAGTCAACAGAAAAAAAGCTTTTCAACAAGGTTTTCACAAGCATCGTTTTTAAGCTTTTCACAGGCTTGTTTCATGCTTTTCACAAGCTTGTTTTAAGCTTTTCTTATGCTTGTCGTACCCTTTTCATATGCTTATCGTACCCTTGTCATACCATTTTTATGCCTAATCTGTACACATTATCTAAAAACCTGATACTCAATGTTTTTTATTAGCTCAAAATTGCGAAACTTAGGAAAATCGAATTTTGTTTTCACTGCATTTTTTATTTACACCTAAAACAATCAAAAATGAATCTCATTTTGTTGGAAATAGTAAAAACTTTTACTACTTAAATTTTACTTCATTTCATTTGTATCACAAATTTTTTTCAGATTTTAAAATATTATCTATTTTAAGAAATGGGTTTTATCTTGCATGAACATACCCCAAACCAATTCTTAAGCACTTCTGGGCAGTAAACCATACACCAGGTGTAAAATAATCTTTTTTTTTTTTAATTTAAATCAGATTTTTTGACATGACATGTGAATCAATATCTATTTTACTAAAAATCATAGTTTGTAACATGGTAAGGCATTAAAAAAGTGAATTTTCAAAACAAAAGGTAAAACATTTGTCTAACTTTAAAATACAAGTTGCCATCCTACATAGTTTTTCTTGAATAAATTACACCATGTTAACAAATTTATCAGCAAGTGCATGTGACAGACCTAAATTATACTCATAATATTCATCCTTTCTAATAGAAAGCTCAGTTGCATTTTTTTTTAATAAATTATTAATCACATGTGTTATTTTGTATCAATTTTAAAATAAAAGTAGTTGAAGTGGGATCATAGACAGTATAGATATCAGACTTCTTTAAGTGCAACAATACTATACAATATTTTCCCAAATGAATGCTTTATTGTTTGTAAAATAAAATTATGCATGAACATTGTCAAAACTTTCAAATATATGTCAACTTGTTTTTTACTTTACTGTTTGGCAGAATCCTTTACTCTACACATTATTTGCAAATGTCCAGTGCAAACATATTTTCAAAAGCTGATCAGTACTGGGTGTATTTACTTAGTTATAAAAGTGTAAGATTAGTTGCGATTTAAAATCAATGATTTTAATAATTGATTTAAATCTTGACGCCCATTTACAGACAGTTGAAATTTTAGTTTAGCATTTAATACACATGAATATATTTATTTACAATTTTACAAGAAAAACATCTCCAATCAGCAGATTACTTAAAGTAGCTTCAACAGTATGCTAAAAATGAGTTGCTAATGCTAAATGAGATTCAATGGAAATGCAAGATCAAAACTTTTCCTATGGGTTATGTTAAACCCCAAAAATCATAGTGCATACAGTATTGATTTTTTACACAGTATTTCTGTAACACACAGATGAGGATATTATTCCTTAAAATAAAGACAAATTTCTAAGTTGGAAAAAAAAAAATTAACACTTTTTGCTGAATTAAAATAAAATAATGAACTTCTCGATACTTACTAGATTTTCACAGGACTGCTTTTCAGAAACACGAATAAAACTAAAAAGTTGTTTAAAAAATCATGGACTTAAAACACTCCCTTTTCATTATTTAAAAAATTGTTACATTTATTTTTATTCATTCTTACTTAAACTTATTTGAAAGAACTAACACACAAGACATATATAAAATAAAATGATTTTATTAATTTATAACCATCAAATTTACAACAATTCTTACATATAAAAGTCAATGTCTGGACCTGCTCTTTTCTCTCTGCAAAAAAGAATACTTTAGAATTAGCATATATATATATTTTTACATGGGAGCTAGTATATTTAAGTGTTATCAACTGAATTGCTTAAATCTTTCAATATACAAGATGTTAATTGTATGACATGACAAATAAATTTTTTTAAATTTTACAAATCATTGCATTAGGGCAAGGAATGGGGCTTAGTTAAAAATTCAATTTCTTAAATAAAAGCAAGCCGTGTTTTATTAATACTTACATCCTGCTCTTCCAAAAATTTTGCTTTCATAGATATATATATATATATATATAAAACAAATACTTCTGACAACACTAATATCCTGTTCTCATTGCTACAGGACTACAAAAATTTTCTTAATACCCTATAGGACATGCTACTTTCCTCATTTCTGATATTAGGGAACCATGAGTTATTTCCCCAATCAATCCACTGTGTTAAAATTATGCCTGTAGCATCTTCCTCACTTGTAAATCTTACTGTCGTAAACATACAACGGATTCAATATCTTTAAATTAGTCTGAAATAAAATAAAGTGCCAAAATTACAAAGGGGTTATCAAACATGTGAATCATCGATTAGGATGAAATTGAAGTGTTCGATTTTCACTTGGTATTTAAATTTGTTCCAAGTTGATGATACACATGTTTGACAGTCCCTTAGTTTATTATGTACAAATATAAAAAATTAAATTAAATGTAACAATGCAAAAACAACTTGATTATCCTTATAGGGGAGCAAAACCATTTTTTTAGGAGATTAGATAAATTTGACACATGCACACCTAAAGCAGAACTGTCTAAAAATGGGACTTAAAAAAATTTCCTTCCAATAACAACCATATGTTGTTTGTCTTCAGATAACCTTTAAACAACTTGCTACAATCATGTTCCAGATTAAATTTGATATCTCAACAAAATGTTTATGCCCTTTATATTTTCTTACACATCTACGTAAATTTTACGCATGGTAAATAATAAATTGCTATATATTTTATTACTGGGGTAAAAATTAAAATTTTCCGAGCACAATCAGTCTTGAACAATAAAATATGCATACAAAAGAAACTGACAAAATCAATGCATAAATATATTTAGATAAATTATTATTTCATACATCTGAATAATAAAACTATGTAACACACAAATAAAATGACTAAAAATATCCAAGTTTTGCTGTAAGTTGACAAATATAAATTTACACATATTATGATTCAAAACAGAGCACTGACTGAAAACTGATGGACAGAATTTTTATAAAATTAAACAAATACGAAGTTTTATTTAATGATAAGAATACACTTACCAGAAATAAGTACACACGAGTTTCGTTCATACACGGTGACACGCCGTCCGAAAAACCCTTATCTGTCCAGGATGAACACGATAGGGCGTGGACGTGGTCGACCCCGGAATGTGTGCGCTGAAGATATGTGGTCCGGCTCAAAGATATCAGTCAACCTTAGGTCCGTTTCGAGCCGGAAAAGTTTTCTTCATAGATTCGTGCCGAGGGGCGTCAGAGGCGCACACCCAGGCATCTCCTAGGAACCTACCCCTAGACACCGATCCACATACATAACCTGAGACCGCCACCATTTGACCATTTTGAATCAGAAGTAAATTCAGCTTCTTACGTGCCTTAATAGTGCAACTTAACTCCTATGTCTTTGTGAAGATGAAAGTCTTTATTTCGTTAATGAAAACATGCACACATAAAATAAATAAATAAAAATGTTTTTGCACTTTACATTTTTTGATAGTTTTTATATTGAAGCGAAAGAGTTAGAATTTTACTATCACAAAATTAAATTATATAATTTTTTTATGATGCACAGAGTTTTTATTTTATTACACCAACATAGCAAAGAAAAACAAAAGTCATGTTCAGATTTTCAAAATAGAATTTCTACCTTTGTACATACAACAAAAGTTTTAAGCATTGAAAAGTTCCTACTCACGTCTGTTGTAACCAGAGAAACACACTTTGAATAAACTATTTAAATTTGCAATATTCTGAAGTTTCACGAGGAATAAATTTTCCTCCACAGTGAAAAAATATAATAGTAAACTCAAGCAATGCTTTGTAAATACCAAATCAGTCTTTGCAAACACCGACTCAGCTTTTGTAAACTCCAATACAAGTATAATATTGACTAAAGCTAACCAAAAAATGACTGAATAATCTAAAGCGTCATTTGGGGAATAATTTAAAAAACACTGCTTGGATATGTCCTTGAAAAGAAACTATGAGGTTTTAAAACACATTTCAGTCTTGCCACAGGAAAAGATGCAAAATCATTAAAATCCTAGCCTCTAACTTTGTTAACCTACTCTAAATTTATGGATTTCCCGTTTTCAGTGTTAATTTTTCGTATTCCACTCATTAACGAAAGGTTACGTCTTAAAATTACTTGAAAAGTTTTGTCTTGTTATCAGTGTAGAGATGGCGCCACGAGTCATGAAAATATCTATCCTCTGATTTTTTTCCTAGACGAAACACTTCACATTCAACTTAAGACGATATTTTAAATGCAAAAACATTTTTCTTGAAAATTCTATTTTGCAGAACGTCAAACAGAAAAGGCTTGTTTCCAAATTTTGTGTCTTCTGTGCAGACAAAACAAAGGTGCTCCATTGACTTGTTTTAAATCAACGGTTTTATGTCAGCAGTAAGCACCGGTAGACAGCTTTTTGCCCCCTAGAAAGTAATGGATTCAACAAATTTTTAGAAGTAACCAAAAGAGCTGTTCAGAAATAGTGTCAACTCTTAAAGAACGTAGATAACCCCTGCAATCTCAACCAATTGTATCATTACGGAAGACAATTTTTCTTAAGTCCTATATCGACTTTTTTCTAATACTACTATTCCTCAAAGATCGACAAAGTGCAAGTTCAGTAAATTCAGTCCTTGTAGCATTTGCTTGGTATTCCGAGATTCCTTTTCTGAATGGATGTCGCGTACCTTTTCCGTAGTGATATTAATGGCATATTAAAGAAACACAATTCAGTTTGAAACGTAAAGAGAAATGTCAGTTTTATCATTTTAAAATTTTTGTGAGGTTAGGTAGCTAATTAACGTCGCACTGGATCAACACAATATTAGCTATTGGAGACGGTCAGGTATCAATCCCGAAGGGAAAGATTCGAGGACAACGCCGAGTAATTTTGAACCACGGTCAGATGACGAGAACAACACCTCAGCTGGCACGCAGACCGTTCCCTTGATCATCGGATTCCTGCACTAAGATCTCTAAGCATAAATTTGTGACTGACGCATGGAAGCATTGTTTTAAAGGCACGTCCTTTGTTAATAAGCATAGAATTAGTGTAAATAAATAAGTTCGTAGCAAAGATGTAATATATATTTCACTTACTCAATAGAGGGCAGCACAGGCTACATGATCTTGATATTGACCTGAACTCATCAAGAACTTCTTATTATGTAAAACGCTAAGTTTTCCTGTGTTTTCCATGGCTAATATAGTTTTGATTGGTTGTGTGACGTAACAAGTAGACGGAGTCTCTGATTGTATCGATTGGTTGTGTGATGTCACGAGCGAAATGAGATACGGAAACTTAAGCATTTCAGTACAATGTTACCCGGTGCACCGACCATAGTTTCTATATTTTCATTTGGCAACTTCTTTCTCGTTGCACCGGGTTACTCTACTTTAGTGTTGTTTTTTTTCCGGTGGAGTGGTAGCATCCGCAACGTTAGGCCGCCAAAGCGATTGTTTACGCCAAATCAAGATGGCGGCCGATGTAAGCAATTCCAAGATGGCCGCCATATACAACGTGAACCTTTGCATACAGTGCATAAATAATAATAATTTGTTTAAAAATAAAGAAAAAAGCAATATAAATTTCACTTGAAAATTTTCTAATATTTCAGTCTGGTTTTCTCCGAACATGTACGCAATTTTGCGTCAATTTCATCCTAGTTTTGTCACTTAAAAAAAAATATATTAAATTAAAAAAAAAAAAAATTATAATTAAAAAATAATAATAATAATAATTAAAAAAAAAAAAAACGTGATTTTTTTAAAACGTCCGGATTTTCATCAATTTTGAATTAGAAACTTTGCAATGCATAGAAAATTCAAAACAAGAAATCTTTTTTTAATAGGGTAGTTCTTTTCTGTGATCATAATCCACACAAAGGTTTTTGATGAGAAACCAAAAATCTAAAAATTCTTCTGCTATCCTAAAGTGTGAAAAAATATTTTTTCACAATTTTTCTAGCAATAAGCATTATGTGAGCAACTCAATGGGGATATTCCAGGTTATAGAGCCATATATGGAAAAGCAAGACAAATATTTTTATTGTAACGACTTTACAAGAGGAAATTGTTTTTAGAGAAGTCAAAGCGTATTGCGCTTAAGGTTTCAATGCGTTTAAACCAGTATACCGGGAGAAATTTGTTTGTAGATAAGTCACAGCGTATAACGCGCGATCCCCGCCTGCCGGCTACCTCGCCGCCCCTCCGGGGCCGGCGAGGACCTTTCACCGTTGGCTTCCATGCGTATAAGTCACCGTATTGGGTGCCCACCCAAGCATAGTCCAGTGTTTGTAATATAACCAAAAGCTAAACAAAAATCAAACTTACCCTCATAGCCGGGTCCTTGAAATTCTGACAATGGTTAACAGTCATATGCTCGAATCGATAACCCTTGAACTCTTTGTCCTTCGGGTATTGATACCAGCATATGACTTCCAATAGTCAGAAATTTTTGTAGTTCCTTGCAAAATTCAGCTCTGAATTACCTCAGCCAAAACTTTCTGGTTCCTATTTTTCACCTCAACCATAAAACATTTATCCGTCCCTCGTTCAAGTCCTCCAAACACCCATTTACCCTCCAATTTCTTACTCCTGTTATACTTTCTTTTGCCAAATTTTTGTCCTATCTTTCTACATTTCCACTCCTACCTATCACCAGCATCCTTTCTCAATGTTAAAATCATATCATTCTCACATGAAAGACATTTCACCTTCTTCCCAATCAAGCTACTACATGTTTGCAAAAAAAAAAAAAAAAAAAAAACATTTTCTAACGTTCAATAACACTATCCACTGCTATATCAAATCAACTAAGGGGAAATGAGCAACCAAAAGGGGAAAAAAATTCTAAATTCCAATCTGCAATTTCAAAAATCAAATTTAATCCAAATTTTTTTTCGAAATTTTAATTGAAATTTAAATAAAGTGACAAACTTAAAAAATTGTAACTTACAATCTGCTTTCCAAACTTATCCTAAAAATTTTGAAAATTAATAAAACAAGTCGATTTTATAAATCAAGAGCAAAATTCATATGCACCCAACAATTTCAAAGACTGTCTAAATTTTAATTCCGTTCTACATTAAAAATAAAAGTGGAAAAGCGTATTTTCTTCCTTAACCAATCATGAGACCCGTTTATTATCGTCAGGAGAAAATATCTAGGGTTGCCTTAAAACTAAGAAAAACACGAAAACGGGAAGGTTACCACAATTGGCAATACATCGCTCGAAAGTTGTAACGTATCGGATGCTACATACCATCCTTTTTTCCTTTTTGTCCTTTTGGCGCTTTTAATTTTGGCGGCCTCATTTGTTGGATCGATGTTTTTAAACGAATGATTATATGAAATTGTCGAAGCATTTGCCATTTGCAATATTTGCATTGATCGAAGGAAGGAGAGCTGGCTGTGGTGTTTTTCTGCTGACCTAACGTTCTTTCATTTAGAAGCCAAATTTGTGTAAGCAATAATATATTCATTTGAAATTGAAGATTTTCTTTCCCATACATTTGTTTCGCAAATTATGTTATTCCGTTGGGTTAGCTTGTATTTAAATGTTATCCAACGGAATGTACTTTTTGGCGGGCATATGAAAGCTCTTTATTTGCTTATTTTCCCTAAATTTTATATCCCGTTTTGAAATGTATTGTTCACTTGCTAATTAGACATTTTGTTTCACTTACATTTGCTTCGCAAATTGTTTTGTTCCGTTAAGTTAGTTTGTATTTCAATGCTATCCAACAGAATATATTTGTTGACCGTGAGATGAAGGCTCATCATTTTTGTTTATTTTCCCTTCATTTTATATCCCGTTTTAAAATGTTTTGCTCACTTGCTGTGCCAAATGGTAAATAACGTTGAGTTAGCTTGATTTTAAGTGCTACAAAACGGAATTTACTTTTTGGCGGGCAGATGAAATTTCTCGGTCAGGTGCCTATTTTACCTATTTCATTCCTTTATTTCCCTTTGTGTGTTGTATTGTTCATTTGCTATGCTAAATGGTGAATTGCGTTGAGTTAGCTTGTTTTTAATGCTACCCAATGGAATTTACTTTTGGGTGGGCAGATAAAATTCCTGTTCCGATTGCTTATTTTACTTGCATATTAAAAGAAAACACGATTTATGTTTCTGGTGTTGCCCACTGCACTAGAAGCCTGTGAGTTGTAGGCAGTGCATGTGTGATTTCTCTCATCTGTGTCGGTAAAAATTTCACTGTATGCATGTTTATTACTTGATGTATGGGTCATTCTTGTGAAATAGGAAAAATTGGCTTCTTAAAATTTTTTCAATCGAAGGTTTTTAAAACTTTATTTTTTTGGCCTAATAATTTTCTACCATGTTCATTAAGTAAATTAAAAATATCAGCAATCTAAATTATTAACATTTTGTTAAGGAAAAAAATATTTCAAAATATTGGAAGGCAGGACAATGATGAACCTGACAGGACAATGATGAAAATAGAAAAAAATACATAAATTTCTTGTTGAACATTTCATATGACCATGTATTTTTAATTCAGCTGATTAAGTACATAAATAAAATTACTAGGAACATGACACTTCAGGAAATTATGGATTCCCGAATATTTAAGTATTATTAGAAAGTAGGAACATTGTGGATAGCTATTACTGCAACTTTTATGCTTTTTTAACAGATTATGTGTTTTGCTGTGTGGTGTTAAATTACTGCAATCAATTCTCAGCTATTTTTGATCTGTAGTATTTCTTTTTGTATTTTTCCATTTGCCTTGTATATTTTTTAAATTTTTCTTCCAGTTTCTTTACACGAATGTAGGTCTCTGCTCTATCTCTTCTAACTTTTTTCATTAACTTTTTTTTCTTAACATTATCATCTCTTGTTGTGTCTGGGTTTGAAGAACCTGAAAGTTGAATATCTATACCACTTTCACTTGGTTTGGGTAGCCAATTCTATCGGATGACAATTTCTAGTTCAAGCGATAGAGTTTTGAACTTTCCTATTTTTATAATTCCCCTTTTCTGCCTCAAACTCATTTTAGCTATAGGCTTTACCACTCATTTCTTCTTTTGGTTAATATATATTTCACATGCCTCTTCAATTTATCTTGTATCAAACGTTATGGAATTTTTTTTAATATGCTGACGACGTTTCTTAGCTAACCTTTTCTTTAACAACCTTTCCTCATATGTTTGTTTCTTTTTACCACTCATATCTGTCCATATATTGTTTACAACTTATAAAAAAGAGCATGTGATGATGGATATTTAGTAATATCTAGACATTTTTAGGTGCAATGACAAAAACATTATGTTTTAAATAAAAGAAACAAATAAGTTTCAAAATTTCAAGCCCATTATAAGGTATTTTACTATTAAAAAAATTACAATGGATAATAAATAATCAAAAGTTAATAGTTGTAAGTAAAGAATATATTTGTCTTCAGTTAATAATTTAAATATTTATAAAATACTGAACATAAAACATCATTTTCCTGTCTTGACATCATTGACTTGGTATGTTAAAGGCAGGACAATGATGGCCAGGATAATGATGAAATAGGTTTGTTCAGGGCTTAATGGATGAACAATTAAAAATTTCAGTTTGAATTTCACACACATTTAAGAAATATCTTTTATACACTTGATAATAAAAAAAATTTAAAATTTACTACAAACATTTAATTTTTATCATGGCCAGGAAAATGATCTTCAATTTACATAAACCTTGAACTCTGAACTTGTATGTGCTGACCAAAAAAAAGTTGATAACTTTTCAAAATTGCAGTTATTTATTTAAATAACCTCAACTCCCATATTACTTGAAAAGTATTCTTCTAACTCAGTGCTGTCATCTATTAATTGCCCACATAATGATATCTGAGATGCCAGGAAAATGATGATATTACTTGGGACAATAGTTATTGAAGTTACTTTTGGAAATTTTTGCAATATTATTTCCATTATTGTAACTAATAACCTTTCAAATGTATAAAGAAGCAGAAGAAATTATTTACAAGAATATATAAATAAATATTAAAACCCTAATGAATGAAGAAATTGTGAAATTTCACTCAGGGACATGCCAGGACAATGATATTTGATATTTTAAAGTTTTAAAAATGTATAAAATAAAAAAATATGTCATTATTTTTTTAATTCTGTAGATTATAAAAGTGATCCTAAACTATTCTTGAAAGTTGACAAAATCTTCAGAGTGATAGAATTCTATAAATTTTGAAGGGACATGAATTTTGCCTATTTTGCAAGAATGACCCGTATATCTTGTGTGTATTGCAGATAGGCCAAATATGGCCCGCACCCAAAAAAATCAAACGTCTGACATCTTTCCCTTCTGTATTGGGCCTAGGTTGTAGTCTGTTATGTTTCACAGATGTGACATATTCAACTACTCGCATATTTGATTGTTTTTTATGGAGTATTCCATTGTTTGTCTGCTATGCTAAATGGTGAATCGTGTTGAGTTTGCTTGTTTTTAAATGCTACTCAACCAAATTCACTTTTTAGTGGGCAGTGAAGATATCCGTTCAATCACATATTTTAATCTTGAATACCTATGAAAGTTCCATTGAGCTGGATTCTTTTTAATGCTAACTAGCAAAATTAATTGAGACTATTTGTTTAAAAATGATTCCTTTTTCTAACAGATGTGATGTATGTTTCTTTAATTAATTTTTTTTGCAGCCTTTGCAAACACCACAAAAATGAAAATTTTCTTGCTGTTGTAAATGCTTCTGCTGATTAGTTAAATATGTTTAAAATATCTCAATAAATTCCTTAATTGTGGGTTCTTTTTAGGTGAAAAAAAGAATGCTTTGACTAAATATGAGCCCAAATGCCTTGATACATGTTATGAATTATCAAGAATTTATTTTGCTTGAAAAAACCTGTATTTCCCATTTTAGCCTCTACTCCCAACTATCTGTTAGTCACTGAATTTTCTTTCTGTTAATTTGCATTGTGGATATCAAATGTATATTATACTATATACGCTTTTTATTTTTGGAGAATATTTCGGATATATTTGTCAATTTTTATTCTTTGGGCTAGTATTTTTTTTTTCAATAATTTATTCCCACGACACTAAGGTTGTGGGTATGTCCACTGTCATATAAACCTCCAAGTTGTAGGCGGCACAAGTTCAATGCCTTCCTGGATGTATTTCTCTCGTGTACGTAAAACTATGGTTGTGTATCTATATCCATTACTTGATATTGTATGCCTGGTGCTGTATGATTAAATTTGGTCCTTGCACCATACAAACACAACACTAAAATAAAATTTTAAATTCCAAGCAAGATCTATTGTTTAAGTAATTAATCATTAAAGCACATTTCTGGTATTTTTGTTCAAAGATTTTTGAAACAGAGCTAAAGAGCAGATACAATAAAGTTCTTAATTTTTTAAATTATATTCAAATAGCTTGGGTACTTAACATGGTAAAATAGAATACACAAATCTGGATTCCAGGATGGAGGCTCTTCAGTGAAAGTAATTTGGGTATTAAAAGATGTTATGGCTAAAAAAAGTAGCAATAAAATGTTAATATGTGCTTTATTATTTAGTCCAAAGTGAATTTAATCTTGTACATCCTTAGAAGTGATGATGAACTTTGCAAAACTCCCAAAACTGCATGGCCCTTGCAGAATAAAAAATCAACCCAAAAGAAATTTAATACCAACATTAATGTTAAGGAATTTTTTTTCTCAACAATTTTCATTTGAACAGCTGCTCTTAATATTATTGATTCATTACTTTCATTTTTATATTTTTTGGCATAGAAGTGTAAAATGTATAAAGGAATGGTTAGTAGATTTACAATATACATAATGTGGTTCTAAGCAGAAACTAAAAAAAAACTTAAATTTTTAAACACAATGTGCACTTAAAAATGTTTTATTTATTTTGCTGTATTAAGTAACCACTTTAAGTATTCAGAAGAACACCTTTTTTTTTTAATCGATTTAAATTCCCTTGAATATGATTTTTGTCATTTAAAGGATCAACACACAGTATTACACGAAACGCAGTTCTTACAAGGAAAGAAAAACAGGTATCTTCACATTTTCTGTGAAAATCAATAGATGGTGACATACGGCCTATTCATTTATTATAGTAAAGAATATTTTCTAGTGTCATATTTTAAAATTTTTATGAAAAATAATTTTAATTTATAAAATTAAAGCATTTCCTGTACACATCCCTTTGCTAGGTTTATATGTAAAATTCAAACAGTATGGTTTGAAAAACTTACAAATTTGAGTACAAGAATTATTTTAGCCTAACAGGTAAATAGTCTTCAAAGATCTGGAAAAAAATATACACGCAATCTAAAATTTAACCTTTTAATGAAGTTTCCATTATATTTTATAAAATAGTTAATGGTAATCTATATTGTAAGTAATGCATATTCATCTCATGTCACCCAGATATTGGATGTATCTTCAAGAAAATAACGATCACAGAGGCGCATAATTGGGACACCTTTTATGGTTGAAAAAGATTACCAACAGTATAGAAAAAAAATTATTTAATTAACAAAATTAAATAGGATTCATACATGAATAGATAATTTATTAAATCTAAAAACATTTTTTGAGTAATGCTAAAAAAGACGATCCTTGATTTGAAAAATTGGTATATAAAAGAATTTGTCAAGCTCCTGAATAACTAATTAGTGCTCGAGTAAAGAACAGTGAATATAGTGTTTACTTTGAATTGCATTAAACATTTACAAATTGAAAAATGTTCAGAATGTTTTCAACATGGCTTTCACTAATCAAAAAACTCTTATCCTTATCCCAGTGCTACATTCAACCAGTTTTGCATTTAAAATATCAAGGAATGGTGTATGCATGGATTTTAATTGTACAATTTTTCCATCCGATCTTAGCAAGAACCGCAACAATCAAGACCTGATTTAGACTGCTTGACAGCACTTTTGAAAAGACTGAGCATTCAGATTGTAGGTATTTCAATTGGCGTCGTACTGTTAACGACGGTCCGGGATCAATCCCAACGGGAAAGAATCGAGGACAAAATGTAATTTTGAACCATGGTCAGATCGCGAGGCAACACCTGAGATGACACCCCACTCTCCAAACTTCCACAATCCTTTTCTGGATCTTGCGCCATAAAACCCACACTTCCACGGCAACATTCAGATTGTAATGTGAATTACGGATTTAATTATAGTTCTACAAAATTTGACTAATGGAAATGTAGTAATATAATAGAATCTAGTATCTAAACGTCAGTAACATGTTATTATTCTGGAGAATAAAGAATTTGCCTCTCATCTTTTATAAAATTTTTAACCTACTTTTAAATGCCATTTCAAAGATTTTTGGCTGAATAGATACTGATTTATTATCACAAAATCAATAACTGTCTGTAATTAATTTTTATTACACATCAATAAACATGTATAATCATTATATAGCAACTTAGCTTCGAAATGTATTAATTTAATTTAGGAAACGTTTCTAATTAGTAAAGTGCAGAAGATTATAATCCGTTTTGTACGAAAAATATTCAAACATAATTTATCTACCTTAAACACCAGCTTCAGTCACATTTTAATCAAGAACAATGCAAAAAAATATCGATACTTTCTTAAGATATATGAAAAAATCTCTTTTGTAAAAGCAGTTCTGCGCATTCCAATCCGTCATTTTATGATTTTCTGGTTGGGTAACTATGATTAAAAAACAAAATTTTTCCATTTCGGTGGAGCTAAGTTATGATGTCGACATTTGTAGCAGTAAAATCTAGGATACTGACGCAGACCAAAATGTACTTAAAAGGTTTTCGTAGATTGCAGTTTGTCTTTCATAAAAAATTGTAAAACAATTTTTGGATTTTATACGTTTCTAGAACTGATAAAACTAAAATATAATCAATTTGCAGAGTCTTGTGTCTAATTTTTTTAAATGTAATCATACTGATGAAACCAATTCTTCAAATATGGTAGTCAAAGTGAATGGTATAGAACCTACAAATTTTATGCCTAAGTCATTAGATGTAGATGTAACATTAGAAGAAAGCATTTTATTTCAAGCATCTAAGTGCTTTAAAAGGGGATGGCTATACGATACAATAGTAGATTCTTTTCTTTATAAACTTATAGAAAATTCAATCCGTTTTATGTTTATTGAGTCCGTATCTTCAGCTGCACTTTCACAAAGCAAAAAAAATTTTAATTCTTTCAAATTGGTACTGTACTCAAAGCGAACATTTTTTCCCCCTATTAACCTTGATAGTCACTGGGTGTTGTTATTTGTTGATACTGAAAAATATGTATTTGAGTTTTATGAGCCTTTTAACAAAGCTCCTAGTAAAAATTGTTCAGACATAATTAGTGTATGGAGGGAAATATTCAATTCATTCTTTAATTCATCTATAACATTGACATTTTCTCTCCCCCTCACATAAATCAAAATGATGACATGAACTGTGGAGTTTTTATTTGTTATTATGCATGTAAAAAATGTAACAATGTATCCTTGCTAGTTGAATTTGATGTAATAACTTTCAGAAAATTTATGTATGATTGCATCATGGGGTAGTACAAAATATCTCAATTATAAAAATTATAAGATATGTACAATAGTTGATAAGTGATTTTGAAGAGTTGGTTGTCTATAAAAACTGTTCCATATGCATGTACCGTAAAATAAATATTCAGTGTTGAGATAACTATTGCTCATGAACACCTTTTGTGGGAAAATATTTGTAAAAACTTGCAACTACTGTAACTCATTTTTGGTGTGTGGTGTTTTACAGAGATACGTCATATCTATTCTCAAAAAAAAATATTTTGGAAGTTTTTTTGCATTTTTTTTGTGCCTCACTCTCCTTCCTGGTGTGGCTACCTAATATATATAAATTTTTTCAATTTTTTTTAAAAAGAACATGCAAAAAACTCCAAATAGGCAAAATGGTCCGAAATATGCAAAATAAATTCGGGTTTCGTGATGTGTCAGCCACAGCCGATTTGCTCATTTTGCGTGGAATGACCCTACACATAAAAGATACTGAGAATACCATAAAAGGATTTTTTTTTCAGTCTTCAAGAAATATAAAAAATAAATGGTTTACAAGTGTAATGGTTACGTTTCGTGAGCGGCTAGGAGCCCCTATTCAGGGCGTGTTCGTAACACGTTCTCGCCTTTTTTCCGAGGGAGATGTCGGAAAAGAAAGTGTTAGATTCAGATGGGGGCGATCTAACAAGATGCCGTTAAGGCCATCGACCTTCAAGTTGGAGAGGGACGTTTTCTCCCCTGGGTAGAAAAAAATGCGCGGGAGGATTCGGGTAGAAGTGGGGGTTCGCTGCCGTTACTCAAAAGCAATACGTTGTCTTTTTACTTAAAGCTTGTTCTTTACTTGTAAATGCTTATTTTTGATCCCAAAATATAAAAGGTTTTAATCCTTAAAAATTAGTAGTTCCGTTTAATTAATATGGAAGGACTTCACTGAAAGGGACCGTCGTTGTAGTGAAACTTTGTTTTAAAAGCCCTACTTCGGATATATTTACCAGTCATTTTAATTAGCAGTTATATTAGCACAATTCGCCACCTCATTCCATGATCTAAACGTTGGTGGTTACTCATTTTTACTGTTACAATTTGAAATTAACCGATTGTTGCAAAATAACACCAAGAAATTCGCCGAGGTGTGCTAGCGAACGAAATGCGTCTTAACTTACACGCGCTTATAAAGCCTGTTTCTCTACTGGCTCTGTCTACACACACGTGTACGCTTACGTATTTGACGTACAAAATTTAAATTTTTGTCTAGAAGCAGTGGTTTTACATTCAGTTCAGTTCTTTTCATGTAATTCGATAAAATATGCAAATTCTCTTAATTTATTTCACCAGTGTATATTATTTGACCTTCGAATATTTCCGTTCACGGCATTGAGTTTAACTTATCCACTTGGAATCACTGTTGCAGCTACAGACACTTGAGTAACTAATACAGCTCCGGTATCATTTACAAGTTAATTCTGAGAGTAATACAATTGAATATGAGTTACCTGCAGGGACTTGTTTTACGAGCTAATGCAATAAAAACGAGTTACTCCAAAGCGGCGACTACAAGGCATCAAGCAGAATGCTCTGTTATTGGCACTCAACGTAAACTTCTACCTTCAATTTTACCAATTTCTTGCAATTTATAAGAGTTTAACCAATAGAAGTTTAAATTAATGATATTTATACAACAACGAAGATAATATCGTCTGTATGTTATTCTTCAAATTAAGGTAAGTGTGAAACTCAAAATTATCATAGGCTTGAGGCCACAAACTAATCAAGAATTAATTTTTCCTTATTTACCAGTGTGGCGGTACCCAACTGAAAGTTAGAACTGTCTAATATGCAAATCCAATCTTGCACTGTAACCGAGCTCAACAAACTTGATAGATATATGCTGATTTACTTGTTCAATCACTTCTTTCTTTCATTTTTATGTTCGTTCATTGTGCATCACGTTTATACAATAAAAGTGATTTTAGATTTCATTTTAATTTATTTCTTCGTGTAAGGTGGTAACAAGCTGTCGTCGTCCCTACAACCAGTTTTGTGCCAAAAATTTATTGCAACATTATTTAAATGCCAAATACACCTTTTCTCAAAGCAGTTCTACTCACAAATTCTTTAACAAAAGAGTTCAGATTGATTTTTGCAGTGTGGGAGTCATAAATATTAAGGAGTAGGATATGTGTTAACCGTTTTTGAGTCATGTTTGTGCGCAAATACGTTTTCATTCGGTTCGGCTGAAGCTGCAGAAGCAGGACTGCAGGGACGTGCTAACGTTTTGGAGACGGGGGGGGGCGAGCATAGACGGAACAAGGTTTGTTGAATGTGTGTGTGTGTGGGGGGGGAGTTCTCCCGAAATGTATGAACTGTACCCCCAGTAAAAAGGCTGAACAATCCATCAGGAAAAAATTCAGGACAGTTCACTCTCAGGCAGTTACCCGTATTTACTTCAAATAAGAAAGCCGACAATTTAAAAGACCCTATATTGTAAATAATCAAAATAAAAGCAATGACAGATTTGTTGCGATTTGTTGAATGCCCTTAACTTCAAACGACATTTCCGTCAGTTGGTATGGCGCTTCTTGTCCACTTTGGGACCTAGTGCCATAAAACCCTAACATCCAATCCGTCAGTCGGTCATAAAAATCAATCGTTTTTTTCGAAACTGTCCAAGTGGGCACCCAAAAGAAAGGTGATCGCGGAATCGTTTGCCCGTCAAAGACATGTTCGAGCCCTGAAGGGTCTAGGGGGTGAAGCCACTATACAGCAATTTCTTCGAAAATAGATAGTCATCTCGTGGCATTCAAGTTCGAGCACCACGTGCATTCATTTTGGGAGTAGAACAGAACCACTTTGAAGTCGTAAAAAAAAAAAAGCGATAAGCAAGCAATAGAAAGCGATACTGGGCCACTTTACTCCACGCATTCAAAGGAAGAATTTAATTTTTTGGTACTTTCAATGGTAAGAAGGTAGTGAAACGAAGAAGTAATTTTTTCTTAGACAGGCGATTTGAAAGGAAAAGTGTTCGTGGGACGTCAAAATACTGAGGGCGCTTGAGTTCAAAGGTGAAAGGGGATGGGAAGATATATTGACCTATTGGAGAAAAGACTGAAAGGAAAGAGGGATGTAAGGGGACTGGTCTCTGTAGAGAATTGTGTTAAGGGGGTTAGCTTTAACTATCGTGACAGGAAATGAAATTAGAAACCAAAGTTGTTTTAACGGCACTGTTTTAATGTTACTTTTAAAGTTAAAATTTTAAAAATGTTCCTTGATTGTGTGGGGGGGGGGCGAAATATACCTTTTGCCCCTTCTCCTCAGTGACAGGGGGGGGGGCTTAATACCCCCCTGCCCCCCCTGTTGGCACGTGCCTGAGCAGGAGCAATGGAGATTAATTCAACAAGTTTAGACACTTCATCCATAAGCTCCCTAATTACACTCGACTCTGCCGCCAACTTCTGGCAGATATCAAATGTTGACACAAACTTTTCTTTTATTACACTAGATAACAGAACCAACTGGGGTTCCAATTTTTCCAGATCGAATTCACTTGCATGAACACACAATTTTTCTTGAAAGGAAGTACCTTTTTAAATTTCTTCTTTTGCTGCATCTGTAAGCACTTCTAATTTGACAAGATTCACCATTCCTGGTTGATGGAATCGTTTTTCAATTTTGGTGGTTACTGTGTCAACCACTTCAAACAAGCATTTTCGAAGGCCAACAGTTTTATTGATGTTGGCGGGGGTGAAACTTTCAGAATTGCTGGAGTATTCATACCGACATAGAAGCTTTCTTTTTCGAGATGACTGTGGCAGCTTCAAACCTAAGAGTTCAGCAGATTCTTTTGTTCCTGCACCCAAGTCTTCAAAAAGTAGTGAAAAGTCCTAGATGCTTATTGGTGACACAAGTCCAAGGAATAGTTGTTACAATGAACAAATAATAATTTTGGTTGAACATCTTTAATGAGCTTTTTGACACCATTTAAATGACCACACATATTCCGAGCTCAATTAAATCAGTGTCCTCTAACTTTTTGAAACCGTAAACCAAGTAAACCATCACATCCTCAGTGACATGAAATAAAGTATTAGCCTTAGTATCTTTTATTGAATTGCCCATTAAGTCTTCTCTCACTTCAGATGTGATGGGATTCATCTGAAGTGAGAGAAGACTATATGTGATGGGATTCATCCATTTCAGACGTAAGCTGATTTGCCCCCCCCTCTTCTGTTGGCGAGTGCCTACGTGCGTGAATCCTTAAATGAACTTAAAAATTGTTTCAGAATTTATTTTAGAAGCTTATGCACCCATGTGGTATGTGGTAAAGTGTTATCGTTCCTGCAAAGAGGTTTGAATGTTTTTAAAGCGATACGTGCATTCTTGTTCCTCAAGTGACAAACTAAAAGATGTTATTCAACCAATCATTCAGCAAAATGTATACTTCCATCACCTCGAGAGTATGCTCCTTAGAATGATCAGTGACGACGGTCACCATATTCCCAAATTGAGACTAAGGAGAATTTTCTGAGTGCTAAGAGGGGGGATCGCGCGACTAAAACAAAAACATAATTTTTAAAATTCTAAACTTAAATTTCGATGCAATGAATTTCAACGAACTGAAAAATTGGCAAGACTGATGTAGCTCACCCATATTTTAACAAGCATTTCAAACGAAGACTCGTGAGAGAAGACTACATGTGCTCACTCATGTAACTACATGTGCTCACTGTGCTACCTAAGCTGTACAGATATTTTCAGTTTCTTTGCTACCCTTGTAATACTTGAGGTTGAAAGATGCGTACAATTGGAATCAGAGGAATAAATAACATTGGTCTAGGAGCACATGATTGCTTCATCAGAGCTAAGATAAATTCACGACGAATTATGCGAAAATTGTGATAATTAGAAACAGTATAAACTAGTTTGTGTTTACTTTAACTTAAGCTTGTGTTTTTAACTTCCGATCGAGCAGGACTTCGATAAGGATATCGAAGTATAATCAGAAAACTATAATAAATATCTCTGTAGAAAGATTGTAAGAAACCCATGCTAAAACATACCTTTGACGCTGAAGACTAGTCAAAACTCCGAAAACTTTTGGAGTACTGAGGAGGGAGCAGTACATCTTCTATTCGAATTAATGAATTTATCGATGCCGTCAAAAAAGGAAGCTAATTTTGCACGCCAGTTGATCGCCTCAATAGAACGCCTCAATTGCACGCCTCAATTGAAAATATTCTTAGATGATTCAAATTTTTCCTTGCCCAAAGCAGATCGTAAATTATTTTTGATTATAGGTAGTTTACTGAATCCTTTCACCAGAAGCCACAGTGATGGGAAGAGAAAACAAAATTCTTAAAGTTATGCAAAGTTCTGGTGGAATAGATTGCAATTTTAATCTATAGATATCATTTAAAGGGAGTGGAAGACCTTTATTTTCTAATTTGGGTTAATGTGAAAAAGTAGCTTCGCGAACGGTCTTGTACATCTGAATTTCATTGATGAAATTGTGGCTTAAATCATCTGGATAGCTTTCAATTAATTTTTTAGGTGCGTTGTTGTCATTAGAATTAGAATTTATTTTTAATATGGCTTCGAATGCATTGCATATGTTTTTTCATTTGCTCATACCTTGATTATAACTGAGAAACTATTTTATTGATTACTATATAAAAAACTGAACTTTTGAATTTTGTTTCTTCGGTTTCTAATACTTTAGGCATTTCTCTTTCCACTTCAAAAGCTTCCTTTTCCGTCCTCTTTTTTTTGGAAAATTCTGCATCTATACCCATAATAGAAGCTGTCTCTTTAGCTCTATTTATACAGACCATTGTTTACTTAAATCTTTATCTATTGTTTCAGTTAACGCTTTAATGTTATTCATTTCGATATCAAGGGAGATATATTATGATTGAAGGGTTAAATTTCTTGTACTAATTTGCTCTAGTATGTCCTTCCAAATATTTAGCTGAATTAAAGTTTCAAATTTTGAAAATAATTGAGGAATCCATTTACTCTTTCGCCGTTTCCTCTTACGATAAACTACTGATTTTTCACACATTGAAGGGCCTTTAAAACGTCAGGTAGTTTTTCAGTTATAGGTTTCACTGCCTCAATTGTTGCACTGCATCTTGTCTCACAAAGACCGTGTAGAGACCTCCCATCAGTGTGTTTTAGAAGCAGTTCCCATGGCCGTTGGCTCGCACTAAAATAAATTGTAAAGCTGGTTTATAAAGTTGAAGAACGTGCTTACTACTTCATTACTCCTTGTGGCCAGGCCCGCCGCTAGCTGTTTGTTTGAACGCCTGTGTGCAATATCGATTATGCCGCCCCCGGTGTGATTGTGACATCATGTCGATTGGATCTCTTCGCAATTCGAATTTGGCCGCATTTGGCAATGACGAGGCCATCACGGCGTTGCTCGTAGTGTTGGTTTACCAAATGGGATTTCGTATCAATCAAAGGGGGTTAGCGAGCAGTGGTCTCACCTGACCCCACGAAAAGAACTGTTACGGGCAACGCAATGCTGGCCAAGCAGTGGCTAGTTACCATATAAATATTGATCTACAGAAATTGAACTCGTCTTGAATTTATGCTATCAGCGATAAGTAGGCTTTCCAAGTTTACGAGTAATAATCGACCCACTTAATCGAGTTTATAAAAAGTTTATAGAAATTCCGTATAAAGGAACTGTAAAATTAAATTTGTATTTCTAAAAAATACATAGAGTTTTGGCTCAGATGTTTTGTAAGAATTTTGCATAGCCAGTACTGACTACGTGGTCAAACACGAACTTGGCCGGTTTTTTATTTCAAATTTCGTAAATATTTAATTGTATATGTGCTACAAACAGATGATTACTAGGCGCAGCAATTATTATGATAAGCCGATAAATAAACGTAGGTACCAAATTTTTGCACTTATATTTTCACTGACATATGATACATTGAATTATAATCACACTAACCAAGTTAAATTATCCTTAATTATACCTAGACCAACGTCAGACGAAGTATAAACAAAATAATTGCAACTTGATGTGCGATAGTACTGTTCGAATGCGTGTACAAACTGAGAACGAAGCTCTGTGGGGATTCCTAGCCTTTTCCAGACGGGGAGGTTTCAACCAGATTTCGCTTGAAGACGGGAGAAATGGAAGAATAGATTTCCCCCTTTGTTGCGCGCATCCGGTCCTTATCTTTACTATGGTCAGGTCCCCTGCGGTAATTGGAACCGCGGACGGTCCAAATTCCCAGTTCTGAGAAATTTCCGTTTTCATACTACCAATGTAATCTTTCTCAAGAGCGCTGCAACACGTGACAGGTTTTGTAAACCCCTCTCCAAGGACGATGGTTTTATTGTCCTACGGAGGGGCACATCCTGTCAATTTGAATTTGGAGAATGGATACTTTGAATTTTGGAAAGTGATTGCGAAACATAATGGATCAAGAAACTGCTTTACAGCTGAGGCTACTTAATAGTTTTAAAAATTAGTCCACAAATTATTCAGAAATAATTTGCTGCTGACCCAATGACTTTGAATATTACGTGATCGATCGCTAGATTTGCCCCCACCTGGACGTGCGGTCTACGCCCGCTTACGGCGGGCCTGATCTGGACACGGACCATCTGAGTCACCAATCGCTTGACATGGGTGAAAACAAAAGTAGAGAGTGCATCGGGGTTGGTGCACGTTAAATCTGTAGGTGTCAATTGAATGGGAAATATACCGACCCATTTTGATGAAGCCAGTGGCCTCGAATTCAATTTCCGACCCAACCAATTAATCCTACAGACGGTGTTCAGATTCTGCGATTGAAAAGGTTAACATAATGTTCTTCGCACCAAGATTGACTACGTTTCATCAGCATCCCTTTTAGAAAACTAGAGTTTCACTGCATCAGTAACCCTTTGCAGTCATTCCCATGTGTTCTTTTTAAACAATATTTGCTCAATGAGTGTATCATAATTTGTTCAAAGCGTTGATAGACAGGAATGAAAAAGATACCGGCCTCGAATTCGATCCACTAAATAATCCGATGAAGGGGTCTGCGATTGAAAATGAAATTTCAATTGGCTCATTCGATCGACACCCTGAAGTTTTTAACTAAACGTTTTTCTCACACATCAAGCAAACTCAGGCACCGCATGCCCAGGTAGCACAACAACATTGGCCAACATTCTACCAATATTGGCCAATGTTTTGAATGTCTGTGAATGTCGGAATTACGATATCTGTCGACATTGGCAGATATCGTTTAGTTTTATAAAACGAGGCCAAATTCGATGCCACAAATGCTTGGAAGATTGTGGATCCAATTCGTGTAATACAGGAAGATGGGGTCAATTGTGGTGTATTTTTGTGTTATTATGTTCATCAATTACTTAGCTACTCGAATATCAACAAACCTTTTGACACTTCGGAATTCAGAAAATATATTTCTGATATTTTAAGTGGAACAGTTACATTCAAGAAGCTGAAGAAACTAAAATATAATCAATTTTCAGAGTCTTGTGTCTGTAATTTTTTAAAATATAATCATATTGATAAAACCAATGTTTCAAATATGGTAGTTAAAGTGAATGGTACAGAACTTACAAATTTTATGCTAAAGTCATTAGATCTAGATGTAACATTACAAGAAGAAAGCATTTTATTTCAAGCCTCTCGGTGCTTTAAAAGGGGATGGCTATACGACACAATTGTAGATTCTTTTATTTTTAAACTTACAGAGAAAATTCAAACCGTTTTATGTTTATTGAGTCCGTATCTTCAGCTGCACTTTCACAAAACAAAGAAACATTTAAATTCTTTCAAATTGGTACTGTAGTCAAAGGAAACATTTTTTTCCCTATTAATCTCGATAGTCACTGGGTGATGTTATTTGTTGATACTGAAAAACATGTATTTGAGTTTTACGATCCTTTTAACAAAGCTCCCAGTAAAAATTGTTCAGACTTAATTAGTAAATGGAGGGAAATATTCAATTCATTCTTTAATTCATCTATAACATGGACATTTTCTATCCCCCCTCACATAAATCAAAATGATGATATAAACTGTGGAGTTTTTATTTGTTACTATGCATATAAAAAATTGAACAATGTATCCTTGTTAGATGAATTTGATGTAAAAACTTTCAGAAAGTTTATGTATAATTGCATCATGGGGTAATACAAAGTATCTCAATTATAAAAATTTTAAGATATGTACAATAGTTGATAAGTGATTAGAAGAGTTGGTTGTCTATAAAAATTTCCATATGCATGTACCACTGTATAAATATTCAGTGTTGAGAACATGAACACCTTTTGTAGAAACATATTTGTAAAAACTTACTACTATTACTTATTTTTGGTGTGTGGTGTTTTACAGAGTTACTTCATATCTATTCTCAAAAAAAATATTTTGAAAGTTTTTTGCATTTGTTTTTGTGCTCTACTCTCCACCCTGGCGTGGCTACCTAATATATATATATATATATATATATATATATATATATATATATATATATATATATATATATATATATATATATATATATATATATATATATATATATATATATATATATATATATATATTAGGTTCAATTTGTTTTTAAAAGAACCTTACTGTGTCTTCAACATTCCAGGGGCAGTGAACAGATCAAGCAGGAGCTCAGCTTAGCAGCCTACCAACCAATGAAAGTCTCAAGAGAAAGAAAAACGACCCCTCCCCTCTTCATTCGATGCTTTACTGATGATGCTTCACTGAGAGCCATAACAAATCTAAGAATATTGAAAATGTTTCTTTAATTAATAAAAAAAATTTGATTTTGTTTATGTGACTTGTGTTTTATTTGTGAATTCTGAGGACTTGAATGCTTATTAATAACGTTTTTGCAATTTTAATGTTTGCTAAAATCAACTTTTATAGATTTTTGAAAATGTTTGTGTTTTGAAGTAAGGTTAATTTTATGTCTTTAAACTTCAATATCTTGAAATGTGTATTTTTTTCCATGAAAGGAAAATTTTTTCAGTCTTCAAGAAACATAAAAATATTAGTTTACAAGTTTAACATACATTATAACCTATTTTAACGCAAGCATTTCCTATCTGCTGAGAAAAGTTCATTTTAATTGTTAAAAAATATGAAAATGTTAAAAAAAAAAGTTGAAAAATAATTCTACAAATTTTAAGTTTTTTGAGAGGACCTGACACCTTAAAAATTATTTTTTTAATGACAACACTTTGGACAAACTTTTTGCAGTTTCGTATACCAGAGAATTGTACATAAAAGTTTAAACTATCAATTTTCTTCAAAATGTGTTAAAACATTTTAAATTAAAAAAAGGGTTGAAAAATTCAAGATATTTAAAAGTGTATCTTCTTTTTTAATTTTTATGATATATATAAGCTTGAATTTATTTTTATAGTATTCCTTTAACTATAATCTAATATTACAGGTATGGAATTGAAGATACATTGAATAGATCTTGAGGTAAAAAATAAAACTGAAACACTACGTAAAATATTAAAAAAACCCGTCGCTTTATTATTTAATTAAGCGCACATTTATTAGTAAAAATAATTATACTCATAACTAAAAATGCATACCTGTATTTCTATATATCATGTAAAAAAATTTGATAGGAAATTAACAAAGCCTTGGCATTTGGAATTTAAATATATATACAAAAAATAAAGTAGGAGAGAAAGCAGTTCAAATTATTGAAATTATAAATTTAAAAAAATGAGCTACTTTCTACATATAAGTGAAGTTTTGAACTTCCGTGGATCATAAGTGCCTTCCTTTTTTTAAGAGCCATTTCCTTTGTTCTGATTGCTGTTTTCACTAATTTTTGAACGTTTGAAATTTGGCACTTAAATTGTTCCTTCGCTGATAGTTCTTTCAAACATCGATCATCTGTCCACGTATAAAAAAACTTCAAGTCATTCCACGTGAAATGAGCAAAAAGCGGGAAAAACCTGTGGCCGTATGGTAATGGATTTTCATAAAATTAGGTACAGGGGTTTAGTTTATGCATAAATAACGATATCCAAAAAATTTAGGTTCAAAATTAAATATTTTCAAAGTTTGAAGCATTTTAAGGACTTGCAACTTTGATGAGCTGTGTGAGATCGCTTAATGTTGCATGTTTGAAGTTCTGTTTCTCAAAAACTACTTAACGTAGACAAACTTGTTTTACATCTCTATAATCTGTACAAAATTGTCTTTTTTTCACTTTGTCAACAACAATTTTAAACATCATATTTAATCCAAAATTTTGTTTCAAAAAATGGAAAAGTGTTATTTTTGACAGAATTTTAAGCATTTCTTTGGGCTAAATAAATGTTACGACATTTTTAAAATTCATGCCAGTTACAGTGCTAGGTATGATAATATCTATATAAATAAGAATGGAGTGTTTGTTTGTACATTCAATATTTTCGACCCATTTCAAGTTTTCTATCCGTTTTGGAGCCTTCTGATGCCGAATCCGCCTTTTTCTCGTTTGGTGTCTGTCTGTCTGTCTGTCCGTCTGTCTGTCTGTCTGTCTGTATGTTGTGCCCTATACACAAGGGCGTATATAAGGGAGGGGCCGAGGGGGCCCGGGCCCCTCCCGAAATTTTGACTAGGTTCAATCATGATAACTTTTTATTTTGGAATTTTTTTAAATCGAATTTGTATTCCTGGCGGAAACAATTTTCTTAAACAATTTTATTATTTGGATACATTTAAAACTGGACAGAGAAGCTATTTCCTCTTTCCTGAGTAAACTAATCACAGTGGGCTGGACACAGGGATCACCAAAATTGACGATGGTTGATGAAAAATGTGCTGTGACCACGTGGTTGCGAGAGTGCAACTCAATAGGGAACATTTTCTTCCTTCGCAGCCCGCAGAATCCAATGGACACCCCTAACAGTTTACGACGTAATTGTTTGATGTGAGATGCAAAACGCTCTTTCAGGGAATTGCAGAGATCATTAAGAAAAGGTATATAAACGGCTCTCCTATAGTATTCTTCTGCTGTGCGGTAAGGGATGTTGCTCCTTACAGTTTGAAGGCAGCAATTCTAGGAACTTCTCTTATCTCTATTTTTTAAGCAAATTCCTTTATTTTACTGTACAGAGTCTTAGAATTTTCATCGGCATCCGTACTTAGGTTTGATGCCAGTTCCAACACATTTGATACATTTCTCATTGCTTCCGAGAGGTCGATTTTTTCTTTGCAGTTTTTCTGATAAATTTTGGGTTATGGCGAGCATACTGCTCAAAACAAAAAGGTTTACGAGAAACTGAAATTGGGTTATTGAACTTATTAGCCCAAATGCCATATGGGAAGAATTACTTCCCTCGTTTTCAAACTCTAGGAGTGCAAGAATCATGGATTCCATCAAATTTTTGAATATCAAAACAGAATCATGTCTTTCGACCCAGCGAGTTTCGCATAAAGAAATTAGTTTCTTTTTTTTTTCTGTTCAGGGCAGCATTTTAAAATCATTGACTTTAATATCGCCGTTCTTTTAGGATTAAGAAAAACAAAATTTTGATTTAATAGGCAGTTGTTTATAACAACAATTAATAAATACGGTACTATGCAAACTTATTATAGCCATAAATTAAAAGAGAGAGCTGCGGTAGCTCAGTCAGTAGAGCGTCGGGCTCGCATCAGAAGGATTGTGGGTTCTATCTCCGGCGGAGCCTGCAATTCTGATGATTGCGAGATCGGCGATTCGACCTGCCTAAAGACCGTCGTGTTCACTAATGGTGGCTGGGGCACGTTAAATAGGTCGTGGCCACAAAGTCCCCCATGTTCCCATACCAAATCAATACCTTTGGGGGTACCTGATCAGAGGGTTATCGGCCTCTGATTGGGATCTAAATTACGATATGTGTGAATGAATGAATGGATGTATGAAAGGAACCTTCCTGTAAAACAGATGTGTCATGTATGTCGAGCAAAGTCGGACTTTCTCCCAATGGGGCTCATTTACATGGAAGGAGCACCCCCCTCGCCTCTTGCCGTTCTCGACGGGCCTGGCACTCCTTTGGTCTGCCAGTGTAGGCATAAGAAACAACAACAACAATTAAAAGAGAAACTAAAACACAGATTGTTCTGGAGATGGTTTTTGAATTTTTGTATATCTTCCCTCCCGAAGTTAAGAATTGCGTTTACCCCATTGGCAAGTTGAGCCCTTGTAAAATGCGATAAAACAATCTTCCCAAATATTTTTATTCTACTCAAAATATTGGCGGTACTTCCAGTCTCTGTTGCGACCGCGGAAAGGAGTTACTCAAGTTTGCGGAGACTGAAGACTTATTTACGAAATACGTCTTCAGAAACGAGACTAAATGGACTGGCGCTGCTTTCAATTCACAGACATTAAAATATCAGACGAAGAAGTTCTTGATAAGTTTGCCAGTTCACCAAGAAATACGGATTTTGTTTAGTAAAGTGCTTAGAATTTTTTGTCATTTTACAGGGTGTCCACTCGTACCTTGACTGATGTCTTTACTTTCTTAACCATTCGTTATATATGCATATTTTCAAAAACAAAATTGTTTGGAAAGGAAAAAATTGTACTTAAAACCTTTTAAGTAAAAAAAGTTCTCAACAAAATTTTTATTCGGTGTTCTAGTTTTATCAGTCATAATTAGTAAACTAATGTCCAGATACTCATACATTAAACAAAGAAATTTCTATTGAGATAGTAATTAAAAGTAAATTACTTATCCATCAACTTTAAGAGCGGGCCCCCTGTATATGACGAACTTTTGAACAATAAGTAAACAAGTTACTTTTTTCCAAGTAAAGTGTATATTTCACTATAAAAATAATATTTAAAATTATACTTCCCAATTTCCAAAAATACATTTAAACTGTCCTTTTTTTTTACCTATGTCTGACCTTCTATTCCTTTTAATATCCATGCAGGTTTTAAGTCATTATTATATACACTGACATTTTTTAAAATGCATAACTACCTATTTTTAGAAATAAATTTTAAACAATTTGAGAATTTCAAATTGTTGTTGGAATTATATTGAATTATTATTTATTCAAATTGATATCCTGAAGTCCTAAATAGCTTTCGAATGTTTGCTTCCCCCAAAATTAATACATTGCTACGATACTAAATTGCTTTAGAGAATATTTGGCACCCCCCGAAATAAACTCCTATATACGCCACTGCCTATACACATCCACGCGGTTTAAGATATTTTCATGAAAATTTGCATACAGTGAGTACTTATCTTCATTTAGTGAGTGGCATTGGTTGCGAAAGTCTGTCTGTCGATCTTTCTGTTCTATGCTCGATTTTGTGTTTGTGTGTTTGTGTAGACATCACATGAATTGTATTCCAGATATTTGATTGCATTGTATTTTATTTTATACATTATCTATTAGTTTAGTGAATGCAATATTAAACATTTCTTTATTGTCATATTTAGTTGAGTTTCATTCTAAAACACCTGAGTAAGTATACTTAAATCAACCATAATTTGGTAGTTTTGGAAAAATTGGAATGCCTATTGAATATTACGATTACTTCGATTGCTTTACCAGTACTGCTAAAAAAGTAATTATTCTTCAAAAAATTATTTTTTTCATGGAATTTCATCTCTGATACTTCATTTATTTCGAGTCTTATTTTTATTCTTTGCGCAATGAAAACGATTTCCTAATATTTGGGACAGACGATATTTTTCAATGAAACGAGAATGAACAAGATCGCGCGAGCAGTGATATTTTTTCTGGTTCTTTCGCTCTGAATTAATTTCACATTTCTAAATTTTGTACACTTTTAGTTGTAAGTTGTGGCAACTGTGCGAGATCAAGAGATAAAATTGAATCACAAATTAATATCTTTAGAACAATTTTTTGCGACATCTTTTATTTTGTTCTACTTCGCTGTTTCCTGTTTTAAATATTTATTATTTTAATAAATGTGTTTTCCTTCTCATCACACGCAACAGCACCACAAAGTATTAGACTTAAAAATGTTATGTAAGTCAGTATAAATTTTCAGTAAATTTTAAGTGTAGTTATGCCATTATTGAAAGAATAATGCTGTTATTTAAAGAATAATGCCATTATTTAAACAATAATGCCGTTATTGAAAGAATAATAACGTTTATTAATCCAAACTGGAACTTTTTCCAACATTAAAAAATTCGTTGTAATAATGACAGGAGAAGATTTCAAAATTTCACAATGTCGCATACCGGAGGCAAGAGTGCTACAAGTAAAAAAAATATTGTTTTGTTGACTATAAGTGCGAGAGCACTCGCCGTAAATCGTAATTTTAATTAATTGAGTTGAACATGAAAAGAACTTAAGAAAGGGAATTCCAAATCTTCCTATAAATCGTCTTTTATAGTAGTAACCTTAGTATCACCTTTTGTCATTTTGTAACTTTGTCATACAGCAATTGTGCGATGTATGTGAAATGTATTACATGAATGGATATGCATGTGTAGGATTTGTGTCCAAAGTAAGTTGTAGAAAATATAACGATGGCGAAAGATGTTAAAATAAATTTTTACTCTACAAAAGACGTAAGTCATTATATGTTTTGATTAACTCTTCAATCTAGAGTAAACCAATTCAAACCGAGTAAGGTCGGGTATTTTGCTAGTCACTGATAAAGTTTGGAAGTCGCATTTTAATTCGTTCATCTTCAAAATAGCTAACGAAAGTAACAAAATGACAATTACCTACTATAAATATATATGAAAAATCAAATGAAGGACAGCTCTGATAAAATCGACACTTGACAAGAATACAGTTTAATATGTTTATTACTTGAAAAAAAAAATCGGGATTGTAGTCAAGTCCTAAAGCAACAAACCGACCAACCGGTATAGTGGTTAAGGAGTTAGCCTCTAGATCGGAAGGTTTCTGGATCGAATCCGGGTCCGGTGTTTGTAATCGTATGGTGTAGAGGCGCCTGGTGCACCTTAAATCTGTCGTGGCCAAAAGTCCTCACGTTGAGTTAGTGTGGAAGTTTGGAGAGTGGAGTGCCAACTCAGGTATTGCTTCGTCATCTGACCGTGATTCAAAATTACGAGGTGTTGTCCTCGAATCTTTCCCTTAAGGGATTGATCCCGGACCGTCGTCAATAGCCCGTTGCGTTGCTCTAGTACGATGTTAACTAATAATTACCAACTACCTAAAGCAACAATAATAAAATCAAAATCGCAGCATTTGCTTCCCAGGATGCGCGGGGATGGATATGAGTAGAAGTGGGGGTTCGCTGCCGTTACTTAAAAGCAATACGTTGTCTTTTTCACTTAAAGCATGTACTTAACTTGTAAATACTCATTTTTGATCCCAAAATATAAAAGGTTTTAAACCTTAAAAATTAGTAGTTCCTTTTAATTAAGATGGAAGGACTTCACTGAAAGGGACCGTTGTTATAGTGAAACTTTGTTTTTAAGGCCTCAATTAGTATATATTTACCGGTCATTTATATTAGCTGTTAGTTAGAACGCACTACAATCAGTATGTATTCTTATGTACCAGCCTTGTTGGGCTTGAGCCTGTCGCTGGTCGTCAATATTTGTATTTGTATATATAGAGAGAGATACTGGAAATATATATAGTATGTTAATTTTTTGTACAAATTTCGATCGTAGTGAAAAAAAATCTTTATTTCTTGAGCAAGGTTCAAGGAAAAGAAGCAGATCAAATTGGGGTCAGATGGTGTTGTAAAATGCGTTGTTTTTAGATAGTTAACTAGGTAAGTAGGTTGTTAATTAACATCGCAATGGAGGCAACACGGCAGGTTATTGGCAACGTAGCATAACAATTTTCCCCTAATTTTATCAAAACTTTGGCCAATTTGTTTTTTAATCATAAGTTACGATGCTCTGCAGTGCAAAGTTCCCAAATTACCAAAAACACTTTTTAAATAACACATCTTCTATGTCAATGAAAAAATATTTAACTTCGAAAGTTATCGACAGAATTTCAAATTCTGAAAGTATGCCTTGGTTTTAAATAAATAAAGTTAATATGTGGATGCATATGTGGGAGGCGGAAGGTAGAATGCGTATTAGGTGGGCCGAAAAAAAATTTCAAGTCGTAATACCGCGGAAAAGTTGCGAATTCGGGAGACTAAAAAGGGGTTAAAAATTAAATAAAATCGGTTTATATCTTCCATCGCCCCGAGAGTATTCTCCTTACAATGATCAGTGACGACGGTCACAATATTCACATATTGAGACTAAGGATAATTCTGAGTGCTAAGAGGGATTATATATATATATAACTAAAGCAAAAACATAATTTTTAAAATTCTAAACACATAAATTTCGATGCAATCAATTTCACCGAACTGAAAAATTGGAAACACTGATGTAGCTCATAAATATTTTAACAAGCATTTCAAACGAATTACACTTATTCTTTGCAAAATAGTATTCCTAATAATTGTCATTAGAGGAGTTTCATATTTGTCTATTTCTTAAGAAGTTGCCTCCACTATGGTAACTTTCTTTTCTTCTTCTGAAATACAAATTTCAGTTAAAGCCTGTTTAACATGGGTGAAACCAAGTTTTATTGATAATACAGCATCTGTTCTTGCTTACCATCTTGTATTAGAAACTCTTTTTACTGCATTTAAAGATGCACACTTGTAAAGACGCTGTCACAAGTTTCCTCGAACCCTAATGAAAATACATTTTATGGGCCCCGTGGTATTCCGGGGCCCTCTCTGCTTAAGAGTCATTGACATGAGGTACAAAACAGCAGATTTTTTTGTTTCTCGAAGGCTTCAAATCAGCAACTGTTAGAACGTTCTGTATCACTCACGGAAATCGCGTAATCCCTTACTTTTTCCAAAACCAACCCCTCTCTCGCTGCGGTGTGGTTTCCCTTTCAACTGTCCCATAACTCTTAGCTCCCCATAAGAAAATAACGGGTTTCCGGAGGACTTAGGCCGAAGGCCTTCTCTCTATCTCCTTCTGAATGTTTAATAGGACTGAGCGGAATTTTAGTTTCACTTGGCAATCTGATATGCCCAAAGTCAAGGGTGCCGCGGAGGGGTCTTCCTCCACAAAGAATAAGAAGAGCGGAATTTTAGTTCGGCGTTAAAGATAGACGGTGGGAAACTGTAGCGTCCAGTGAAACCAGCTGGGGTGAGGACCCAAGAAGTGACCCTAGCTCACCCCATCTTCACAACAGGGAGAAGGGCGACGACGGATGTGCAAAAGAGAAAAAGTCACGAGTTCATGAGATCTATTATTTTGCCCCTAAAAGTTTGAAAACGTTGAAAAATTCCATGAGGTTAACCAGATTATGGTATGATTTTGCTTTGAATGTATTTTTTTTTGCATAATTGAAAAAAATCTAATTAGTGCACTGCTACAATTTTGCTGAACTAAGACATTTCAATAATTTGATAATGGTATTCAACTAGTTACCACCGTCCCAGCCTAAGCCATTCGCTGTATCGCCACGTAATTTTGAACCACGGTCAGATGACGAGGCAGCATCTGAGCTGGCACCCCACTCTCCAAACTTCTACACCAACCCAAACTGAGGTCTTTTTGGCCATTACAGATTTAAGGTGCACCAGCCGCCTCTACACCATACACTTACAAATATCCATGCCCTGGCCCGGTTTTGAATCAGGAACCTTCCAATAATTTGATAATATTCAACCAGTTACCACCTTCCCAGCCTAAGCCATTCGGTGTATCGCCATGTAATTTTAAACCACGGTCAGATGATGAGGCAACATCTGAGCTGGCACCTCACTCTCCAAACTTCCACACCAACCCAACGTGAGGACTTTCGGCCACGACAGATTTAAGGTACACCAACCGCCTCTACACCATACGCTTACAAATATCCATGCCCTGACCGGATTTCGAATCAGGAACCTTCCAATAATTTGATAATATAATAACTTTATTTTAAAAAGGAAGAAGAATAAAAGTGTATTAAAGCTCAGTCAGGGGTTACATGAACAAGAAAAGTTGAAACTCCTGCAAAAGCTTTTTATCAGAAAAAATTATTATTGATTATTGTTTTATCACCTTTCTTTTACTGAACTTGGTTTTAAATTTATAGTATCTAACTTTACTGTAAATATCATTACTGAGGGCAGAAAAGGGGCGGCAAGTTTCCAGTAGCCCAGGGGTGGCTAACCTTTTACATACCACACGCCAATTTTTTTCACATACGAATTCATATGCGTCTTACAACTCGAGCACCTTTTGTACTGTCTTAAGTTTTCATGGTCCAGGCATATTCTTAATAACCTTTTTAATAAAGGTATGCTTATACACATAATTCACATATTAAAATGAATTAATTATTGCATGTAAAACAATATCTATTACATCACATAAACATTACTTTCCATTAATGACACTTTTGAGACTGGGTTTCGCTAGTCTGAATGTTTGGTGTTAAAAATTTGGCACTGAGAACAGCAGAGAATTTTTTAAATTGAATCAGTCAATCGTGACCTTTGTTTTGCTTTTCATGAATGTTCATGAATGTAAATTTCATTAATGAAAATACTAGTTCACATCTGTATGTCGTTCCTAATAATAACAGCACAATAATTATAGAAAAAGTCCACATTAAGATGGACAGAGAGGTTTTCTTGCCTTTTTGTTAACCTCTACTTGTTCCTTTAAATACCTCTTTGTCTGCCAGACACGAAAGCATACATTTAAACTTTTTCAATTTGTCGGAACCAAATTGTTCTAGAATCAAAAGGAAATATCTGGAATACAATGTTGTCACAAAGGAAATCAAAACACGTATATGCCTTTGGATCTTCTTAATTACAGGCTTATTAGAAGAGTACTTTTCTTTTGTGAATATTAAGAGGTTCTTTTTTTCTATTTAAGTTTAGCTTTCTATTTAACCTTAGTTTATTTTATTTCAAAATGTTTACTATTTAAACTATGAAGTGAGGGCATCCATGCTAGTTTTTAACACGCTGAAAACAAATTTTAAAGTGTTGATTACCCTCTTGAAAGGCATCAGTTCAAACCTCCGTAACCTTCCAACTGTGAAGAATCAGTGTCAAAATTAGCCAAAAAAATGCTTTGAAATTCAACCTCTGCCTGTTTTTAGTGAGTAGAAAGAAATATTTGTTATAGTCAAGTGTTATTCTACTATAGATGCGAACTCCTAGCGTCCTGAGCTCCTTGTATTCCCACAAACGTGAGAGGTAAATATTTCCAATGAGAAATTAGGTAAATTGTTAAAAGAGCATTTACACCAAGCGTGCCATAGGAGTCTGATATCCTTGAAAGTTTTTATGGTAGACCCAGGAACCTCAAACATAAGGGGTAAATATAACGAACAATAGAAATAACCAAATATGCAAAATGATTCGATCTCTCTTAATAGACTACTTTACCAGAAGAGATGTACAGTTCTAGGGAACAGAACACCTTGCGTTCTACCTGTCGCACCCCGGCAAGAAAAGTGATACAAGTCAAAAAATAAAAATCTTGATGTTATGTCATTCAAAAATATGTATGAGGTGCCCCAGCGTGTTATATTACGATTCTATAGAATATAATAGAAGTTACCACCATAAATACTTACCTAAAGCTTTAAAGAAGTCTATATTATTTCAATATAAATTTTATAGTATCCTTTAAGTTGATGTTTCTCAAATTCTGCAATTTTGAGCTGCGTCACTTTTCTTGCCGGGGTGCGATATGTTTGTTTGAGTCCTGGTCTCTCTCTAATATGAGGTTTAAATATTCGACAAATACACTGACAATATTCATAATTGCTTTTCAAAAAATGAATAGTTCTGAAATACCCTTGTATATAAAGTGATGTTCGTTTTATATCTCTCAATAATTTTTAAAAGTTGGCACCACTACATCCCAATTTATACTACCATCTCTACTAGGGAATCCAATTATTTTCAGATAAAAAAGGTCATTCTTCAGGTGTTCCTGAGTAGGAGCAAATTTTTAACCTTTTTGAATAAATTAACATGCATTCTGTTCCAGGATATTTCATTCTAATACTATTAATATTCAATTAAAAAAAAAACAGGTTTAGAAGTTTGATTTCAATCAGTGTTCTTTTAAATTTAAGTCATGATTGAAATTGGCATACCCTGTTTTCAATATAATTTTGGGGTAAACTAAGTACAAGCATATTTTTTAACTTATTTGAATAAAATAAGATGCATCTTGTTCAGTTATTTCATTTTCAAAATCTTTAAACATTACAGTAAGAAAAAAATTAATTTAAAATTTTGATTAAAAACAATTTGATTTATCAAATCATAATTTTTTAATATCAAATACAAAAATTTATTTATGAACAAGGTAGGTAGGTAGTTGATTAAACGTCACACTAGAACAACTCAATAGGCTATAGATAAATGAACTAAATTCACAAAATCAGAAAAAAATCTATAACAAATGCAAAAAAAAAAAACCTGAAACATATATAAATACAAATAAAATTGTTTTCTTCAAAAATGTTTTTGATTTCCAGAATCAAAAGTCGTCCTTCCAACCGCTCAATACATCAGCCTTATTGGAAATTAATTATCTTCGACTTTATTTCTCTTTTCCGCTCATTCCGGAAGATGGACACACCGGCTAATATAAGGAACAATCTTTCAAAAGATTCGAAATCTTAAAGAATCGATTTTCACACTTGTTACTCGGTGCACCGAGATTTTGGCGTCTATGGTACTAATGTTTTACTTATTTATCGCTTTTCTCCAATTTAACACGCCAAGCCCTTTCTCGCCAAATCGTGCACCCAAAAATTTTGTGAGGACGGGGGAGGGAGTAGGTAACATTGTACTGAAATGCCACCGGTCCATGAGATACGAAAGATCAAAAACCATAACATTCGAAACTGTCATGGAAATAACATTGAGTATAAAACGATTGCCGTACGCAGCTCATTGTTTTACCAGTGTTGATCAAAAATTAAGTTTCTAACAATATTGTTTTACCAGTATTGCTCAAAAAACACCTTGATAAAGCAAGGCAAGTTGGCAGATAGTGGTGGGAAAAGGTTTATACTATATAGCCAGCAATCAAAAAAGTTGATAGATAGTGATGAAAAAGGTTTGTACATAGCCAGTGATCACGTACCGTCAGGTTTAAAAAATATATATAAAGGAAGTTTGACTAAAATGATAATTTTTGCTATGCATCCGTCATGTGACGGGTCGTTTATCCTAATAGCAGTACATTTGAGATAATTCTGAAAACTGAAACGATATATGCTAAGGTAACATAAACATTCTATAGCAGTTATTTAACATAGCAGTATTTTTTAGATGATTCTGAAAACTGTTCTGGCGTTTGTTCGCCAACTTCTTGGAGGGATTAATACAGTCCACTTACTCAATCTAATACATAGCACGATACATGCTAAGGTAACGTAAACATTCTATAGCAGTTATTTAACATAGCAGTATTTTTTAGATAATTCTGAAAACTGTTCTGGCGTTTGTTTGCCAACTTCTTGGAGGGATTAATACAGTCCACTTAACTCAATCTAATACATAGCACGATATATGCTAAGGTAACGTAAACATTCTATAGCAGTTATTTAACATAGCAGTATTTTTTAGATAATTCTGAAAACTGTTCTGGCGTTTGTTTGCCAACTTCTTGGAGGGATTAATACAGTCCACTTAACTCAATCTAATACATAGCACGATATATGCTAAGGTAACATAAACATTCTATAGCAGTTATTTAACATAGCAGTATATTTTAGATAATTCTGAAAACTGTTCTGATGTGTTCAAGTGCGTCAACGTTTTGTAAATTGTTAGATAAAATGTTTGTGAATGTCTGGCGTTTGTTCGCCAACTTATAGGAGGGATTAATACAGTCTACCTACCTCAATCTAATACATTGTACGATATATGCTAAGGTAACATAAACATTCTATTATAAACCCCGCTTTTATTAACATCAGTTTTTTTCTGATTTACAATCGATATCAATCATGATAGTATTTTTTATTTTCGTTTTCGGAAGAAATCGATGAATTGCACTTGGATCATTATTTGTCCAGTGATATAGTTACCTGCCTTCCTTTCTAATATAATTTATTTCCAATGTTCTACGAAAATGCAAAATTATATTTCTTATTCACTTTATGCTGTCTGGATATTAAAAGTATTCAGACAATTTCTACAAATATTAAAAACAAAATTATTAAATTTCGGAAAGAAAAAATTAAGTATAGCACATCCACCAAAGTATCACAATTTGTTTGCTTTTTAGAAACAATTTGAACTGTCATCGCTTTAAATTAGAAAATTATTTATCGTCAGCTGAAAAGAGAATGTACTTGCTAAAATTGTGAACCAATTTTAGTAGATCAAATTCTAAAGTACCATTCGACGGTGAATGAATTCATATGGGTAAATTAGTGAGAGTCCATATTTCGTAGCCCCAAGTTGCGTCCAAATCCACATTTTAAATCCCAACGCAAATTTAAAACTAAAATGGAATTCTGTATCAAAATTTAACTTCTGATGTCAAGTTCCAAATGATTTGGTCGAACAGTTCATGGACTTTCAATTTGGTGCAACCAAGGTTCAATTAGTCTCAGTCAAAAGTGATCTAGAAACAGAAATGAGATATGTAACCTCTCACAGCAGTTTTATCCATTGCAACTTTAGTTATATTAGGGAAATCACTGATGTGAGTGCCTGTCATGACGGAAAGGACAACCAGAGGTACGGTTGTTGTTGTTGTTGTTGTGTCTAATCCTTCAGGATCTAGCAGCAGCTATATCAAATCCATGAGACCATGAACTCTAGCGAAGTCAAGCACCAGGAGTGGGCAATCAAGGACATCCGCCAAAGTGAGCCACAAGCAATCGAGGATATGTTCGGGGGAAGCCGGTAACAGTTGGTACTTGGTACACGTTGGGAAGACCCTGCGGTCAGAATCGAATGTCATACGTCTTAGGTGCCCACTGATAAGTCTCGAGACAGCCGTTTGATCCTGTCTGTCTTAGCCGAAATCCAATACGCCTCCTGGTATTTTCCTACCGTACCAGGGATGGGCAGGGGGGGGGTGAGCCAAACCTGCCGGTCACTATTTTTCGCCAAAATCTCTTGAAAAGTTAGATCATAGTCTGTAGTTGCCGTTGCAGAACAGCCATTTTTTGCCAAGATATCCGCAACTTCGTTGCCAGGGACGTCGACGTGGGAGGGGATCCACTGAAAGTGAACCTCCCTACGCTTTGTAATAATTTTAAGGTTATTGAGGATCTGAATGCCTACGAGGTCATTAACTCGTCTCCAGTCCTGTAGATGTTGGATCGAGCTGCGGCTATCTGTAAGAATCCATATATCGCTAGAGTCTGTGGAGTGGAGGATGGTCTTTAATCCCTCCCCGATGGCAATCAATTCGCTCCTAAAAACCGAGCAGTTATCTGGGTTTCGTCTGGAGAGTCGAATAAAGAGATTATCAGTATAGATACCGCTACCGGTGAGTGGTACAGTTGGAGAGTTTTACAAGCGAATGCGATTGAGATTATTTTCCAGGTAGGCGTGTCCACTGAGAACATGTAAACAAGGGACTCCTATATAGATATAGGAAGATCTTATCAACTCAGACAGTAGGTTTAAAAATAGAGTGAGAAATGGTGCCCTTTTTCATGTTCTAAGGATCACGCGAACAAAAGTAGTAGTAACGTGTCCTTAGACTACTTTCGTCTGTTGGTAGAAACGAATATTTATCATCTAATTGATTCACGAAACAGTAAGAAAAGCCCATCCATTTATTCACCATTTGACGAATCCATACAACAGAGTAGAGTTAGGCGATTTATCATTTTTGTCGAAAGATGTGAAGAAATAGAGTTCGCATTTGTTCCTCAACTGTCTACCTTAATTTAGATTTTCAGTATCATTGAATACTTACTCAAAGATGTGAATTCTCCGGCGATTGGGAAACCTGGCATCTTAAATCTCATAATTTGAATAGCATTATCACTATAATAGTTAAAATTCATTCTTTATTTTGCCAATATTAAAAGATGCTAATCAAAATCTCTTGATTTCAGTTGAAGGTCGAGGTAGGTAATTAATGTTGCACTGAGGCACCACAACGGATGATCGGCGACTAGTTGAATGTCGAATCTAACATTTTCAAGGCAAACAGTGACTGTTTGAAGGAAAATCTAAACATCTTCAATGTCACTCATTGTATCAACCAATCATGGCATCTACTATCCCTTCTTGTATTTTGTATAGATGGGGATTCCTGGTTTTCCAATATTAATCTTAATTATTTTATTTTATAATATGATAGGTTAGTTTTTTTAATTTAATATGTGGCTCAGATATAAATAATGCAGATGATTACTAATAAAAATATGTTTATTCACAGTAGTAAAACGATACAAAACAAGGTAAACATTAGAAGAAGACAGAACTGAAATATTTCGCAGCTTTCTAATATAACTGACTAATTAAAGTTACAGTGAATAAGAGGGCAAGATACAGCAATTCCAATTCACACACAATTCTACTCTACCTAAAGGTGGCGACAAAATATTAAACTGATGCAACTACATTTGCAAGTTTGTTTCCTTGATTTTTACATACATGCCATTCTTTTAGGTTTATGGTCGTTTAAAGGCATTTTATCGTTATTTTCAGTAGTATTATAGCAGTTTCGACACAAAAAATATTTTGAATGATTTATTTAAAACTACAGTTTTTATCACATCGGGAAAATATATTTGATGATATTTCAAAAGAATTCTCAAAGGAACATCTGTGTTCTGTGTTTCCAAAACAATTTAAAAGTGCTTTTCAGTGTAAAAAAACTTTAGTAAGAAGATAATAGAAAATAAATTGATTTTGAAAATATTCACGTCTTTTTCCCCTTTGTAATGAATGCTAGACTGCTAATATAAAAACACATAAATGGGTATAAGAAAACTAAAATATTTTATTTAATACCCTTGCTACTAAAATTGACTTTTTCAATTTGACATAGCGGCAACCAGAAAACGTAATTTGTATTTTTATCTATAACATTATATTATTCTCTAATACTTTATTACAGAATAAATTTACGTCTCAGAAATGTTTATATACTTTTATCGCTATCTCATGCACCACTCCGTTGAGAAGTAGGACTACTGTTTAGATATATATTCTAAATTAGATTATATCTATATTATATATCTAGGATAGGGGGTCCAAGACACAAAAATCTTCACATTTTAGAAAAAAAGTTTTAGATTAAAGAAATTTCTTTGTGTTTTTTTGCTTAAAATGACTTTTGAATCATGTTTCTATCTTAATTAAAATGAGAGATATAATTATTTTTATGGTTCGTTGTTTTGGCACTCAGACAGTTGTTGTCATGGCAACAACATCTGCGAAAGACGTTATTTAAGTCTACGGAGACCTTTAAACTATATGGAAAAAAGGTAGAACTTACAAAAATAAAAACCAAAGATTTAATAGGAAAGAAGGAGTTAAATAATCATCTTGATGTTTTTAAAAGTATTTAAACATTTTATTAATTGTAAATCTGTCTTTTAAACTTTAAATGCGTTTTTCTCCATGATACATTTTTTCAAGATTTCTGTATTCAAATTGCTATAAGTCAAGAACGAATAAAGTCTAAGAGTTGAAATTTGGAACATAGCTTTTTCAAGCATCATATTTTAATTTTGATTCAGCAAATTGGAAAAAAATATTTACTTTTGAAAATATGACTTTTAAAAAAAAAGTACCTTATAATTTTTAGAAATTTTCATTCAAATATTTTTTATTTTTTATTGAATTAATAGTTTTTAAAGTACTGAATCAAAATTAAAGGCTGTTAATTTGTGATTCATTTATCTAGAATTTTGAAAATTGACCAAGAATATTTTGAGCTTTAGCAATTTAAAATAACCCCTCCTTTTTAAAAAAAATTTAATTTTTAGTTTTTAAAAACCTTTTGCAAAACTTTTGTGTTATGATTTCGCTTATTAGTTAGATGGGTGATCAGTACAAAAAAATTCTAAATTAATTAATAAAAAACATTTTTTAATGTGTCCGGGATCCCCTTAAGAACAGAAAATCTAATTCAGTACTGTAGTAGATAGTTCGTTAAGCCAACAACAGATGACACTTGGCTCCTTGGCCAGTGACGTCTGTTGGTGGCTTAACGAACTATCTACTACAGTACCCATTTTACTGACCTCTTTTTAACCATTTTATTTGTGTGTAAATACATGCTTAAATTTAAAATATATTTTAACGTGCAAGTTCTTTTTGTGCACATTGCTTATTATACCGTGAACAATACAGCATACCAATGACTAAATACATAATAAAGTATCAACGTTGGTCTTTTACATTTCCTAGGGTTCCTAAGAGAATTCCGTAAGTAAGTAGAGTTCCAAAGATGCTAATAATGAGTGATCGTTTCATGTCATACATCTTCCACAAAGTCAGTTTGTTCTTGTGCCTCGAATGCTTGGCGAGAATATTCTTGCATTCCTTATGCATCTCTGGTATCATCACAGGTAGGGCCATCAGATTTTCCAGAGCACGGGATGCCGACTCTGTAGCAACCGAAGCTGACCAAACTATCTTCACAATAAGCGTAAAATTTGTTAACAGTATTAGAGTGCACACTACTATGAGGTTGGTGCTAAAATGTCCACTGAAAGCGAAACCGTACCCAGTCCAAAACGAAGACGCCATGTAATTCAAGAGGATCATGAAGATTGGTAGACAAAATGAATCGTCCAAACATCGGATGCCCGCAGAGATGTCTGAGTACTGTTGAAGCAATTGCAGTAATTCTTGCTGAACTCTTTGTTTCTGTAGAGTTACTTCGAGGTGATTCGAGCATGCTGTGATGAAATCGCAAAGAGAACAGTATAATAAACTGAAATAGAAAATAGAGAGATTGGACTGAGTAATCGAAAGAAAGTAAATGTTTTCGCAGTGGTTTTGAAACGAATCGGGAAGAATCCGACATCTCTCTTCTGATTCCCAAAAACAACCAATATTCCAAATTACAATTACGACGGTGAGTATAATGCAGAACCGACACATGGAGCCTTTAATGTCTCTCAACTTGTTTCTGATGAACATATTTTGACAGGTTTTTGACAAGATGTCGACCACTGAAAGTATTCGATCAGAAAAGGAACAAGTCAAGAAATATATCAGAGCCCGTAGTATAAGATTAAATGCAATCACAAGTATAGTATTGCTTAAACCGACCTTTATAGTGTATGCACATAGAACAGTCTGAGAGACGTTCAAGAAACTAAACAAGTACTTTGTAGATGTAAAAAATATTTGAAGCGGGATGTTTTTCTTACCGTTTAATCCATTCAATGGTAGGACAGAAATTCCTAGGGTCTGCAGTAAAACCAAGACTGGAAAAAAAGTTTTGTACAAAACATTTCTGCTTTTATAAAAGCATGGACTGAGTCTAGTTGTCGTTTTCATAATTTTGTTAAAAGAGGAACCTCGAATGTTATCTGTATCCTATCACACTAGCATTCGGTAGTGATATGTTATAATCTTTAATTGACTTCGAGTATATTTCAAATTATTACAACGTTACGAATGTGTCTGGAAGTGAAATAAATGGATCAATATAAAAATCATCACGTGATTGTTGAAGCAAAAGTATACACATGTTCATATATGGATTTTCAGAAGCAAGTAACAAGAAGATTATTGATAGTTGTTTTCAATACTCTCCTCTTTTTCTCATAGCAACACTAATGACCTCACTTTTTATTACTCACTGCACGTCAGTCACCATCAACTAATTAAATTTCGAATATTGGTCAGTGCGATCAATTGATCCATTTGAAGGACTCCAATTTACTTTTTTTACTGTATGAAAATCCTCTCTCACGAAGAGCAATAAACTAAGTATTTTTCTAAAATTCTGTTTATTTCAAAATAAATCTTGAAAGCCCGCAACTTTATCAACAACACTTGTGCATTATATTGAATGTTTGATAGTGTGAGGATTCATTGATGGAGTTCATCCATTGATCCTCCCAATGCGAAATCTAAACCCCCGACGGAGTTCGCCGAGAGGCACAGGTGCGAACCACTGCGGACAATGGAGAGTCGCCAGTCCGTCTGGAATATTGGCACTAAAATTACAATGATAATTCGTTCTGTCCCGCCTTTATAGATGAACTATCATCAGCTTGGGTTGAAACAGCCGAGAGCAATTAGATGACCCGACGCCAGATATGAGGTTAATGACAGACGTAACGGAGTGACATCAGAACCAACCAGGACCAATGGAGGACCAGCTCCGCCTCAGCGGCCGGAGCGCGCCAAAATCAGAGCCGAGGAATCGGAAGAAGAAAAAAAATCAGTTTTGACTTAATCTCATTCCGAGGTGCGTCGTTCTCAGAGACCCTAATCGGTCGACCAATTTCTTCTCTTTTGAGAATTTATTTTTGGAGTTTGGTGTGACCTCGCCCTGAGAGGACACCTACTCAGAAGCCTTGAGAGGCTGAACACTATAAGTCCCCGAGACTTTTCTTAGAAGGAACGTCCTAGAGTTCCTGGTGTAGACCGTCACAAGACGTCTATAGTGAGATCCTGTGCGGATCTGTGTCGCCGACGAAGTGATCTCTTCCCGAGATAAAATTGTGCGATAGTAGTGTCGTTATAACTACTCTAGAACCATTCTTCGGTGTAGTCCTTTCTTCTGCTGGAGACTTTTCTACTGTTTAGATTAGAATTGCAATCTTCTGTTAGAGTTGCAATCTTCTGTTAGAATTGTAATCTTCTGTTAGAATTGAAATCTTCTGTTAGAATTGAAATCTTCTGTTAGAATTGAAATCTTCTGTTAGAATTGAAATCTTCTGTTAGAATTGAAATCTTCTGTTAGAATTGAAATCTTCTGTTAGAATTGAAATCTTCTGTTAGAATTGAGTTGAGACAACCTGTCCAATCTAATGATTAGAGATCTATGTCTAATTTCAGAGTCTTGTATATAACATACCATTAATCAATAGCAACTGTAAATAAAAATTATTATGTTAATTAAACTAGACTGTTCTTTGTAGATTCTTCATCTGCATGCTACCCATAGAAATCATTACAATAAGTAGTTGAATTAGTTTGCAACACTGAATTACACTGATGCAACACAACGGTATTTTGGTGACGGTCCAGGAAAAAAAAACGCCGAGGACAACACCTCAGCATTTTGAACCAGTCAGATGATAAGATAAACACCTCTGCCGACATTCCCAAACATCCACATCGCGTCAGCGTGAGAACTTTTGAAGTAAATATGTATTTAATATGCACCATTCCTCCCCTCCCCCCATCGTACACGATGGTCTTTGTTTGATTCCAGATTTGAACTCTCAACATAAGTGCATGGTTGTGTTCAGAGAGGGGGGGGGGGAGTTGAAAGAATTTCAAAGTTATTATTAAAAGGACAAATGAACAGAATTGAAACGTTCTTTGAAAATTTCAATAGCTTTACAGCCATTTGGCATCTTTTCTCGAAACCCCTGTCTTCTATCAACTGAGAACTTCTGGTCAACTCTAAATATGAACGCTTTCTCCTTAACAAAAATAGGTTACTTCAAACCATTTTTTCTAAACATTTTTTAAGATTTGTCTTTCACATTTAAGCCCCTTTAACTCTCTCATCTGAATATTGTGTTAACTACAGTTGCAACCGTAGTAAATTATATCAAAACGAGACCCCCGAAATCAATAATCTTTTTAGCACTTTGTAAAGATATGTGTGCAATGCATTCAGTTTTACTATTTTACTGCGCGGCAAGATGGTTATCACATGAGAAATTTTTGCAACATGTTTATGAATTAAGAGAAGAAATCGCCATTTTCCTGGAAGAAGAAAACAGACCGGAAGCCAAGAATTTACGCGATGGTTTATTTGTGATGAAATTGAGCTACTTTGGTCGACATATTCGAGAAATTAAATAACTTGAATATTCAATTCCAAGGAGCAAATATGCATATGTTGGAAACGAGTGATAAAGTTAATGCTTTTTGTAGAAAATTGGAATTGTGGAGCAGAAATTTAAAGCAAAAAAAACCTAACAATGTTTGCAGATGTGAATGATTGTACTAAAATTTACAAGGCTGAAGAAGAACATGTAAAAGTTGTTTTTGTAACCATCAAAAATCATTTAGCCATGCTGGCAGAGAATTTTAAAAAGTATTTTCTTGGTGACGACAAACTGATAGCAAGTTACGAGCGGGTTAGGGATCCATTTCATAAGACTCCCGAAGGACTCAATGGACGAGGAAGAAAAATTCATAGACTTCACGACAAGTGGCGAAACCAAAAGACAATTTAGTAATAAATCACTGTTTGAATTTTGGTCAGGAGTAGAAGATTATTTTTTTGCACTTAAAACAAGGGCATTTTGCATTATATTACCATTTTCAACATCCTATCTTTGTGAAACTGGATTTTCTGCTGTGGCTTCTTTGAAGACAAAATATAGATCTCGGCTAAATATAGAAACAGTACTGAGAGTGGCTACTTCTAATATTAAGCCTTCTTTCGAAAAACTTTACTTGGCAACACAGGCCTAAGGAAGTCACTAATAATTATTAAATTTGTTTTTAATTTACTATGCTTTGATTAAATATGTTTTGATTTAGAAGTTGTTTTACTTTAATAAGTTAATTATTAAATATGTCGAAATGTATTTTTTATCTATGTGTATGTGTGCTTTCCTTTAATTCAGTTAATCAATTTTTTTAAATAATATTTTCTCTTGGATATTCTCGCGCCCCCCTAGAGGGGCGCGCTCCACAGGTTGAGAATCACTGACATACAATATTAAGGAATACACATCCACACGCAATGAAAGTTTTACCGATACAGAAGAGAGAAATGCACCCAAGGAGGACTAGCCCATTTGGAAAAGCAACATATTAGCAACCTGAGGATTGCGAGTTTGAGAGCTCGGTCCAGCCAAATGGTAGTTGGATGGTCGTGACCACAAATTTCCTCAAGTTATAACGATTTGGAAGTTTCGAGAGTGGGAACTGGCTCAGGTGTTGTTCTCATCATCTTTGAGTGGTTCAAATTTACGCGACGTTGTCCTAGAATCTTTCCCTTCGGGATTGATCCCAGAACATCGCCATTTTACCGTTGCGGTGCTCCAGTGCGACGCTAATTAACTACCTACCTACCCTTGATTTCAAGTATCCCATCTGTCGAATAGTTTGGAAAATATATCGAATGATCAAACTTACCCCATGGTGAGATTTGAGTGATACATTAGCTGATATGAAAGTTACAGTGACTAAACAATCTCGTATCTCTTTGTTTATCCTGCAAGCGGTTTCGACGAGATATTTCGTCCATCAACATCGGACCAATTTTGCTAATGACGGGTTATCTCGTCATTAAGATGTTGCTGGTTTCTGACGATGACGAGATCATGTCAGTTTTTTGTGACATCAAGGGTATGTTTCCTTCTAGTGAGATATCTCGTCCATCATATCTGGTCGGTTTTGCTACTGATGAGATACCTCGTAAAGACCTTCAGGAGATACAATCAAAACGCATCATAAATATTCTTTTGGCTCTAGAATTTCAACAGAAAGCACATAAGAAGCTCTCAAGAAACATTTCAAAAAATGTTTCCAAAAGAAAGATATACACCCAGGTAGCAATCGAACCAACGCTCTTTGTGCAAGGAGAGCTACAGAAAATTTCTAAATTATCACGTTTGTCTTAGAGCCTCATTGATCTACTTTGAGGCTAGTGTTTACATTTAATACAGTAAACGATGTTATTATACAATCATGAAAAGCTATTAAAAAGTACGAAGAGAAAAATACATACTTTCAAGCAATGAAATATGTTATGTCCTTTACATACCAGCGTTTTAGTTTAGATAAATATTTCAAATAAAGGCAAATTTTGTGCGTCCAATATAATTTCAATAACATTTTCTTATCTATATAAATAAGAATGGATTGTTTGTTTGTACATTGAATATTTTCGACCCATTTCAAGTTTTCTATCCGTTTTGGACCCTTCTGATGCAAATCTCTTGCGCGTTTGGAGTCTGTCTGTCTGTATGTATGTATGTTCCCTATACATGTCCACACAGTTCAATATATTTTCATGGAAATTTTCATACAGTGAGTGCTTTTCTTCATTAAGAGAGTGAAATTGGTTGCGAAAGTCTGTCTGTCCGTCTTTCTGTTCTATGTTCGATTTTGTGTTTGTGCAGGTATCACATGCATTGCATTCCAGATATTTGATTGCAATGTATTTTATTTTATATATTATTTATTAGTTTAGTGAATGCAATGTTAAACATTTCTTTATTGTTATATTTAGATGAGTTTACATTGTAAAACACCTTAGTAAGTGTACTTAAATCAACCATAATTTGGTAGTTTTTGAAAATTTGGAATGTATATTGGTACAGACGATATTTTTCAAATAACGGAAATAAAACGAAAACTCGTGTTTTCTTCTCTCTAATTTAACTTCGCATTTCTAAATTTTGTGCACTTTTTAGTTGTAAGTTGTGGCAACTGCGAGATTAAGAGATAAAAAAGAATCACAAATTAATATCTTTAGAACAACTATTTCCCGACGCCTTTTATTTCGCTGTTGTCTTTTGTTTTAAATATTTATTATTTTATAAAATTGCCTTTCATTTTCTTCACATGCAACACCAATACAAAGTATTCGACTTAAAATGGCAAGTAGGTCAGAATAAAGCAAATTTTAAGCATAATTATGTCATTATTGAAAAAATAATGCTTTTATTGAAATCCGAGCTAGAACTTTTCAAAGTTTAAAAAACCCTTTGTCATAATGACAGGAGAAGATTGGGAATCGCATGTCGGATGCAAGAGTACCGCAAGAAAAAAATATATTGTTTTGTTGACTATGAGGGCGAGGGCACTAGCCGTAAACCGTCGCTTTTATTAATAAAGTTGAACATGAAAAAAACTTAAGAAAGGGAATTCCAAATTTCCCTCCGAATCGTGTTTTTTAGTTGTAACCTCTTGAGTTTCTTAAACCTCCTAGATACATTATGTACAAGAAACTAAATATTCAGTCATGTAAGTCAGTTCTTGTTTCTCGAGTATTTCACGATGATATCTTGAGTGTCTTAAAACCTCCTGGAGACCGTTACAAGAAACTCGATGAAAGTCAGTTCTTATTTCTCGAATATTTCAGGAGGGATTCTTGAGTTTCTTAAGCATCCTAGTTACATTATGTACAAGAAACTAAATATTCAGTCATGTAAGTCAGTTCTTATTTCTCGAGTATTTCACGATGATATCTTGAGTTTCTTAAAACCTCCTGGAGATATTACAAGAAACTCAATTGCTGTCAGTTCTTGTTTCTCGAGTATTTCAGGAGGGACTCTTGAGTTTCTTAAACCTCCTAGATACATTATGTACAAGAAACTCCGTGTTCAGTTATGTAAGTCAGTTCTTATTTCTCGAGTATTTCACGAGGATATCTCCAGTTTCTTAAACTCCTGGAGATATTACAAGAAACTCTATTAGAATCTGTTCTTGTTTCTCAGGTATTTCACGAGGATCTTTTGAGTCTCTTAAACCTCCTGGAGATATTACAAGAAACTCCATTAAAGGATTGCTAAGGTTGAAAAATACGAAATAGGCCTTTTGAAATATTATAAATTCTTTTTCATAAGGACAGAGGGTAGATGAGGCTATTCTTATAAGTTTAAGCTTTTGAGCAACTTATGATAAAATGTTACACGTTTGCTGAAAACAGTGATTTAAAAAACGCCGTCAAATTGATTTACAATTTTTTTTTAAATGGTGATAAATTATCTTTGGTTTATTGTTTCTTGAAAGCAATCAATTTTTAAAATAGGTTCTTTTACTATTGCACATGCCATAAAAACATTTTTATAGGAAAACGCATTTACTTTTAAAACAAACTAGATAATAAAAGGCTAATTCGTCATCTTTCAATAAAAATGTCCATATTCGTCAATGTCGTATTCCGGGTGCAAAAGTGTCACAAGTTCAAAAACATTTTGTATGTAAACTATTAGTGCGAAAGTAATCGCCGTAGATTCGTCAATTTTACGCGAACGCTTTGAGAAACGTCTCGAATAAACGTTTCATAAAACCTACATTTGAAATCAATACGTAAACCTAAATCGCGCGATTAATGTAATGGAAATTTAGTTGACAAGCTAGATCGATCTGTATGAATGCAAGAGAACAATTGCTACTTTAACATTGCGAAATGCATTGACAAAGGAATTGTTCATTTGATGTATTAATTATTGAAAGAATATTAGAGTTTACTAATCAATCATGTTTTTTTTTTTACTTGTTGACATATTTAAATATACGGAATCTATGTATACATATAGTTCTAGAAGTATCAAAAACTAGTTTCGCTTTTGGAAATGGATGCTGAAGAAAGTCTTAAACAGAAGAAAATTTCCGTTTTGAAAAATATGAAAAATACAACGCATGTCCGCATCTTTAGTTATAACTGTAAAATCTTTCAAAAACCGTATATTCCAATTTTTGTTATACTACATATTGTAGGAGTTCCTATTCTACATCCTCGAGGAAAACATAGTAAGAGTAATATACGTCAATTCATTTTCAACATTCCAAAGTATTTTTTTATTTTCATGATAGTAATGGATATCTTTCTCCATCTGTGCCTTTTAAAGTTCGGATTCAGTCAGACGAACGCGGTGTTAGTCTTCAATATTTTTATTCGTTCACAGATATATATTTTCATCATTCGCTCCTGTCATCATATTAGTTTGGCATTTGAAATCTTATTGGTGATATCCGAAAAGGTACAGTTCAGTCAAGAGTTTAAAGAGATTAAGATCTCCATTTTTCGACACTGCATTGTAGTCTTCATCTTTGCTGCGGTTCGAGGCCTTTTCAGTTTCTTCCATGTACGCAGCGTTGTCGATTTCTTCAAAATACAAGGGGGCTTCGTCCAGTTGTGGATTCTACGGTACTGTGGTCAAATTCCCTTCATTTCATTGACTCAGTCCAATCTCTCAATCAGCTTTTTTTGTTTACTGTACACTTGCCTCTGCGATTTCATAACTGTGTGCTCGAATCACCTCGAAGTCACTCTACAGAAGCCAAGAGGCGATCGAGGTTATCTGCAACTGATTCAACTCTACGATGACATTTCTTCTGGGATCAAGAGAGTGGACGAAGCTTTTTCTCTGCCAGTTTTCACGATCCTCTTGAGCTGCATGGTGTCTTCGTTTTGGGCAGGCTACGATTTCGCTTTTAAAACCTCTAAGAGTTCAATGGACACGATGATGTATTCTGCAGTAATCATAACGAATCTTATGCTCATACTGAAGATAGTTTGGTCTGCTTCGATTGCCACCGAATCGGTGTCAAATGCTCAGACGAGTTTGATGGCTCTGCCTGGAATGATACCTGGTCGGTATTTGGAGTTCAAAGCGCTTATTGCCAAATACACGAAGCGCCAAAACAAACTGACCTTGTGGAAGATGTATGACATGAAACGGTCTCTAATTTTTAGTGTTTTAGGAACTCTACTTACTTATGGAATTCTACTAGGAACTCTTGGGAACGTGCAAGACGGATGCTGATACTTTATTAATAACATGCTTTATTATTGGACTAGCTACAATTTTACTTTCAATACTTGTGTGATCAATATCAACATGGTATTGTATTTTATTGATAATGGATCTTACGTTTATGCTGAAGATAGTTTGGTCAGTTTTGATTACCATGTAGTTAGTATCAAGTACTCTAGAGAGTTTGATGTCTCTACTTGGGATGATGCCAGGACGATATTTGGAGTAAAAAGCGCTTCTAAACAAATACTAGAGGCACCAAGACGGAACTTGTGGAAAATGTATGACTTGTGTGTTCTCTCATTAAGGTTTTAGGAACTCTACGGATTTATCTTAGGAACCCCAATTATATAATGCAAAGGACGAATGCTGATACTTTATTAATTATACTTTATTAGAGTGGGCTGGCTATGATTTCACTTTCAATACTTGTATGACACAGCAGCATGGTATGGTATTCAAATGTCACGTTATACTGAAGATAGTTAGGTCAACTTCGATCACTGTCCAGCGACTCTGGAATATCTTATGGCCTTACTTGAGATGAAACCAGGGGTATTCAACGAGTATCTCACCTCGTCCAGAAAGTTCTAAACAATTCCGCAAATGAAGAGATATCTCGTCAACAGATTTTTTTGCATATTTTTTTATACTGACGAGAACAGGATCATTTTCTTGTAATGCCGTGGTATCTCGTTCATAAATATCTTGACAAGACATTCTCCAGGAGGTGTAAGAAACTCAAGTGATCCTCGTGAAATACTCGAGAAACAGGAACTGACTTTAATGGAATTTCTTGTAGTTTTTCCAGGAGGTTTAAGAAACTCAAGAGATCCTCGTGAAATACTCTAGAAAAAAGAACTGACTTTATGGAACAAGTATGATTTGATATAGTCTCTTATTAGCAATTTCGGTACGCTATTTTCGAAACAAATTCTGTTAATATCCTTTTTAGAGTGTTCAAGATGGATGTTGATACAATAATGCTCATTCCATGTAAAATTCGTTTTGTCTTTTCAGAGTATTATGCAAACATGCACCTAGAAAAGAAATATATATGATAAGAACATGCAATTTAAATTATAACGGACGCATAAGAATTGCCTTTATCCACTTGAAATATTTAAATTAATTAGAACTCTGGTATGTAAAGGACATAACATTACTAGAAATCGTGTAAGTACATCGTTACTAGAGTTGTGTACATTACATTGTTACTAGAGTTGTGTACATTACATCGTTACTAGAGTTGTGTATATTACTAGAGCTGTGTACATTACATCGTTACTAGAGTTCTGTACATTACTAGAGTTGTGTACATTACTAGAGTTGTGTATATTACTAGAGTTGTGTACATTACTAGAGTTGTGTACATTACTATAGTTGTGTACATTACATCGTTACTAGAGTTGTGTACATTACATCGTTACTAGAGTTGTGTATATTACTAGAGTTGTGTACATTACATCGTTACTAGAGTTGTGTATATTACTAGAGTTGTGTACATTACATCGTTACTAGAGTTGTGTATATTACTAGAGTTGTGTATATTACTAGAGTTGTGTATATTACTAGAGTTGTGTATATTACTACAGTTGTGTATATTACTACAGTTGTGTACATTACTACAGTTGTGTAATAATATCGCTAACTTCATAAAAATTTAAACACTAGCCTCAAAGTAAATCAATTAGACGCTAAGACAGGCGTGATGATTTAGAAGTTTTCTGAGGCTCTCCTTACACAAAGAGAGCAAGTTCGATTCCTACCTGGGTGTATCTCTCTCTTTTGGAAAAACTTTTTGAAATGTTTCTTGAGAGCTTCGTGGGGGCTTTGTGTTGAAAATCTAGAGCCAAAAGATTATTTATGGAGCATTTTAATTGAATGTACTGGTGGTCTTTACGAAATATTTCATATCAAAACCAACCAGATTTTGATGGACGAGATATCTCATTAGAAGGAAACGACCATTGATCTCACAAAAAACTGACACAATCTCTCGTCAGAAACCAGCAACATCTTGATGACGAGATACCTCATCATTAGAAAAATAATTCCGATATTTAAAGACGAAATATCTTGTCGAAACAACTTGGAGGATAAACAAAAATAGACGATATTGTTTAGTACTTTTAAATTTCATCTCAGATAATGTATTACTCAAATCTCATTCGATATATTTTCCAAAATATTGGACAGATGTGTGTGTGTAGTTTTTGAAATCAAGGCTATAAAGGTCAATCCCTTTAGGTAGAGTATAATTATGAAACGGAATTACGCTACAATTAAACCTCCCATTCACAATGTAATTTTACTTAGTTATCTAAAGAAGCTGTGTAATTTGCAAACTATTTCAGCTTTTTAATTTTGTGTAAAGCTCAAGAAAATGAACTAATAAAAGCACTTAAAATAATTTACTTGTTATAAGACATTATTTCGCAAAGGTATATAAACTTACATCAATTTAGTTTTTTTAAACACATTTTTATACCTATAATGGCTTAATTAAGCATATAATTGGCATGCATTTTGTCACCCCATTTAGGTAGAGTAGAATTGTATGTGAATCGGAATTACACTACCTTGCCCTCCTATTCGCTGTAACTTTAATTAGTCAGTAATATAAGGAAGCTGCGAAATATTTCAGTTTTGTCTGCTTCTAATGCCTCTCTTGTTTTGTATCGTTTTACTATTGTGAATAAACATATTTTTATTAGTAATCATCTGCTTTATTTTTATTTGAGCCATATAATAAATTTAAAAATAAAACCCGTCATATTATAAAATAAAATAACTGAAATGAATATCGAAAAACAAGAATCCCCATTTTTACAGAATAATAGAAGGAATAGAAGATTCGTTGATTGCGTTTGATCCAATGGGTGACAACGAACATAGTTAGATTTTCCTTCAAACAGTTACTATTCACTGGAAATTGCTAGATTCGACATTCAACTGGTCGCCGTTAACCCGTTGTGTTGCTCCAGTGCGACATTAACTAAGTACCTACCTCGACTTTCAACGGAAATCAAGAGATTTTGAATCGCATCTTTTAATATCGGTAAAATAAAATAATTAATTTGAATTATTACAAAGACAAAGTAAGAGAAAGTACTATTGAAAAGTATGAGACTTAAAATTTCAGGTGTCACCAACGCTCAGGACTTCACATCTTTAAGTGTCTGTTGCAGTCTCAAATGTCCTTATGTTGACATTGTGTGGCAGTTTGAAGAGTTCGGTGTGAGTTCAGGTGTTGACCTTGTCATCTGACAGTGGTTCAAAGCGGTGATTTGTTATCCTCGAGTCTTTATTTCGGAATTGACCCACGACAATAGCCCTGTTTCTGTCGTTGTGAAATGAACTGAGGCTGACGCCGTGATGTATAACATGAAACAATATTTAATGAACAAAAGAATAAATGCAGGCTCTTGCGTCCTGCTTGTTGAGGATACAGAGGTGTGAAAATTATTGGACTAATTGTGAAATTTACAGTAAGATCTTGTTTTATTAAAGAAATAATACATTATTTTGAAAAATATTGATACATATTGAATATTTAGTGTGCCTCCTCTTGTTTTTTATTAAAGATTCGATACGTCTTGACATGCTTTGTATGCGTTTTTGGCAATTAGATTGTATTTCGTTGTCATGGTGCCAAATTTGGATGAGTCTTTCTATCAGACCATTTTTTTTTGTGATGTAACATTTCTTTAATTTTTTTTTTTTTACAATGGCCAAAAAATTCTCTATTGGGTTTATATCTGAATTGTTTCCAGGCCATAGAAGAGTTTTTATATTTTTTTCATCCAAAAATTTGGTCACAGATTTTGGCTTTATGGCACGGAGCTCCATCATGCATGAATATGAAGTCTCCATTTGGAAACCTGTCTTTTAACTGTGGAATTAGTCTTTGTTCAAGCACTTTTTTATAGTGAAACTGGTTCAACATGCCTTCTACAATGTATAAACGTCCAGTACCTTGAGCAGACATTACGCTCCAAACCATTACTTTAATAGGATGTTTAACCGTTTGTGCTATGCAATTTGGGGAAAATTCTTCACTGGTACTTCTCATGAAATACTGACTGCTTTCTTCTGATATCGTAAACATCCAGCTGAGATGAGCTTTCTACGGATATAAGAATAACATACATTTACTCCATACGCTTGAAGAGAGATTTTTAGTTCATGGCTAGTTGCTCCTCTGTTAGATTTAGCGATTTGAATTAATTTCCTTTCAGTTCTTGCAGTAAATTTACTTTTCCTTCCGCATTTCCCAACTCTAGAATTTCCATATTCACATTTGGAGTCCAAAGATCTTTTTTATTCTACAAACAGATGCTTGAGAAATTTTTGCTTTTTTTGCGATTTCGTGTTGGTATAGTTATTTTCTTGGTTGAGACACTTTACCACAGCTAGTTTTCTAGGAGAAATATCACTTGCTTTACCCATAATCACGCAATAAGCAAAACCTTTCACAAACGAAAAAAAGCTACTAATTATAAACTAATTAAAGCAGCGAAAATGATTGCTTTAACAATAAAATAATACCGATGCCAACTCAAGTAAAGAAAGAAAATACTAGCACAGCAAGCAGACGATTTTAAAATTTTATATTAAATTCGTTTGTTAATCAAATAAATTAAACATCTCCTGTAATAAAATAAGAAGGAGTGAGGGTGTTTATGGTCAGACTTATTCACATAAGTGAAGGGTTTTGAATTCAAGATGGTGTCAATTTGTGCGAGTAGTGTAGCAACTTTTTCGAATGTTAAGAGTATTCCGCACAAAAGGCACTTCAGATGAAATTTCTGACTTAATTGCAGCTTCACAAATACCACGAACGTGAGGAGAGGCTGGTGGAATTATATTCCATTCAATAATCGATTTTGTCACATGATGCGAAATTGCTTCGTTATCTTGAATGGTAGACCTGAATTGATATAGTTCACGTAACTTCCGACGGGCACCCACAAAATTAGTACCGTCACTATATATGTGTCGGAGGTTACCTCGAAGTGCTGCGAAACGACCAGGTGAGGCTAAAAAAGATCGCTAACGGTCTCAATGTGTACAGTTTTTGCAGTCATGCAGACGAATAATGCGATGTAGCCCTTAGTTGTTTTAGAGCAACGACCCTTGTTAAATTTAACTTGAACTGAGCCAGCATAATAAATTCCACAGCTGAAGAAAGGTATCTCTAAAGTTACACGGTGTTTAGGTAAAATTGCTGTGGCACTGTTGAAGCCTTGAATCTGCAGAAAATCTAACACTTGTTAACACATTTCTTAATGATTCTTTTTCCTCCGAGTATCCAATGAAACTGTCTGACAGTATGAGAAAGCGACGTGGGCCCGGCATGTAAATGAGTGATATGACGCTCCTTCACGAGCAATTCACTAATTTTACGTTGGGAGGGAAGTATAATTGGATTCTTGATGTTAAATGTTAATGGTTAATTTTGAATACGTCCTCCCGCCCGTTGAAGACATTCAACATCTGCAAATGGGTTTAGTGAACGTAATTGACTTCTATTTGGTAAAGGGTTTTTCTCTTTTAACTGATTTCAAATCCTCAAAAAATATGAATGCGCTTGCGTCCTGTTTGTTGATGATACATGAGCAGGAATTGTAATGCGCATGAAGTGCCAAGAGGAAGTAAATTCAAAAGTATCGCCCTCTGGCGTATTTACGCGTAACATACATGATGCTAAACAAACCCCATCGACAACAGCCCGTTTTGTTGCTTCAGTGTGAAATTGATTAACTAAGTACCTATCTTTTCTAATATATCTAATAAAAGATGGACAGCTATGAGCAAAATGGGAATTCCTTAGTCATTTATCTATCATACAAAGGCTGTTCAATAAAGAATTATCATAATTTTTTTTCAAGGTGATAAAAAAGTCAAGAAAAATAAAATTCATATTGAATGTGCAGCGGGATAAGTGGAGAATAGATAGCGCAAGTTTTATGATCATGACGTTATTGCTGAGGCCTTGGCAGCCGGCCAAGAACACCTAGTTTTACTTTCGCCTACGACAAAAATGGATGTGACACGCGAAGTGCAATACACTGCATTGAAATCTTGTTTTCGCCTTAAAAAATAGTCAGATCTTTCAAAAACCAATGTCATGTGTGTTCCCCATCCTCCATATAGTCCTGATGTCCATGCGATATTTTTTTCTTTTCCCGAATTTGAAGAAACACCTCCTGGAAAAGCGATTATTATCATCCCAGGCAGTGGTAAAAGTTGCGTAGGCGAATTTGAAGGACACGTCAAAATATGGCTTCCAGCATGTGTTTGAAGATTGGAAAAGAGGTGGGATAAGTGCATTGCATGTAATGAAGAGTATTGTGAAAAAGACCATAAAATTTGGAGGATTAGTACAGGAAATAATTTTTTATTAATTTTTTATCATTCTTTATTGAACAGCCCTCGTAGACCCCCCAAGAGTACTATTTGGTTGAGAATAACGTCTTTTGCAAATATAACATTTGCATAAGGCGCTATCTTCATATATCAAATTTCATATACCAACACACACACACTTTTCATAGTATGATATTAGTAGCATACACACACACACACAATTCCAAATTTATCAATATTTAAAATGATGTTTCAAATTTACAGTCACTGTTTCGTCCATTTTTTTATTACGAATATGGAAATTTTTTAAACTTTTGATGTTAAGTTCCTATAAAGAACTCAAGTTACTGCATTAAAATAAATAGTGCATGTATTGATTAAAGAATATCGTATTCTACAGAAATATTAGAAACAACCTCGATATGTTTTGACTAAAATCAACTGACTGAAATCAAGGCTTTGACACATCTTTTTAGTACATGGTCCCCTTTTCTCCTGCAAAATGCCATATAGGATTATTAATTTATGTTATTTTTATAACATTAAAATAAGAGTGTAACTCCAAATCCAATAAGACATTTAATAATTATAATCATCGCATCAGACAAGCTTCCAGAACGATACAAATAGCGTAAAGACTTGGAGGCAACTAACTTACTGCGTATTACAAAAAAGACTGTATCAGCACTTATAGGAATGTATATGCAAGAAACAGTAATGTAAACATAAGAACTCATAAATTTAAAAGAAGGAAAGAGCAATATTACACACCAGTAGTTTACAACTCATTAATATAAACATTCAAAGGAAATATGCAACAATTTACAAATAAACATATCGGCAAGCAGGTGCTGAAATATGTTAGCTTTATTAAAACTTACAATCAATTTTCATAAAATTTAGATGGTTCTTTGTCCAGATTTTTTCGAATACTATTACTGATAAATATTCTGCTGAATCTTGGTTCAATGTCTACGCATACGGTTATGCTATGGATACTGCATAGAATGCTGCAGATGAGGCGTATACTACATACTTCGAATAATTAGTGGCGCTGTTGGAATGCCTGCAACAATTTTGACGATTTATTGGCTGCTAATTTCTTGATTCTAAGATATGGAATGAATGGTCTGATCAGCTGGAATGAATAACCATAGAATATAAACTGAAATTAATGACCCTTGAAGTTGGAATGAATGACGCTAGAAGCTGGAAAAAAATGGCCCTACCCACTGGAATGAGTGGCCCTAGAATCTGAAATAAATAACCCCAGAATCTGGAATGAATGCCCTAGAATCTGGAATGAATGCCCTAGAAGCTGGAATGAATGCCCTAGAAGCTGGAATGAATGGCTTTAGCAGGTGGAAAGTTATCAAAGATCAAAACGAACCAAATGTTGTCATTTTTACTGACTCTCAAGCCACAATGAATCGTTGGATGGCTTAGTTAAACTAAAGAGAAAGACTGGCACTTCTTGCAAAGTCTCAGTTATTATAGACGTGAAATATAACTAGACTAAGCATCAAAAGCTTCAACAAAAAAAAGAAAGAAAGGAGCTTCAAAAAGTTAATAGTATGCCTACTAGTTACTGGTCTGTGAAAAATTAACTTGTTTTGACGATTTGGAGTGAAAGCGCATTTTTATACAGTGGCGATAAAATGATGAAATCGCCACTATGCTCTGTTGATGGGACAATTAGATGGTGAATAAATGGATGGGCGTTCCTACCATCTCGTGAACCAGTTAGATTGTAAATGTTCATTTCCACCTTCAGACGAAAGTAGTCTGAGGTACACGTTGCTACTAGTTTTGATCACGTGATTCTTCGAACATAAAAGAGGTACCATTACTCACTATATTTTTATACCTTCTCTATTGCCTGGGGTGATAGGATTTTCCTAGATCCATATGAATTCCTTGTTTTCGTGTTCCCAGTGGACATGCCTACCAGCAAAATCCCCTCTACCGCATTCGCTTGTAAGACTCCAAGTGGACCTATGATTGTCCTTTCAGACATGACAGGTAACCGCGTCAATGGTTGCAGTGAATAATTCTGCTGAGAGAGGATAGTTACGTATCTAATTTATGTTTCTTGATCACTTTTGACAAAGACTAGTGAATATTAGGTGCACCAAACATTCCATACGTATAGCCCATGAACTACTCTATCAAATCACTTGGAATTTGACATCAAAAGTTAAATTTTGATTCAGAATTTTATTTAGAAGTTAAACTTTTGTGTTGGGATTTAAAATACGGATTTGGACGAATTATGTGGCTACAAAAAATGAACCTACACTCAAATTTTTCCATATTAATTCACTCACCGTCGAATGGTACTTTAGAATTTGATCTACTAAGATTGATTTACAATTTTAGTGAGTACATTCACTTTTCTCTTCTCATCTGATGGTAAATAATTTTCCAATTCATTGCGATGACAGTACAAATTGTTTCTAAAAAAAGAAAACAAATTTTGATACTGTGTGTGTGTGTGTGTGTGTGTGTGTGTGTGTGTGTGTGTGTGTGTGTGTGTGTGTCATATACGTATAGTACTTATGTTTATTTTTGTGTTTCCTTAGAACATTGGAAATAAGGTATATTAGCAAAAGAGATTGGTAAGTATAACACTGAAAAAATAATTCCACAAGTAGAATTCATTGATTTGTTCAAAAAACGAAATTTTATAATATTTTCATGATTCATATCGATTATAACTTGTGAAAAACTCTGATGTTAATAAAAGCGTAGCCTATAATAGAATAGTACTGTTACCTTAGCATATATTGTGTAATGTATGTGGGACACAATGACCATACTTCAACAAATAATGCTTTGAACATTAATGTAAAAAGAATTTAATAGAGCTAAGTATTAGCTATTTACAAATGGTTAAATTAACAAGGGTTTAGGGCCGTCTTATGCCCTAACAATAAAGGTTAACCGCTTAGCAGCCGTCTGCTGTAATCGTCTTACATCGTTAATTCTTTCTAACTGCGCTTCGTTCTTCTATTGCCAAGGAAAGCGCAATGCAATGTGTGGTCTCTTAGAATGCTGCGTGGTAGGGATGCGACATCGATGTCGATGTTTTCAAAACATCGATGTATTGGGGTCGATGTTTTTGTAACATCGATGTTTATACTTGTCGATGTTTTACGTGGTCGATGTTTTATTTTTAAGTAAAAAAAAGTACCGTTATAAAAATTTAAAAAATAACCAAATAGCAAATAGAATTGAACATACTTTTAGACCAAAGTGACCAAGGATGAAGGATCTGAAAAGTAGGGATGCGACATCGATATCGATGTTTTCTAAACATCGATGTTTAGAAAAAAACGTCGATGTATTGGAGCCGATGTCGTATCACTAGTTGCTAAGCCAGTTTTAAGAAATGAGGGAAAAAGTTTAAATAAAAGGAATTTTAAGAACATCGATGGTTTTGGGACGATGTTTTATCAAGATCGATGTTTTAATTTTGAACACCTAAGTTTCAAAACATCGATATTTTGCTGTCGATGTCGCATCAATAATTGCTAAACCAGTTTTAAGAAATGGGGGGGAAAATTTAAATACACTGAATTTTAAAACCATCGATGTTTTTGGTTCGATGTATTATCAACATCGATGTTTTAATTTTGAACATCGATGTTTTGCTATCGATGTCGCATCCCTGCTGCGTGGGCCTTTTAAATCACACTTGGCGCTTATTAGTCTCCACACAGGCGTTCATTTGGCGACGAAGGATTCTCGATAACCCACATGTATTAGATTCAAGTAACTGTATTAAAACGTGTAGTCATGTGCAGATAATCCCTCCTTGAAGCTGTCGAACAAGCGACAGAATCTCTTGAAATTCATAAACGCTTTATTTAACTACGGTAGTAGTTGTCTGTACAGAAGACATACAATTTTTAAACAAGCTTTTCTCTGCTTCACGTTTTTGAAAAATAGAATCTTCAAGAAAACGTTTTAACATTAAGTATCGTATTAAATTGAATGTACCATGTTTTGTCAGAAAAAAAATAAGACGACAGATATTTGGATGACTCGTGACGCCAGCTCAGTACTGATAACAAGCAAAAGTTTTCAAGCCATTTTAAGACGTCACATTTCGTAAATAAGTGGAACACGAAATATCAACGGTGAAAACTTTGCGGTATAAATTGTTCCATGAAATTTTGCTAGGGTTACAAGGGTAACAAGAGTTAAAATTTTGACGATTTTGACTGAAAAGTGTATTATAAAAACTCATATAAGCATCTTTTAAAAGGCATTTTCATTCCTTTTTTTTGTCATTTTTCAGTCATTTTAAGAAACATTTTTTGGTTAGTTAAAAAATCAGCATTTTCCATATATTGGAGTTTACAAAATGTGAGTTTTTACGAAGGATTGGTTGATTTTAGTACCATATTCTGACACTGTGGATGTAAATTTATTCCTCGTAAAATTGCATGGGATTGAAAACTTAAACAGTTTATATGAAGTGTGTTCCTCTGGTTATATCAGACGTGAGTAGGAACTTTTGAAAGGTTATAATTTTTGTTAGGAGTTCAGAGGAAAGAATTCTCTCTTGAAAATCTGAACATGACTTTTGTTTTTCTTTGCTATGTTAGTGCAATCAAAAAACTCAGTGTATCATGATAAAATCAATCCAATTAAATGTTTGGTAGTAAAATTCTAACTTTTGCTTCAATACAGAAACTGTTAAAAAATGTAAACCGCAATTATGTTTTTTATTTGTTTCTTTTCATATGTGCATGCTTCATTAACGAAATATTTTCAGCATCACCTAGACATAGGAGCTAAGTTACACTTTTAAGGCACGAAAATAAATTTACTTCTGACTAGAATGTGAAAAATTGGTCTAGTTGGTCTAGGGTATGTATGTAGTAGTTAATTAACTTCGTACTGGAGCGGGATAATGGGCTGGCGACGGTCCAGTAATTTTGAACCATGGTCAGATGACGAGAGCAACACCTGAGCTGTTTCACCGCCTCTTCAAACTTCCACACCAGGCCAACGTGAGAGCATTTGAAGCCATGACAGATGGTTGATTTGGTACTGACATCAATATGAATTTCAAGGAAATTAGTGGATTGAAGTGAAATATTTGTTTCTTTAAGTATGACTTCAGTGGGGGATGAATATATTTCCAAAATCAGTGATCTCTGGTTTATTAAAAATGATCAAGACATCTATGTAGCGGTTGGAGCTAGCAAATTTAGATGTGTATGATCTTTTAAAGAAATAAGGGTAGAGATTAGTAAAGAATGTCCTTATACCCTTACCCAAACAAATTTTCTTTCTCTCCATTTAAAGTTTAACAGATCTAAAATTATATTTTAAAAAATAGTGATTTAATAAATTTGCTCCGCTTTTTGATTGGTATAGAAAATGAATTTTGAAAGGAAGAAATATAAGAGAGGTTTGAAGGGTGAGAACCTTCAAATCGATTTCATTTGTTCTGCGTCACGAGCTTTGAAAACGTATCCCAAAACCTACATTTAAAATCGATTAATGTAATGGAAATTTAGTTGACAAGCTGGATCGATCTGTACAAACGAAATAAATTGGTATTTTAACAAACTTTCGAAATGCTTTGACAAAGGAATTGTTCATTTGATGCATTACTCATTGAAAGAATATTAGAGTTTACTCATCAATCATGGAATTTTTCACTTTTAGACGTATTTGAATCGATGGTATATATGTATATATAGTTCTAAATGTATCGCAAATGAGTTTCGTTGATGGTTTACGTCATGCAGATGAAAAAATGCTGTGAGGAAATGCATGCTGAAGAAAGTTTCTGTTTTGAAAACTATGAAAAATACAACGCCTGTCCGCCTCTTTGGTTACAACTGTAATAACTTTCAAAAAGCGTATATTCCAATTTTGGTTTTACTACAGATTATAGGAGTTCCTATTCTACATCCTCGAGGAGAACATTGTAAGAGTAATGTACGCCAATTCATTTACAACTGTCCAAAGTACTTTTTTATTTTCTTGATGGTAGTAGAAATCATTCTACATCTGTGCCTTTTAAAATTGGGATTCAGTCAGACGAGCGTAGTGTTAGTCTTCAATATAATTATTCGTTCACAAATATATGTTTTAATCATTCGCTCCTGCCACCATATTCGTTCAGCATTTGAAATCTTATCCGCGATATCCGAAAAGACACCCCTCAGTCAAGAGTTTGAAAAGATTAAAGACTCCATTCGTCGAAACTGCATCGTAGTGTTCATCTTAACTGCGGTTCGAGGCTTTTTCAGTTTCTTCAAAGTACAAAGGGAATTCGATTACGTCCAGCTTTGGGTTCAACAGTACTGTGGTCAAATTCCCTTTGTATCATTGATTCAGTCAAACCTGTCAATCAGCTTTTTTTGTTTACTGTACACTTGCCTCTGCGATTTCATCACTGTGTACTCGAATCACCTCGAAGTCTATCTACAGAAGCCAATAGTCGATCGAGGCTATCTGCAGCTGATTCAATTATACGATGCTGTTTCTTCTGGCATCAAGATACTGGACGAAGCTTTTTCCCTCCCAGTTTTCATGATCCTCTTGAGCTGCATGGTGTCTTCGTTTTGGGCAGGCTACGATTTCGCTTTTAAAACCTCTAAGAGTACAATGGACACGATGATGTATTCTGCAGTAGTCATAACGAATTTCATGCTCATACTGAAGATAGTTTGGTCTGCTTCGATTGCCACCGAATCGGTGTCAAATGCTCAGACGAGTTTGATCGCTCTTCCTGGAATGATACCTGGTCGGTATTTGGAGTTCAAAGCGCTTCTTGCCAAATACTCGAAGCGCCAAAACAAACTGACCTTGTGGAAGATGTATGATATGAAAAGGTCTCTAATTTTTAGTGTTTTTGGAACTCTACTTACTTATGGAATGCTCCTAGGAACCCTAGGGAATGTACGAGACGGATGCTGATACTTTAAATTAAGAACATGCTTTATTATTGGGCTGGCTACGATTTTATTTTCAACACTTGTGTGACCAACATCAGTATGGTATTGTATTGTATTGGTAAGGATCTTACGTTCATGCTGAAGATAGTTGGGTCAGCTGTGATTGCCACCAAGTCAGTGTCAAATGGTTGATATAGAGTCTTATGGCTCTACCTGGGATGATGTCAGGAAGATATTTGGAGTAAAAAGCGCTTCTAGTCAAAAACTAGAGTCACAAGACGGAACTTAACAATGACGGTGGAAAATGCTTGACATCAAATGTTTACAACACAGTTTAACCCCTTAAAGCCTCATGGTATATGAGGAAGTCTGCCGACCACCTTAAATCGTATGTCTCGGGAACATTGAATGTAACAAGGGCTCGAGGATTAAAATTATTAACATGGTGAGATTCATTGAGAATCATTTCTAAATGGGCATTTTCTCCATTCGTGCATTTTCTCCATTCGTGCATGCTGAAGATAGTTGGGTCCCCTTTGATTGCCACCAAGTCAGTGTCAAATGGTCGATGTAGAGTCTTATGGCTCTACCTGGGATGATGTCAGGAAGATATTTGGAGTAAAAAGCGCTTCTAGCCAAAAACTAGAGTCACAAGACGGAACTTAACAATGACGGTGGAAAATGCTTGACATCAAATGTTTACAACACAGTTTAACCCCTTAAAGCCTCATGGTATATGAGGAAGTCTGCCGACCACCTTAAATCGTATGTCTCGGGAACATTGAATGTAACAAGGGCTCGAGGATTAAAATTATTAACATGGTGAGATTCATTGAGAATCATTTCTAAATGGGCATTTTCTCCATTCGTGCATTTTCTCCATTCGTGCATGCTGAAGATAGTTGGGTCACCTTTGATTGCCACCAAGTCAGTGTCAAATGGTCGATGTAGAGTCTTATGGCTCTACCTGGGATGATGTCAGGAAGATATTTGGAGTAAAAAGCGCTTCTAGCCAAAAACTAGAGTCACAAGACGGAACTTAACAATGACGGTGGAAAATGCTTGACATCAAATGTTTACAACACAGTTTAACCCCTTAAAGCCTCATGGTATATGAGGAAGTCTGCCGACCACCTTAAATCGTATGTCTCGGGAACATTGAATGTAACAAGGGCTCGAGGATTAAAATTATTAACATGGTGAGATTCATTGAGAATCATTTCTAAATGGGCATTTTCTCCATTCGTGCATTCCTATCATCTGTTTCAAAAGAAACTTTCATTGCGTGAATGTCTATTATTAGATATATTGTATGCTGAGGAACAAATGCGAACTTTTTATTTCTTCTCATTTTCTTGAGAATAAGGTTTTAAAAAAGGAGCCATGGTAGTTTCGTTGAAAGACCAACAGATTAACAACCGGGGGGTTGCGAGTTTGAAACTCGTAAGTAATCGTAAGAACGTCGTATACAAGGGGACTGGTGCACAATAAAACTGTCGTGGCCTCAAATGTCCTCGTGTTGGCAAGGTGAGATGTGATAGTTTGGTGAGTGCGGTGCAAGGTCTTGTGTTGACCTTGCCATCTGAAAGTGGTTCAAAGCGGCGAGGTGTTGTTCTCGAGTGTTTACCTTTTAGATTGACTGTCGACTATAGCCCGTTATGTTGCTCTAGCGCGACGTTGATTAACTGCCTACCTATCTTTTTTAAAATATCTAAATTATGATGGACAGCTATGAGCAAAATGGGAACTCTTTATTCATTCTTCGATCATAGTATTCAAAAGTACCTTTGGGTAGGGAATAACATCTTTTATATATATATAACACTTGCATCCTGATATCAAATTTCGTATACCAACTCACACACACTTTTCATAGAACAAAATTAGTAATATACAATTCCAAATTATTAACTGCCTACCTATCTTTTTAAAAATATCTAAATTATGATGGACAGCTATGAGCAAAATGGGAACTCTTTATTCATTCTTCGATCATAATATTCAAAAGTACCTTTGGGTAGGGAATAACATCTTTTATAAATATAACACTTGCATCCTGATATCAAATTTCGTATACCAACTCACACACACTTTTCATAGAACAAAATTAGTAATGTACAATTCCAAATTATTAACTGCCTACCTATCTTTTTAAAAATATCTAAATTATGATGGACAGCTATGAGCAAAATGGGAACTCTTTATTCCTTCTTCGATCATAGTATTCAAAAGTACCTTTGGGTAGGGAATAACATCTTTTATAAATATAATACTTGCATCCTGTTATCAAATTTCGTATACCAACTCACACACACTTTTCATAGAACAAAATTAGTAATATACAATTCCAAATTTATCAATATTTAAAATGATGTTTTAAGTATATAGTCATTGGTTCACATGCATTTTTTGATTACGAATATGGAAATTTTAAGTCCTAATGTTAAGTTCCTATAAAGAACTCAAAAAAATTCACAAGTTTCTGCATTAAAATAATTATTGCATGCAATGATTAAAAAATATTGTATTCTAAAATAATATAAGAAACAACCTTGATATGTTTTGACTGAAATCAACTTACTGAAATCAAGACTTTGACATCTCTTTCTAGTGCATGCTCCCTTTTTCTTCTCCAAAATGCCATACAGAATTATTTATTTATGTTACGTCTTAAAATACGGAAATAAGTGTGTAACATCAAGACCAATAAGAAATTTAATAATTATAAAGATACATCGCCACAGACAAGAATCCAGACTGATACGAACAGTGTAAAGATTCAGAGGCAACCAACCCACTGCGCAATATAAAAAGGATTGTATCATCCAAATGAACTGATAAGAATATGTATGCAAGATACAGTGATTACCATTAACTGATTATATATATATAATCAGTTAATGGTGTACAAGGTTCAAAAATTCATATTCTTGTTTAATTAATCCGTCTACATCAGTATATAAGTAATCATGATCTGAGAAAATTCTTTAATGGCCAAGTGAGTTTCTTCCAATATCGTTCTTCGATATTCGACTAAATCATTCCAACGAAAAGAAATTTATTATTGATGCCATATGAAATAGTCACCAAAAATAAACATCATTTAGTGTTATGCTGCAGAATATTGAATAATATAAAATGCCCTGCGTTATTTCTGTTTTCCACCTTCACTTGGAAAACTAAAATTCACAGATTTTTAATACATTAAAAAATATTTACCGTATAAGTCGCGGACAAAAAAATCAGAACCACTGCCTTCGAGTACTATTCATACTAAAGCAAATTCAAAGGTTTTCAATAGGGAATAACTTTCTCTACAAATTCAAATTCAAAAAACTGACTAAGGGGACGTCTTCATGTCAAATTTTGCACAAATAACAACATTTTTAATTGAAACTCCCTTTGACGCCATAATCAGATTCTGCATAGTTAAATTTGTCTAACTATAAAATTTCATGACTTTACTATCAATATATCTCGAGATATTCAATGTTAAAGTTAGTTTCAATTTCAGGGACCATCTCCACATTGAAAACCGCTATTCATAGATCGAGATTAATTGTAGTTATCGCTACCCGAATTCATATGAGAACACTATTTCAATTTTATTTTTCAGCAATCCGCGAATTATTATATATATGATGCAAGTGGAAACGATTTGAGAATTATATTATTATATTTTCTATACAAGTGTAAATGATCCGAGAACTGTTATCCGAGGTATGTCAAACGTTTTACAAACTTTTGGTTTCCCCCTAAAATTGCAATAAATGGGAAAATTTAGTAAAAAACTTATTATCGGGAAGAGCTGAAATTTTTCATTGCCATACTGGAAGTCCTTCTGAATCAATTCCCTTAAAAAAAACATTAATTTAATAATTATTATTGCATGCTAAAAACTATTTTTAAAATACAATACTAGGTGGATAATGTTTGGGTTGTTTCAACAGGTTGTTGTAGTTGTGTTGTTTCAAACCTAAATGTTTCATATAGGTTTGAAAATATGTGTCGAAATAGGGGGTTCTCATTGGAAATTATGAAGTTGGTGCTCAATTTAATATGAAGTTGGTGCTCAATTTAATATGAAGTTGGTGCTCAATTTAATATAAAGACGGTCCTTAAGCAAATTTTATGAATTGGAAAATATAGAAGACGTTGATTCCTGCCAAATACCAACTTTGAATTTGTTTTACATTTAAAATGGCTCGACAATACTATCAAATAAAAAGTATGCAAAATAAACTTTAAAGCAATTCAATAAAAAGTTACAATATTAATGAACAGTAACAATCATGAAAACGAACACAAGAAATGCAAAAGACGTTCAACTAACACTAAAAAAGTTTAAAGACAAATAAACACACAACTCAAATACTTTAAAAATGCAATTTTTGAGATAATCTGAAATAATTTTTACAATAAGGGAATTCTAAGAAAAAGAATATGGGTACAGCTTCAGTGTACGTTTATAGCGATGGCAACGACCTTGGCGCCTTTTTGGGCTCGCCTCTATTAGCGAGTTATGGCAAAGAAAAGCAACCCATCTGTATTACGGTTATTGCGGTTTTTATGGCAACCTCGACAAGCGGAAAGTTTTCATTTTGAATATTCTTGAAAGTTATCTCCTTCAAAATCCCGTTAAACTGTCGTTTGATTTCAATGGTTCATATGAAATAATTATTTCCTTGGCAACTTTAGAAGTGCACCAAAAAAAAAAAAAGCACCACGGCCGTTGCCACCGCTATAAACGTAGACTGAAGCTATACCAGAATACGCAGTTTTTTTGAACACTGACATGCCACTCAAAACATTGACCTTTTAATGAAACAGATGGCATGTACCCACAGCTTTGTTATTTCTCTTAGTTTAAGGGGGTCACTTCACGAAAATCGGTCAAAAAAACGATTTTTCAATTGCTATTGAAAAAAAAACTACAACTTTTTCTGCTTCTAATGCAGTTAAAATTTTTGCTTTGGCTAAACTAGAAGTATTTAAAACAAAATTTTAAAAATTGCTTGCATCTGTCAAAAGTCGAAACAGCTGATCGCCACGCCCACTTCAAACCAAAACATAAAGCATGCGCTGTGTTTCTGCCTAATGAAAATGTTTTAAATTCATTAAAACAATTTATTTCGATCGGCAACTTGTTGAGAAAGGAAGAGAAGTGAATAGTTGTATTAGTTTGTTTATATACTATCGCACGTTTTGTTTTTCTCGCTAAATATAGCTACGATTTTTCTTCTATTTGAGTATTTCTTTTTGTCATTTCTTGCTCTACCTGGAATCATGCCTCGGTATAAGAACCAAACATTTAAAAAAAGAAAGTTTGGAAGAAATATTAAGCCTGATGAAAGTTCTTCACAAGTCAATGAAGCTGCAGTAGCACCAGATTTGAACATAAGTAAATCAGCATCTAAAAAAAAGTTGGATCAGTGTGCAGAAGAATATGAAGCTTTTTTAAATTCAAATGTCAACTACTGTGAAATAATTGACATTCCGCTCTTTTCCAGCTTAATAAAACAATGTGTTTTATGTGCAAAATGCCAAAAACAAGGCATTGAGATTAAATTTAGCCGTCAAATCCAGGGCTTGGCTACAGAACTGTCTATATGTTGTGACATATGTGGATACATTCAGCCAGTTATAAACACTAGGTTCTCGAAGACTGTTGTAAATGGTAAGGATACCAAGGTCTATGATGTCAATACTAGACTTGCATATGCCATGAGGTCCATAGGCAAAGGTGATGCTGCTGCAAAAGTGTTTTGTGGGGTAATGAACTTGCCTCCCCCACCAAAGCGGTTCTATGAATCACTACAGGCTTTGAATGAAGCTACAGAAAAAGTAGCAAAAGTATCTATGGCATTAGCTGCTTCAGAAATTAGGCCTACTGACAGTGGAAATCCAGATGTACCTGTGGCAATCGACGGCACCTGGCAGAAAAGAGGTCATGTTTCCCTTAACGGTGTCGTGTCAGCAGTTAGTGTCAACACTGGGAAGGTTGTTGATGCTGAAGTGTTCTCCAGGAAATGTTCGTGTAAACTAACCAATGGTACTGCCCACACTAATAAGTGTTCACCGAATTACTTCGGAAATAGTGGTGGAATGGAAGTTGAAGGTGCGCTTCGGATCTTCCATCGCTCGGAGTCCCTTCATAAGCTTCGGTATACGCAGTACTTGGGAGATGGTGATTCCAAAGCATTCACAGCAGTTCGGGACTCCCAACCATATAAAGGTGTCGTTATCGACAAATTGGAATGTGTCGGTCACGTTGAGAAGAGGATGGGAACACGACTCCGAGTGTTAAAAAACAAATTGAAGGGCACGAAGCTGGAGGACAAAAAAATCTCTAGGTGGCCGTAGTCGATTGACGGACGCGGAAATCGACAAACTCCAACGTTATTATGGTTTGGCCATCAGAAATAACTCTGGTGACTTAGCTTCTATGAAGCAAGCTGTATGGGCTATCTTCTTCCATAAGCTTTCAACAGATCTCGATCCACAACACGGTTTATGTCCCACGGGTGACGACTCATGGTGTGGATATAATAGAGGGCTACGAAATGGTGCAGAATATCTGCACAAACATAATTTACCTGTTGCAGTTATGAGCTGCATAAAAAAAAATTTTAGAGATCTGTCAAGTCCTGAACTACTGTCGAGGTGTTTACACGGAAAAACACAAAATAATAATGAAAGCCTAAACAGTGTCATTTGGACAATAATCCCCAAAACTGTTTTTGTTCAATTAAGAACTTTAAAAACTGGAGTGTATGAAGCAATATCTTTGTACAATCAAGGCTTCATCACTAAATTGAAAGTGTTGCATGAATTAAATGTTCAACCTGGATATTACACGTGTCGAGCACTACAAGAAGCTGATCGTGTAAGAGTTAGAAAAGCCGAAAAGGCAGCCTTACAGAGAACCCGGGAGGCAAGAATTCAAAGACGACAGTTAAAATGTAGAGTAGAAGATAATCTGGCTGATGACCCCAACAATCCAAGCTATGGTGCTGGAATGCATTAGTCATGGTAAGTTTTTACTTTAAAACGCTTATTCACAAAATATAAATTTCAACACAAAAGGAACATTTTTGAAAAAACTACTTATCCTATAGCCTTAAAACTATGCATACAAATTAATAACATACAAATAAATATTTTAATGAGAGATTTTGTCAAAAAAATGATTTAAAAAAAATTTAAGGGTTAAAATCTATGCAAATTTTTGTTTGGAAAATTATATAAGAAAAGCGGTAAAGGCAAATTTACATAGAACCAGGGAAGCTAGAATTAAAATTAGCTTGTTAAAATGTAGACTAGAAAATGATCTAGCAGTTGATCCCAGCAATCCAAGCTATGGTGCTAGTCTGCAATAGTTAGTGGGAAGTTTTTACTTTAAATCACTTTTTCTCAAAAGTGTAAATTTCAACACGAAAGGAACATTTTTGAAAAAACTACTAATCTTACAGCTTTGTAACTTGACACACATATTAGTACAACACAAATAAATATTTTAATGAGAGATTTTGTCAAAAAAATGATTCAAAAAAAAATTATGGGTTAAAATGTACACATTTTTTCATTGTTTTGAAACTTTTCACATGTTACTCCATGTATGATTTAAAAAAAAAAAACTAATCAAAATTTTGAAAAATGCTCATATTAAAGTAATAAAAACAATACAATAAATACACATAAAAAATTTAGTGACTGTACGACTGGTCAATTTTTTAAAAATGTTCCTTAAACTTGATAATTTTTAACATTATGGAGATAGGGAAAATGCTGCGTGAAGTGACCCCCTTAAAGTTCATTCAATTGATTGTAGAGAAAACTGGTGATTAATTGGTTGAAGTGGTTATCCATACACAGTGATCAAAAACACTAGTCCGCTCTTCGATAGCCAATAGATCTTACAACAGCTAGTCCGTTCACATGCTCCCTATATTTCATTATTAGTTTGATTCACCAAAACGCGTTTCACATTTACAATACAACACCTTAAAGCGTTCTCCCTGGTCAAAATTGTTTGAAATCCGGATTGACTCTCATATACATGTTTTGTATTAAGACGACGAAATCTGTATTAAGCCATGTGTTGCTTTCCTCTCAGAAAAGCAAACCCCTGAACGCCATAGTGTCAGGCCCTGATTTACCATTAGGCCCGTGAGGCACGGGCCTAGGGCCCCCATAATTTAAAGGGCCCCTAAGTTTCAAAAGTATCTAAAAATTTTAAAAAGTTTTTAAGTAGTTACATAAGTTATTGGGTATTTACGTAAATGTCCGTCGACCGTTTCCCCTACTATCACATCTATGTAGAAATACTAGACAACGGTAGTTGTCTACTAGTCTGGAAAGAACTCATTATAAGAGCAACGAGACTGGTAGGAGTCAGTTGCATTGTAGTAGGAATGCAAGGCAAGACTGTCACGAGCCATTCACATTCTGGTATTCAGTTACGAGAAAATTAATAGAAGAGACACTTATTCCCCTGGACGCCATTGAGAGCTGACGTATTTTTTCCGAGCAGAGACGACTGCTGCCGATAATGACGGAGCTTTTTTGAAATATAACTCAACTGTACATAATAATTGTATATATTTATTCATTAAATGTCAATGTGCTGTAAGATTCGAAGTCTTTAATATAGACCTTACCAAACAGAACAACACGAATCTTACAAAAAATGAGGGTTCGACCGCGATGTGAAAAACCGTTGACGACCGCGACGATTCTCCTCCTTCGTACGAGGGCGTGAACCCCCTTCCGCTCCAACTAAGGGTAGCGACGACGGATTAGCAGACCCCGAAAGCAGTGACGATTGAACCGGCCGGCGGAATGTTTTGACTCCCTATGCAAACCTGGACTTGTGTTTTAATCATCTGCAAGAACAGTTTCATGACTTCTCCTGACGTGGTGCTGATGATAGACTGAAACGACAAAAAAGAAAACGCGTAGACGAAAAAGACGAGTTGACGGAAAAGACGGATAGAAGGAACTTTCGAAACTGTGAGTACAGAATTTTGTTTTAATTGATGACATGGCATATTTAACTAAGGCCCGAAAAGCAGATTTGCTAACATTGATTGACGAATTAGGCCTAATAGTGCCAGCGAATCCCAAAGTAGCGCAGTGCTCGAAACTTATAATAGATTCTGAAAATTATGACGAGGAGATAACAAAAAATCTGTTGAGCGTTATTAAAACTGAACGCGAAGAGAAAATTGAAGCCGAAAAACAAGCACAAGTCCGCGAATTCGAATTAAGGAAAATGCGAAACAAAGAAGATCTCAAGATAGCCCAGCTTTTAGAAGAAGAATATACCGAAGTTTTTCTAGAGAAGAGGAAGAAATTAAGAGACGATGCCAAAGAGAATATCCTAAAAATTCAGGAAGAGAATAAAAGAACGTATGATAAGAAGAGGAAGAAACCTCATCAATACAAAGAGGGCGATCTTATTGCTATTCAGCAGACTCAATTTGGTGTCGGAATGAAATTACGACCGAAATTCTTAGGACCATATCGAGTGAAGAAAGTGAAACCCCATGATCGCTATGACGTTGAGAAAGTTGGAAACCATGAAGGACCGAACTTGACGTCGACAGCAGCTGACCATATGAAGTCGTGGTTCAATAACTAATACTGAATCAATGTATTCCCAGATACTGTTTTGTGTTTTTTTTTTAGGTTTGTCGTGTTCCTTTCGAGGACGAAAGATCATCAGGATGGCCGGTTGTAGGAATACTAGACAACGGTAGTTGTCTACTAGTCTGGAAAGAACTCATTATAAGAGCAACGAGACTGGTAGGAGTCAGTTGCATTGTAGTAGGAATGCAAGGCAAGACTGTCACGAGCCATTCACATTCTGGTATTCAGTTACGAGAAAATTAATAGAACAGACACTTTTTCCCCTGGACGCCATTGAGAGCTGACGTATTTTTTCCGAGCAGAGACGACTGCTGCCGATAATGACGGAGCTTTTTTGAAATATAACTCAACTGTACATAATAATTGTATATATTTATTTATTAAATGTCAATGTGCTGTAAGATTCGAAGTCTTTAATATAGACCTTACCAAACAGAACAACACGAATCTTACATCTATATATATAAAACACTAACGTACGTGGACCCGAAATCGACGTTATTTGTGTATCGTCGAATGGCAACAATCAACATATATAAAATAACCCAGATATTTTGAATTCTTGCTGTTTTCAAATAGCCAAGGTCAATTTCTATGAAAAATAAGGAATTAAATTGTAATATTTATGTTTGAACTTACTTTTTATTTCTTCCTTTGATGTAAAAGTAATTTAAACGTAGTTTTACTACCCGGTATCTGGCCACGCGTCAGAATTAATGTTTACTTATTTAATTTGATTTAGAATTCCGTGTTTGGGTATTTGAGTTGACTGCGAGATGTTGCGGACATATTTGAGGATTCCCAAGTATTATAAATACGTGTTATTTTTGTTAATAAATCATTATTGTCTTTGTCAATATCGTTGAAAAGTCTTTTGTCGCATTATTCTATTTCACAATAAATATAATCAGGAAGTCGAAATTCAACACGTTTGAATAGATACGTACGTGTTTTTTCAAGGATTGGAATTTTATTTTTGTTTGCATTATGTGTTCCGGTATATTACATGTTGCAGAAATATTATTTAGGAGTTAGATTTTAATGATATGTCTATTTCCTGCAAAATATCTCTAGACATGGGTAATTTTGTAGGGGTATATGTACATTTCGACCAACTTTGCTTAAATATTTGATTGAATATGCAATGATTTAAAGAATTGTTTCACAAAAATAAATAAAATATACAAATCAAAACATGTTTAATTACGGTGTGTAAAAAAGTTTAAAAAGCACTATTACACACCGCCGAGCGCTAGCTGGCGCAGCCCGACTAGTTCTTGTAATTACACTAATTATCTAACTATTATGTTTTTAATTTTCATCTGCTTTATTTTGTTTTGCCAAGAGTTATAAGTGATGTCACGATTTTCTCAAACTTTTTGGTGACATCTGTGAAACGGTCAACAGTCAAATACGTAAGTACCAATTATTGTTATACAATTAGTTTTTGGGATGAACAAATAACATGGGGGGGGGCCTTCCTGCGTGTTGTGCCTACTATACCAAATTTTCTAAATCGGTACCTGCATAGTGTGGCTTCCGACGAGATGACAATCGACCTTGGATTTGGATCAGTCAATTTTGAAAAGGTGTAAGAGGTCGTTATGAGATGAGTTCAAAACCATGAATGGCGATAACTGTGGGTGGTTTTCCCAACGCCATATCATCATCTCAGCAATCAGGCACCGAGCGATAAACTTAGAACCATAATCCGTGTTAAAGACATCAATTGTGGAAAGGAACTCTTAAATGTTCCAACCTATCATCTTATTCCAAGAATAGACTTCCCGTGACTCGACTGTTTCTCGAGGTACGTTCCAGATTAATCTGGATTCACTCTCCAATTCTGTCTCTATTGATTCGAGCAATTTAAGTTGCATAATATTGTTGTAACACTGTAACAACACAGAACTTTCGCCGCTCTAATCAAATTCCTCAATAGTCTGATGATAGAAGACAGTACGAAATTCAGAAGATAGAAGTAGGAACAGAAGAGAAAGTGACTCTAAACGTTAAAAGGATACCGAATTGTTTTTGAACAAGTGAATTGAATGTAATAGAGTGGATACTCATTCGCTAATATTGGTATCATGCTTGAGGTGTGCTATTTTTACAACGAAGTTTAAAGATAATAAAATAATTAGCACCAACAGAAAGTAAATTAAATGAGATTTTGCATTTTTTCTCTCTCTTTGTTTCACTCAAATTGCACATTGAAAAATAAAATAAAGTAAAATATGCGAGCACAACCGACACTCCATTGAGAAAACTAAAGCTCCAGGATAATTTCAAGTCATATTATCTAACATATGGCGCCATCTAGTGTGATATCTGAGAATTTTATCTTCATCTATTTCTTATATCGTGCTGCCATCTACTGTGAATATCTGAAACAAGCTGGTGAATGTTTTTAAGAATTGAAGTCGGTGTATGTGCATGCAATTTAGTTTATCCGACTCATTAAAATTCAATAAATTTCTCGAAAAGACAATTGAAATGATATTTTTTTTATATTCTACAACTCTAAACAGTCTTGAAATATCAAAAGGATAAAATATTTAATGGAAGACTAACTTGTTTCCGTATTTTCATCAATCTTTTAAATCTAAAAACCATTTTTATAGGTTCTTTAGTTAGCCTAGACTATTCCAACAATCCAGTCTAGATTAGGAAAATGTAATGTATAATAGATATCAATGGAAACGCATGTATGTTGGATATGCATATTTATTGATAAACAAGTTTAATTTGTTTTAACAGTACTCAATAAAACATGTTTTGTGATACTGGAAATGTTATTTTCAAATATTAATCAAGCAAAACTTTCTACTAGACGCGTGTCTATTTTAATTTTCAATAATAGTTCCATAAACTTAATAATTTTTTTTTTTTCATATTCCGAGCTGTCTCAATATAAAATAAAAATAAAAATTTAATAAGTGTCTATTTTACTTTTAACTATATTTAGCATTCTCATGCAATTTAAAAATTATGTTTCGAAGAATAAGTGGAATTTTTCTACCATTGTCCATCATTTTCTAATTATAAGTTCACTGAATGAAAAAAAAAAAAAAAAAAAACCGTTGTGATTAGTTTAACACTTATTGTGTGCGTTAAAAGCAACATTTTGTATCCTTTTAACTAGTATAGTATACGACAACACTAGACTCATTGAAATATACTTGGTTTACTTTGACTCAACTTCTTCCATCTAATCTCAAGTAGTTTCTTGACACTTCATAATGAATTCGAAACCACTGTAGCTAAGTTGTGAGAGTAACAGATTAACAACAAGAGGTCTGTGAGTTTGAATCTCAGTCAACCGAAAGCCGTTGTGTACGTGGGGGCTGTTGCACTTTAAGGTAAACGAATTCACTTCAAGCTTTTTTTGGAATTTTGACTTTTTAGGTAACCAGTTTTTTTATCACAGGTAATTGGTGTTATTCTTAAAATCATTTCAGGGATAAAAAAACTCAGACTGTGTAAATTATTATCTAATTAAGATATAATTAATAAATTAGCATGTATTTTGAAACGTGATACCTCCAATTCTAATTTGTGCAGAAAGACGATTCATGTTGGAAATTACTTCTAATATTATATTCATGTTTTGAACCTCCATCAAGTTTCTAGAAGAAATAGTTTTTTTACAGTGTTTTAATCACGAAATCGTAAGAAAATCAGCATTTTTTCATGAATTTCTTCATTTAAAAATCAATTAGAAATCCATTTCTTGACTAAATACTCTATTAAGATTCAAAACATCCACAGTATTATATAGATTATAATGATTCAAAAATACTTACAATAGGTGAATTCATTATGAAGTTTCACGTTTTGAACAAAGCATCCTATTGCAATAACGCACTTCATCAGAAATCGTGTTTTAAAATTTTGGAAAAATGTCTTTATACTAACAGTACCGAACGAAGACACCTGTAACTAAACCACTGTTTCTAATATTTTCAAGATCTTGACATCCTTTGAAAGCTAAGAAATAGGAAAATATTTTGAATTAATAAAACCTATATTGATATTCTGGTCGATTTTCTATATTTCCAATACATACACATACACCTTAAATCTGTCGTTGCTTCAAATTTTCTTACATTGGCGTCGTGTGGAAGTATGTAGAGCAGGGCACGAAATACCCGGGTGCACAGGTGCACTGTGCACATGAAAATATAATTGTCCACCTAATTTTTTCCCGTCAAGTGCACGCAGTGCACCTAACGTTAAAAAAAAAGGGGGTGGGGACGCGTTTTATGTTATTTTGATGGTGGAACAAAATCGACCTCTCTCGCTTTAAAGGAACGTAATTAAAATTCCTAAATACACACTATGCAAAAACAAAATCGCTGGGTCATAACGGGTTTATATAGGAGAAAGGTTTACTTAGTGTCACTGCTACCAGAACTTTAAGATGATCGAAACTTTTTCCAGATGGTTCTGTTGAAGCGATCGTCGCGACAGCCGAAGTGAGAACTTAGATCACTTGAACACCCGCGAACAATAGGCATCATCCCGCATTTCTGTACACACTTCGTATTTCAATAAAGTGTAAAGCCGTAGGAATTCTTGAGATTTGTCTAGCCACTGCATATCGTAAACAAATATTTTCATTATTTATCTTTAAAATCATATTTCATCTGCTAAAAATATAGTGTACTCGTTTATTTTTTATGTGTTTTTGCCCACCAATGTCTGATGATGACTGAATATTTGTAAGTAATATTTTCACAGATAGAAAAAAAATTATATTAATGTTGCATACTCGAGAAACCCCATCCACCAAACCACCTGCAGAGTGGCGACACTCGTAGCGACGCCAGCGCCACGGAGTAGAGAACACTAATGAAACACATACTCATTTCACAGCAAAGGTCGGCGGACCGACCAGTCAGGATGGACGAGTGTTGCATACTCGAAACCCCATCCACCAAACCACCTGCACAGTGGCAACACTCGTAGCGACGCTAGCGCCACGTAGAGAACACGGAGGGCAGGTGCATAGGGGAGCAGGGTGGAAAGAGCGAAGTCACCAGCTGCGAAGCTCTCATCGGCGCTTTCGCTTTCGATTGTATCTTTTAGATAGGCTTAAGAGCCTAAAGTTGTATGCTCAATCACAGAATACAGTTATTGTTTTAATTATTGTTCTTGTCTTCATCCATCAACCAACACCCTAGACAACCCGAACCAGAACATTAATATTTGTATTTACTATCTACTACTAACCTATCTAAACATACCCAACCAATGAAGTAGTTTATATTAAGTTAATGCTCTTAACATTACGTTTTCTTATATGTGTGCACCTAAAATATAATCGGATTAAATATAATCTAAAATCACCTAATTTAAAAACTTAGGTGCACGAAATGCACCTGTATTAAAAAATCTATTTCGAGGCCTGATGTATAGTGTGGTTCGAGCCCTGATGTATAGTGTGGTTCGAGCCCAGGTGATTACCTCATCGTCTGTCCGGGATTCAAAATGACGAGTTGTTGTCCTCCGGTCACTCTCTTCGGGACGGATCCGCGACCGTCATCAATAGCCTGGTGTTGCTCCAGTTTGAAGTTAATTGACTGCATTACTAAGTACTAGGTATTGCAATCCGATCCAGCATCATTTGGCTACCTACCGGATCCAGCAACATCTATCAGATTCGGTCCGGATCCGATAGACTCGAATTTTTTTTTAAATTAAATAATCGATTATTCAAACTTAATTTTACAGTCGCACAGTCGTTTATTACGCTATCTATTGTAAATTAATCGATTATATATTTTTTAATCAGCAGTTTGGAGAATTCTAGCAAAAATAACAAATTAAATTATCAATAATATTTTTTTAATAAAGAGAAATTAGAAAAGAAAATTCTGCAAGAAAATGAAGACTATTGCAAAAAGACAAACTTTAGAAAAGAAACAGATTTTGTGAAAATACTGAAGAAAGAAATGACTTCATATGAAATGGAGTCAAAGGAAAATATTTGTTTCTTATGTACGACTACTTAATGACGGTTAAACTAACTAGAGTCGAAGCTGAGAGGGCCTTCTCGGCCACTGGTTATATTTGCAGTTCATTAAGAAGTAGGTTGGGGGATGACACAATTAATACGATTTGTATCATTAGATCGTTTTTACAAACTCAAAAGTGATTTTCATTACCATATAACTTCGATTTAAGCAATTAAGAAGAATTAAGTGTTCCCTTGTTTGTTATGTAGACCAAAAACTGCCAAAGATTGGATTTTTATGTTAGTATGAGACAAGGTTTGGTACAATTTATATGTCATTTGCTCAACGACATTAGAGATATAGAAACTACTTAATTTTTTATAAATAGAAAAGTACTACGTATAAAACAAACTGATATTTTTTGGTGTGAAAGCTAGTAAGACTGATCATCAACAGTTCGTTTATTACTTACTACTAGTAGTACTAGTAGTTACTATAATTTATTGTTGGTGATTGATTTCCTACCTTTGGATAATTATTAATAAAGTCGTTTTTCTAATACTAAAATAAACGTTTGGTTCGTCAATTTGGAATAATAACCTTTTTACTTACTCTCACTCAGCCGATTTTAGAAAAATACATACTGGTTAGATAGACTCATTAACAAAGTACCAATCCGGCCAGATTAGTGTCAATCCGGACGGATTGAAAATCGTGCCTTATTGCAATCCCTACTAACAATCACAGTGAATTCAATGCTCATAATATTCTTAATAAAGAGCTTAAATTGACAACACAACAAATAAATGTATCTCTTTGTATTAAAAATATATAAATGGATTTGGGTAGGTAGATAGGTATTTTTAATTAATGTCGCACTGAAGAAACATAAGGATCTACTGGCGAAGATCCAGGATCAATCCCAAAGGGAAAGATCTCAGGACGACTCCGCGTAATTTGGAACCACGGTCAGATAAGAAAATGTCTTTGGGAAATCAAATTTGAAAATAATTATGGACTAGGAGCTTCAAATTTATATGCGCCTACAACATCAAAATAACTTGATTTACTTTTGTTGTACATCTTTCTGAGAGCGAAAATCAAAGACTGTATTGTGTATTATATTATCGTGAAAATAAGAATCGGGGGGACTTTTTGCATAACCCAGTTCTGCATTCATTTTACTTTTATTTTTCCAGTAGTTTAGTATTGCATCTTAAGAGGGTCCGGAACGCAAAAATCGTCAAATTTTCGAATTTTTTTTTATGATTTTAAGAAATTCTCTGTTTTTTTGCTTAAAATGATGTTTAAATCATGTTTCTAGCTTAATTAGAACTAGAGATATAATAATTTTTGTGGTGCGTTGTTTTGAAAATCGAACACTCTTGACAGTTGTTGTCAACGACATCTGTCTTTAAAACTTTAAATGCGTTTTTCTCCATGATACATTTTTTCAAGATTTCCTGTGTTCAAATCTATAAGTCGAAAACCAATAAAGTTTAAGGGTTGAAATTTGTAATCTATCCTTTTCAAACATTATACTTTAATTTTGATTTAGAAAATTTGAAACAAATATTTACTTTTAAAAATATGACTTTAAAAAAAATACCTTAAAATTTTCAAAAATTTTCATTCAAATATTTTTTTATTTTTTATTAAATTAATATTTTTTAAATTGCTGAATCAAAATTAAAGTTTATAAATTTGTGAATAATTTACTGCAAGAATTTTGAAAATGGACCAAGAATATTTTAAACCTTAACAATTTAAAATCACCCCTCTTTTTTTCAAAAAATTTTAATTTAAAATTAAAAAAAAAACTTTTGGAAAAATTTTGTGTTGTGATTTCGCTTATTAGTTAAACGGGTAATCAGTACAAAAAAATTCAAAATTCTAAATTAATTAATAAAATTTTTTTCTGATGTGTCCCGGACCCCCTTAACACATAAACAGAGCTGATAAAGAACAAGGGCTGGTGAGATGTTGAAATGTAAAAAGGGTTCCCTTGATTTTTATGCTTCCATGAAAATCACACTTTGATTACTTTGTATACCCAGTCTTCATATTCAATTAATAGTAGGTGGGAAAATAAATTTTAGGTTCATTTTTCAAGTAAATGTAATTATTATTTTTCAATGAATGTCGATAGAAACGTAATTGCATCGGGGCTTACTATCAACATTTCCAGATTCACTATTGGATGAGGCAAAGAAAAAAGGAATTCTCTTGATCTATTTTCAATGCTTTTATCTATTTCAATACATTATTTTACAAATCGTAATATATGAAGTGAATACGTATTTGTAATCACAAGAGTACTAGGGTTATGTATAAAAAACTCGCGTTACAGAAAAGCGTTACAATTGATTTTGTTTTATGATTTCAGAAGTAGAAGAGAAACATCCAGAAGATAAATGTACGGTCGTGTAGACAAAGTGCACGTACCTTACATGAATTTTGAAACGAGTGCGCAGGCGCATGGAGGGGATCCACAATGTGCCGAAATTTTACGGTGCTGTGCTTGCTTTGGGCCAATATAACTTAGGATGGCGTGAAGTGAAGACTGGCGTAAGTGTTTCCCTTCATTCATTCCACTATCCATCATTACACCTTATTTGTGTCCTTGACGCAATCTACCAATTTAATTCATTACTTGATATGTATTAGTTGATTACAGTTATAGGTTAATGACCTGTTGCTCCAAACAATATTCGGGCAGCCCGGTTGGAAAAGCAGCGGTTTAGCAACTGGAGGGTTGCGAGTTCAAAACCAGTCAAACACCATCGTGTTCAAAGGGAGCAGGTGCACGTTAAATCCGTCGTGCTCTCAAATGTCCTCACGTTGGTGTGGTGTGGTAGTTTGGAGAGTGATGTTTTAACTCAGGTGTTGCTTCGTCATCTGAACACGTTTCAAAATTGTCCTGGAATCTTTCCCATCGGGATTGATCCCGGACCGTCCCCAATAGCCCGCAGTGTTGTTCCAGTGCGACGTTAATTAAAATACCTACCTAGAAACCAAACAATATTATAAGAATATGAAAATATATGATTTAAATGAAATAATTAGATGAATTTTTACTCATAAAATAAAAATATACTATGTAGTATTTCACTGAACCTCTTTTTCCATTGATAAGGGCTGTAAATGCGTATGAGATAAGCTTAGTCAAATTTCTATTGTATGTCATTCACAGATGATGCTACAAACTTAATTCACTGCTCTTGTAACAAACTCTGCTTTTGGGATTCTTATTAGAATCCTTTTTCCTGGTTCAGAGAAGCAATTCTTAGTTTTGCTAAGGGCCTATTCTCTAATAAGATAGGTAAGTAGATGAATTATCGTCGTACTAAAAGCAACACAACGGGCTATTGGCGACGGTCATGGGCAACACATCGTAATTTTGAACCTAGGTCATATGACGAGGTCAGCACCAGAGATATTCTTAGATGAGTAAAATACAGTTACTCTACTCTCTCCCTGATATATTTTTGTAGCTGAAACGTAAAAATGCATGAGGAAATTGAACTTAAAATGTACTTACATGTTTAAAGTACATGCTACTTCGGCTGAGTGAGAAAGTAGGTAGGTAGGTATTTTAATTAACGTCGCACTGGAGCAACAAAACGGGGTATTAGTGACGGAGAGAGATAGTGCTCCATCGTGATGAGAAAATCATTCGAGGCATCATCTAACTTGTCTGCGTTCGAAAATTCGGTGGTAAACCTGCGATCGAGGGTATTTATCAGCGTTCAATACACCCTATAAGATAATCTACATACTCATATAGGTACACTTAAAATGAAAGCATTTGATTGGGCAAAAGTCTCGTAAGTTCACTAATGCAATCCAAATGCATGTTTGCAAAATTCGACTACTGTTCAATCGGAGCTGTTCGGATTAAAATTTATTTCATTAACTAGTTCATTTCATACTACTTATCTCATTAATTTAAACTTCCATGTGGTTTCGACGAGATATCTCGTCCATCAAGATCTGATCAATTCCGCTAATGACGAGATATCTCGTATATATATTGCCAATTTTTTAACGATTGCGAGAACAAGATGTGGTTAGTTTTGTTCTAATAACAAGATATATCGATCAAGATCTGGTCAGCTTTTTCTTTTGACGAGATATCTCGTCGAAATAACCACCAGGAAGTGTTAAGGTAATTTCTTTGTTCACTTGCCCACTTGACGAGGGCTTACCTCATCTTTTATGTCAACAATAGCCTCTTCGTGGAACGGGTTGCAAAGAGAACCAAACGTCAAAAAAATACCGAACGATGTGAATTGTTATTTATCGTTCAACTAAACTTCTTAAAGTCACTTTTTCAGGTCAATGTGGTTGTGGCAACCCTATTTCTAATGAAAAATGGTCAAAAGAGACCTAATTGACCTTTCGTTTAGTTCGGCTACCAGTTTCCTTCCGATTTTTTCAATAACCGTGACATTGAAAAAGGATTCAATTCACCTCTGAAAAATACCCTGAATGGAATCCGCATGTAGCAAGAAATGACCGCAGAACGAGAAAACCCACCACACGCTCTTCTTCCTTCATTGTTATTTCTATAAAGTTCTCGCCTGTGAAATCACTTAAGGCACAAAACTGAAATCTTCCGAACAAATAAAGCTGTTTACCTGATTGCAGATCCGTAAAGAGCTTGTGATTGTAACGGCAGCGTATTATGCAGTATACTGTTCTGATGAAATAGCTCTAGTGTGTTGTTAAATAAAATACCTACTTACCTACCTGTGATGGGCAATAATTAGCATATCGCACCCCGGCAAGAAAAGTGACACAACTCAAAATTGCAGAATTTTAGAAACACATCAACTTAAAGGATACTATAAAACTTATTGTATAAGCTTCTTTAAAATTTTAGGTAAGTATTTATGGTGGTAACTTCTATTATATTCTATAGAATAGTAATATTACACGCTGTGGAGCACCTCATACATATTTTTCATTGAAATACGTACTCGAAATAAAGATTGCCACAGTCATTTTTATGTAAATAAAAATGCAGTGCTTGTTTGTTCATTGAATATTTTCGATCCATTTCAAGTGATTTATTTGTTTTCGGTCCTTCTGGTGCAGAATGCGTCTCATACGCGTTTGATGTCTGTCTGTTAGTATGTGTGTACCCATACTACGTACAAGCAGTTGAATATATTTTCATGAAACTCTGCATATTGTGAGGACATATTTTCATTTAGTGACTGATTTTGGTCTGTCCGTGATATAATAACCGTGATATAATAACCACAGATAACCGTGAAATGACGCACGAACTCATTTCACGCCATTTGAGATAAATATTCTATCGAAGAAAATGTGTTTCTTTCGCTTACCTGGAGTAAAAAAAAGTATATTTTGAAACACAAAATAGACGTTACTGGATACAACCATTTATTAATTATTGTTTATATTTTTTACTATTATTATTTAAAATTTACTTACCTGGAGTAAAAAAAAGCATATTTTGAAACACAAAATAGACGTTACTGGATACAACCATTTATTAATTATTGGTTATATTTTTTACTATTATTATTTAATATTTACTTACCTGGAGTAAAAAAAAGCATATTTTGAAACACAAAATAGACGTTACTGGATACAACCATTTATTAATTATTGTTTATATTTTTTACTATTATTATTTAAAATTTACTTACCTGGAGTAAAAAAAAGCATATTTTGAAACACAAAATAGACGTTACTGGGTACAACCATTTATTAATTATAGTTTATATTTTTTACTATTATTATTTAAAATTTACTTACCTGGAGTAAAAAAAGCATATTTTGAAACACAAAATAGACGTTACTGGATACAACCATTTATTAATTATTGGTTATATTTTTTACTATTATTATTTAATATTTACTTACCTGGAGTAAAAAAAAGCATATTTTGAAACACAAAATAGACGTTACTGGATACAACCATTTATTAATTATTGTTTATATTTTTTACTATTATTATTTAAAATTTACTTACCTGGAGTAAAAAAAAGCATATTTTGAAACACAAAATAGACGTTACTGGGTACAACCATTTATTAATTATAATTTATATTTTTTACTATTATTATTTAAAATTTACTTACCTGGAGTAATAAAAGCATATTTTGAAACACAAAATAGACGTTACTGGATACAACCATTTATTAATTATTGTTTATATTTTTTACTATTATTATTTAAAATTTACTTACCTGGAGTAAAAAAAAGCATATTTTGAAATACAAAATATACGTTACTGGATACAACCGTTTATTAATTATTGTTTATATTTTTTACTATTATTATTTAAAATTTACTTACCTGGAGTAAAAAAAAGCATATTTTGAAACACAAAATAGACGTTACTGGATACAACCATTTATTAATTATTGTTTATATTTTTTACTATTATTATTTAAATTTATTTACCTGGAGTAAAAAAAAGCATATTTTGAAACACAAAATAGACGTTACTGGATACAACCGTTTATTAATTATTGTTTATATTTTTTACTATTATTATTTAAAATTTACTTACCTGGAGTAAGAAAAAGCATATTTTGAAACACAAAATAGACGTTACTGGATACAACCATTTATTAATTATTGTTTATATTTTTTACTATTATTATTTAAAATTTACTATTACTATTATAAAATACCATTTGTTTATGAAAACAAGATACTTCAGACCGGAGAAGCGTATACGGCGCCGTGGGGTACTGCGATAAAAATTGCATGCAAGTTGGACGTGCGTCGCCCCAGCGGCGCTGGAAGCACGTGTGCACTGCTCCATTGGATCTAATGTATCTCAGACTGCACTTGCGCTGCGGCAGCGGCGCCGCACGTTGAAAAACCGGATATGTACACCGGGCCTAACACTTTAATTTGAGCCGCATTTATTTTCATTGCGAAATATAAACTATTTGCGAAAATTTGGGACAGACAGTTTTTTTTTTACAACGAAACGGGAACTCTTGTTTGTTTGCCACGCGCAGGAAATATTTTATGTTTCTTTTTATGGTGTAAATCGTGTAGGAAAGTGGTTATTTGAATTGAAGGACAGGTTCGTGATCTAAATTCCTATATAGGTTATCAGGATATATAAATTGGCCGTAATTGATAAACATAGGTGGCTCGTGAAAGGCTAATGCAAAATCGGTAAGACGTCTGTCGTTTAGAATAAAAGAGTTTATGAAGATGGACTCACCAGATGATGTTCTTTCACTTCCTCGAAGTTGATGCTGTGGAAAAACCTGGACATGGTGAAATCAACCACGAAGAAAAGTCGCGACGCAAATACTGGAGAGTCAACAAATTCTTTATACAGCTTCTAAGGGATCGCTGGTCACTGTGGTCGAGTTCGATGCCGGTGTTATGGAAGAGACATCCTTATTTCCCTCAGAGTGTCCATGGCTACTCATCAGGGGATCGGATCGGCTATGAGAACTCGATAACGACTTTGAGGAATTGGTCGAGGAATTGATTAGTCCAAATCTAGAGATTTCAATGAAATCTAACAGAGGCGGATCTGGAGTTGTCCGTGGCTCGAAAGAACAGCCATACAGATGAAGATGCGTTCATTTAACATTGAACGATTAGAAGTCGTAGTTTTGGGGCGAAAACCGCAGCATACGACGAGTCCGATCATTCTATCTCCAAAAAAAACGAAGACGAGAGGTTATCAGTTTTGGAGTGGAAACGCCGCCGCAAAGCAAAGGAGTAGCATCCCTGTCTCAATCTCAAAAAAGGAGACGAGAAGATCGTCAGGATTTGGGTGAAAACCCCGCCGCAGAGCAAAGGAGTCTCATCTCTCTAACTGAAAAAAAGGGGGGTTCCTTAGCAGATAAAACCAGTCCCTACGTCTTCTTTCAGGGATCGCCAAAAACGAAGGTCACCCCAATGCGAGGGGGAAATTAACGCCAATAATTTTACATACAGTACGCGGGAGAAAGACAGCCGGGGTTATTCCTTTATCCCAACGGAATTTTTAAAAACCTCAGGAAGAAGAGAGCCAAATCACGCCAACATCTTCCGGTCATTAAGAAGTGTCACGTTGAAGGTTAAGTGGGGTGGATTTGACCTTGAAAGGTCACCAATTGTCCAATCAGGGTGGACAAGGTATAGATGAGACCGTGAGAATGATGAGGGGTCGCTGTGCCCTAATCAAGGAAGCACTCAAAGCAGAATTCCAAGAAGGGAAAAAGCCTGAGAAAACCAATGTATGCTTTCAAGATTTTCGTAGTTAGGAAGCCGGGAATGGGATTGAAAAAAAACAACTTTACAGGGAATCCAATTTTTGGTCTCATTTCTTTTCCAAAAAATCTGGGGTGGAAGGAAAATAATTATAACATGTGGGGAAGGGTAAGCCTTCACCACACTTTTGTTCGGAAATAATTTTGTAGTTTTAAATTTTTTTCTAATTTTTGGTTGTAAATTGTGCCAAAGAATTATACTATAAAAAAGAATTACGTATTAGTTGATTGTTTTGGTGATTTTATGGCGCAAGGGCCATATGTGGTCATGCTTCCCCATTCACTAGACATACAAGATCGAGTAATATACACATACAATGAAAGTTTTAATGACACAGAAGAGAGAAGACGCCCAGGAACGAATGGACCTTACAAGAATCCAACCCTCAAGAAGCACGTATTAATACAGTTAGAACTACTCCCCCCCCTTCAACTTTTATCTTGTATTATTTCGTGTGTTTTCCGTTTTAAATATTTATTATTTTAATAAGCTGTATTTCATTTTCATCACACGTTCGCAAAGCCAAATAATTGATTTAAAGTGGTATATAAGTTAGTAGAAAGCGAAGCCCTCGCTGTGACGTCGTGGACCGGAAAGTCAAATGAGGATTATACGAATTATTAAAGATGCTTTCGCTGTCCAGGGGATTCACTCTGCGAAAGCAATGTTGGTTTGCTTCGCAAACCAAATGGGATTGCGTAGCAATCCCCGGGGGTTGGCGAGCGTAAGCGAGTAAGGGGTGGAGCCCCCTAGTTATTTAAAATAATGGTAACATTTTACCTTTTATTCGTCTACTAAATACATTCAATTTTAAAACAAGTTCTTATATCACCCCGGGGGTTGGCGAGCGTAAGCGAGTAAGGGGTGGAGCCCCCTAGTGGTTTAAAATAATGGTAACATTTTACCTTTTATTTGTCTACTAAATACATTCAATTTTAAAACAAGTTCTTATATCACTGCACCAGTCAGAAAACGAAATTTTAGAGATAAAACGTGTCTGCTTTAAAAACACAAAAACTTGGTGATAAATATTTTATCAGATTAATTTGTTATCTTTCCATTACTGATGGAGAGAGATATATTCGAAAGTGTCACGAGCTTGGTGCAAGAGTGCCACAAGTAAAAAAAATATTTTAGGTAAACTGTAAGGTAAACTGTAAGTGTGAGGTAAGTATTAGGTAAACTGTAAGTGTGAGAGTATTCGCCTTAGATTCATCAGTTTTTGAAATTAAGTTGATTAATTTTTACAGAAAAGAATTTAATGAAGGAAAATAATAATCTTCCCTCAAAATCGTCTTTTGCGATAGTTATCTTAGTGTCACCTTTAATCGTCTTTTAGCAGTTTTGCTATACAGCAATAGTGTAATGTATGTGAAATGTATTACATGAATAGATATGCAGTATAAGATCTGTGTCCAAAGTAAGATATAAAAATTACAAAACTATCAAAAAGGTGTTCAAAAGTTATTTTATTCACACTTAAATGATTTGGCTTTTTTCTACGAAAGAGGAAAGTGACAATTATTGTTATTTTCAACCTACAATCAACTTATTGAACCCGAATGAGGTCGGATAATATTGCTAGTAAGCTATACATTTAATGATTAGACAATCATTATAACTAAATAATTATTCATTTTAATGGTCTGAGTAAGTTAACTTACCGAAATAATATTAAAATAACACTCCTTGAAAATGAGGAATCGAAAGATACATAATAGCAAACAATCGAATAATTTCCAATAAACTAAGGACTATAAGTTCTAGGAAGCTTTAGATCTTTTTTACAGCGTTCTAAAATCAGATGTATTTACTATACCAATTTTTCATCATCATCTCTTGCTCTGGGCAGCAGGAAAAGCCCCAATTCTTCAACGTATTCTATGGGTAGCAACGAATATGTATGTGGTTCTCACAATGCATACATTTTAAGAGTGCCATTTATAAATGTTTATTGTGTATCAAATAGTCCCAACAAGCACTTTAGGACGTGCAGACACAATGCTATCGTTTGTACCTCGTGGAAAAGAACTTTCATAAACGCACAGCATTTCCCTACACCTTTCATTGTCCAGCTAAACACGCCATCGAAATGTCCACGTGCATTGTGTATCTGTCAATCAGATCGAAAGCACCCACACTTCAATAAAGATTCTCTTAAGCCCTTTCTTGCTTCGTTCTTTTTCTTCCACTAGTGTTGAGGAACACATCAAAAGTGTTAAACTTGTCAGATGTGGTACTAACTCCTTAAAAAGTTCATTGAATTTTCCATATGGAATGTTCCACGTGATTATTTCGTTTCATGCGTTTCATATTGTTGAATAACAATTTGACCAGTCGAACTATTTAATCCTTTGTTATTTCATATCTGGTTTACGTGTTCAGAAGTTCACATTTTACCTCAATTACAACCAGCGTGGAAATCATTGCATTTAAAGCAATAATAAAAACAGTTCGAAATAAGCTATTAAGAAAGCACAATAAGCGTGTTTTCAAGAATAACCTATCACAAATCTTAGAATAATAATCCAAGAACCATATGTTTGCATTAAAACACATTTATGATGTCATTGCAAATGAACTGGACTACAGTTTGATCGTGCATAGTTAAAAATACGTTGAATAATATCACAGTTTGAGCGTGCTTTAATAAATATAATATCAAAACACAACAACGACACTACAAGTTGTACGAGAATAATAAAAATCAAGACAACTTTAAACAAGCATTTTAGTAAGCAGAATATGGCCCGGTCCACACGTACGGTTTTTCAACGTGCGGCGCCGCAGCGGCAACGCAAGTGCGGTCTGAGATACATTAGATCCAATGGAGTAGTGCACACATACCTCCGGTGCCTCTGCGGCGACGCACGTCCAACTTGCGTGCAATTTGTACCGCATATTTGTTAATGAAATTTCCCAACGGCGGCCGGAGATCGCCGCATGTCCCTCTCCGGTGTGAAGTATCTTGTTTTCATAAATAAATGGAATATAAATAATAATTAACAAATGGTTGTATCCAGTAACGTCTATTTTGTTTCAAATTATACTTTTTGTACACCAAGTAAGCGAAATAAACACGTTTTCTTCGATAGAATATTTATCGCAAATGGCGCAAAATGAGTACTTGCGTCATTTCACGGTTATGTGTTTATAGTTGGGCTTCGGTGCCGCAGCGGCGCCGCACGTTGAAAAACCGGATATGTGAATTGGGCCTAAGCATGTCACATATTTTATTTGCCATAAAGTGGGGCATTTTAAATTTTTAGAAAAAGATAACACTGCATAATTTAACTGAAACATGTAGCAACAGCCAGGCCCTGATTTACCATTAGGCCCGTGAGGCACGGGCCTAGGGCCCCCATAATTTAAAGGGCCTCTAAGTTTCAAAAATATCAAAAAATTTAAAAAAGTTTTTAAGTAGTTACATAAATTATTGGGTATTTACGTAAATGTCCGTCGACCGTTTCCCCCACTATCACATTCTTGTAATTACATTAATTATCTAACTATTATGTTTTTAATTTTCATCTGCTTTATTTTGTTTTGCCAAGAGTTATAAGTGATGTCACGATTTTCTCAAACTTTTTGGTGACATCTGTGAAACGGTCAACAGTCAAATACGTAAGTACCAATTATTGTTATAAAATTAGTTTTTGTGATGAACACACAAATAACATGGGGGGGGGCCTTCCTGCGTGTTGTGCCTACTATACCAAATTTTCTAAATCGGGCCCTGGCAACAGCCAGTCTAGGAACTTGTTTCAAAAGAAACGTTTGGCTCTTGGAATATTGTTAGATTTTGGTTATGTCTACCTCTATTCATGAATACTTGCTTTTTGTACTAATTAAAATAGATTATTTCGCGCAAAACTAAGAACAATAATTCAAGAACTATATGTTTCCTTCGGCACATAACTGGCTGTTGCTTTGCATGTTTCAATTAAATCCTACTATAGTATCTTTCTTTTCAAAATAGTCAATATGTCTCACGTTATGGCAAATAAAATTTACAAGCTCTGAAATATAAATTGAATGTAGATAGTAATTTATTTTTAATGGTAATGGTGATGGTAATTTTAGTTAACGTCGTACTAGAGCAACATAACGGGCTATTGACGACGGTCCGGGATCAGTTCCTTAAGGGAAAGAACCGAGGACAACACCTCGTAATTTTGAACCACGGCCATATGACGAAGCAACACCTGAGCTGGCATCCCACTCTCCAAAAATAATTAATTTTTAAATGAAAAAAGTCTCAAAAATAAAATGAAACGTATAGAAACAGTTATGTATAGAACAGTAACTTAGGTCTTACATTAAATGGTAAATAATAAATAATCACAAATTGAGATATAGAATAGACATATTGAGTGAGAAAAGTAAAGTCTAAAGTATCAAGATTTTAACTGCTAAATCTAGTATATCCATTCGTTAAATTTATTAATTACTTTAGATGGTCCATTGTTACCAGGTGTACTTAAACAAGAGTTTTTTTTTTTAACTTTATAAGTCAAAAAGTCAGATTAAGTTAACCAATTAACTATCTAATTTAAGGTATCTGAACACGTTGGAGGCCCTTTTTTTTAAATGTGGTATAGAAACATTTTAATGATATTTTTATGTTTAGTGTTATTAAAAATAGCATTGGGCTATAAATATTTAAATTATATATTAATAATTTTGAAAAACTGATAAATATATATGAAAATTTGAGGAAATTTGTTAAAAACTTCAAATGTGCTACAGGAAAATCTATTCAACCAATTTGAAAAATGATGCTTCCAAAATAAACTACATGCATTTGTCTAGTGAATAAACTAAAATCAAAAAGATATTTTAAAAAAAATTAACATGCGATCGAAAAATGAATGCATGATTTTTGATAGTTTTACAGTCAGATTTCTTTAATAAATTATCATAATTTGAAAACTCTTCAACTCATCATAATTATTATAGTTCATTCACTAGACAACATTATAAAGAACAAGTTCTCAAAGTTTTACGAGAATCCATCAAGAACTTTTTGTGTTATAACATTTGTGAAGAATTAATGCAAAAATATTAATTTGAAGTAAAAGCAATTTGAAGTGTATCGTTTACTCTCGCTTGCTTTTACTGTTAGCGTAAACAATTTTGTTTTTCACTTCTCTTTAAAAATGTTCACACTATTTCCAATGAGAAGCTTTAAACATTTGAAAAACCTTTCTAAAATTATATTTGCAAAAAAAAAGTAAGTTTTAAATTTAAATTTTGAAGGTTTTTGGTCTTTAATAGAGCAATTTTCGATGGTTTCCAAGCCTTCCTGTTTTCCCGCCTTGCTTAAAATCGTACTATCTCTTCAACTAATTAACTTAGAGAAAAAATCAAACATTCTTTGGAAAGTAAAATAAATATTAAACAAGATCAAAAACTGCTTTCTGAATAGTTGGTCAAAATTGACATTTTTAACGTGTTCGGATACCTTAAGTATAATTACCTAATTAGCATGTTTTTGAGCATTGATACCTCAAATTCTAAAGGGTTTAGAAAGACAATTCTTGTTGTAAATCATTCCTAAAATTATTCTTCTTGTTTTGACCTTTAATGAAGTTGCTAGAAGGAATAGTTTTTCATGTCTTCACAAAGATAGCATAAGAAATCCAGAAATTTTCAGGAATTTTATCAGTTAAAATTCACTTAAATATATTCATTTCTAAATAAATAATGATAATGATGGAGAGAAAAATAATTCTAATTGACCAATTCAGTGTTGGATACAAAGCATCACATTGCACAAACACAGTTTTTCAAAAATTGAGTTCAAAGTTTAAGAGGCTTGTTTGTACAGTGCGACAGTACCTAACGAGTAAACCCTTGTAAGTAGAAAAATATTCCGAAAATTTACTAGATCGTGGTATTGTTTAGAAGCTAAAGAGTACAAAAATATTTGAAGCCATAAAAAAAATCGATTTTCAGTTTGATTTTTGGGACCTTTGGTGCATGTATACAAAAAACTATTTTAATGGTTTTGTAAGTGCTATTATTCAATACGCATAATCCACACTAGAATTTTTTTAAATTTTAATTGGGATTTCAATGTATAAGAAAACAAAAGCAAGAAAAGTAATGCAATGGTAACTACAAGGTACATGCATCTTGCAGCAACAAACTCGAAAACACAGTTTAAATACCTCTTGCACCAAACGAAAAGAAAATTTTAGCATGAAAACATTTTTAGATGTTTGGTTGGTTTGGGTTTTATGGCGCAAGGTCCGTTAGGGAACAAGCTGAGCCATATTTAAAGAAAAAGGAGGTAAGGTTTAGCACAAAACCCGATGACCATGGTGGTCCACACAGCAACGACTGCCCGATAGGATCAAAACACCAATCCGTAAGAAGTTCCAGGGGGCTTGATGAAGGGGGTGCTGTTAGAAAAGCTAAAGTTTTGTGAAGTTGGTGGTTCTGAGGTTTGCACTCTAGAGCGACACCAACTTCACAAGTCCTCCACCCTACACTGGAAATTATCCAAATCCGAAAAGCGTCTGCTCCTAAGGATTTCGGGATAAGAGTCTGCAGGGGCAATTTCAATCAGGAGAAACATTTACTTGATTCCGGAGCGCGTGTTACTTACACAACAGGGATGACTTCGGCACTGCGCTAATGAGTGCCCCCCCCCTTCCCCCGACTCGAGGCATCATTTCAATGTCACCGACTCCGGCTCCTTAATGCCGCGGTAATTCCCGACCCGTACGTGCCTTTTTGGCGACACCCTGGGGCGGCCCCGGGGCCCCAGCGCGGGTCCCGGACCTCATTAGGGCAGGGGGAGCCCTTCATTGACACGTCAGTTAGGGGCGGTAATTACTGCGACGCACTCCGTTTCGTTACATCTTCGACCGCCACCTCTAGTCACGTGATTAGTTTTGTTAACGAAGCCTCCACCCCGCCCCTCCCCCTCACACGCCCCTTCGAGGTGTTCGGTTTTGGAACGTCCGTTCTCTTTTGGTGATCGACATCATCCCCCACCCACAGTGCTTTGGCGTGAGGTGTTCATCCGGGAATGCCCGGTGTGGGTCTGTCTTGCAGACTGCTTTTGGTTGGGTTTCATACCGTTAGCATCCCTTTGCAAAATACCAGTGTCAAACACATGACAAGATGTGAAACGTAAGTTCAGAAAACAAATGGTACATGGTGGTTAGAAGCGACCGCAGTATAATAACAACCCACCTATTCCTTGTCGAAACATAATTCTAAAAATATTCCAAGCTCCAAACACATAACAAAACGTGAAATGAAAATGTGGCTCTGCCAAACATATAACACAATAAGTGAAACAAATTCAGAAAACAAATAAAGCAAGGTGGTAATTGACCACACTACAATCATACTCAGCTATTCACAGTTGAGAACTAACTTGAAAAAGCTCCAGCGCCAAACGCATGAAAAATGTGAAACATACTCTATATGGACAAAAGTATTTGGACTGGAAAAGTATTTGCAGAAATCTGGAGAGGATCCATCTTTGTGGGGTGTTGTTTTCCTGCTTAGGACGTGGCCCTTCCTTAGGAACTTTTCTGCTTAAGACTTTATGTATCTGGTACCATGAACGCTGACGTGTACCTTAACGTTCTGGATAATTCGACCTTGTGTACACTATGGCAATACTACGACGATGATGGTTATTTCTTTCAACAGGATCGATGTCGCGAACAACTGCGAACTAGACTAATTATTTTGCTGACTGTAGGTGGCGGCACTGCTGCGAAAACTAACCTTTGTATTTGAACTCTCTTTTGGCGGCAGATTGTGTAATGTCACAAGAGCTGATGCTTGCCAACATGATAATGCTTAAACATGTACATATTCTTGTGTAAATACTTAATGATAGCAATAAATGTTTTAAGTTTGTAAATATAAAAAGGCCTCTTGCTTTCATTGCTAATTTGTGAGTATAGATTGCTGTAAAGTATAAAACAGAAGTTCTTCTCATTCAACGACCCGGGTTCTTAAAGTAGAAGTTGAAGCAAGACAAGTGAAAAAGAAGGTAAGGTAGATTAATTGCCTCTCCTAATAAGTATTGTTTTCAACATAAAATGGCATCTCTGCGGGGATAGTTGAATTTATAACTGTATAAATTGATCAGAATTAATTGTGAATCTGAAATCGATAGTAACGTTAAATACTTTACAGTAAATTATTATCAATTGAAACGTGCAATAACGATTGGCCAATGAACAAACACAAGCTTTGATAAATGCTTTTAAGAAAAAGTGAACTGTTTTGAGATCATCCGTTACTAAATTTCTTACTAGATTAGATGATGAAATTAATAAATCAGAAACGGATAAGAATGATATTGAGTTATTATTAGAACAGTTGCATAATAAATTCGAAGCTCTCAAATTAGTTAATAGTGATTTAGAAAAGGTTTTAAGTATAGATGATCTTGAAAAAGAAATTGAATCTGCCGAAGAGTACAGTGAAAGAGTAATCACTTGTAAATTTAGAGCAAAGAAGTGTCTACAAAAATTGGCTTTAGTTCGTGATGTTTCACTTTCACAATCATTGTATGTTCATAGTGATGAAGTGAGCGTTAAACAACGACAATCGATAAGTGTTAAATTGCCTAAAATTACTATTCCGAAATTCTCTGGCAATGTAAGCCAATGGCTTACTTTTTGGAATTCATTTGAGACAGCAATACACAAAAATGAACACAGATCAAGTAGACAAATTCAATTATTTGAAAGCACATTTAGCTGGAACAGCTCTAAATACTGTTGAAGTATTTGCTATTTCAGCAGAAAATTATGTGAAGGCTGTTGATGTTTTGAAAGATCGTTTTTCCCGAAAAGACATTTTGATAAACACTCATATGAGTAATTTGATGCATATGTCCCCTCTTAAGCGTACTAATGATGTTAAAGGTTTTCGAATACTTTTCGACAACTGTCAAACCCAAATAAGAAGCTTAGAAACCTTAGGTGTTTCAACGCAAACGTTTGAAAATTTAATGTGCCCTATGATTCTGAAATTACTCCCACATGATTTGGTTTTCGCATTTAACAAAAAATATGATTGCGGAGAATATACCATTAACAATTTAATAGAATTCTTGGGTAAGCATTTAAATGCTTTGGAAAGAGCTGACGCTAGCATTTCCGAATCATTTCGTAATCAAAATATTCCAATGATATTGAGTAGAAGAAATGAACTTTCCCCCTTATCTCACCGCCGACACACTGACGAGGTGTTTCATCGTAGACATAACAACGCGGAAAGTAAAGAAAAAACTAAATTCGAAAATAATAAAGGTTTTTTATCTACAGCTGCAGAGCTTTTGAGCTCGGAAATAAATACAGAAAAGAGGAATTCTGTGATGTGTGTTTTTTGTAATGAATCAACACATAATCCAAACGAATGCGTATATGCCTCTAATTTATCTTTCAATGAGAAAAGAGATATTGTAATTAAACGGGGAGGTTGTTTTAAGTGCCTGAAATTAGGTCATGTATCCCGGTTTTGTAAAGTTAAGATTACTTGTTCTATGTGTGGAAAAAGACATTTATCTATAATGTGTTATTCTAAAACTTATTCCGACAGAAATGAAACTGAAAATGATAAATCAGCTAAAAATAAGGCCTTGGCAAATAGTTCTTGTTCTAAGGAAGTGTATTTACAAACATGAATTGTCTGCGTTTCAGAAAATGATAGCAACCATTTTGTGAGGGTTATCTATGATACTGGAAGTCAACGATCACATATGTAACTAAATTTCTTGCAGAAAAAATGAAATTAAAATGCTTAGGAGAAGAAACTGTTACTCGTGGACTTTTTGGCGGGATAGAAAGAAAGGAAAAACATAAAAGATATTCTGTTAAATTATGTAACATAAATAAAACTTGCACTTGTAAATTAGAAGTTATTAATCAAAAAAGGATTTGTGCTTCCATTCCTAAATTGGAAAATAATGATATCATAAATAAATTAAAATTATCGGGAATACTTTTGAGTGATGTTTCAGTTAATGAAGAAGTTTGTTCATACGAAAAGGATCCAAACGAAATTCATATTTTGATCGGAGCTGACCTTTGTGTTAAATTATTTACTGGGGAAATCAAAGATTTATCAACGGATCTTATAGCGATGAATACACGTCTAAGATGGACGATTATGGGGAAAACTCAAGAAACGGAAACGAGTTCTTTAAATACTCTATTAACGTTACACGTTAATGATTCCAGAAAACTAATTTATGGAAACTTGACACTCTTGGAATTACTGATCCGGGTGAAAAGGTCACAAGAAAAGAACTTGAAGATGCTGCAAAGGAACATTTTCTCCGTACAGTTATGAGAAACGAAGAAGGTAGGTATATTGTCTGATTGCCATGGATCAAAGATCATCCAATTTTACCAGATGGTCGGAAAGATAGCCGAGAAACGTCTAAGTAGCTGTGTCCAAGCATTAGAAAGAAAAGGGAGGTTGAATGATTATGAAGATGTCTTTAGAGACTGGAGGAATGAAGATATTATTGAAGACATTTCCTTGAACCAGAAATCTGAAACAGAGGAACATTTTTTACCTCATCATCCCGTTTTCAAGACAAATTCGACGACTTGTGTTAGACCAGTGTTTGATGGCTCAGTGAAAGAGAAGAATGCTCCTTCTATTAATGATTGTCTTGAGAAAGGACCAAATATTATCGAACTTCTTCCGTCAATAATGAATAGATTTCGCTTTGGGAAGTTCGGAGTAATATCAGATATCAAAAAGGCATTTTTGCAGATTGAAGTTCAAGAGAACGATAGACGATATTTGAAGTTTTTATGGTGGGAAAATGGACAGAAAAGTAAACCTAAAATATATCAACATAAGAGAGTTGTCTTTGGAATCACTTCCAGTCCTTCTTATTGGGAGCCACTTTGGAATTACATTTGAAAAATGCTCCACCCCAGCTGCAAGCAACAGCTCAAATGTTATTGAAATCATTCTACGTTGACAATTGCGTCTGTAGTGTCAACACGGAAACAGAAGAAAAATTTATCTCAGAAGCTCGCACCATGTTAAGAACGGCAAAATTCGATCTTCGAGGGTGGGAGCATACTCTGACCAACTCTTCAGTAGAAATTCCTGAATCTACAAAAACCGTTCCAGTTTTGGGATTAAATTGGAATTTGAAGACGGATACTTTAGCCTTAGACTTGAAGGAATTTCCGAAAAAAGACAAGCTACCCACAACAAAAAGAAAAATATTATCTGCTGTCCACCGCATATTTGACCCTATTGGCTTTTCGTGTCCTGTAACCTTAGGACCTAAAATTTTGCTGCAAGATTGTTGGAGAGCAAGAATCACTTGGGACGCAGAACTACCAATTTTGATGTCTACAAAATTTGATAAATGGAAACATGAATTAAATAACTTGAAAGAATTAGAAATTCCTCGATGTTTGTTTAAAGACTCTTCATTAGATTCTGCATTATCTGTGCATGTATTTTGCGATGCCAGTAAGTCGGCCTATGCGACTTGCATATTTCTACGAACTGAAAGTGAGAGAAGAATACAGTGCGAATTGATACAAGCAAGAAGCAGAGTTTCTCCATTAAAGCCGATTTCCATCCCACGATTGGAACTTTTAGCCTGTCTGATAGGAGCCAGATTGGCTAGTGCTACTAAAGGTGATTTGGGTTTCGAAGATGTCCCGACCTATTACTGGTCAGACTCAGTAGATGCTCTTTACTGGATCACGAAAGAAGAAAATTGGGCTACGTTTGTTCACAACAGAGTACAAGAGATCGAGACGTTTGACTGATCCAAAGGATTGGAGACATATAGCAGGAATTTTGAATCCGGCTGATCTACCATCCAGATGGTGCAATGCGACAACATTGGTGAAAAATAGATGGTGGGAAGGCCCAAATTGGCTAAAATGCTCAAAAGAAGAGTGGCCTGTTTCTGAGGCTTGTACAAATTTAGAGGTAGTAAATGCTGAAAAGCGAAAAATTGTCAGTTCTGCCATTGACACAATTGTTGAAAAATTTGATTTTTCAAAATTTTCTTCTTATAGAAAAATTGTGAGAGTCATGGCTTGGGTACTCCGATATATTAGAAATACCAAGAACAAAAGAAGTGACAAATTTGTAGGATAATTAAAGATAGAAGAAATATGTGCTGCAGAAAAGGTAATTCTGAAAGATATTCAGAAACAATGCTTCAGTAAGGACATAAATATCAAATTACAGACATACGCGGACTCTGATGGACTGTTAGGTGTTAAAACAAGAATCTCACTCAGAAAAGATGAGGAAGCTTTCCTTCACCCTCTATTATTACCTTCTAAACATCATATGGTAAATAAACTTATATTTGAGAAACATGTTGAACTGTGCCATGCAGGAATACAAACCTTAATGTCAACTTTACGGGAACAATTCTGGATTATCAAAAGCAGGAAAACAATACACCAAGTAATAAGAAAGTGCATTAAATGTCAAAAATTTAAATTGTAAGCCGATCGAAATATCAAGTGCATCCTTACCCGAGGACATGATTCGAGAAGCTTTGGCTTTCAAATTAACAGGGATTTACTTGTGTGGTTCACTTTACTTAAAAAACAAAACAAAGTGTTGGGCAGTATTATTTACTTGTGCGGTGTACCGCGCTGTCCACATAGAGTTAATAACTTCATTATCGACTGAATGTTTCACCTTGGCTTTGCGAAGATTTATTTCTCGCCGAGGACGACCATCCACGATTTATTCTGATGACGGAACGAATTTTGTCGGATTGTATAATGAATTGAAAACTATTCAATGGGAAGAAATTCAGAAATTTGCTTCCATAAAAGGTATTAAATGGAAGTTCAATCCTTCTTCTGCTCCTTGGTAATGGTAATGGTAATTTTAGTTAACGTCGTACTAGAGCAACACAACGGGCTATTGACGACGGTCCGGGATCAGTCCCTTAAGGGAAAGATTCGAGGACAACACCTCGTAATTTTGAACCACGGTCAGGTGACGAAGCAACACCTGAGCTGGCACCCCACTCTCCAAACTTCCACGCCAACCCAACGTGAGGACTTTCGGCCACGACAGATTTAAGGTGCACCAGCCGCCTCTACACCATACGTTTACAAACATCCATGCCCGGACCCGGATTCGAACCGGGAACCTTCCGATCTAGAGGCTAACACCTTAACCACTATACCGGTTGGTCGGCTTCTGCTCCTTGGTGGGGTGGATTATGGGAAAGGTTAATTGGATTGCTCAAGAGAATATTAAGGAAAATTCTTGGAAATGCCCTCTTACATTATGAAGAATTATATTCCATCATTTGCGACGCTGAAGCTATAATCAACACCAGACCACTGACTTATCTTTCTGAGGACGTAGAGGACCTCATAGCTTTGACAAATGCTATGTTTATTCAAGAGATCGAGGAAGTGGGCGTTCCTGACCTGGACAATATCGATGGAAGGAAATTAAACAAAAGATGCAATTACAAGCAACGACTGCGTCAAAATTTACGCACCCGATTTAGGAATGAATACCTCGGCCAACTTAGAGAAACCTTTAAAACTCAAAAGGAATTAAATATTAAAGAAGGAGACATCGTGCTCATTGGAGATACTAATATCAAAAGAGTGAATTGGCCATTAGCAAAGGTACTTCATCTTTATCATGGAAAAGATGGTAAAGTGAGAGTTGCTGAAGTAAAGACCAGGTCTGGATCTCTCTTGAGACCTGTACAGAGACTGTACCCTTTAGAGATTCGCCAGATGCAACGCACTATCAACACCGTGCCCAATGTGACGATCGTCATTCTCGTTTCGGGAGACTCCTCAAGAGACCTAAAAGAATGAACTTGTGACTTTGAGTTTCATATTCCTACGAGAAACTCAAGGTGGGAGAATGTCGCGAACAACTGCGAACTAGACTAATTATTTTGCTGACTGTAGGTGGCGGCACTGCTGCGAAAACTAACCTTTGTATTTGAACGAACTCCCTTTTGGCGACAGATTGTGTAATGTCACGAGAGCTGATGCTTGCCAACATGATAATGCTTAAACATGTTCATATTCTTGTGTAAATACTTAATGATAGCAATAAATGTTTTAAGTTTGTAAATATAAGAAGGCCTTTTGCTTTCATTGCTAATTTGTGAGTATAGATTGCTGTAAAGTATAAAACAGAAGTTATTCTCATTCAACGACCCGGGTTCTTAAAGTAGAAGTTGAAGCAAGACAAGTGAAAAAGAAGGTAAGGTAGATTAATTGCCTTTCCTAATTAGTATTGTTTTCAACAATAGAGCTCCAAATACTGCAAAACGTATGCTGGACTGGTTTCCAGAAAACGAGGTGAATTTGCTTGAGTGGCCTGTTCAGAGCCCCGATCTCAATCCAATCGCCAAACACTCTCCGGTGACAAACTGGAGCGACAAGTACGACACCATCACGCCCATCTTCATAATAATCTCTGCTCATAGCCCTTCACGAGACAAGTTGAGATAATCCTGCCCAGACTTACAGAGAACTTGTGGAAATTATGCCTCGACGTGTTGCAGCTGTAATACAAGCAAATGAGAGTCTCTAACCGTTTCTAAATACAATAATAAAACATTTTTTCTGAAAAACATGCAGTGTCCAAATACTTTTGTCCATATAGTGTAGGTTAAGAAAAACAGGGTGGCCAGAATACACCGCAAAATAATCAAACCCGGTTAGTCCCTGTCGAAACCTAACTTTAAAAATTCCCAAAGACTGGTCAGTTTTACTATCGACGAGTTACGTTGCCAAGACAACCCACCAGGAGGGTTAACAATCAATGCAGTGTTACAAACTTTTAGCAATATTGACCATTTAGCAGGTGGTTTGAACAGGATTCGTTCGTTTGCAGGAGGATAATGTCCACTGAGAAAAATACAATGAGTCTTACAGGATTCAAAGAGTATTGCGCTACCAAATGTTCATAGCACATGGAGTGGGTCCAGCTTTAGAATGACTGTAAGAGGATATTCTTCTATTTAGCGATTCCCCTCTCTTCCCACATTGAAAATGCACGACAAGTGTGACTCCTTGTCGCTGATTAGGTAGTGACACTTCCATGCTTTATTATAATATAATTACGGATAAATTTACAATCTTCATGTAATTATTTTCAATCCTCCATCAGTATAGAAGAGAACTGAACCAGGAGTGTAAGTCGTCAAGTGTAAGGTGGAATCTTCAGGTGAGTTGATGGGGACAAAAGATATCTGGAAATAGCATGGTAGCACATATTTTCTGGCTCATCTACAATTAACCTAGCTATCCTTTTGTAATTGTTTCTTCAAATTTGTTTTTAAAATAAATAAGTGAGACTTCTTTTCTAGTTGACTATTTTAAAACTTCATTGCAAAAGCTAAGCTGGGCCATATGAGGGAGATAGAATGCCGTAGATTGACAAAGGAGATGACACCCCAGACCATATCAAAGGAGATGACACCCCAGACAATATCAAAGGAGATGGCACCCCAGACAATATCAAAGGAGATGGCACCCCAGACAATATCAAAGAAGATGGCACCCCAGACAATATCAAAGGAGATGGCACCCCAGACCATATCAAAGGAGATGACACCCCAGACCATATCAAAGAAGATGACACCCCAGACCATATCAAAGAAGATGACACCCCAGACAATATCAAAGGAAATGGCACCCCAGACCATATCAAAGGAGATGACACCCCAGACCATATCAAAGGAGATGGCACCCCAGACCATATCAAAGGAGATGACACCCCAGACCATATCAAAGAAGATGACACCCCAGACCATATCAAAGGAGATGACACACCAGACCATATCAAAGAAGATGACACCCCAGACCATATCAAAGGAGATGACACACCAGACCATATCAAAGGAGATGACACACCAGACCATATCAAAGGAGATGGCACCCCAGACCATATCAAAGGAGATGACACCCCAGACAATATCAAAGGAGATGACACCCCAGACCATATCAAAGGAGATGGCACCCCAGACAATATCAAAGGAGATGGCACCCCAGACCATATCAAAGGAGATGACACCCCAGACCATATCAAAGGAGATGGCACCCCAGACAATATCAAAGGAGATGACACCCCAGACCATATCAAAGGAGATGACACCCCAGACCATATCAAAGGAGATGGCACCCCAGACCATATCAAAGGAAATGACACCCCAGACCATATCAAAGGAGATGGCACCCCAGACAATAAATATCAAAGGAGATGGCACCCCAGACCAAACACCCTGTTGTGGGCATGTGTGGCGTACGATAGTAAGGGCAGGATCCCCACGCTATCCTGGACGTCTCCAGGCAAGTCTGCGGTTGACATCAGGACACAGTTAGAAATGGAACTCGTCACTAAAGACTATACGTCCCCAGCCAGCGCCGTTCCAAGATGATCGAGGCCGGCACCACTGTAATTCACCACCTCCTGGGTGCGTCAAAGTTTCATTTCTAGCGATTAACGAACAGTAAATATGAAACCGATTTAAATGTTAATGGTGATTTAATAGCTGAGAGAGAAAGTAGGGGTGAGAAATACTTTTCTCAAATAACCAGGGGTGCTCTTTAGGTCATCAACTTCAACTCACGTATTTATGGAGCAAGTTTAAATACCTGCCAGGATATATATAATCTTTAATCGTATTGCACTTAATAGATAAACATTAAAGCGAAACACGCTAATTTCTAAAAGTTTCATGGCGCTTCTTTTGGCGAGATATCTTGTCTATTAAGATTGACCAGGTTTGCTAATGATGCAATATCTCGTGGTAATGGTAATTTTAGTTAACGTCGTACTAGAGCAACACAACGGGCTATTGACGACGGTCCGGAATCAGTCTCTTAAGGGAAAGATTCGAGGACAACACCTCGTAATTTTGAACCACGGTCAGATGACAAAGCAACACCTGAGCTGGCACCCCACTCTCCAAACTTCCACGCCAACCCAACGTGAGGACTTTCGGCCACGACAGATTTAAGGTGCACCAGCCGCCTCTACACCATACGTTTACAAACATCCATGCCCGGACCCGGATTCGAACCAGGAACCTTCCGATCTAGAGGCTAACACCTTAACCCACTATACCGGTTGGTCGGCGCAATATCTCGTGGAGACAGGGTTAAGGAATTCTTCCAAAGATTTCATTAAATCACAAGGTATTCAAAATTTATCAGAAGTTATTTAAGAAGTCAGATGAAATACTGCGCATTACGGAATGGATATATTTGTGTGAACTCCATGGAGGACTCCAAAAACTACCGAGCCGACCAACCGGTATAGTGGTTAAGGTGTTAGCCTCTAGATCGGAAGGTTCCTGGTTCAAATCCGGGTCCGGGCATGGATGTTTGTAAACGTATGGTGTAGAGGCGGCTGGTGCACCTTAAATCTGTCGTGGCCGAAAGTCCTCACGTTGGGTTGGCGTGGAAGTTTGGAGAGTGGGGTGCCAGCTCAGGTGTTGCTTCGTCATCTGACCGTGGTTCAAAATTACGAGGTGTTGTCCTCGAATCTTTCCCTTAAGGGTCTGATTCCGGACCGTCGTCAATAGCCCGTTGTGTTGCTCTAGTACGACGTTAACTAAAATTACCATTACCATTACCAAAAACTACCGAAAAGAGTTTGGTAAGTAGGTATGTAGATTAACGTCACACTGGAGCAACACTAACAGTATACTGGCGACGACCCGGGTTCAAATCCGAAGAACTACAACACATAATTTTGAACCACGGTCAGTTAACGTCACATCTGAGCTTGCACCCGCACTTCAAACTTCCACACATTTGAGATCACGACCGATTTAGCGTGCACCAGCTCTTTTGTACACGATGGTGTTTGGTTGGATTCGAACTCTTGAGACCCTCCGGTTGCTCATCCATTGCTCTTCCAACTGGCGTTAGCCTCTAGATCGGAAGGTTCCTGGTTCAAATCCGGGTCCGTGCATGGATGTTTGTAAGCGTATGGTGTAGAGGCGGCTGGTGCACCTTAAATCTGTCGTGGCCGAAAGTCCTCACGTTGGGTTGGCGTGGAAGTTTGGAGAGTGGGGTGCCAGCTCAGGTGATGCTTCGTCATCTGACCGTGGTTCAAAATTACGAGGTGTTGTCCTCGGATCTTTCCCTTAAGGGACTGATCCCGGACCGTCGTCAATAGCCCGTTGTGTTGCTTTAGTACGACGTTAACTAAAAATTACCATTACTCATATACTGACTACATTTACAGACGGGGCATTTCAGTATCCGTACTCCATAAAGACAGTTCGGATCCCTACTTGTCCACCCAGCCAAACCGAGAAAATTAGAACCCATCTCTTTTCGGCGACTTTTCCCATAACCTCGTTAGGGCTGTATCTGGAACGTGGCCCCGAACGTGCAATAGAATACATTTCGAACAGTGTGAGGGGGGCAGAGAGAAAGAAGGGGTGGTCGTTACGGAGCGACAGTCCGCGTCACAATCGTGCGGTTTGGGTCGCAAGAAGCGACGAACGTGACTCTTTGTCGCAGGAGATGCTCAATTAGCTTTGTCACTGTCTTAACGACGTCACTTGGGTTCGACACCTTTCCCGTCCAATCAGCGGACGCTCATTAGAGCTCGAGGGAGCCCCCTTTTTCCTGCGCTGTTTGATGTCGCTTTCCTGTTTGTTACTGGCGCCCTCCTCCCGTTTTTATGACGTCACAGGTGCGGGCTGCGGTTTTTTCTGGAAATTTTTGACGCGCTTTGTCGAAGGAAAGATGCGTGCTTTGGTAAGCGATTTGGGGTTTACGTGATTTCTGACCGCCTTGTTTCTTTTCCCGATTGCTCGCTCGTAAAAAGGGCTTAAAACTTCGGTACAGCTTCAGTCTACGTTTATCGTGTTGGTAACGGCCTTGGCGCTTTTTTTGGCGCATTTATAATGTTGCCCAAGAAATAATTATTTCAAAAATCTTTCTATTCACAACGCAAAGTAACAAGGTTCAGAAACACATTTGAAAAGGTTTAAAAAATATATTGCATATGTAAATAATATAAATACATACAATACAACATGAGACAACAGCGCTGTAGCGTGACATAAATTCAAATGAAAGAAAATTCCATAACTGGCGAAAAACCATTAAAAGAACCAATGAAATCAAAGAAAAAATTTTTAAAGGATCAATGAAATCAAACGATATTTTAAATTAAAATAACCACAATGGATTCAAAATTTTTTTTCAAAATAACCAATGAAATCAAACGACAGTTTAACGAATTTTGAAAGAACTTTCAAGTATACTCAAAATGAAAATGTAAACTTTCTGCTTGCCGAGGATGCCTTAAAAAAGAAATAACCGCCATACTGATGGGCTGCCTTAACCTGCCATAACTCGCTTCTAAAATTGCGCCAAAAAAAAAAAGGAGTCAAGGCCGTTGCCACCGTGATAAACATAGACTGCAGCTGTACCAAAACCTCATCAAGTGGTTTCAACGAGGCAACGCGTCCATCAAAATCTGACTAACTGCTAATGCTGATGTATTTTATTACCGAGATAGAGACAGTTTTTTTTTATGACGAGATCAAGATTTGGTAAGTTTTGTTCGAATGATAAAAGCGCGTTCTCACGAATCAAATTTAATTGACGGATTATAATTGATCAAAAAGTTGTAAAAATAGAGCTTCATTCTAACTCATAATAGAGTTTGTGGACATTAATTTTTGTGAAACTTGTTAATTTTCTGATAATATATACCCCTCTTCTCCAGGAATAATACTTAAGTATTTGAATTCTTAAGAAACTTCCTAGATTTCACTTTAAAATAACATTTAGGGCCATGAACTCTTGGGATTTTTAGTAGTTTATAGATAATATACAGCTCTAGGTCACTTTGAAAAAGTGTAGAATGAAAACTATAGGGAGAACCTTTGTTTCAATAGAGTTGATCAACTTTTTAGTGATTCAAGAAAAGTTGGACCCATTGAAACTTTATCGTTCGAGTGTTGAGTCATCCGCCACCTGCGTTCGAGTATTTTTTATTTCCATCCAAACGATCTGTCGTGGTTTATTTTATTCGAGAAACAAAACAAAAATGCTATTTTATTCTCTAGGCCAAGTTTGTATCTACGCGATCATTAAAGGTAGAGTTAAAATTTCAACGGATTTGAAATCTCCGGAAAATTTTACATCAATTCGATACCTTAAATGTGATTTTCTATAAATAAATATTTTTCAGTTGTTACTTTTATATTTACCATTTTTAAACTGTTGATCAGTTTCTATTAAAATGTGTGAACAAAAACTGATTCAAGTAATATTCAACTTTTATAGATCAACTTTAATCGATCTTTAACTTGATTCGTGAGAACGGCGATCTTGAGTGCGTAATCTTGATGGACGAGATATCTCGTCCATCAAGACCTGGATAAATTTGAAAATAACGAGTGCTTCGTCGAGACAACGACCTGGAGGATTAAGGAGAAAAATGATGCGTCTGAAATTTTAAATGACATGAAACCTCATATACATATTTTTACACTCTTAAGCATTCACACCATACATCCGTTCTACAACTGCCAGTTTTCTCTGCATTACTAGCAACCAGTTTTGTACTTAGCTAATTGAGTCTTTCCCTAGGATATTTTCAACCAAATGCATAATGTTTTTTAGCCATTGTATATGATAAAGCTAATACTTCTCTGTACCAAAACCTTGTGACACTGGGATTCAATAGTGCTGTCAAAGACAAGTTCCGAGCTTTGATAAGCAACTAGTTAGAAATCAGCAAACAGTGTACTCACAATAAAGCTGATTACTTCCACTTGCTTCTGAGCCTGTGCATTTCATATTTACACAACTTTCATCAAATAACACACTGAAATGAAAGAAGCACGAATAATTAATTACGGATTAATCATTCATTAGCAACAAATGAAATTTTACGCAATATCAGAGTTATCTATTTAAGAGTTCCGATATATATATATATATATATATATATATATATATATATATATATATATATATATATATATATATATATATATATTTATTTATTTATTTATATATATTATATATATTTATATTTATATATATTTATATTTATATTTTATATATATTTATATATATTTATATTTATATATATATATATATATATATATATATTTATATTTATATATATTTATATTTATATATATATATATATTTATATATATTTATATTTATATATATTTATATTTATATATATTTATATATATATATATATTTATATATATTTATATTTATATATATTTATATATATATATATATTTATATATATTTATATTTATATATATTTATATTTATATATATTTATATATATATATATATATATATATTTATATATATATTTATATATATATATATATATATATATATTTATATATATATATATATATATATGCATATATATATATATATATGTATATATATATATATGTATATATATATATATGTATATATATATATATATGTATATACATATATGTATATATATATATATATATATGTATATATATATATATGTATATATATATATATATATATATATATATACATATATGTATATATATATATATATATATATATATATATACATATATGTATATATATATATATATATATATATATATATATATATATATATATATATATATATATATATATATATATATATATATATATATATATTATATATATATATATATATATATATATATATATATATATATATATAAACATGTGTGTGAATGAACTAAATATTATTTATTTTTATAAAGAAGTGGAATGGGGATTTAAAGTTACAAGATTTAACTTTTATGTGTGGTGCATAGTAAAAACAGGTTCTTACATATTTTAAACCAAATTATTTTCATATTTTCACGACAGAATTTATGTACACTACATACACGATGGTTTGCTACAATGGATGATTATATGTTTATTGTGTTGACGATTTAGATCCCTTGTATATAAAGCTAGCTATCGCTTCATAGTGATCTATGAATTTCCACCTTAATTATGTGTCACAGGAAATGTAAATGTATTTAATTAACGTCACATGGGAGCAACACAACAGGCCTAGGTCGAAGAAGGTCCTAGAATCGAACCCGAAGGGAAAGATCCAAGGTAATGGTAATGGTAATTTTAGTTAACGTCGTACTAGAGCAACACAACGGGCTATTGACGACGGTCCGGGATCAGTCCCTTAAGGGAAAGATCCGAGGACAACACCTCGTAATTTTGAACCACGGTCAGATGACGAGGTCACACCCGAACTGCCAATCCACCTTTCCAACTTCCATACCACGCCAAACTGAGGACATTTGAGGCCACGATTGATTTCACATGCTCCCGGGCTCCCTCGTACACGAAGTTCTTTAGTTGGATTAGAACTCGCAGCCTTTCGGTAGCAAATCTGTAATTATTAAATGGGATACCGCAGTCCACATCGAATGAAAGAATAAGTCCACACACACAACAAAGAACCATCGAGTTTATCATTAGTCCTTACCATTCCTGGCCATATTAGCCCTATTGGAAGGTCAACGAATTAGCAACTGGACGGTTCCTAATTGGTATCAGTTAAAGACCGTCGTGTATAAAAAAGGCTGGTGCACGTTAAATTTGAATTGACCTCAAATATCCTCACGTTTGTGGAGTGTGTAAGTTTGGAGAGTAGGGTGCCAGATCAGGTTTGACTTCATGATCTGACCATGGTTCAAAATTGTTGCCTGATTGCTGTAATGGTCTGATCCAGGACCGTCGCCAACAGTGCTCCGTTGTGTTGCTCCAGTGTACTAGCGCGTCTTTCTAGTAATGGCTCTTCGTTACGTGGACGATTCTATTTAGGACCGTGGGGAGGTCGGTAGATATTAAACTCGTGATAAGTGAATCGATTCTTCAGTTCGATTCTTTCGTAACTTGTTTTGATCCACAAGAAAACGTCAATAGTTTTTGTTTTGTTCAACTCCCGTCTTAGCTCTGTTGGTTATTCTTGTGCTGCTGTCATAACGCAACACTTAAATTGTGTCGAAATCGAATTGCATTTCGAATTCATTCCATCAATCTGCTTCAAAATCATAGAAGACACACAAAAAAAGACTACCAGACAAGTAAATAAATAATCATAGCTCACTGTAGATCAAATGATCAAAACAAGTTACGAAAGAATCAAACTGAAGAATCAATTCACTTATCACGAGTTTAATATCTACCGACCTCCCTACGGTCCTAAATAGAATCGTCCACGTAACGAAGAGCCATTACTAAAAAGACGCGCTAGTCTCCAGTGTGACGTTAATCAAAATTGATACATGCATACCTCCAAGTTTTTCGACTAGATATTCCGTCTAAGATCTGGTCAATTTTGCAAACGAGATATCTTGACGAGATAAAGTTCCAAGAAGAATGAATCTCCAAGTAGAAAAATCAAATTGTTCCTTGTCCAAAGTGATGACGGTTTGGAACAGGTTTTTGCACCTGTGGTTGACCTTTACACTAGTATTCGACTCGATGATAAACCACCAGTTAAATATATTTTAAAACACAATATAAAACACAGTGTTTTATACACAAAAAAAAATATCCTACTTCAGTTTTGTTTACACCGTTCGTGGTAATTCTTTGTTTACATATCAAATTTTTCACTGCGGAGGATACATTATTTCCTTGTCAAGAATGAAGTATGAATCAACATAATTTTGTTTAGAACTTGTAGGGGAGTTTTTAACTTTAACCATACATAATAGCCAAGACTTTTGATTCTTTAAGACTTGTTTCTGTTAGTTTATAAGAATGTTTCGAAGCATTATATTGGTTAGATAGACTGAAAACCATTAAGAGCAAAAACCTCTTTTCAGAATGAAATATTACGACCCCACTTCGAGATCTAAAAATAAATCCCTGGCCAAGTTTAACGATAATTTTTCATAAGTTCCGTACATGTTTTTACTCAGAGCTTTCAAAAATCCGAAACATGTAAATCAATTCATGTAAGCTTCTAATTACAGATGTTGCATACTAGCATTGTTTCTTCTGTAGTCAATTGATACTTTTCTAGAATTATTTTTAATAAAGTACATTTTTGTACAAATAATTTGATTTCTTACGAAGAACTTACTGTTGTATATACTTAAAAATTTTAATTAAGTACTCTTAACAAATCAATGACTTCTTACAAAAAAAACTTATATTATTAAGAACGGTAATATGTTTTTAAAATCTGATTCTTTAATTTATAAATATTTGACTTTTCATTTTAAAATAAAATTTCAACAATACCAAAGAACCACTTTTGCAAATTTTTATTGGAGCTGAAGTTAATTCAGCTCCAAAAGACTGTTTGAAAATTTATTTATTCTAACTTCTAATTACTATTGAATTATATAACCGTTTAGTTTTCTCTTAATCATTTCATTTTTAAAAGTGCAAAATGTTTTACAATCAGAAATAAATTAACCACATTTATTTTACTCGATGAAAAAAAAACTTTTTTCAATTCACACACACACACACACACTTTATGCAATATTTATTTGTGTTTATTCAGTTTTGCGTTACTTACTTCTGTTAAGTATTTCAGATGTTGATATTTATGAAAATTTGTTCTTTCAGAAACTGGAAATGTTATTTAGAAGTAGAGTAGAGATTTATTTTAATCTAAAAATTATTCCTTGAATTCGTACATACAAACACTGTTCCAAAGTGGCATAGAGCTGTATTTTATCTGAAAACTACTAAAAATCCCAAGAGTTCATGGCCACAAATGTTATTTTAAAGTGAAATCTAGGAAGTTTCTTAAGAATTCAAATACTTAAGTATTATTCCTGGAGAAGAGATGTATACATTATCTGAAAATTAACAAGTTTCACAAAAATTAATATCCACAAACTCTATTATGAGTTAAAATGATGCTCTATTTCTTCAATTAGATTTGAAAAATGTACACCCATAAACATTGTTCTGAATTGAAATAGTTCTGGACTTCTGAATTAGAAAAAGAGAATTGGTCAACATTTTTTTTTCGTAATTTTTCATCGTCCTTCGATAATTTATAAATGTCAAAATTTTTCTAACAAGTGTTTTATCTCTGTAGAGTTTGACAGCAAGGAACTTTAAAATATCACCAAATGGCGATTTGTGTGTGACTGACTCCTCAAAAGTTTGTTGAAGAACAAAACGAGTTTTATTAGAAAGAGAGAAGGCCATGTGATCAGTAGAAGAGACCCCCAAATCTGTATACAGTATGCTGTGCTTGGTCAATAATTTGTTTTACTAATTCTTAAGTCTAAATTATCCCTTTAAAAGTTGGTCACGGTAGCCCGGTTGGAGTAGAAACCAGATGGCCATGAGTTCGAATCGAACTAAGACAGTCGTGTTTTATAGAGGGCTGGTGCGTGTTAAATTTGTCGTTGCCTCAAATTCCCTGATATGGAAGCTTAGAGAGTGGGGTGCCCAATCAGTTTCGAACTCGTCATAGGACCGTGGTTCCAAATTACGTGGTGTTGTCCTCCTGTCTTTTTCTTCGGGATTTACCGTCGATTATATCCCGTTGTGTATCTCTAGGGCGGAGATAATTAATTACATTACCATTACTATACCCTTTTAAAACCATCATGTATAAGTTATATTCCTGTAAATAAAACTTAACTTAAAATTCATTCATAAGAGTCTGTGACCTGCTTTTTTTAATCTCTGGGTCCAACAAATAAACTGTAAACTGCGTACTTATCTAAGGACTTTTAAAAGAAGAAAAGAGTTCTGAAGTGAAAAGGCTTAAAAGCACTATCTACAATACTTGCAACTTTCAATAATTTTAGAGCAGTAGAGTTGAGGTGGTCTCTACACATTAAAAGGTGGCACAGAGGTGGGATCATTCAATATCCCAACAACATGCAAAAAAAAGTATCTCCGTATGCAACTTGCAACTTTTCTTTTAATTACAACTTTCCATTAACTTGGTGGTTGTCTCTACGAGGTATCTCATCATTAGAAAGACTCACCAGACCTTGATGGACGAGATATCGTGTCGTTAGAAGAAATCTGACCTAATCTGGATAGAATGATTATTCTTTGTCTTGATAACGTGATATCTCGACGTTAGCAAAATTGGCCAGATCTTGATGAGCGAGATATCTCTTCAAGGCCACTTGGGTGGTTATCACTGGCGTGAAAACATATCTTGCAAGTTACTTGAAGGCTTTTAAAAATATCACTTCTTTGAAGCGAACGAATCCAATGATTATCACATGATAAGATGAAAAATAAGAACTAGAGGGAAACGATCAAAGTAAGAAAAGTAAGAAATAATTTAGGAAATACTTCCGTTATAGATGGACAGTCCTGAGTTTTTAATTCGGATCTATCACTTCGGGGGTTGGTTCTGGACCGTCACTAATAGCCCATTGTGTTGCTTCAGTGTGACGATAGTTAAAAGTACCAAAGGACCTAATGTTTTAATATACGATTATTTAACTCAGGTGATAGGTGGAGTTGAAAATAATATTAAAAAGTTATATTTTATCATACTATTAAAAAGTTATATGTTATCATACTATTAAAAAGTTATATAATATCATACTATTAAAAAGTTATATATTATCATACTATTAAAAAGTTATATAATCATACTATTAAAAAGTTAATATAATCATACTATTAAAAAGTTATATATTATCCTACTATTAGAAAGTTTAAGGTCCATCAGGGAACACCACAAAGCAATGCTCTTGAAAAATCCCCTTTATCTCATATTGAACTCAAAAGGCACAACATTGTTATGAAATAAATCTATTAACACCACTTTCTTATTGCATAATTTATAAAAGAAATATTGCTTTTCATGTTTTTTTCACATTTTTACATTTTAGGATTTAAAACTTTTACCTGCAAAAAAGTTGTTTAAGCTTCTTATAACGATTTTAAGATGTATATAAGTTTTCTTCCAGTTTGATTATTATTTTTTTGACTTATTAAATAAAAGTCTGATTTCGTCACTTTATTGGCTTTCCCCGTGGACTTTATTAGATCAATTGAAAACAGATCAATGCATCACATTCCACGTGGCATGGGGATTTTGACTATCTCGTTTTCTTGTCAATCAAATTCTTAAATCCTGTTGTCCCCCTTCAGAAACATGGTTTTAAGTTTCTCAGTAAGGTACTTAAACTTATAGGCTTACATCAGGCTCCGTGCCCACCGAGATTGGAAAATTCGATCTGAAAAATGTCATGTTACTTTCGAGGCAATGAAGACACACAGCCAGTTTCCTTTCACTCCACAATGTTTAAAAATAACTTTCTTCTCTAACAACGGTTTAAGGGGTTCTTTTTAGTTAATAGAAAAAATATTATACTGCTTGACATCTGCGAAGGAACAGGGAACAGAGCATTTTTCGTAATAACTAATGACAGACATTTTTCAAAAAAGTAAACTTTCCAAATGTTTAGTAGAGGTACTGTAATATCTTTACTAAGCAAAATGGTGCAAATTTTGCACATCCGAGGTAGACAAGATAACAAACACAAACAAAAAATACTTTGAGCATCTTTGAACAATGAAGGAAAATGCTTCCTTCAACCGGAAAGACGTCAGATGTGGGTACCGCAGTGTAGAGTGTTACCTTCTCGGACACTAACACACGTTCTGCATCTATTTGACATGCTTTTCACATTAAAATGTTTAGCAGTGAGGATATTATCCCATTCTTCTGTCAATATATTTTTCTGGTCCTTTGATGTTCAGAAGGGAGTTTCGTTACGCCACATGCTTATCGATAGCGTCCCAAGCCTGCTCAGGATGATTCAAGTCTGGTGAGTAAGCAGACCATGCCATGCGCTCAATATATTCACTCTCCAGCATTTCAGTCACCCCAGCTAGTGTGGACGAGTATCCTCATCCATGAACAAAGAGTCCGGACTCATTGCTCCGCGGAAAATATGAATATTCCAGAAGAATCTTTGTAAAATACCGCTACAGCGGAACCTGTTTCAAAGATGTGAAGAAGTGTTCTGTCATTATGAATAATGCTCTCAAATATCATGACACCTCAACCAACATTATCTTCTTCGACGTATTGCTGATGTGGTAACGGGTTCCCCGTTCTCAGTAGCTGACGTCCAGCATCACTCTTGATGGTGAATCGGGATTAATCGGACTGAGAACGTCATATTCGACCACTCTTAACTATTCCAACGAAGATGCTCGTTACACCTTTGTCATCTTTCCTGAAGATAATGTGCGGATAAAAAAATCTCCTCTCGAAAAGCGACCATCTGACCTGACCAGGAGTAAGGTTTTTGTTCCTTTTAGCTGCAAAGGATACATATCTGTCCTCCTGAGCTGATGTGGTCCTTCCACTGCAACCAACATGCTTTCGCAGAGCAGTTCCTTTAGCTGCACCATATTCTAATCGCGCACTTTTTGACGCCTATTGCTGTCACAACTTCAGTGACACTTTGTCTTGCTTCAAGTCCTCCAACTACTATCCACTATCAAACGAATACAAATAATGTCTGCAACCAAAATTTGCTGTGAAAAATGAAATTTTACACAGCAAATTACACACCGTTACGTATTACATACAACTCATTGATAAGCTAGCCGATGCAATGGGCCTCTGCTCATCAACGGACTGTATCAACAAAAAGGAAACCAAGATCTCGCAAAAGCTGTGGAACCATGAGTCTTCATATTTCTGATAAAAGTGTTGTTCAAACACCACCTAAAAGAAAGATTTGTCAGTGCTGCTCAGTATAAATTTTGGGAATGCCTTCTTCCCTCAGTGACGTTGTCCCAGATTATCCTAGGAAGGCTTCATTTGCAGAGTTTTATTTCCAGACCAGGCATGACTGTCTTCATTCACTCTTATTTTATTGCAATACCATCGACTCTCTTGACTATTTTTTGTGATAGTAGACAACCTATGTTGGCTCAACACTTAGACACGTTCACTGTACTTAATATTATTAGTAACAGAGTATAGGAGTATTGGACGGAAGAAAGATGGCAAATGACGTAAAGTCAAGTACTTGGTATTTATTTCAGTCGTTTTCGCTTCTTCATGCGACTGTAATAAAATATACTTAAAATTCTGCTTTGTTTGTTCCTGAGACTACACTATTCAAAAACAATCACGAAAGGTTGGTATGCATTCAGGGAGAAAACTCACGGATCTCGAATGTTTCCCGAAATAATTTTTACTTTAAAAATTTAGAAAAATACAGGGTGGAGTTAGTTTTATAAAAGTTGTTAAATTGATGTTACGTTGTGGAATGAATGAGGCAGACACAAGAAGTCTGAACGATTGTTTACTGCGAATATACAACAGTTAATTCAGTTTGAACAATTAAGTGCAGTTTGTATTAATTGTCACTGAGGGATTGTTGTTGATAAAATTAATTGTAATTTAGTTCGGTAGCTTTTGGATGCCACGAATTAAGCCTCACTCCACGCTATATAAAGGCCATTGAAACGACACAGGCCCGAAAGTGGCCCAGCAACTTAGAATTTCGACAGTTTGTGGACTCCCTCTCCACGCTAATTGCCCCTACTCACTCGGTTGGAATGCCATGTTAGTTCTACACGACTTTGCATTTATCTTCTGTATATTTCTTTTATTCGGAAGACAAAGTTTCAATGCTTTTTGCTAATGGCAGACATTTTATGCATACCGTCCAACGCTGTTTTGATTTTGAAGAAGTATTCAAAAAGAAAATCATTAAAACGCATAGTTCATTAAGCATTTAGGAAACAAGAACAAAGACTGGGTCATCCAGAAATATACTGTGGGCACGTTCTTGTGGATGAATGGCGTTCTTTTAGAAAGGAATTTTTTAAGAGGGTTCGCCTGACTGAGATTCTCAGGTGTTGGACTGCTCATATCTCAGAAACGGCCCCACTCTGAATCGTAGATTTATGGATCCGAGTGATTAATTTGAATCTTGTGGATACGACCGCAACTGTCGAGGTTAGGTTGAATAGGTGGTTGACTTGACGTAGTTCTGGAGCAGCGCAATGGGATGTAGGCAACAGTCCGGGAGGACAACACCCCGTCATTTTGAATCACGGTCAGATGACGAGGTCCCACCTCAGCTGGAACTCTAGTCTCCAAACTTTCACTCTCCGTCAACGTGAGGACATTTGAAATCACGACATATTTAACATGCACCAGTCGACTTCTATACGAATGTTTCTGGTAGAATCGAGTTTCGAATTCGCAACCGTCAGGTTGATAATCTGACCAACAGGGTTACCGGACCAATGATGTGGTCCTCACTATATGAACTGTGAAAAGTATTTGAAATTACGAATTTAATAAAGTCTATAGCAAAACTTGGTATTTTTAAATAACATCACACTAGAGCAACACAACGGACAATTGTGATTTAAGGGAAGGATTGGAGGACAACTATTAATTTTCAGCCACGGTCAGTTGACGGGGTAAACACCTGAACCGGCATCCCACTGTCGAATCTTGGACACTACATCAACGTGACCGGAAGTGTTGAAGACGATAGTTAAAACATGCAATCCATGCTTTAAAACATAGGATAGCATCATAAGACTTTTAAAACATTACTTACCTAACATAATATCAGAGTGCATTGGTTGTAGTAACAAAATTAAAACAATGCTTTAAATCTAGGTAGGTAGTTAATTAATGTCTCACTGGAGCAAAACAACGGACTCTTTCGGCAACCTTTAAATCCCTGACCTCAACAATATTTTCAGTGAGTAGAGTTTGATTACTCAAGTTAACTTTCTATTACAAATCGCTTCTTATATTCATATGTTAAATCATGTTCAATTGTGACTTAGTAGCTTCGACGAGATATCTCATCCAAGATCTGGTCAATTTTTCAAGTGGCGAAAAATCTCGTGCAAGATATGGCCAGTTTTTCAAATGGCGAGATATCTCGTGCAAGATCTGGTCAATTTTCCAAATGGCGAGATACCTCGTCCAAAATCTCGCCAGTTTTTCAAATGGCGAGGTATCTCGTGCAATATCTGGGCAGTTTTTCAAATGGCAAGATATCTTGTGCAAGATCTGGTAAGTTTTTCAAATGGCGATATATCTCGTCCAAGGTCTGGCCAGTTTTTCAATGGTCGAGATATCTCGTGCAAGATCTGGTCAGTTTTTCAAATGGCGAGATATCCCGTCGAGACAAAACTACCATATTACTTACTCCAAGGGGAATAAAGGTCTAAGTAGAAAAACAGTTTGGAACAGGTTTTTGTACCAAAGACTTGCCAATACAAGATAGTTTTCAATGCAATGGATAGAGAATACTGGACGACCCCTTTTCGAGGTCCTTCCCGTATTGTCCTACCACACTGAGACGGGTCCGAGACAAGAGACCTATTGTGTCCTTTACTGGCCATGGCCCTTTTCAACAGTACCTTTTCTGTTTCGGGCAAAGCGAAACAGATCTTGGGGTTTGGTAGGATCCCCTCTCCACTATGCCACCCGATGTCCCCTCAAGACTCGATTTCCCGTCCGCTGCAGCGAAAACGGACCAAACAGCGCTTGGATAAAAATTACATTTGGCTATAGAGAGGCTAGGAAGTGGATTTGAGGGCTGGTGCATTCTCCTGCTGAAGTATGGACATGATATGGCAGAAGAAACATAGTCTTTAAATTACTACCCCTTCCTTTTCTTTCATTTGTTTTGTTTCTGATAATATTATATTTGGTTAACTTGCTCCAGTGGGCAATCCCTTCTGCAAAAGGGGCTGTTTTACCACAGTGGGGATTTTTTTTCCATCAAAAATCCCCACACTGTAATTTGTTCACTTTTTTTTTTCCTTTTAATAAAGTAACCAGGAGTGCCAATCAAATTGATGTCCCTTAAAAGGACAGGCTTGTGGACTTTTCTGGTGGTTATCTGGTTAAAGGAAGGACATTTGCATTACACACATATTGTTGATGGCAATAATATTTCTCTAGAAAGAAAGACTGACTAACTATAAATTTCGACACTGTATAGTTTGAATTTTCAAAGAATTAAAAGGAACCGGAGGACATTGTACTCTGGCAACGCCATCTGAACTAAGACCCATACCATTTTCGAAATGTTAGATCTTTCGAAAAACCTTGTTCTTTCGGAAAACCCTGAACCACTCCAGAGTTCGAAAAAGACCCGTCTCTGCTTTTAACAATGAAGCAATCCCATGTTTAGAGCATGTTTTACTCTGTTCCATTTCCATTCTTCTTCTTCGAGTGGGGGTGACAGAGGGTGCCCTTTCACACCCCGAATTCCTTCCAGAGCGATAGTTTTCTTTTCTCTTTTTCCCACCCTTCCCCCACCTTGTATATCGTTTGGAGATGTTGAAGGATCGTCCAAGAGGGTCTTCACAATGAGTGTTTACACGAATCAAAAACGTTCGGAGGGGAGAACACATGACATGCCAGCGTCCATCAAGCGATAATGTTATGGAGGACCCACCCTAGGCTGACGGACCTCCCCTGTCGACCTGTCAGAAATCGTCTGCAGAGGCAACAGTTGGGAAAGAGGGCCCAATTTGAGCTGCACGCTTCAATGGAGGGAAGTTGTGAAATTCTTTTGCTCTTTTTGTGCCCACCGTGAGACCAGTCCGAGTGCTTGGATTCTTTTTATTTTGTTCTTTTCCTTATTCCGGTACGAGATCTTGGGAGAGAAATCAATCAAAGATGTGTCTGGGTGCACAAACGAACTCATGTTAAGGTCACAGATAAGCTGCCCCCACAGTTCTTGTCCAAATGGTCTCGTGTGAAGCGTGAGAAATTTCGGTCCATCTTTTCTGTTACCATTTTGGCAACAGTCGCTAAGCGTTCTTTTATTGTGAGTTTGGGACGTCTTCTTTCAAGGTAGCTCAGTTGAAAGAGTATAGGGATGTAACAACAGATGATTTGCGAGTTACACACTCGATCCAACCAAGAATAGCGTGGTGGCTGGTGCACGTTCAATCGGTGGTGACCTCAAATGCCCTCGTAAAATCTACGTCTCAAACGATATCCGTGGTGTGGAAGTTCAAGGAGTGAGATGCCAGATGAGTCGCACAGTTCAGATGACGAGGTTACACACACATGTGCTGGCACGTGCGAAGCATGGGAAATTTCTGTCCGTCTTTTCTGTTACCATTTTGGCAACAGTCTCTAAGCGTTCTCTTAATGTGTGTTTGGGACGTCCCCTTCCAAGGTAGACCAGTTGGAAGAGTAGGGGTGTAGTAACAGGTAGTTTACGAGTTCCACACTCGATCCAATCAAGGACAGCGTGGAGGAGGGTGCATGTTCAATCGGTGGTGACCTCAAATGTCCTCGTGAAATCAACATCTCAAACGATATTCGTGGTGTGGAAGTTAAAAGAGTGAGATTCCAGATGAGGTGTTAGCCTTGTCATCTGAGCGTGGTTCAACATTATGAGGTGTTGTCCTCGGATCCTTCGATTCAGGACTGTTCCCGGACCTTGTCTAATAGCCCTTTGTATCGCTCCAGTGTAATGTTAATTAAACTATCTTTCATCAACCAAAGATGTGTCTGGGAGCATAAACGTACACATAAGCTGTTCTCTTGTCCAAAGGGTCTCGTATGAAGAGTGGGAAAATACTGTACGTTTTAATGTTTTTTTTTACAAGTCTCTAAATGATTTTTTAATGGGCGTTTGGGACGTCTTTCAATGTAAGAACTACTATTTGTAGGCAGCATTGATTCGATTCTTTCCTGTATGTACTACCTTCTGTTGCAGTAAAACTTTCATTGTGTTTATATCCATTACTTGATATAATCTGTCCTGTGTTTAGCTCGGCTTTGTGAAATATGGTCTTTGAGCCATATAAACCCAACCAACTTTCCAATGTAGTTGTGTAGTTTAATTAATGTTGCACTTGATAAATACAACGGGCTTACTGGAGAATTTCCGGTATCAGTCCCGTAGGGAAAGATCCGAAGACAAGCACCTTCTAGTTTTGAACTAAGTTCAGACGACGAGGTTACACCTGTGCTGGCACCTCACTCTTCTAACTTCCACACACCTCAAACGTGAGGGATTTAAGTGTAGGAAATGAAATATGATTTCTCTAGTTGGGTTTGGTTTTGCTATGCAAGTACCGTATTTGGCTAAGCTTTCGCTAAATACAAGACATCCAATGTCGTTATTGATGCACATTCAAGGAAAGTTTTACTACAATGAAAGGGAGAAATACACCTAGACTATGTTTCAGGAATCAAACCTGTGCCTCTTTCAAGCCACAGATTGCTAGCCATTCTCTAAACTTCCACACTGCGCAGAGATGAGGACATTTGAGGTCAAGACATGCACAAGCCTCCATGTACACGACGGTCTTTCGTAGAACCTAGTTTCGAACTCGAGATACTCTGGTTGCTAATCTGGTACTTTCCAAACGTGTTCTTGTATCCTTATATGAATTCCTTATGAAAACTCTCTTTGCAGAGTACATTGCAAGAAAATTACTGAGGACCTCTATATAAGACGGAATACAAATCTATAAAAACACTGATCCTTAACAATCGCTACTGGGCAATAACAGACATACACGTATAAATTCCTCTGCACAAGTAGAAGTTGTTTTTCTTGTTTATTGCTTTTAAATTCAGCGTCCATTTTGTAAAGTTACGTAAAGTGGGGAGATAATAGTAGTGGGTAGTTGAACTAACGTCACGCTGGAGCAATATAATAAGGTCTATTGGAAACGGTCTGTGATCAAATCCTGAGGGAAAGATTCAAGGACGCCTCGTAATTTTGAACTACAGTCAGATGATGATAACAACACCTGATCTGGCACCCCACACTCCAAACATTTGGACCATGGCAATATCCATAGAGGGCAGGAACTAGAACCACTGCAACCTCCTCCTGTACGGCTTTGCAAACAAAGTTCTGCAGAAATCTACAACTTATTTGTATTCATAGATGAATTCCTTATGCCAATTTTCTTTACCTGAATTCATTGAATGAAAATTTCTGAGAACCCCATACATCAAGTCGGAATACAGATCTATCCAAACACTAATCAGTAACAATCTGTGATCAATTTAATAATAATTATCTAAGTATAAAGATAGTGTATGGGGTAGACTACAGGACACTTCTAGTTCCATCAAACGTATACTTACTAAACCTTTCTAGAGACAATTTTTGATCAAATTTTTGATTCTTTTGCCTCTTTTTAAATATCAATAAGATAATACTTTCATGAAATTTTCTATCTCATTTGAGATTAATTTAAGCATTTTTTATCAATAAAACTGTGTGTGTGTGTGTGTGTATCGAATTAAATTTTTTACAGATAAAGTGGTAAACGCGTTGAACTCAAAATGAAATAAAATCTCATGAAATCAAATTAAAAAATCGAGAAATGAAACAAATATATACAATTTTTCCGTTTCCTAGGTCTTTATTTCGGTTTAATTTAAATATTTAACATCTTTTTTTAATTTTCCTATCAGGAAGGTATATTTGAAATTATTTGTTTCAATATTTGGTTGACTACAGCAACAAACTATTCTTCATCAATGGACGTCTTTCTTTGAATATCTTTTTAAATGCTGCAGTTTCTACTTAACCAGTTTTTCTTTGAACATCACATGTATATTTACTTCAAATATCTATTACAGTCAATAAGTAATTAGTACTCTTATTATATTTACTAAATGGTTTGATAAGTGATAAAACTACTTGCCATTGAAAGACTATTGAATTCTAATAGTTCTTTCTTTATCCTTACATTTTTACATTTCGTAATAACATCTTTTTTTGCGTCTTGAAACATTGTATAGTGTAAATTATTTAGAATCTTATATTTCTGGTGATTCAATCGATAGAAATTTAAGTTATTGTAAATATTAAAAAATATTAAACTTGTTTTTCCTGACATTGAAGCTCCAGCGATTAACAGTCTAAATGGACGCATGGGTCATTCCACGTGAAATGAGCAAAAATCTGGAAAAACCTCGTGGCCGTATGGTAATGGATTTTCATGAAATTTGGTACAGGGGCTTAGTTTGTGCATAAATAACGATATCCAAAAGAATTAGGTTCAAAATTAAATATTTTCGAAGTTGCAGACATTTTTAGGATTTGCAACTTTGAAGAGCAGTTGTGAGATCGCTTAATGTTGCATGTTTGAAGTTCTGTTTCTCAAATACTATTTAACGTAGACAAACATGTTTTACGTTTTTACAATCTGTACAAAATTTGCTTTTTTTCACTGTGGCCACAACATTTTTTAGTATCATATTTAATCTAAACTTTAGTTTCACAAAATGGAAGATTGTCAATTTTGACAGAATTAAAAGCATTTCTATGGGCTAAATAAATTTTACGACATACTTTGAATTTATGCCAGTTACAGTTCTAGGTATGATAATATTACTGATCGAGTTTGGAAGTCGTATTTTCATTCTTTCATCTTCAAAATAGCTAACGAAAATTATAAATGATTATTTTCTACTTTAAATAGGCATAAGAAATCAAATGAAGGACAGCTCTGACAAAACCGACATTTCACAGGAATACAGTTTAATATGTTCATTACTTGTAAAAAAAAAAATTCGAGATTGTAATCTGAGTCCTAAAGCAACAATTATAAAAACAAAATCACAATATTTGCTTTCCACTCTATGCATGTTACGAGAACGTCAATGATAACAGTGAAATTAAATATAGATAATGAAACCTTAATTCAACAAATACCAAATCGTTTTTAACTTAAATGGTGAATTATAAAAGCAGAAAAAATGAGTGTCAAAGCAAGCTTACAAATTTAAACTTAGTATCATAGACTTAATGAATTTTAAATAATTACCTTTTCAAATTCACTATGTGGTAAAAATCCCATGTTAAACTTTGTTTCTTCTATTATTGATACGTGATTTTTTGTGCTGCTGAATTCTTTTTAAACTCTTTACTTCTTTTGCTGGCGATTGCGATAAATATGAAACTCGAATTAGTGACGTGCAATTGGGAATAGGAATGTAGCAATGACATTTACGCGTTCCCGTAATGGCTGCGGTCACTTCATTAAACCTTTGTTGAAGTTTGGACTCAATTTGAATAACATCAGTTGAAGGCACATAATAGAACTTGATGTTTGAAATGGTTGAAGTACAGTAGGAGAATAGTTGTTTTGCATTTAAAATCTGATTGTTGTATTGTCTCTGTAAACTTGTTCTTGCGGCTAATCGTTAGGTAGTTCCACCGATTCCATCGCATGAGCTTTTGCCATGACTTGTAGCAAAAAAGTGATATACTGCCTTCAATTCAAAATCGAATTCATGATGGCAAATGTTGGAAAAGTTTTTCCTGTTCTTATATTGTGCTGAACAACCATCGCTGAAACAGATAAGTTTCTTCACAGAAAGAAAACTTTCTTTTATAAAAGGGATTACGGCAGTCTGAAATGCAAATACACTCAATGTATCATGTCTAGTATGGTAACTAATGACATACATTGAAAGCATTTGAAACCTGTTTTCGTTATCCTTCCCATAAAATACAAATAGGTGCAGTGTAGCTAGAGTAGTTTCCCAATGGAATCCCTAAATTGCATCCTGAACAATAAATGAATAATTTTCTGAAAAATTGAGGTGTACAACGTACTTCTCCTGGGAAACAGTCAATTTCTTTTCCTCCGAAAATTTGGACTACGATTTAGCAATGAAATGTTGTTTTGTCAATCCAAACATACTCTCAACAAGTGAGTCAAGAAATTCTTCTGTTGACTGGACCTGTGTGGTTATAGTAGATCTGTCGGTCAAAATCTAACGCTTGTAAATAATTTCTTCTAAATTTTGGGAAACATCAAACTTTTCTATTTGATCACGAAATTGATCTTTTGGACACTTATCACATTCTCCGAACATACATTTTTCCTTTTCAATGTTACAAACATATAATTTCATTGGCTCTAGCAAAGAATTATGAGGTTTAATAGCGTGTAACATGAGTTTCATATTTTGATGTATACACAGAATTGTACACACAGAATTTGTGTATATTAGAATTACTGTGTGTATATTAGAATTGTACTGTGTGTATATTAGAATTGCACACACAGAATTTGTACCATTACTTCCAGCTAGTACACAACGTTTCGGTCTTAATTCAGCGAATTTACTGAAACCAATCTTTGCACTCCGATGCTGTTCCTTAAACTGCTGGTATCCTTCTTTTAAGTTACAAAGAATCAACCTTTTTGTTTTGGGACTTTACCTTTATCTGTGTTTATATTTAACATAGTCTTTTTTCCTGGATATAGCCGACTTATGTCATCAGACTCGTAAAAGTTTTTAACTATTGCAATAATATTAGCAGGTTTTCCTAGAATTCCAAACGCCTTTTTAACACTTCTTACTTTCCTTGCTAAATACAGTGTGGTGGAAAATTATGTCCTTATTTTTTCCAGACTCCAGCTCTTTGGCACAAGAGTAAGAATTTGAATTTTTTCTGCAGGGGATGTTGTTTCAGCAAACTTTGCTTTCAGCTGTTCTATTAAACAATAAAATCTTCATTACTTTCAGTCGCACGTGTATTATTAATTTCATTGAGGTTTACTTGCAAAACAATTCCCAAATTTATTTTAGCAGTTGAAATAATTTTCTATAATTTTCTTCTGCCATAATGTTTTTTTGGGGGTCATGTTGAGTTTACGAACCTTTTTTACAGGCGAATTTCCCATGTTCTGTGGGCTGTTATTGAGTTTCTCGTACTGTTTCTCTAAAGCTACCGTTTTAAAATTAAAATCTGGTGCAACCTCTTCTGCAATAAAATTTTTAACACCAATTTCACATGTGAGATAGATATTTTTACCTAGCGAGAGCAATCCAGCTGATTTCTTGGCAGTATCCAGTATTATTATTCGCAGGGACTTTTTCACGGTACGTTTGTGACTTTTAAAAGGATTACAACAAGTTCGTCTAAATAAGTAAATATACTTCAGTAAATACACTTTTTTCATGGCGAAGACAAATGTTTTCAAACTTCCTACCTAATCTCAATTACAACAGTTCTCTGGCTTTATCTGTAATTTCGGAAAGTTTTTTTAATCCGGTTTTTTTACATAATGGTTTTTATGGCAGTTTTCTTACAACATTTCTCCCACGTCATAGTTCGAAAGTTCAGGAATTTAAAAATCTCTTTTACTATCAAAGACATGGTAATAATATTTCCTAAAAACTACAAGAAAATAAAAAAAACTTCTCTAACCGACTAATGATAATTTCACTGGATGGAACACTTATGGATTGCCACTTGAACATTCGCCGGTGTTCGAAAGCTTTAAGTTGAGCAAAAAATTATCAGTTTATAGCAAACCAAGCACATTTATAACCACAATTCATTTAGTAGTGTTTATTTATTCTATATTCTGTCATTTAATGCAATAGCATCTCTTTCAATGAGGAAATGGATGTCTTACTGGCGTGTTTCCGCCTGTTTTGATTCATCATGCGATAAGATAAAACTATAGTTTTCATCTAGTTAAAAATGTTTTTGAGACGAAAATGAGCATATTACAATGATGAAAATTTCAGGACAGATAATATACATCTGGACACATAATACTGAAAATTTGTGAGTTTTTCGGAGCTCTCTTTCACAATTAAATTTGTATTAAGAAAAAAAAAACAGAAAAATATCACCGTTTTCAATTGTTTTACTTTTTATTTTTTTTCTTTACTAAGGAATAGAAACACAATCACTAAATTATACATAACTTTTAGATAGAAGAATGGCTTTGTTAAGAATTATTTTTGATATTGTCTTTACATTTTTAGAGGTACTAGAGCAATTTGAAATTTGTATCATATTGGACAAATCTCTATTTTCACCAATCACTCATAACGAGAAGTGCCGGATATTAAACTATATTCTGACATTTACTAAAAGAACTTTTACTATAAACTGTAATAATACTTTTTAACTATAACTTTTTGAATAATAAACTTTTTTGAAATATAGGGTCTCAAACAGGCTACTATTAGTGCTAAAAAATCTACATGTGTGCAACCTTGAACTTTAAAATTCAATAAAAAATAAAATATAAGTTTCTGACATTTAATATTTGGCAGTTCCTCCTTACTATATGTGATCTATTTAAAAACTAATGTTCATTAAAATTGGTGATGTGTCAGCCATTTGCTCATTTTGCGTGGAATGACCCGCTTGGGAAAAATGAATTTTTTTATCATCATCTGTATCCTTTTCTGGTTCACTGTAATCTTAAATTTTAATCATTTCTCTCTATATTAAAAAAAAGTTACCGCCGCCGCAGGATTGAAAAATGTGCTGTTTAGCTCGATTCTTAGACGGTTTTCCTAGAAAGTTCGGATCAGAAAAATATGAAATTAACATTGTTTGCATCATGTACCCTGGAGAACTGTAAAATTATTTTTCCGATGCGGTTATTAGTTTAGGGTTTATAAGGAGTTAAATTTTGAAAAGCGAAATTTCTTCCGCGAGTGAGCAAAACTGTTGGATATTCTCCTGTTCTTAACCGTTTAAATATATGCAAATCCATCGTATGTAAATCAGATTAGATTTGCATATGAAACGCCATTTGATTTATTTAGAGTTGTATATATAAACGAAGTCTGTTTTATATTTCTCTCTCTCACTGATCCAAATACTGGATGTTTTGTATGTTTTCTTTTATGAGTTGTTTTGTCTGTAAAGTCTTATATTTTTATTAAATTTTTAAATCTCACCGTGGCTGTCTAACTTTTATATATTATGCATCCTACACTTCGCACTTCATCTAGATTTTTAGCTGGTTAACCTAACAAAAACACATACACATTTTCAGTCTTAGCCGTGAGTTTTTTTTAAAGAGTGCATCTCAACGTAAATTTTTGCAGCTCGTCGAGTTTTTTTAGAAATTTCAATGGCGTTTCAATGGGTTGGCGAGCGTAAGCAAACAGGGAGCGGAGCCCCCTAGTATTACAAAAAATTGTTTTACTCCAAGCAAATTATTTTTACTAATAAATGAATGTGCAGTAAAGAGAGAGAGATATATAAATAAAAAATAAAATAACAAATCAAGAGATAAAATAAAAATAATTAATTAAAATTAAAATTAAAATTACAAACTGCAATTCGAAGAAAAAATGCGTATGAAGATAATTTAGAACTTGATGCATTCAGAAATCTTTACTAGAATATCATAAACCAATACAAAAATGAAAGTAGAAAGCAAAAATTGAAAAAAAAATTAAAGATTTGTCTGACAATATACCAAATTATGAATCATTCTTACCTGAGTTTGATTATTCTTCAGATGCAAAAAAAACGATTAATGAAGCTGAAAAAGATTATTAGACTTAATTCCAATAAAGATTTAGATATGGACTTTATTTTGCAAGAAAGTTCTTCTGTGAATGGATTAATAAGACGAACAAACTTGATAAAATAATAAAATTATACTTGAATCGGAAACACGAAAGGTAAGTTTACTGGCGATATTTTGCATGGAAATATGTATATTCATTGTAATGAAGTTGAAGGTACATTGATAAATCAGTTTTAATCCGATGTGATTTATTTATTTACGAATCAAAACCCTTCAGGTAACCCGATTTCGATAGAATTAAAAATGCAACGTTTTTTACCATCAAGACGGATGCGGTTCATGGAATTAGAATGCGAATTACTAATAAGAAAGGTCAGCTCATTGACTTAAATAATAGGCCTGTAGAATATTATTTCATCAAAGATAATGAAGAAGATTCTACAGATAAAATTTACAATTTGCTTTATTCTCTAACTAAATTAATAAATACAGACTTATCGAAATAGTAAAAAATTACAAAGAATGTAATTATTTTCAGATTTATTGACTGGCAGCCAAACCTATTGAAAAAATAAAACTTAAACATTTGACCGTGATAAATTAAACGAAATATTTTCAAAGAATGTGTGTTGGATTTAAAGATTTTTCTGTTGGTTACCATATGCTTAAATTAAAAGCTCTACAGCTGTTAGACATAATAAATTCAAATTGTACACTAGACCTATAAAAATAAATTTTAATCATCACAGAATTATTAAGTCAAACAAATAACAAAAAATGCTTCTTGCACTTACTACTTACTAGCTACACCTGAAGTTTTAAGTTTGTATATTGTTCTACAATATATTGAGAGATGAAAATTTTCATAAAAATAACGTAATATTTGATAATTCAGATATGATTGAATGTTGTTTAGTGATCAATAATTAAATAATAGCATTATTGAGTTATACAATGGATTTTAATATAAAATATTATAATAGGCTATATCCAGATTTTGTACATATCAATTCAGAAACAGGATGCATTATAAATTACATAAAATTTGGCGAATTGTATTCTATTGTATGCTTTGATTTGTCCAGTCAAGTAAACTATACAAATTTAGATAACTTGAGCGTGTTTAATTGGAGACTGAGAAATAAACTACTAAAAACTATGTATTTTGCTTTGTCTCAAAAGATAGAAAGAAATGTCTCTTAAATATGAATATGCAAGATGTTTCAATGATTAACCCCTTGGGTACATTTGATGACTGAGACTCGTCATGCACTTGTTTTGCCTAGGACAAAATTAAACATGTACATTATTATTCATGGCAAGAGTGATTGGTGTTACGAGACTCTCCTTGAATCAAATTGCTCAATCGTTCTCTACAAAAATACACTTTATTTAATCTGAATCGATACAAAGAAATATTTACACGGCTGCGTTATCAGACATTCTTTTTTTGGAATGAACGCGGAGATCAGAAGCTGTGCGATCTCTTTCATACTGTTGTCATTCTTATCAAACGAAACTATACGAAAATATAACAGTAATTAGTGTGCAAACGATAATACGAAAATAGAACAGTAATTAGTGTACAGACGATTACACGAAAAAATAACAGTAACGAATGTACAAACGATAATCCGAACTACTTTTTTTTTCAAATAAATCTATACCCAAGGGGTAAAGTCATTAAAACTTTAATTACAATAAATAGCAGCTTTTTATCCCTTCTTTGATGAAGAAGGAACTGAAATTCGTGAGCTACCTGGTGTAGGGTTTAAATTGACAAAAGATGAAAAATATGGTAAGGAAAAAAAAGAGATTAAAAAGCTGAATAATCTTATGGATGAAACTGATTCAGTTACTAAATCGTATTTGATGTTTGTAAAAGTAAATTAAAATAAAATATTCCAGATTTAACTCATGCCAGTTTAATTAGTTCTGAAAATGGAGATTTCGATGCTAAAAGAAAAACAATTGGTAATGTGAAAGATCTTAAAAACTATATGAATATATTCAATAAAAGTTATTTTGCACAAAGAAAAGCTTTAAATTTAAAAGAATGAATTTGTGATGCTGAAAACATCATTTTGAAAAACCTTGCAAATTCTCGAGATATGTATGATGCTATTCATAAACAATATGTAGTTAGGAAAACAAAACTCACCACTTATTTGTATTCTTAGATGAATTTCCTTTGTCAACTTTCTGTGCCTGAGTTCAGTGAAGAAAATTACTGAGAACCGCTATGTTAAGTCGGAATTGAGATATATTCAACTGCAAATCATTAGTACATTAAGTACTAATGATTTGCATTAGTACATTAAGTAACTACAATTAGTACATTAAGTAATAAAATTCACACAAATATAAACTTCTCTGCACGAGTAGAGGTTGTTTTCCTTGTTTATTATATGCACTCACTTTAGGTTTTCAATTTGACAAGGTAGGTAGGTAGTTAATTAAAGTCCCACTAGAGTAACACAACGGGCTATTGATGAATATCCGATATTAATTCCAAAGAGAAAGCTCTAGGTTTTCTACAAAAAACGCCTGATTAGTTTATTGTGCGATTAATTATATCCGCCATGCATAGATTTTGTGAACCATAAACTATTTCCAATTTCACAATTATATCATTTTTGTAAAAGCGCTCTTTAAGAACTCATATAGAAGAACAAGCCATTGCAATCTTCCTTGTACCACCCTGCTCTAAGAATACTGTTGGAATCTACCACTTATTTGTACCCTTAGATGAATTCCTTTTACCAACTTTCTTTGTATGCAAATTACTTACTGAGAACCCCCACATAAAGTTGGAATACAGATATATTCAAATGCAAACCATTAACAGTTAGTACATTAATTAATAACATCCACACAAATATAAACTTTTACTCTTTTACTTTTTTATTTTCTCTTAAACTTTTACTTTACTCTTTACACGAGTAAAGGTTCTTTTACTTGTTTAATGTACGTAAGTATTTAGAATGACACGTCTAAAACTGAACACAGACACTTTAAGGTTGGTTTTCGACAAGGTAGGTAGGGAGTTATTTAAAATCATACTGTAACAATGCAACGGGCTATTGAAGACGGTCCGATATTAATTCCGAAGAGAAAGATCCAAGTTTTCGACAAATAATTGCTTAATAGTTCATTGTGAGGTTTATTCTGTCTACCATGTATAGATTTTTGTGAATCATAAGCTTTACCCGATTCCTCAATCAAATCATTTCTGCAAAAGGGTACTTTAAGGACTCGTATTGAAGGACAAGCCGTTGAAATATTCCTTGTACCGCCCTGCTCTAAGAATACTGCAGGAATCTACCACTCATTTGTATCCTTAGATGAATTCCTTATGAGAACTTTCTCTTACATGCAAACTTCTTACTGAAAACTTCCCCATCAAGTTGGAGTGCAGATCTATTCAAACGCAAATCATTATCAATATGTACTGGAATTAATAACAGTCACACAAGTATAAACTCCTCTGGTTGTCTGGAGGTTGTTTTCCTTGTTTATTGCTTTTAAAGTCCCGCTCCGCCCCCTGCCAGTTTCCTTGATCAAAATCGTGATTAAAATGCGAAGTCGCATTGTCCGCTTGGGTTTCGAGACTTTGATTGGAATTCATTTATTCGCTCAGGTATGCCTGCCGATCTCCACTACAAAGTAATTTCCCAAAAGCGAAACTTCCGACAAAAACGTAGCAATTTATTTCTCTTAATTCTTATAATGACTATTCGGAATGGCATCAGCAGCATCGTAAGCGAAAAGGAATTCAATTGATTACTTAGAAAAGACAAGACAAAAAAAATGACTACCGGTCTTGTTTTCGAATTGGAATTTCAATCAATATATAAATGGAGAAGAAAATTTAATGATGAGGGGGAGTGGGGGAAGGCTTCAAGGGGGATTGATATATACGAATGAGGGACAAAAATATAATTTATTGCAATTTCTCTTCTTTCTTTTCATTTTACTCTATTAATAACGTAGGGGCATATTTCGCATTCGAATGAACATAATGACGATGCCTTTAAAGAGAACGAGACGGGATTCTAAAACCGAAGATTAAGTTCGTTCGCGAATTTTTTTTTTCTTTAACTTTTTTCGCTCGTTAAATCTTTTAATTTGTGTCAGATATTCCAGTATTTCACAAACTGCGCAAAGGTTTCTGTTTTTTCTTTCTTTCTTTTTTTCGAAAAAGCAAATTACATCTTTGCCCTCAAATTAAATCTCCTTTTCGCCTGGTTTGAAAATTATAATTGGAGATTTCGTCGAGAGATTTTCCGGGCCGTGGAATAATTGCGACTAATGAGAGGATATGATAATTTAAATTTTTAAAAAAAGATTGTTATCAAGCGCGAAAGGGTGTTAATTAATTAATTGTCATTAAGACATTCAACAGTTGTGAATTTAATTGAAGCTATCCGGATCTAATAAGACGTTCCCTGCTTCTTTAAAAGGTGTTGAAAGGGCTATTTATGTTCTTGTAATTTATCGCTTTTTTCGTTCCTTGTTTGTACTCGAAAAGAGAAATAATCACTATTCGCTTCAAACGTGAGTTTGTACACAATTAGCTGTTAATTTTTATTTTCACTTTAGTGACTAGTATAACAAAAGATGTTAAAATTCCTTTAAAATAACCTTTAAAATTCCTTTAAAATAACCTTAATAACCTCCTCTTAACCTTTCTAGTGGTAGGGATGCAACATCGATAGCAAAACATCGATGTTCAAAATTAAAACATCGATGTTAATAATACATCGACCCAAAAACATCGATGTTTTTAAACTTCGATGTTTTTAAAATTCAGTGCATTTAAACTTTTTCCCCCATTTCTTAAAATTGGTTTAGCAGCTTGTGGTGCTACATCGACAGCAAAACATCGATGTTTTGAAACTTTGATGTTCAAAATTAAAACATCAATGTTGATAATACATCGCCCCAAAACTCATCGATGTTTTTAAAATTCAGTATATTTAAACTTTTTTTTCCCATTTCTTAAAACTGGTTTAGCAACTATTGATGCGACATCGACAGCAAAGCATCGATGTTCAAAATTAAAACATCGATGTTAATAATACATCGACCCAAAAACATCGATGTTTTTAAACTTCGATGTTTTTAAAATTCAGTGCATTTAAACTTTTTCCCCCATTTCTTAAAATTGGTTTAGCAACTTGTGGTGCTACATCGACAGCAAAACATCGATGTTTTGAAACTTTGATGTTCAAAATTAAAACATCGATGTTGATAATACATCGCCCCAAAACCATCGATGTTTTTAAAATTCAGTATATTTAAACTTTTTTTTCCCATTTCTTAAAACTGGTTTAGCAACTATTGATGCGACATCGACAGCAAAGCATCGATGTTCAAAATTAAAACATCGATGTTAATAATACATCGACCCAAAAACATCGATGTTTTTAAACTTCGATGTTTTTAAAATTCAGTGCATTTAAACTTTTTCCCCCATTTCTTAAAATTGGTTTAGCAACTTGTGGTGCTACATCGACAGCAAAACATCGATGTTTTGAAACTTTGATGTTCAAAATTAAAACATCGATGTTGATAATACATCGCCCCAAAACCATCGATGTTTTTAAATTTCAGTATATTTAAACTTTTTTTTACCCATTTCTTAAAACTGGTTTAGCAACTATTGATGCGACATCGACAGCAAAGCATCGATGTTCAAAATTAAAACATCGATGTTAATAATACATCGACCCAAAAACATCGATGTTAATAATACATCGACCCAAAAACATCGATGTTTTTAAACTTCGATGTTTTTAAAATTCAGTGTATTTAAACTTTTTCCCCCATTTCTTAAAATTGGTTTAGCAACTTGTGGTGCTACATCGACAGCAAAACATCGATGTTTTGAAACTTTGATGTTCAAAATTAAAACATCGATGTTGATAATACATCGCCCCCAAACCATCGATGTTTTTAAAATTCAGTATATTTAAACTTTTTTTTCCCATTTCTTAAAACTGGTTTAGCAACTATTGATGCGACATCGACAGCAAAGCATCGATGTTCAAAATTAAAACATCGATGTTGATAATACATTGCCCCCAAACCATCGATGTTTTTAAAATTCATTGTATTTAAACTTGTTTCCCCATTTCTTAACACTGGTTTAGCAACTTGTGATGCGACATCGGCTCCAATACATCGATGTTTTTTTTTTCTAAAACATCAATGTTTAGAAAACATCGGCATCGATGTCACATCCCTATCTGATGGTTAAGAACCCTGTAATTTGGAATGCTCTGGTTCGATAACTGGCTCCAATCTTCCATCAGTTCTAGTCAAGGATTATTTGTATCCCCTACTTGAAACTTAATAACTCTCGGAATAATAGAGAAGCTTTGTTTCGACGGGTATCTCGTTCGAAACTAAACAGATCATGATGGACGAGAAAACTTGTCGAAACCATTTGCAGGGTTAGATACTCAAGTACTCAGCCCTACCAATGTCCAAGTGGCTAATGGCGTCGCTCTCAACCCTTCAATTTTTTAGACGAGATAACTCGTCCAGGATCTGATCAATTTTGCTAAAGACGAGATTACTCGTCGAGACTAAACTGCCCTATCACTCCAAGAGGGGATGAAATTCCAGGTAAGAAAAACAAATTGTCACTTAAACGGTGATGACAGCTTGGGATAGGTTTTAGCACCAGAGATTGGACAGTTTTAGAACATTTAGGGACAGTTAGGCAGTTAATGAAGATAAACCAACAGGAGGGTGAGACTGAAGTGCTAGGTTACAAGTTCAAATCTCGTATGTGCAGAAGTCTATATGATGCTTGAAGTTTCCTGTTTTCATCAGGACGATACATGAACGGGACCACTGTCCTCAAAGTCTTCCAGGAAGGCCAATGCTTCCAGTTCACGGTGTAAGCGTTTGGCCATCTCATCCGATGGTGACCATGAATAACTCTTCTGTTGGTCGCCTCGATGAGATAAACTCGCAATTAGCAAAACTAGACAGATCTTGAACACGTCCGTATTACAAAAAAAAAATTGGCAATATATTGATAAAGATTTATACAGCCATTAGCCAAAATTCCATACCTTGATGGACGAGATATCTTGTCGAAACTGCTCCGGAAGAATAACATTAAAACTACCATGTTCTCCCCATAGAATTCTTGAAGCTGCCATTAGAGAAAAAAGAACTCGATACTCAAGGATATATCGAAGGTTAGAAAACCAGCCGTTGCTATCCCTTCATAGCTTTTGAAGTAAATATACTCAGGGTGGGGCCATCAAATAATTTTCACTCTATGGGAAATGGTAATGGTTCGTAGTTTATGTCATACTGGAGAAACGCAATGGTCTATTTCACTTTTTGGGAGGCATCAGTAGTTAAGTCGAATCAACCGAATGAAACTAAATTTGGTATTGGAACTATTGAAGAATGGGGAGATGTATTCCTGGTAAAATTTTAGCTCCAAAAGTTGTAGGTAAGGGGAATTTGTTGCACAAGGTAGACATTTTTAATTTAAAAAGAAACACAATGGTCTATTTCACTTTTTGGGAGGCATCAGTAGTTAAGTCGAATCAACCGAATGGAACTAAATTTGGTATTGGAACTATTGAAGAATGGGGAGATGTATTCCTATTAAAATTTTAGCTCCAAAAGTTGCAGGTAAGGGGAATTTGTTGCACAAGGTAGACACTTTTAATTTTAAAAAAGCTCTTCTTTATTTCATGCGCCGGTGAATGAAATTTTCAAGAAGCGTATTTGCCTTAAAAGAAATAAATCATAAATATGATATTAGATTAATTTCGCATGCCTTCGTTAATGATAGTGAAATTCGGAACTATCTGTGATGCAAGAGTGCTATCAATTAAAATAGTATTCAAATTTCTATTTCCTATGGCTAACCCCTAAAGGTTTACCCCGTACTCCTAAGGGGTACAAGGGCAATAGTAGTTCGGATGAAAGAGTAACGGATTAGCAACATGAGAGTCGCGAGTTCGAAACTCCGTTCAGCCAAAGACTATCATGTACCTAAGGGCTGGTGCACTTTAAATCTATCCTGGTTTCAAATGTTCTTAATGTCCCTGGTGTGGAATTTTGGAGAGTGGGATGCCAGCTCAGGTGTTGACCTCGTCATCTGACGGTGGTTCGAAATGCCGAGGTACTCATCTCGTCGTCCAACTGTGGCTCAAACTTACGAGGTGTTGTCCTGGGACAATTAATTCCCATGGCTCCAGTGCGACGTTAACTAACTTCCTATCCAAGGGGTACGCGTGCCCTACGTTTGGTACCCCTACTCAAATGTAACGCTTACTTGAAGTCGTTTCATTAGTCGTTGGAGTCTTATTCCAGGTGACAGAAGCAGGAAAGTCGAGGGCAACATCTTCGTAAAGGGATTAATTCCGAAAAGAGCCTAATTCCCGGAAGGCCGGAACTGAAGGTGTTAAAGACGTTGCTTTGTCGGCGTTTTGGAGCAGCTGACTAATTTTCAGGGGATGAGCGATCGCACCTGTGCGGCGGATGTGAGCAACAGGGGGCAGCGGTGGATTCGCTTCGAGATGATCTGGAAGTTGCAGTGTCCATCTAAAAATAAGGCTCTTCAAAAGAGCGCTTCATTGGAATTAAAAAACCTTCTCCTCCATGGGGTTGGATTCTGTCAGTGTTCTTTGTTTTCAGGCAGAGGGTGCTCGGAGATGCTGGGCATGGTCTGGCAATGCGCCATTAAATCTCGGAAGCCGAATGTCTGAATTTAAGATCTGATGTTGTTAGGCATGTGTTCAAGTGGCTAGAGTTAACGGGTAGGTAAGTCATCGAATTAACTTCGTGCCTCATCAACACAACTACTGGTGACCATCCGGGATCAATCTCGAAGGAACATGTCCGAGGACAGCGGATACGAATCTGTGCGGAGAAAATCATGCATGGCGATCAGCTAACATGCTTTACGTAAGGCATCGCTTCTCCTAACGAGCTTTCATTCAAACCTACTCAAATATCGACTGACCCGAGGTCAAGTTTTTTCGTCGAAGCGCTGCACAGTACCGCCACTCTTCCAACAGGCGTACCGCAACCCTAGAGTTCATGGGAAATGGTTTGTACGATTCACATCACTTTTGTCCAGAAGACAAAGTCCTACTGGACCCTGATAACAACATAGGACGTCTTAGGAATTGGTTTGGTAGGTAGGTCTTTAGTTAACATACTAACGACGCAACACAACGGGCTATAAGCGACAGTCAGGAATCAGAAGGGAGAGATACGAGAACAGCACCACGTAATTTTGATCTGTAATCAGTTAACGAGGTCTTGATTGAGCTAGCACCCTACTTTCCAAACTTCCACGCTGCATAAGTGGGAGGACATTTGAGGCCAGTACGTGGTTAAAGTTTACCAGCCTCCATTTTAACCGAAGGTTTTTGTTGGATTCGAACTCACAACCCTCCGGTGGGAATAGGGTGAGGGAAAAGGCAGTCTAGTCAGAGAGACTAGCAAGTGGAACTTAGCAAGGTGAGAAACATCTGACTTCGTGAGTGGTTGACAAATTTTGTATTGTATCGAATGAAAAGAGACGCCAACCGTTAGTTTAAAATATTGAATCGTACAGGCATCAGGTCCTTCTTTTTTATTTTCGTTTGCTTTTCTCGGAGCATGAATACATTAAAGGAAGGATAGGGATGGCAAATAAAATTTTCTGATCAAAGAGGCTTTATAAAACCTATTGAATAGTTGTATTTTAATGAGAAATTAATCCCAAGAAAATGCACATTTCAAAAATAGATTCTTCAATAAAGCCTATCATTTAAAGCTTCTCTTTTTATTTTATAATTTTAATCTGAAATTTAAACTATACGTTTCCCTTTGTATTGTTTTTTTTAAATTTATTTCCAATGGCAAGGCAGTACAATTGCGAAGACAAATGCAAATACAATACAATACAAAGTACAGAGTTGACCGAGGTCATTTTAGCCTTATACAAGGCCAGAATTGATGGTCACTTGTGAAGGGGCACCCAGTGGGTGGACCTTCACTGTCCCTAACAAAGGAGAGCACAATTTACATCCATGTCCTAACCCCGGATTCGAACCAAGAACCTTCCGACCACTAGACCGGTTGGTCGGCCCCTTTGTATTGTATAAACAAAAGCAATATACAAATGTTGTAGATATTTGAATCCTGTATCAAGTTTTCTACGGTAATTTAGCAATTTTTAATGGACGTCGTACTAGAGCAACACAACGGGCTATTGACGACGGTCCAGGGTCAATCCCCTCAGGGAAAAATCCGAGGACAACATCATGAAATTTTGAACCACAGTCAGAGGACGTGGCAACACCTGAGCAGCCACCCCACTCTCCATTATTTCCACACCAACCCAAAAACAATATACAAAACAATATACAAAACAATATACAAAAACAATACACAAAACAATATTATTTCCACACCAACCCAAAAACAATATACAAAACAATATAAACAATAAAAGCAATATACAAACGTTATAGATATTTGAATCCTGTATCAAGTTTTCTACGGTAATTTAGCAAGTTTTAATTGACGTCGTACTAGAGCAACACAACGGGATATTGACGACGGTCCAGGGTCAATACCCTCAGGGAAAAATCCGAGGACAACATCATGAAGTTTTGAACCACAGTCAGAGGGCGAGGCAACACCTGAGTAGCCACCCCACTCTCCATTATTTCCACACCAACCCAACGTGAGGACTTTCGGCCACGACAGATTTAGGACGAACCAGCCTTCTCTACGCCCATATGTTTACAAACATCCATCCACTGATCCGGAATCTTCCGATCTAGAAGCTAACATCTTAACCACCAGACCGGTTGGTGTGCCAAGTTTTTTACGGAAATTGAACTTTATTTGCTAATTTTAGTGGCGTGTTTCATCAGGGAGGATTCATTTTTTCATTCTATCTACTAAAATATAATCCTTAACTTTCGAAACATACGAAATTGACGTACCAATAAAGTAAATAATAATCAATATAATTCAAATCTAATGAATTAAAACTGTGTTTATTCGTATAGATGAAAGCAGATCGTTGTATTCAATTCCAAGATAATGTCTGTCTTATGTTTGGCGCAGATTGAACAAATATGGCTACTATGCTAAAAAACCTCAGCACCCATAACAGAATTACTTAGCCAGCAACTTGAGAGTTGTTGGGGTCGCAGGTTTGATTTATCCCTGGGTGTATTTTTCTTTCTTCTGTGTAACTTCTGTACTTAGTAAAACTTTCCCTGTATGCATATCCATTTATTTGAAGTTGTCTGTCTTATTTTAAGCGAAGCTTGGCCTAATATACGTTTGACATAAAAAGGCAAGCCACAGTAACAGAATGTAACTGCGCCAGAAACCTGCTAGTTGTAGGTGAAAAAACGCTTGATTCGTTTCTGTGGTGAATTTCTCTTCCTCTGTGTAACTTCTGTATTCAGTAACACCTTCCTTGTATATGTACTTTAATTTGTTTCAATCGGTACCGCGGTAGATCGATTAGAAGAGTAATGGAAGCAATTGGTGAGTTGTAAGTTTGAAACTCAGACCAACCAAATATCATCGTGTACACCGGGGCTGGTGCACGCTAAATCTGTTGTAGATGCAAATGTCATCACGTTGGCGTGGCGTAGAAGTTTCGAGAGTGGGGTGGCAGCTCATGCGTTAACCTCGTCATCTGACCGTGGTTCAAATAGGGTGGTATTTGTATATATATATATATATATATATATATATATATATATAAAAGACAAATACCACTCACTGATCACTGTATCTCAAGAACTACAAATCCTAGGAAGCTGAAATTTTTTAGGGTGATTCTTCTTATACCGTAGCGGTGCGCTGAGAAAGGATTTTGAAAAATTCGACTCCTAAAAGGCCTAAAACTGACCTAAGGCCTAAGTCGAAGCCAATTCAAAATCTCCATAGCAGTAACATTATGCGTAAAATGATTGCTGTACGCAGCTCATATTGCTTTACCAGTGTTAATCGAAAAACAATTTCTTTAAACAAATTAAATTATAATATTTATGATTGAGTAGACTTTTATTTCTTCCTATGATGTAAATAATTTATAAATATTTGATTGATGAAGAAAGACTATTTAAAACATGTAATTTTACATAACTTACAACTTTTAATACTACACAAAAGCACCACCCCCACTCCCCAAAAAAACTCATCTCTACTATTAGAAAAGGAAGTGTTTGTCTGTCTGTTCGTTTGTTTGTTTCTTGCCCCCGAAGTCCTCACGAATCTATGGCACTTACAGTAGTGGGATTTGGCACACAGGTAGTGCGAATTTTTTCTAATTTTAGGTTCGAGGCGAATTTTAAAATTCAATCTAGAGCATTTTTAAATGAATTTAATAGGGTTTTTTTTCACCATTCTTCACTCTACTGCGGTAATTCCGAGCAATGAACAAACATCAGAATTTAGACTTTTCGTCCTCACGTGTCACCTTGGCGTCAGCCTTTGGAACCATTCCAAGTTTTTTTTCACCTGAAGTTATCACTGGCGTTCTTCGGTCCTTTTTTCTATCTCAGCTGTAATTAAAGGTAGAGTAAAAATTTTAACGGTTTCGAAATTTGCGGAAAATTTTACAACAGATAAATACTTTATTTGTTTGCTTTTCTTTTAATCTATTAAATTTTTGCAAGAGATTGTGACGTCACGAGCTTTTCGCTTTCTAAAAATAAACAGATTGCATTTTCTGCCCTTCGCGTTAAAATAAAAATAAAAACAGATTTTCACTATAACGAAGGAGAGCAAATAAATAAAAACATTTTGACTGGGATAGTTGAGTTCTTTTTATCATAAAATCGGAATAATTAAAGACAGATTGAAAATTTCAACGGATTTGAAATCCGTGGGAAATTTTACACCATATAATAACTAGACACCACGGACACGTGCAACGCCGGGCAAGACACGTAGTGGCTAGTACTATTGTAAAAGGAAGAGTTTGTTTGTTTGTTTCTAGCCGACAAAGTCCTGACGAATCTATGACACTTACAGTAATGGTACACAGGTAGTCCGAATTTTTTGCAATTTTTGTGTCGCGACGAATATCAAAATTCAATCTTGAATATTTTTAAATGTATTTCATAGTTTTCTTCATCGTTCATTCATCTTTCGGGAAATGAAGAAGCAACAAAATTTAGACTTTTCTCCCTCACTTCATTATTGACGTCAGTCTTTGGAACCATACCAAGTTTTTTCCCATTCTGACTCGAATGAGAGCAAACAGATTCGAATGACCTTCATTTTATTCGAGATTCATTCATTTTGATATCCTAAGAAACAGATTCGAGTGAAACAAAAGAAATTATTCGAGTTATCACTTGCGTTCTTCAGTGCTTTTTTCTATCTCAGCGATCGTTAAAGATAGAATAAAAATTTTAACGGATTTGAAATCTGCGGTAAATTTTACACCAGATAGTTACCTTATACGTTTGATTTTCTTTTAATAATTAATTTATCAATAAATATTTATAGCATTTGGTATGCGAAGCAAACCAACACCACGTTAACTCCGCTATGGCTGTTATCTAATCGGCTACAAACTCACAAACCAAATGGGAATCCGTGATGGCTGTTATCCAATAGGCTACGAATTCCCATTTTGAGGCAAATCAATAACCACACAAAAGCAACTGGCCAGATTAACAACTTTACACCAGATTAATACTGTACATCACGGCGTTGCCACGGGTGCTTCGCAAACTAACACCACGGGCACGGGAAACGCTGAGCTAACCAAACAGTGGCTGGTTATAAATATGTGTTCTTTTTGCTTTTAATCATTATTGTCGTTATCAATATTGTTCAAGTTTGTTGTTGAATTGTTCTATTTCGAAATATATTCAGGAAGTCGAAATTCAACACGTTAGAGGAGATATTATTCTTCAGAATTCTGCATTTTTTCAAGGATCGGAATTTTGTTTTGGTTTGCTTATTTGTTCCGGTATATTACCTATTGCAGAAATATTTTTAAGAGTTGGATTTTGCTGATTTATTTATTTCCTGTAAAATATCAATATACATGAGTAATTTCTTGGTGGTATATGTATATTTCGACCAACTTTTTTAATTCTTTGGTTGAATACATAATAGTGTGTAGATAATAAAATGAATAAAATATACGAATCAAAATATTTTTTTTAAGTGTGTAATTCGTTATTTTAAAATGGTTTAAAAGTAAATTTTAAAAAACCTTTAAAATAAGATGGGTTACGTTAAATTAAAACGGGTAGTCATAAGTATTAGTTCAAATATATTTCAAAATTTTGATATAGCTTTTCAATGAAAGACGATTAAAATCAATTAAATTGCATTTGTTTTTCATGTTTCATGAGTGTTATTGAAAGCTGTACTCCATAGTCGAGTAAGTACATCTATCATTCTAAATAGCCACGTGCTTTTCATTTAGAAACATTATATCTGAATTTAAAAAAGTTACATAAGAATTCGATTTAACATTGAATGTCTCTTGGAGAAAAGGGAATTTTTAACAATACTTAGTTGATCTTGGAATACTATCATAGTTAGTAATTTTGAAAAATTGAAAGTTTTTGTCTTAAGAGATAGAAAGTCGAGATTGCTTACTTTATTGAAGCTGTTCATTATGCAACTTAGATTCATGTGAATCGTACGTTGAATGCAGTGATTCTCTTTTTGTAAAAGAGCTGTAAATTCAACCTTCGGTTTATTAAAAAATTGTAATCGATTGAGTTTAATTTGTAGACACCGATAAAATTTATTTCTAACACACAAACTCCGTTATTCCACATGCCGCTGAATGGAATTTTCAGAAAAAATTGCGTTGCTTCAAACTAAATTAATCACGAATGCCGTAACAATTTAATTTACCATCCTCTCATATTGATAATGAATTTCGAAAGTATAGTATACTAGTTGCAAGAATGCCACAAATAAAACATATTCATAGGAAAACTAAGTGCAAGACTATCCGCCAAAAATCGCCATCTTTACTGAAAATGAATACACGGGAATATTCGTAGTCATTCCAAAACTGAAAATCAACTTTGTGAAAAAAAGTGAAGGCAGAAAGTGACGTTGTATGTCTTATGTAGTAGTTATTTTAGAAAAAAAAACTTTCAGCAGAAGTTCAACGAGTATGAAATGGATTATATGGATGGATACAACCAACATGTATGCATATTTGCGTCCGAAATAAGTTGTAAAAGCGATGGAGAAGTTAAAATGGATATTAAAATTTTTTTTCCTGAATGATGCTAACATTCTTTTATGAAAAATAATTCTAGATGACTTTTCAATCAACATATAATTCATTGAACCAGAGCAAAGCAGTGTAATTCTGCTAGTCTATATAAAGCTAATGAAGCAAAGCTGTATTTACTATTGATGAATCATGATTGGTACATCCATTCGCTTGACGTTGTATGTCTTATGTTTGGCGCAGTCTGGCCAAATATGACCCTTGGGCACTACAAACTCAACCAGCCATAACAGAATGCTTACCATTCAAAAATTTCACATATCTGAGGAAAAACCTGGCAACTATTCTGCCCGTTGTTTTAAAACACGATAGACGCCAACTTCCCCCCAAACTGCAACCTTCCCGCCTCATGTGGGAGCGTACAGAAAACGTAAAAAACTCCACCGTAAACTTCCATCTCCGCGGCAATAGCGACAGAGGCAAGCCCTCCCGCAGCTCCAACGTCAGTCGCCGATGACAGCTTCATTATAAAACGGAGGGACGACATGACACCCGGCAGAAATTGAAAAATTGATCCTTAGGTCTCCTTGTCGCCGAACACCTTTAAATAAATTGTTCCTTTCCCGCCACCTTGCACCCCACCTCCACCCCTTCTTTCCTTTTTACGGTTCTGGAAGGATTTTGAAATTCGCCGTTCTCTTACGCCGTGTCACTTTCAGGAGGATAAAAAAAAATCGCCCAACTTTGGAACGGTGAGCGTAAATAGAAAAACAAGAAAGTTTGTAATCAAATGTGTCGGAGTTTCTTTTTCCCTGTCCGGTTATTTGTTCAAAAGAACGTAGCGTTGTTTGTGCTTATTCAGTTTTAGGTTGCTTTTTGCGCATTTTCTGTTAAAAATTTCCCATAAAAAATGTATTGAGTCATCTTCGTGGACTTGTAAAGCATTGGATCCTGACAACTCCACCCTCAGGGACATATCTTTTAGTGTGTGCGGGCATCCCAACTACTAGGTACACAAATAATCTGCCCTTTTCTCTTTTACGCCTATCATTTTGATTTTTTTTTGGGGGGGGGAGGGTTCGACCCTCTTTGATGGCTTGTGCTTGGCCCAGTGTGGACAAATATGACCCTGTGCCATAAAACCCAAAAAACTCCATGTTCCATTCCAACTCCATGTTGGAATAGTAGCGTATTAGCAACCAGAGGGTTGAGAATTCGAAACTGGATTAATCCTAAGACACTCATATTGGTGAAATGACTTGGTCTCAAATGTCCCCGCGTTTGCATAGTGCAGAAATTTAGAAAACAGGGTTCCAACTCAGGTGTTGACCTCACAATCTGATCGCGTCACAAAAGTACGAGATGTTGTCCTCGGATTTTTCCATTCAGGATTGATCCCACAACCTCACCAACAGCTCGTTATGTTGCGCCAGTGCAACATTACTTGAAATGCCTACCTAATAACTCCATATGTGCATGAGATAAATTGATATAATCATGTGTTTTTGTTTCCTTGCAAACTCTATATGGGGTTATCATAGAATATTTTTTTGCTCACCATTAGACAAGCACGTCTATTGATTCCTCCATGCAACACATGAAGTTAGAGCACAGAATAAAAAGAAATGTAGGGAAGAGATCTACAGGAAATCACCTGCTTCAAAAATTCTGGAGCCCTCCTCTGTTACTGCCGAGCATTCCAAACAGTGGTCACAGTTCATGTTGGCAACCCCTCTGTATAAGACAGATTTCGGGCTGCCATGCATGTCGAAATGTTGCAAATGCTTGGTGAGACAATCGATCCCTGACAGCAATCAAAAAGCTGCCCCTAAATAGCATAAATATAAATGTTTTCCTCCTGGTGGTTGTCTCTTATCTCAAGAGGTATTTTGTCATTAGAAGAAAGTATGATCAGGATCATTAGAAGAACACTGACGAGATCTTGATCTCGTCATCATCAAAAAATCGTCAATATCGATGTTGAGACGCCTCATTATTAGCGAAATTGGCAGATCTTGATGGACGAGATATCAGGTCTAAAACACTAGGATGTTTAATATTCCTTAAAAATGTGTGATGTCTTGTAATACTGAAATAAGAGTGTAACTCCAAGAAGACATTTACTAATTATAACTTTGGGATTGTTCCCGGACCGTCGTCAATAGCCCGTTGTGTTGTACGACTTTAATTAAAAGTCCCATACATTAATAATTATAAAGATACATCGCAGCAGAGGAGTAAAAGAACAATACGAACAGTGTAAAGACTCAGAGACAAATAACTCCCTGAATATTATAAAAAGGATTGCATCAGACAAATGAACTGACAAGAATACGTATACTGTAAAGAGTAATATAAACACTCAAAGGAATTAAAAATAATTAAGAGGAATATATACACTCAAAGGAATTAAAAATAATTAAGAGGAATATATACACTCAAAGGAATTAAATTATAAGGAAGTTAATTAAAGGAATTAATAATTAGAGGAATATAAACACTCAAAGGAATTAAAGTAATAAATTAATGGAAGGTTAATTAAAAATACCATACCATTTAATAATTATAAAGAGACATCGCAATAGAGGAGTGTAAGAACAATATGGACAGCGTAAAGACTCAGAGTCAACTAACTACCTGCGAATTATAAAAATGATTCCATCATACAAATGAAATGACAAGAATACGCATGCAGAAAAGAGTGATATAAACACTCAAAGGAAATATGCAACAAATTCTTAGTCCTCCAATCATAAAAATGTTAAATATTGTATAGAATGGTTAGAGATTGTGTGTGAGTGTTCTCACATGATCGTTTACATTTTGAATAATGTTCTGAGATGCCGTACTTGCATCATTTGGGAATAATAAGTTTATTTAATCAGGTGGCTTCGCTTTATTGTAAAAATTATTTATTTCTTTGGTTCACACATAATAGAAATGTTAATATGCCATTAAAATGTTAACTGTGTATTTATTTACAAGGTCTGTGAGTGCTCAGATCGCTTACTGGCACAACATACATAAAATGATATTTGTATAATAGGTGGTTTAATTTTTTTGAAAAATGATATATAATGATATATATATATATATATATATATATATATATATATATATGTGTGTGTGTGTGTGTGTGTGTGTGTATGTATACATATAAATTCTATAAGAATACAAAATTAGTTAAATTATTGTAGGGTTGTTAAAAAATAATGTATTTTTCATTTTGAGATAGGATTTCTAGAATAAGAACACTTTTTCTGAGGTAATTTTATTCCTTTATGCAACTTTCCTCTCTTAAGTGTCACGGAAAAAAAGGTTTTTTTTCTAGACCAACGAATATTGTATTCTACGCTGTTTTCCAAGGAAGATATAACAAAACATTAAAAACAACAATATTCAAAGCAAAACGAAATAAAAGTAAGAAAACTTAAAGATGCATCTTTTAACAATTATTTTTTATTCTGATTATTCATTTAGAGTACCAATCGCAAATCTGAAACAATTGTGTCGAGTTAACCGAGGCAAAAAAAAAATATTCGAAACTTCGAACTTTTTTCAACATTTGCAGATTTACTCTCCTGAAGAACAAAAGAAGAAAGACATAGGAAGGGAAAAAAACACTTCCTAGTGTAATTATGTTGCCATTTGAAGAACTAATCTTCCCGCAAATTTAACTCGGAAACAATTGCGCATAAAAACGAAATATACGAGAGATTAAGTACGGGGGTTTAAGACTGCCGCGACTGTTTTAATTCCGAAAACGACTTGGCTAGAAAAATGAGTCTAGTCTCCCTGGTTGGTTTCGGGATATTCTCTCCTCTGAGATATTTTTTCCCTTTTCTTTCTGCTTCCAACACTTATCCTAATTATTAGAAAAGAATAGAAAAATGTTTGGCTGTTTAGAAAGCTGATTTCGGATTCTGGCAACGATAAGTTCGTTTGGCGCTTCGAAATCTAATTGGTTTAATGGCGGACGCAGCAAAAAGAAGCGCAAAATATGAAGATTATTTTTTCGGTTCGGTTACTCTGCACTTCGAGAGTTCCTTTTCCCGAAACGGAATAATTAAATTAATTACTCGAGATCTAAGATTACTTTCATGCTCTACTGCTAATAAGTAACCCTGTAATTATTTAAAGCGACGATTTTTCTCTTTCGAGTTAATTTTATTTCTGGTGAGCTGTGTCTTTGTCTCGGCACGAATGAGATTTATAATTTTAAAATGCGTCTGAAGTCTTGATGCTTGTAGGGCCAATTTCCTAATTATTTCCTGGAAAAATGACGAAAGTAATTCGCTTGTTCAAATGCCATTTTTACGTCAGGGATCTTATTTTAACACACTTCCACGATAGATCCTGACATCAATTATACTGTCACGAAACCTGCAGTTGTTATTTTACTTATTGGAGTGTCACGAAACCTACAGTTTTTATCTTATAATTTCGAGATGCACCAAACCTACAGTTTTTATCTTATAGTTTCGAGATGCACCAAACCTACAGTTTTTATTTTATATTTTAGTTTCGCCAAAAATCTATCTGCAGTTGTTATTTTACATGGTGGAGGAGCATGATACTTACTGTTGTTGTATGACATATTGGAGGGTCACGAAACCTGCAGTTGTCATTTTACTTATTGGAGTGTCACGAAACCTACAGTTGTTATCTTATATTTTCGAGATGCACCAAACCTACATTTTTTATTTTTTATTTTAGTTTCGCGAAATCTGCAGTTGTTATTTTACATGGTGAAGGTGCATGATACTTACTGTTGTTGTATGACATATTGGAGGGTCACGAAATCTAGAGAGTTGTTATTTTGCATGTTGAAGGGTCACGAAACCTGTAGTTGTTATTTTGAATATTAGATAGTCGCGAAACCTAGAGTTGCTATTTTACATTTTGAAGGGACACGAAACCTGCGCTTAAGTTTTACATTTTGGTGTTTTACGAAACCTACATTTGTTCTTTACATATTGGAGGGGCATGAAACCTACAGTTGTTATTTCACATGTTGAAGGTTCCAGACTATCCAGAAATCTACAACTATTGCTGTACATATAGTGGTCCACGAAAAATGTAAAACAATTTGGATGATTCTATCATCAAATCTAATAGGATACAAAAAACAACAGTTGATATGTATTCGGTATGATGAACTATAGTACATTTCATGATATACTTATATAATCATAGTTCTAATTTCTGGTCTCAGTTGTACTGTAATAGTTTGTGTTGGTATTGTATTGATGTATTTCCTCTTTTGTTTGTATCTTGCCCTGGTCGTTGGAAATAAAAAAAATATGACACATAAAAATAATTTCGGTTTCCCCATTTTGTTTTTTAATATTTTGAGCAACTTTTACTAAAGCAAAAAACTATATGGCAAAAATAGCGCAATATCCGTAAGTAAATGTTTGATCATAATGAAACAGCATGTATGAAGTAGTACATACTTGAAGGAATATACTATGACATTTTAAAATCTAGAGAACTCTTCATTATTAAAAAATCACAACAGAAAGGTCTTAAGTCGGTAAGCTGCAAAGCTCCCTCTGGTGGTGATACATACCTATATATGGAATGGCATAAAGTCGAATGGAGTTTTTATGATATTTTGGGGAAAATTAGGCCAAGCATTCTGTAGCTGCTTCTCCTGATTCCTTATATCCTGGAGATATATTCCTATAAAGACAAAAGAGTATTTCGTTTGTTGAAAGGCAATTTTTACGACTGGACTCTTAGTTTTTCCTTTCACGATAGAGAAAGCGTGCTGTTACTTTTACACGCCAATAGTTCTGTCACAAAACATGTATTTAATTTACATATTCGAGGGTAAAAAAAAACGAAACATTTACGACGATTCGGATCTATTCTATCTTCGAATCGTTTCACGTTTCCTAACTCTTCAATATGTAAATAAACTGTAGATTTTGGATGATTCTATTTTCGAAATATAAATTCGACATGTGCAAAGAACTAAGTTTCTCTCTTTGTTCAGCTGTTCCTTTGTTTAGTCTTACTGGACAGGATTCAATAGGTAGGGTAGGTGTTCCAAATATTGCCTAACTATTTATCTGTATCTCAGCCTGGGTTGGGAAATCAAGCTGGAATATAAATTAATATCACTAGGAACTATTCTACTTTGGTTTCCTGAGAGCATATACCTTTTTTACGTATGTCAGTTTAATGACCTAGTAAAACTTCAAAAAGCACCTCAAGAGAATTTTTAAGAGTGGGTTCCTAATATCGCCTACCTCTGTTCCCATTACCACCCACCAGGTGAAATTAGGAGCTACTATTAAAAACGAGTTGTTGGTAGGGCATACACACCTACCTTAAGTATTGAATGTACTTTCAGTCATATAAACGAAATTATTTATTTGGATACACATAGCAGGATATTACCTGAATGGATTGGTGACAAAAAATACGTTGTGATCACAGCCTCAAATACTTCAGATGTAATAGTGTTGTTGATATAAACTGATAAGAAACTTGCCGGTGGCGCTACGTGTGGCAAAAACCTAGACTGTCAAGGTAACTACATAAACTCAATAGATGTCGCGCATTGTAGCTTGCAAACACGAGTATGCGATACTAAGCACTGGGGCAACATTTTGAACACCAACCCTAAACAGTATCTTGATAACGTGGTACGAAGTCCAAAACAACAGGCTGTAGAATATGCTGGAGAAATCGCAGAGCTTTCAAACAACCTCTTACCACCAAGTGTTGAAAGATAACTCAAACTATCTTGAGTTTAAAGAATTTAGAATTTTGTTTTGGTCCTGGTGTTGATGGATGTGCTGTTTCAATCGCACAGTTTGTCGTTGCTCTCTGAGAGCCATGAGATTTCCTTGTAGTTCTACTGTTCGATTCCTGTTAAGTGTATTCTTCACTGAGTATAATACTCGCCTTGTGTCAGTAAAACTTTCATTGTGTGCGTGTCTGTTACTTGATATTGCTTATCTTGCGACTGGCGCAGCCAAATATGGCCCTTGCGCCATAAAACCCACAATAACCAAACCAACCCTTGTAGTTTTGCTTTTCCCCCACATCACGCAACCAAAGACCGTCGCTTACAAAAAGGGCAGATGGACATAAAAACTGTTGCGATGATGAACAAAAAAATGTTCTCAGGTTGGCGTGGTGTGGAAGTTTGAAGAGTGGGATGCCAACTCAGGTGTTACCTCGTCATCTGATATAAAATTATGTGGTGGTTTCCTTTAAATGGTGGACACCATTTACCAATCATAACAAGAAATTCAAATTACGTGATCATTTTCTTTCGTCATGATGTATTTTTGTGCTTACATGTTTTGCTCTTCACTTGCCTTTCGTATTTCTGTATACTGTTTTTTCAGGGTGATTCATAAAAGCTGGGCAAAACTTTAAGAGGTGATAGTAAACATTCAAACAACCAATTTTCATCAAAGAATGCATGGTCGGAAAGGTAATGGCGCATTTGAAAACTTGATCCTTGCAAATGTTAAAGCTCCATTCCTGTTGCGAGTTATTGGTAGAAGAACGACAGTAATAGCATGCAAATGTAATATGGGGGAAAAGAAGAACTCGCATAGAAATTTTCGTCTCGATTAATACAAAAACGCCGCTGATACGAGTGTGCAACTGTCAATCGCGGTAGGATCATGTCGGAAGATGTTGCCCTTCCCTAATAAGAAAAAGCTTATATACATTTTATCTACGGACTTGCAAATTGAAATGGCTCAGAGGCTCAACAATTGCACAGAGAGAGGTTTTCCAACAGGCGGTTGCCCGACCGTAAAACATTTGAGCGCTTGCACCAACAGTTGTGCGAAAGGAGATCCTTTCTCGCTTCCCGGTCGGATGCAGGTCGTGCAAAGACGCAAAGAACTTCAGTTGTGGAAGAAGCCATTCTGGATATGGTGGTTGATCAGCCACATACAAGTACCCGAGCAGTGGCTAGGCAGTTACATGTATCACAATCCACGACATGGCGAGTGCTGAAGGCTGAATGTTTCACCTTGTTCAACGAGTTCAGGAACTGACTCAAAACGATTATATTGAACAATGAAAATTGTTTACATCCAGATTTTGTGGTAACTGTGCTTTTCACGGATGAATGTACATTACATGTGAAGGTGCATTCAACACCCACACTCAACATATTTGGGCGGATGTAAATCCACATGTCACTTATTCACATGCTTATCAGCGGCACTTTTCGATCAATGTTTGGGCAGGAAAAATCGGAGACCACCTACTCGGACCTTATCTTCTACCAGAACGCCTTGAACGCGGGAAAAAATACCTCACGTTTCTACAACAGGTGCTTCCAGACATGTTAAAGGACGTCCCCACCCACATCCAGAATGTAATGTGGTTTCAGCAAGATGGAGCACCAGCCCATTATGCACAAGAGGTGCGAAACTATCTGGATTTAACTTTTCCGCACCGATGGATTGGGCGAGGTGGTCCTGTAGCGCTTGGCCACCACGCTCAAAAGATCTTTCATGTAATGATTTCTTTTTGTGGGGACAGCTGAAGGCTCTTGTGTATAAGACTCCCGTTGAATCTGCAGAAGATCTCGTCGCCAGACTTTCGGCCGCTGCATAGGAAGTAAGCGAAATGCCTGGCGTTTTTCAGAAAGTTCGCCAATCCTTTTTTTGCCGTTGTACCTCATGCATAGCCACTGCCGGTCACTGTTTTGAACACTTATTGTACTCACATGTCATTAAACTTGCTTTTGTCACTTATTCTCTCTTTGTGTGTTTATGTGTCTTATAACAACAACACCTTCGGCGTCCTCTAGCACCTTTGCGTTTTAATTCCAATCATGCATTCTTTGATGAAAGTTGTTTGTTTGGATGTGTACTATCACCTCTTAAAGTTTTGCGCATCTTTTAAGAATCACCCTGTATGCATTCTGGATTGCTTGGCTCTCCCTTTCTCCGAATCTCCTGCGTAAGGTGGACTATACAGTTGAAAGCCGCATAGCTGAAACAGTTTCCACCTTCGCCGTCCACACCAGTCTTAATAATAAACCTTTTGAAGATGAAAAGAATGCTAAGAAGTATTCTATTGGTCAGGAAAGCAAAAGCTATCTAACAGTCATGCAGGCGAGGACTGACATCATTTACTAACCATGGTAAAAAATCATCTGTGGCTGAAAGAATTTGGCATTTTTAGTCTCTGGTTGGCTTTATGCGGTGACAAGGACATTAAAATAGTTTCACTGTTGTTTGGCACTAAAATGTCGATTTTGCTTCATTTTATCAGATTTTATTGTTTCTACCGCCTTATTTTACTTTTTATTATTAGGGGCACTTCTGTGTTGCAATGGATGCTACGCCAATGGTGCTCATACTTCAGGATTTTATTCAGCATTCATTCAAAATGCCTCGCATTCCTTTTCAAACGAGGCGAAAGAAAATATTCCGGTGCTCCACAGTAGAATGGTATGAGCTCAGAAACAACAAACCACGCCACTGAGGAAGAAATCGATTCAATTCTTTGATTAGACAGTGATAAGTTTATTACTTAATGCGATTCCTATTGATTAAAAGGCATTGGGTGTTGTGTCCAACCGAAACGCCATGTAGAGGGCGCTTCAGCCTAATTGGATGACCCTGCTGATAAGGTTAACTTCTTCGCGCAGAGCGTTAATTGATGTTAATTAGTTCGGGAAATGCGCCCCGCTCTTCTTTGTTTCCTGCCCCTGCGCCCCTCGTATGCGCCCTTTCGCTCCTCTTTTCTTGCCCCCGAATGGAATAACTCGTTTAGCCACCTTTTGGAGATGGGCTTCCGACATTTCGTTTCGATGGCTGTAATGGCGGCTCCCCCTCCATAATTGGTATTGTTTAACTGATTAAGAGGTGCATTCGTTGAGAGTTTGTCAGGCAAGTGCAGGGAAACTACTTGTACAGGGTACAAGGGGGAGATGAAATAAGTTTCCATACTACCCCACCAGGCATCTCCCAAAATTATTCTATTATTTCAGAAGTCGAAGCCCATCAATCATTAATCTCAAACAATAATTTATAAGTAGTGAAATCAACATCGCACAGGACAACAACTCGTATTTTTGAACCACGGCCAGATGATGAGGTCAACACCTTAACACGGAATCCAATCTCCAAACCTCCACCAAAATTACTACCAATCAGAGGTCAATAATCAGCTCAATAATCAGGTCATTTGCTAAAATATTTATCCCGATCTCTAAAGGTTGGTTGATTGCTTTTTTTAATACAAAGGTTCATATTTGGCCAAGCTGCACCAAACAGCCTCTAAGCCTACAGTTTGCTGTAAGACAAAGCCAGTTATCTCTAAAAAAAAGGTTGTTTTCACATACGAAACTAATTTTAACCTTCTGAAGGAATTGGTATTTTTAATTGATGTCACACTGAAGCGACACAACGGGCAGTTGGCGACTGTTCGTGATCAATCCCGAAGGGAAAGATTCTTGGACAACAACACGTAACTTTGAGCCTCGAGGTAACACCTGAGTGGACACCCTCTTTCCAAATTTCCACACCACGTCAATAAAACCACTACCAATCGATAATCAGGGCATTTGCTAAAATCTTTTACCCCGATCTCTAAAGGTTGGGTTGGGTTGGCGTGGAAGTTTGGAGAGTGGGGTGCCAGCTCAGGTGTTGCTTCGTCACCTGACCGTGGTTCAAAATTACGAGGTATTGTCCTCGGATCTTTCCCTTAAGGGACTGGTCTCGGACCGTCGTCAATAGCACGTTGTGTAGCTCTAGTACGACGTTAACTAAAATTACCATTACCATTACCACTCTAAGGGTTGGTTGACTGGGTTTTCTAACGTAAAGATTCATATTTGGCCAAGCTGCGGCAAACAACGTCAAGTTAATAAGCCTACAACTCACAGTAAACAAAGACAGCTATCTATAAAAAATGTTACTTTCGTGGGCAAAACTAAACTAACCTTCTGAAGGTATTGGTATTTTTAATTAGCGCCACACAGAAGCAACACAAAGGGTTGTTGGTGACGGTTCGGGATCAATCCCGAAGGGGTCAACCGAGAACAACAACAAGTAACTTTGAGCCTCGAGGCAACACTTGAGCTGGCACCCACTCTCCAAACTTCCGCACTTCACCAAGGTGAGGTTTTTTGAGGCCAAGACGGATTCAACGTAAACCATCCCCTTTGTACACGACGATATTTGGTTGGGTTCGAACTCGCAACCTTTTGGTTCCTCATCCGATGCTCTCCCAACCGGGTTACTATTTCCACAACCTTCTGAAGGTAATGGTAATTTTTAGTTAACGTCGTACTAGAGCAACACAACGGGCTATTGACGACGGTCCGGAATCAGTGCCTTAAGGGAAAGATTCGAGGACAACACCTCGTAATTTTGAACCACGGTCAGAGGACGAAGCAACACCTGAGCTGGCACCCCACTCTCCAAACTTCCACGCCAACCCAACGTGAGGACTTTCGGCCACGACAGATTTAAGGTGCACCAGCCGCCTCTACACCATACGCTTACAAACATCCATGCCCTGACCCGGATTCGAACCAGGAACCTTCCTATCTAGAGGCTATAACACCTTAACCACTATACCGGTTGGTTGGTAACAACCTTCTGAAGGATTCAGATGCATAATTGGTTCTGCAACATGCACTTTACCCTGAATTACTGCCAACTAGTTTTGAATTTCCTGATAAATAGTATTAAAGCAATTGATATAATTATTTAGTCATTATGTGTGTTGTTGGGTAAAAATAGTACTACACTACTTGGAAATGTCATGACCTCAGAGGGTTAAAATATTCAATATATTATCAAGAGTAATGTTTAACTTGGTGTAAAACTGCATGTTTTTCAGTAAAAATGTTTTATTATTCTATTTAGTAACGTGTAGGCCCACCTTTTTCTTCAATTAGAGCTGCAACATGTTGAGGGTTACTTTCCACGAGTTCTCTGCAAGAGTGGGCAGGTAATGGTAATGGTAATTTTAGTTAACGTCGTACTTGAGCAACACAACGGGCTATTGACGACGGTCCGGGATCAGTCCCTTAAGGGAAAGATCCGAGGACAACACCTCGTAATTTTGAACCACGGTCAGGTGACGAAGCAACACCTGAGCTGGCACCCCACTCTCCAAACTTCCACGCCAACCCAACGTGAGGACTTTCGGCCACGACAGATTTAAGTTGCACCAGCCGCCTCTACACCATACGTTTACAAACATCCATGCCCGGACCCGGATTCGAACCGGGAACGTTCCGATCTAGAAGCTAACACCTTAACCACTATACCGGTTGGTCGGCCAAGACTGGGCAGGAATAGCTCGCCATGCTTCTCGCAAGGCAGTGAGAAGAGACTGTTGTGGAGATAGGCGTGGTGGAGTCACAACAGTCGCTCCAGTTTGCCCCTCAAGTGCTCGATCGGATTGAGATTGGGGCTATGAACAGGCCAGTCATGCAAATTCACTTCATTTTCAGGAAACCAGTCCAACACACGTTTTACAGTATGGTATGGGCCTCGATCCTGTTGGAAGAAACAACTATCGTCACCGTAGTATTGCCGTAATGTAGGCAAGGCCAAATTATCCAGAACGTCATGGTACACGTCAGCGTTCAGAGTACCAGGTACATAAAGTAATGAGCAGAGACCTAACCAGGAAAACAACCTCACATTAAGATGGATTCTACTCCGAATTTCTGCAGTGTCCAAATACTTTTATCCATATAGTGTACTTCAAACCAGGCATCCACGGATTAATCTGCGCCAGTATTAATACTGAATTTTGATGTTCGAGGAAAGAGTTCGTCCCTAAAAACAAGATTGCATACACCGCCCAAAATTGGTGCATGAGTAACATCATGCGAACTTTCTCAGGCCTCAACCTAATAAACCGTCTGGGTGCTTTCCTGCTCCTACAAGAACAATGCAAGCCTCTGAATTTTTTCAAAGTACCACACTTACACTGCATACGGGGTGACAAATATTCATTAATTCGGTCTCAATAAATCATTTCAGAAAGTAAATCAAGATGATTAATTGTTGTGAAATTTCTTTTCACACAGAAAAGGACGCTCTATCGTAGTACTGCATATTGCTATCCCTTTTCGTTTGAAACGAGTTGTTTATAACTGTGATATTAACATCACCTGCACTCCGTGATACGGAGATATTTTTATGTGAAGATGAAGACATGTGAAATGACTAGTAGATAAAAATATAAATAAATAAAACATAAAAAATGAAGGCAGGTCTTTCAGCTCGTGGTCTCAAATAAAGAACAACAAATTAAATAAGACGATAGTAGTTTTTTTTTTATTTACTTAACTACATAAAATTACAAGCAGATATTTGGATACCAGGTATTTGGAGTAGATGATGCGATGTTCTTAGTATGTAAATAGATCTTTACCATATTGTGTAACAAATCCTTTTCGGCAATATTACGTCTAGTATATCGCTTTTTGGCAATATTACGTCGAGAATACAATACTACTATTTTTTCGCTCGACCAGATATGTTAAAGTTCTTTGGTAGAGCTACACTCTACGTTTATGAGCAGTGGCAACGGCCTTGGCAAATTTTTTGGCGCACTTCTAGTAGCGAGTTACGGTAGATTAAGGCAACCCATCTGTCTTTACGGTTGAAAGAAAAAGAGTTTTGAAATAATTCTTTCCTTGGCGACTTTAGAAGTGCGCCAAAAAATCGCCAAGGCTGTTGCCACCGCACATAAACGTAGACTGTAGTTGTACCAGTTCTTTTTTAGGAAATACATCGCACCCCGGCAAAAAAAAGTGACACAAGTCAAAAAATAAAAATTTTGATGTTATGTCATTGAAATATATGTATGAGATGCCCCAGTGTGTTATATTACTATTTTATGGAATATAATAGAAGTTACCACCATAAATACTTACCTAAAATTTAAAAGAAGCTTATACTATTTCAGTATAAGTTTTATAGTATTCTTTAAGTTGATGTGTTTTTTTTTTCTCAAATTCTGCAATTTTGAGTCACTTTTCTTTCCGGGGTGCGACATAATTTTTTTTCCAATTTGTCCGTTAGATTGGATTGAAAGGTGTCTTCGATACGCATAGTCCCTTGTAGCTTTTATTTCCGATGTTTATTTATCTCTGAACGAAGACCTTATTATAATTGTGCTTTCTTTAATTCCCAAATGGCAACAAAATTTCATCGACTTATGGTTTTAAGGTCTTAAACAGTAACAACAACAAAGACAGTTCTTAATCTCTAGTTTCCAATACTTTCTGCCATTGATGTCTTCAATGCAAAGTAGGCAGATAAATTGATATTCAAATATAATATTCGATAGTTATATCATGAATTCGGTCGGCTATAGCACAATTTTTTTTAGACGCATCTCATTGGATCTGGTTTGTGAATAGTAGTGAAATGTTCCATTAATGCGCATAATGATAGATTGAAAAAATATGTGCAGAGATTTCATTGGTTGAGACGTAACTTTCACAAATTTGTTTAATTTTAATTTTTTGTGATATGAGTGAATTTCATCAAAGCATTATGATCAGTGAGAGTTATTGGAGTTTTTCAGCATTTAATTATGTGACTACATTGAATGAATTGAAAATAGCAATGAAGTTTATTAATTTTATTAAGATTAAACCTGAAAGCTTAGAGAAACTCGTTTACGAAGTAAGACCACTAACTTAAAAGAAAGACAGCTTAACATTGTTAACAATTTACTATAACTGTTAATGAATCTTATTTAAATGCATCAAATTGTTAGACAAATACTAGTCTGAAGTTTCCTTCTGAGGGTTATTGTAATTGTTAATGACTCGAGTATACGAGAAAAAATAAAATCAATAGACAAATATTAGTCTAAAAAATTTCCTTCTAAGGGTTACTATAACTATAAAGAAAATCAATAGATAAATACCAGTCTAAAATTTCCTTCTGAGGGTTACTATTACCGTTAATGATTCAGGTATAAGTGAAATATTTAGATAAATACCCCAGTCTAAAGTTTTCATCCGATGGTTAGCCATCATACATATTTCGTCAATATTGTGTGCTTTCTGCTTATTTCTACTAAAGAAATTTACCCCCACAAAGTGTCTCCTATTTCATGTAGAATGCTTTTTCCCGATAATCAGTGCTCTGTTTCTATATTTCTGGCACTTCACATGCCATAAAACTGTCTTCGAGTGTAATACATTTATTAACTCATCTATTTCTGTACCACTTCTTTTTTGAGTCCTTCCTAATTTTTTATCTTGATAACCGATCGACACACACAAAAATACAAGTTAACTGAACCTGCTACAAAATTTTCCGCCAGGTCCTTACTGGTGTTTAGATGAACACCTATGAAAAAGCAATGAGAACTTTTTTGCAGGTTTCTAATACTCGTCCGACATAAATTCTTAAGTGTTTACGTTATTGAATGCGTCAAATAGAATATTAGCTTCGGATCTGTACGAGTATATGCGTACCTTTGCTGGAGCATTTCTCGTGGTAGATATATCACCTCTTCCAAATTTTGGATCGAACAATCAGGAAATATTCAGACACATTTTAAATACATGAGTTGCGAGTCCTAATTTGTGAATCTACTTGATTATTAAGTGAAATGACGTCCTGACGGGCAGACAAAAGAAGGTTCCTTGGAGACTAATATCATTGAATCGATTAACGGCCCAGGAAATTTTTACAAAGATTACAGAACTATTGTATCGAAAACTCTCCTAGTCAAATTGGTATAGGGATACTGGCCTAGGCAATGATATGAAGCTGTTATGTGATCTGAAATCACAACTCTTTTGTTAAGATTCAGAAATGTCAATAACACTTAAATTTCAAAATGGGCATAAAATGTTTCCTGTTTGTATTAAATGCACGAACTTATTAAATCCCCGGCTCACCTAGTTTCTTGCGTCAATTTGGATTCCGAAGACTTTTTTTGAGAATTTGTTGATGGTTTTGGAGTTAGTAACCCTCCAAGTGGTTTCAACGAAGTACTTTGTCCATTACAATCTGACAGATTATAATACTGACGAAATATCTCGTCATGAAGACATTACCGATTTTTTTTCTGATGGCAAGATAAAGATCTGATCAATATTTTTCTTCTGATGAGTAATCACGTCCATCAAGATCTGGTCAGTTTTGCGAATGATGAGAAATACCTCGTCCATACAACATCAGGAAGGTTAAAGAAAAGTGGTTTCATGGTTTTAGTCTAGCAAGAGCTGAACCCCCCCCCCTCTAAAGGGAATTAGAAACAACAGCCTGCTAGATTTTAATATACTTTCAAACATATTCCAACGTGATTTGTATTACTTTGATGTTTCATACTCCATTAAATGTTTGTTTAGGGGTTTATACACTATTCGATGTTGTTTAAGGTTTTATACGACATTAAATAAAACAGCATTTTAATCCTCCTGGTGGTTGTTTCGAGGATGACCAAATCTTGACAGGCAGGTACGTCGTCATTAGCAAAACTGACCAGACACCTCCTCATTAGAAAAAATTGACCAGATATTGATCTCGTCATCATATAAAAATTGCCAGTATTCTGATGACGGGGTATGTCTTCATTAGTAAAATTGGTTAGATCCTGATTGACAAGGTATATATATATATATATATATATATATATATATATATATATATATATATATATATATATATATATATATATATATATATATATATATATATATATATATATATATATATATATATATATATATATATATATCGTCGACTACTTGGAGGTTAAATGAACAACAAAGGAATATTCCTTTTTCATACGTTGTCTCTTCCCTCGCCTGTTATTATGGATTTTTTCTCTCCCAATGAGTTCAATAAGCCGAGTTCTTACTGGACCTTCAAGGAACCTCGACATAAAAATACCACATCAACTTTTTCCGGAACCAATCGATGCAAAGTTAATCAAGGACAGTGATTTCTTCTGCCAACTCGCCATTGTGGGAAGACACACTCAAAATGGCGTCCGTAGAGGTAGTAAGTAGATGGAGGTGGGCACCGATGACACTAAATAGTTGGGGCACATGCCCTTGGCCCTGCGGCGAATGGGTGGCGAGTTCTGATTAGAGAACACCTACTTGTGCGGCGGGCAACGCCAATTCTAATTAACGCTAATTTCGAACATTCTGTCACAGCCAATCAGGGCCTTAATCGCTCTCCCCTTCCCAAGTCCCTTGATTACCGCCCCCCTCCCCCCTCGCGCACGCGCTCCCCGGTTTTCCAGAAACGGACCAGGACTCCCCCCTCCCCTTCCTCCGGAGATAGAACGCGGAATTGGAATCGCGGCGGGCAGTCCGGCTCGCAGAAGCACCCCCTCGAATCGAATTTGGGTTTTTCTCTTGGGGGATAGAACCAGGAATGGAAGGGAATGCTCGGGTAATGGAATATCTTGGGGTCTCGTCGAACTCGAGGAAACAGATTGGTTCGCCGCTCCCTGCGATCATGTTTTGCTGCACGAGTGTTAATTAGACTCCGGAACAGATTGGGGTTTGGTAGCCTGTTTGCAGAACTCTCCGAGAAAAATCCCGGAAAAGGAACAAAAAGGAATTCGAAAGTGGAACAGTCGCAGGTAGGTATTCAGAAAATAATTTCAGGGGTGGTCCAACCTTCTCTCACGGGTGTATGTTTTACTTGCGTTATGAGTTAAACTTCTATTGTTGAAGATTTAATTGTGGTTTCATTTTGTATTTTTAACACTCCATGTGTTTTTTTTTTGACGACATATCTCATCATCAGCAAAACAGACCAGATCTTGATGTACAAGATATCAGGTCATTTGCAAAACAGACCAAATCTTGGTGGACGAGATATCTTGTCTTTAGCAAACGGGATAAAATAGAGATGGGCGAGATAGACCAGCTCGTCACTAGAAGAACATACCACATCCACGGACGAGATAACACTTGATTAGAAAAATAGACCCTATCTTGATGGACGAGATATCACGTCGTTAGCAAAACAGACCAGATCTTGATGTACGAGATATCAGGTCATTAGCAAAACAGAACAGATCTTGATGTACGAGATACCAGGTCATTAGCAAAACAGACCAGATCTTGATGTACAAGATATCAGGTCATTTGCAAAACAGACCAAATCTTGGTGGACGAGATATCTTGTCTTTAGCAAACGGGATAAAAATAGAGATGGGCGAGATAGCTCGTCACTAGAAGAACATACCACATCCACGGACGAGATAACACTTGATTAGAAAAATAGACCCGATCTTGATGGACGAGATATCACTTCGTTAGCAAAACAGACCAGATCTTGATGTACGAGATATCAGGTCATTAGCAAAACAGAACAGATCTTGATGTACGAGATACCAGGTCATTAGCAAAACAGACCAGATCTTGATGTACAAGATATCAGGTCATTTGCAAAACAGACCAAATCTTGGTGGACGAGATATCTTGTCTTTAGCAAACGGGATAAAATAGAGATGGGCGAGATAGACCAGCTCGTCACTAGAAGAACATACCACATCCACGGACGAGATAACACTTGATTAGAAAAATAGACCCTATCTTGATGGACGAGATATCACGTCGTTAGCAAAACAGACCAGATCTTGATGTACGAGATATCAGGTCATTAGCAAAACAGAACAGATCTTGATGTACGAGATACCAGGTCATTAGCAAAACAGACCAGATCTTGATGTACAAGATATCAGGTCATTTGCAAAACAGACCAAATCTTGGTGGACGAGATATCTTGTCTTTAGCAAACGGGATAAAAATAGAGATGGGCGAGATAGCTCGTCACTAGAAGAACATACCACATCCACGGACGAGATAACACTTGATTAGAAAAATAGACCCGATCTTGATGGACGAGATATCACTTCGTTAGCAAAACAGACCAGATCTTGATGTACGAGATATCAGGTCATTAGCAAAACAGAACAGATCTTGATGTACGAGATACCAGGTCATTAGCAAAACAGACCAGATCTTGATGTACAAGATATCAGGTCATTTGCAAAACAGACCAAATCTTGGTGGACGAGATATCTTGTCTTTAGCAAACGGGATAAAATAGAGATGGGCGAGATAGCTCGTCACTAGAAGAACAGACCACATCCACGGACGAGATAACACTTGATTAGAAAAATAGACCCGATCTTGATGGACGAGATATCACGTCGTTAGCAAAACAGACCAGATCTTGATGGACGAGGTATCTTGTTTTTAGCAAACATGACAAAATCGGGATGGACAAGGTATCTCGTCATCAGCAAAAAACAGACCAGATTTTGAGGGACGAGATATCTCGTCGCTATCAAAACAGTCCAAATCTTGAGGGGCGAGATAGCTGGTCATAAGTAAAACAGATCACATCAATGGAGGAGATATCATGTCATTAGCATAACAGACCATATCTGGATTTACAAGGTATTACGTCATTAGTAAAACAGACCAGATCTTGATGGACGAGGTATCAGGTTATATGCAAAACAGATCAGATTTTAATTGACGAGAATTATTATCTTGTAAATACCCGCAGCTTTTCAAAATGGATAATTGTGATCGGTGACAACTTTATTTTGAATGCGTAGGTTGATAGTTGAATTAATCTCGCACTGTAGCAAGACAACGGGCTATTAGAGACCATCCTGTATCCGTACAGAGTAGAAGGATTGGAGGATAACACGTTGTCATTTTTAGCCGCGATCAGATGACGAGGTCAACACCTGAGCTGGCACTCCACTCTCCAAACTTCCACACCACGCTAGCATGAGGAATATTTGAAGCCACGGCAGGTTTTACGTGCACCAGCCCCCCTCCTACACGAAGGTCCTTTGTTGGATCGAGTCCCGAACTCGTAAATCGCCAATTGCTTATCCGCGGATCTGCCATCTTGGCCTACAGCTTCCTGTGAAATGAACTGTGAGAGTTTGACAAAAATAAAACTACAATGTATGGATTTGAATTAGCTTTGATTTCGACTGGAAGTGCTGAACTCTGAATATCGCAAACGACGTTATAACATAAAACGAACAATTCAAACAAGTGTTACCTAAAGTACAGCGTAAACACTCATAACGTGTGCACCTAATCGAATCAAACCGACCTTCAGTTCCGAGAGTGCAGCTTCGTGGCTCCTCCCCATGCCAAGGCGCGTTTGATCCTAATTGTTCCAGACTCGAGTCTAACATGTTCCGGAGGTCTCTAAAAATTGCCTTTTCCGCTCACTCGAACGTGGAGGCGAAAAAGAAACTGGCTTAATAAGTCAGGTTTTTTTTCATCCTCAAACGTAGTGCGTTCTGACAAGTCAATTACCAGCGCAGAAATGTACCGTAGCTGCCTTGTGTTGGGAACACATAAAGAGTGTTATGGTTACGCGAGAAAGTACCACAAGGGGATAGGAAGGCTTGTCTATGGACTAAAACCTAAATCAATGTACTGATGATTTGAGTAGTGTGCTAGCATCATTAAACACACGCGTGTCTAATGTTGTTAGACACAGTATCAGCTTCAATAAAAGTGGCGAGGATGAAGAGAGCATGGCAAAAAGGTGCAATGTCTATCCAGAACAATAGAGCATATTACATCTACACATTACTACATATGTACACTCTTACATTTGTACATTGTTACATCTGTACATTGTTACCTCTGTTCAGCAGTTACATATATACCATCATACTATAGTACACTTTAATTACAAAATGTAAAAAAAGTAAATCTCATGAGATAATCAAGTCCTGATGAGTCTATTAATTTTATGTCTCTGGAGCTTTTATTACAAGTAACATTCCTTAACCATAGATTTTGTGGTGGTCGGCAATTGTTACCATATACCATGACTCAGTAAGGTGGCAGACAATGTAGTCTGATTTAGTGCAGAGGTGTATCTATATCACCACATGAGTAATTTTCCAAAGTGGTTTTATGAACCTAGTTAGGGGTAAGATGGAAATGGGTCATTTGTACAGTCCAACTTTTAAAAATATTATGTAATTATGGCAATGTTAAGAGGATTTTTATCCACTTTTTAGAGGCATCACAGGACTATGGACAGAAACCTAAATCAATGAACTGTTGGCGTCAGTAACCGCACTATCCGGTCTGCGAAAAAATATCATGCAATGGTAAAGAAATCAATTACCTTTTGTATCCTAGTAACTAGTGAAGGTTGGTAGGTATTCTAATTAACGTCGTACTGGAGCAACACAAGGGGTTATTCTTGACGGTCCGGAATCAAAACCTAAAATAACTAGTGCAGGAATGAGCAACCTATTTGACATTGTATGAAAAGTAGGTCTTTGAGAGAAGTGTTGTGAGTATTTTCTAATCTGATCCGAAAGGTTTCTGATCTTAAGCTGGTTATGGTCCTCAGTTAAATCTCCGAAGTGATTTCGACCAGAAATCTCGTCCATCAAGCCCTGACTAATTTCGATCATGTCGAGACAGTATCTTTCATCAAGGTATTGCAAATATTTTGATGACGAGATCACGGTCTGGACAGTTTTTACTTCTAATGACGATACGACATGATCTTGACGGATGAGATATTTCGTCCATCCTGGTCTGATTAGTATTGCTAATCACAAGATACCTCATCATCAAGAAATCTAAGAGCATTTAAAACCAACAATCGAAACTGACGTTAATACAACAGGCGTGTGACATTAATAACAGACTTCCAGGTATTCTAGAATGAGCTAATCGAAACAAAAACATTTCGCCAGGAAGCACGACACGCAAAATCGATCGACCTGTCTATGGACTTTGGAACTGAAATTTGAAAATTTAGCAACGTGATTCATATAATTTGTATATTCTCGAATTTATCTAACTTCCTACACTAATATAAGGAGTCACACAAGGCAATTTTTTTCTCTAATCGACAACTCTAGCTTTAAGTCACGAAGCTCACTTTATCGGATCGCGCTTTACTTGTTAAATTGTTCCATCAACGCAACAGCAATCTTTCTGCTGCAATTAAGGAATTTGTCACTAAAAAGACTTACGTAAAAGGTCCATTAAGTATTTTCTTAACAATACTTGTTAAGTGAATTCGGCAATAGCCAAATTATCCGAACCACAAAGCCAAATTCCATCCTTTGTTACCGAAGTTCTTCCATTCTTTTCTTTCAGGTATCAAAACCGTATACTAAGCAAAGTATCCTATATGTACAAAAGTATTTGGAAGCTGCATAAATTCGGTGGAGGATCCATCTTAGTGTGAGGTTGTTTTCCTGGTTAGGACTCAACCCATTGCTTTATGTACATGGTACCTTGAAGGCTGACGAATACCTCGACGTTCTGGATAATTCGGCCTTGCCTACACTAGGACAATACTACAATGGTTAATTCTTCCAACATGATCGAGCTCCATGTCATACTTCAAAACTTGTGGTGGACTGGTTTCCTGAAAATAATGTGAAATTGCTTAACTGGCCTGTTCACAGAGCCCTGATATCAATCCGATCGAGCACATGTGGGAAAAACTGGAGATACGAGTCCGCCACCGCCACGAACGCCCATCGTCACAACAATCTCTTCTCACAGCCTTTCAAGAGGCATGGCGAGCTATTTCTGTTCAGATTTACAGAGAACTAGTGGAAAGTATGCCTCGACGTGTTTCAGCTGTAATACAAGCAAAATGAGGGCCTACCCGTTATAGCATAACAAAGAACCTTTTTTGAAAAACACACAATGTCCAAATACTTTTGTCCGAATAGTGTTTGTATAAAATTTGGTTGCGATTTTTTTTTATCTTGTAGTTTTTCCTACAGAGAGGTCGAAAACCTCCCGTTTAATTTGAATCACTTTGAATATAAATTAAAGCACCATCGAGATGAAATATCGCTTTCCGAGAAATTCTGGAATGGACTGGATTTGAAATAAAATGGTTGGAACTTCACCCTCACTGACTGCAAATATTCGCTCATGAATTCAATACGATTTCGAGCGAGGTAAATTAGTTAGCGATTTTAAATACTATACTACGTACCATCAGCTTGTAGTAAAATATAACAAATGGCATAGAGAAAATAAAAATCGCCAAGTCCAAGATAAATTGTGAGGTCGACTCGTAAAAACAGCAATAAATTTCTTCTTGTGAATTGGAGGCACTTTTAACAACCGGTAGAGAGATGACCTCAGGAGAGGGGAGGTCGAAATTAGATCTTCACCTCCTTCTTCAATATTGGACAATCCGAGGGGGACATATATTGGCATTCTTCTTCTCTTGTTTGACATCTCCTTAAGAAATTCGACTCAATGGACCACCGTAAAAACTTTATTGTTTTTCACTTAAAAATCTCTTTGATTTTCCCCTTTACGATGCGTTCTTCTTTCTGTCTGGTTTAGCGTGGAAGACGGTTCGAAGTTCTTGCCCTTTTATGGGGATTAAAATGGGATTATATTCTTTATTTCTTTACCAAGAATTCGAGGCTGAGCATTTATTTTTCTTCGTATATAAAATATTTTTAATCCAAAACAGTCAAGTTGTTCTGCGGACAAATGGAAAAGTATTGGTATGGTGTTCCAAGGAATGCTGCATTAACGATGTAAAACTTTAATGAATTCCCGCTTGTATGTGCTGCATTATATTTTTAAACTATGGCGAAGTATTACTCGTAGCCTTTAACAAAATATTAAGATGTCATCTGGTTTAATGACTATGTGGAAGCATCAGTTCTTTAGCTGTATTTTATAAATACAGGGCCGTTCCTGTCTATCAAACAGGAGTAAATTTTGTCCTGCATAGATACGCATCGCATAAAATTAGTGAATTTGTCTACGTTCATTTTTTATAAAGACATTAATTTATCTATTTTTCAAATTGCGTTTCTGTTTCTGCTACAGGAATGCCGAAAGTAAGTGTTTAATGAAGTGAATTTATCTACTTTGGAATCTGTGGATGTTATTTCCTACTGTAAAGATCCTTACCTGTCGAAGAGGCTTTCTTGAAGCAATGTCAAAGTACAGGGTAGCCTGATATTCTTTTCGTATAGTACTTGCAGTGCTAGATATTGGTTCCGTTATTTACATCGCCATGAATTAAAATCCTTCTAAGATCTTCCGAGACTGAGTCATAGCCATAACTAAAAGAGGCAAATACATATCCATAAATTAAGGATAATGCCAGTTCCGGCAAATACAAGTTCAGAAACAAAACAAATGTGACTTATTCACTAAGCCCATTTATTAAACAAAAGATAAGGAACAAAAAAGATTGTGTATGTATGATACCATTCATAAAAACTACGATTTTTCCTCACTGGAGCAGTAACAAAAAATATCGACCTCACAAAATCTTAATATGACATGGTTGGTATGATGGTTAACACATAATGTATGTCTCCCAGACGATGAAATACAATCCGTACAACGCTTAGGCATGCTGAGGATCAAATTATAGAGCTGATCTTGGGAAAATCACTCCACTCAGCAAGCAATGCTCTCCGAAGTTCCGGTACAGATGTAGGAAGTGGTTGACGGACTGCAACTCGTCGGCCAAGCATGTCCCACACATGATCTATCGGATTCAAGTCAGGTGAGTATGCTGGCCATTCCATACGGGTGATATCCTCAGATTCAATTCATTCGTTTACAATGTTTGCACGGTGAGGACGGGCGTTGTCATCCATGAACACATATTCTGCGCCCATGGCACCCCTAAACAAACGTACATGTTGTTCCAGAATGATGTCCCGATACATTTGGCCTCTCATGGTTCCGATTTTAACATGTGGATCTGTTCTGGAACCCAGTATAGTTCCGCCCGAAACAAGCAAACCTGCACCACCGTAACGGTGTCGTTCAATGATGTTGTCTTAGTGGTAGCGGGTACCTGGCGTTCTCCATATGAACGTCCGCCGTGAATCAGACTGCAAGCTAAACCTGGACTCGTAGGTAAACATCACACAAGCCCACTGCCTACTGTGACGATATCCACATTGCATGTTCTCTACTCCAGGATAACCGCTGGCGACAGTGAGTTGCCGTGAGCGGAACACATCTGACAGGCCTGCGAGCATATAGACCAACATGTCCCAAACGTCTGCATTCAGACTGTTGTACCCGTGGCTGAAGACAGCTGACGAAAAAGGTCGGAGTATTTGTTCCGCTTGCTTCTTTTTGCGTTTACTGCCAAATACCGGTCGTCATTGGGCGTTGTAACTCGGAAAAGACCTGTACTGTAACGTCCACTGACATTTCAATCATTTTGGAATCGTTGCCAAAGCATAGAGATGACACTTTGGGCGATTCCAAGTTCCACTGAAACTTCCGTCTGAGTACGCCCACATTCCAGGGGGCCGATAATTCTACCACGTAAAAAAATCATCGACATGCGTCCTCTGTATGTTTCGCATAACTAATCTGTACATAACTCTGTACATAACTAATCGCTTGTGGCACTGAGCGGCTTAAAGAACGCTTGTGAACAATTTTACTTCTTTGCTACCATTCCTTATATACACCTCACTTACACTCTCGTCATTGTGACGTACTATCGGCGTCATCTGATGGCTTCCTGTAATTTGGATATTATTCTTGAAGATGTGTGCGATAATTCTACAGGTGACATTTTTACTTTAGCATTTGATTGCCGTGTGATTCTGAATTATCCTTAATTTATGGACATGAGTGTAGAATGTAAAATAGCTTCGATCAAAACCCATATACTTATTGATATAAAATTAATAATTAACGAATATAATAGTCTGGCTAGTATCCCAGCGTCTTGCCTAAGATAACCGTCTTAACATACATGTTATAAAGTGTAGCAATCATATCTAATTGCAACACACGGGTAATGTTAAGAGCCAACTTTTGAACTTGCAAACACACAGAGAATTACAAAACGAAAACCTTATTTACGTTGATCATGATTTACTTACGCTAATTGATGTCACCCCAAGACAATATTCCAATCCATGAACAAGTATTCCGCATTATTTACTTTTTTTTAAAAACAGCCTATCATAAAATACCATTCTCAGTTTAAAATGTGATAGACCAAGGAAGTGACACTCTTCTTCACAGATGGTTCATTTCCATCTTACCCAACAATTTTTAAAAAATCAATTCGGAAAAATGTTCTTGTGGTCCTGTGTTGATATCTTCTCACTACGGCACTACATTGCAGTCTGCCTCCTTACAGCATCATGGCATTGTTCAGTTCTTTCTTTAAAAAATCGGGATCGTTAAAGATAGATTGAAAATTTTAACAGATTTGAAATTTGCGGACGATATATATATATATATATATATATATATATATATATATATATATATACTTTTATTTATTTTTTAATAAAAAAATTTTTTGAATTAAATATTTATATTTTTGCAAGAGATCGTGACGTCACGTCGATTGGATCTCTTCACAATTCGAATTTTGCCGAATTTGACAATGACAAGGCCATCACGGCGTTGCCCATGGTGTTTTGCGAAGTAAACCATAGTTCATAATATTCATAATCTTGTTTGCGAAGCAAACCAATTAGGATTCCGTGATGGCTGCTATCCAATAGGCTACGAATTCCCATTTGGTTTGCGAAGCAAACCATTAACACCACAAAGCAACTGGCACGGGAAACGCCGTTCTAGCCACGCAGTGGCTAGTCACAATATGTAGCGTACCACTAGAAAAATGTCATAACTCAAAACCAAGTTGTTTTTCAAAAAAAAGTGAGAAAACAAAGCAGAAATTTGCTTTTGTTGGTAAATAAAGAATAAATTGCTGTTTCTCATCAACATTTAGTTGAATAAAAATAACTTGGTTGCTAATAATATTATCCTAGAGAATTTTGCCGCGTTTCATCAGAGGTGCCTCAAAACGAAAAAACATATTTTATTTTGAGTTGTGTCACTGTTCCTTATAGGTGCGTATATAACAGTGTCATATGTAACAATGTCGTTCTGGGTTTATCATGCTACTTGGAAGGCATGCTCTATTTATCCCAACCACAGCCAACCAATCAGTCTGGTGGTTAAGGTGTTAGCCACTAGATCGGAAGGTTCCTGGTTCAAATCCGGGTCAGTGCACGGTTGTTTGTAAGCGTATGGTGTAGAAGCCCCTTAATCTGTCATGGACGAAATTTTTTCTCTCGTTGGGTTGGTGTTGAAGTTTGGAGAGTGGGGTGCCAGCTCAGATGTTGCCTCGTCATCTGACCGTGGTTCAAAATTACGTGGTGTTGCCCTCGGAAATTTTCCTGAGGGGATTGATCCCGGACCGTAGTCAATAGCCTGTTGTGTTGCTCTAGTTTGGCGTTAATTAAAAATTACCATTATTTAAACCTTATCATTCATTTGCTCTAAGATAATTCACTATTTTGCAATGACTAAAGTACAGCAAATTTTACAATCAGTTTAAATTCTCATTTCAACGGTGATCTTTCCTCATATTATCAATTTTTAAATTTATCTTTACACTTCTTTCGTCAGACTGTTGAAACGTTTTAATAAAATGAATAAACCTCTGGTTTCAATCACATTTTTCTTATCCTCTGGATCTAAATTAGATCAGTACCGTGATATATTTCCTATGAAAAATCCCTGTATTATCACGAATGCAGAGCGTCTGTTAGAAAAATGCTGACATTTATAAATAAACTAAGGCGCGCAAAACAACAAAGAAGACGGATCAACTCTCTTTTTCGCTCCAATTCTTCTAGCTTCCAAACAAAAAAAATTTATATCACATTATATATCATAGTTGCAGTTTGCGCGTGGATAGTTAATAATACATTTACTATTAGTATAAATTGCACTTGCTCAATAAATCTAATGACAGTATACAATAACGTTTACGAATACCCTTAGCAGCAGTTGAACGCACTCAATAGAAATCAAACACACGGATAGCTCTCACGCTGCTTGTACACTTGGTCAATCAAACGGCTATATATATATATATATATATATATATATATATATATATATATAGCCCAGGTAAAATAAGAAACAACACAATATATTCATTATAAGTGGACTAAAATAAGATACTAAATGTAATGTCACTTAACTATCAACAGATGTAAGTAATTAAGAAAACGTAGCATAGATGATATGTGCTGGTTTGTCTGCAATCCTAATGTTACAAACAATCAAACCAAACTTTGTATTGTATAGATAGGTAATGGTAATTTTAGTTAACGTCGTACTAGAGCAACACAACGGGCTATTGACGACGGTCCGGGATCAGTCCCTTGAGGGAAAGATCCGAGGACAACACCTCGTAATTTTGAACCACGGTCAGATGACGAAGCAACACCTGAGCTGGCACCCCACTCTCCAAACTTCCACGCCAACCCAACTGGCTATTGTATAGATAGATAGTTGAATTAACATCTCACTGGAGCAACACAATGGGGTTCCAGATCAATCCCGAGGAGAAAAAATCAAAAGAAAACACCCCGTAATTTTGATTGGAATCCAACCAAATACCGTAGTGTACATAGGGGGTTGGAGCACGTTAAATCTGTCATGGCTTCACGTTGGTGTGGTGTGTAAGTTTGGAGAGTGAGATGCAAGCTCAGTTATAGCCTCGTCATCTGACCGTGGTTCAAAATTACGAGGTGTTTTCCTCTGATCTTTTCCCATTGGGATTGATCAGGGACCGTCGTCAATATTACATTGTGTTGCTCCAGTACGACGTTAATTTCACTACCTACCTCGTAATTTTGATCCATTGTCAGATGGTGAGGTCAACGCCTGAACTGGTGCCGCTCTTCCCTTCTAACTTCTACCACTTCTAGGTGAGAGTGTTTGAGGCCACGAGATATTTAATGCGCACCAGCTCCAACGTATATGACGGTCTTTGGTTGGATCGAGTTTTATTAATTGGTAATTTTTAATTAACTACAGCAGCACAACGGGCTATTGACGACGGTCAGTGATCAATCCTCTAATTGAAAGATTCGATGGATCGAGTTTTGAACTCCGAACCCTCAGATTGCTAATTCACTACTCTACCAACTGGGCCCTCTTTGTATTAGTAATTGGTAATTGGTAATTTTAGTTAACGTCGTACTAGAGCAACACAACGGGCTATTAACGACGGTCCGGGATCAGTCTCTTAAGGGAAAGATCCGAGGACAACACCTCGTAATTTTGAACCACGGTCAGATGACGAAGCAGCACCTGAGCTGGCACCCCACTCTCCAAACTTCCACGCCAACCCAACGTGAGGACTTTCGGCCACGACAGATTTAAGGTGCACCAGCCGCCTCTACACCATACGCTTACAAACATCCATGCCCGGGCCCGGATTCAAACCAGGAACCTTCCGATCTAGAGGCTAACACCTTAACCACTATACCGGTTGGTCGGCTAATTAGTAGTTGGTAATTTTAGTTAATGTCCTACTCGAGCAACACAACGGGCTATTGACGACGGTCCGGTATCAGTCCCTTAAGGGAAAGATCCGAGGACAACACCTCGTAATTTTGAACCACGGTCAGATGACGAAGCAACACCTGAGCTGGCACCCCACTCTCCAAACTTCCACGCCAACCCAACTGGCTATTGTATAGATAGATAGTTGAATTAACATCTCACTGGAGCAACACAATGGGGTTCCAGATCAATCCCGAGGAGAAAAAATCAAAAGAAAACACCCCGTAATTTTGATTGGAATCCAACCAAATACCGTAGTGTACATAGGGGGTTGGAGCACGTTAAATCTGTCATGGCTTCACGTTGGTGTGGTGTGTAAGTTTGGAGAGTGAGATGCAAGCTCAGTTATAGCCTCGTCATCTGACCGTGGTTCAAAATTACGAGGTGTTTTCCTCTGATCTTTTCCCATTGGGATTGATCAGGGACCGTCGTCAATATTACATTGTGTTGCTCCAGTACGACGTTAATTTCACTACCTACCTCGTAATTTTGATCCATTGTCAGATGGTGAGGTCAACGCCTGAACTGGTGCCGCTCTTCCCTTCTAACTTCTACCACTTCTAGGTGAGAGTGTTTGAGGCCACGAGATATTTAATGCGCACCAGCTCCAACGTATATGACGGTCTTTGGTTGGATCGAGTTTTATTAATTGGTAATTTTTAATTAACTACAGCAGCACAACGGGCTATTGACGACGGTCAGTGATCAATCCTCTAATTGAAAGATTCGATGGATCGAGTTTTGAACTCCGAACCCTCAGATTGCTAATTCACTACTCTACCAACTGGGCCCTCTTTGTATTAGTAATTGGTAATTGGTAATTTTAGTTAACGTCGTACTAGAGCAACACAACGGGCTATTAACGACGGTCCGGGATCAGTCTCTTAAGGGAAAGATCCGAGGACAACACCTCGTAATTTTGAACCACGGTCAGATGACGAAGCAGCACCTGAGCTGGCACCCCACTCTCCAAACTTCCACGCCAACCCAACGTGAGGACTTTCGGCCACGACAGATTTAAGGTGCACCAGCCGCCTCTACACCATACGCTTACAAACATCCATGCCCGGGCCCGGATTCAAACCAGGAACCTTCCGATCTAGAGGCTAACACCTTAACCACTATACCGGTTGGTCGGCTAATTAGTAGTTGGTAATTTTAGTTAATGTCCTACTCGAGCAACACAACGGGCTATTGACGACGGTCCGGTATCAGTCCCTTAAGGGAAAGATCCGAGAACAATACCTCGTAATTTTGAACCACGCTCAGATGACGAAGCAACACCTGAGCTGGTACCCTACTCTCCAAACTTCCACACCAACCCAACGTGAGGACTTTCGGCCACGACAGACTTAAGGTGCACCAGCCGCCTCTACACCATACGCTTACAAACACCCATGCCCGGACCCGTATTCGAACTAGGAACCTTCCGATCTAGAGGCTAACACCTTAACCAGCTTTGTATTAGATTGAGGGAACTGTTCAGTTTATATGTGTAAAATCCCAAAAGTCTAGCTTCACTATTGAATATGCACGCGTGAATATTTCAGTTTGGAAAATTCTCGCATCTCCCCGGTGGTTGGAATAAATTCCGAAGGTGGTTGGGGGACCCTTACAAAGTAGGCAGCTCGGCGCACGTTCAAACAAGCGAGAGCAAACAGACTGCCCGGGCAAGAGGAGTCGGGATGGAGCGGGCAAACTGCTGACGACGGCACGAAAGGCAGAAGACCATCGAAAAAGGATGAGGCGGCTAATATGTGCGGATCAAAAATTGATTTAACGCCGGCACGTCTTCCCAGGTGCTTGAGGAAGCTTCTTAGGGCGTTCGATTTTCGAAGCCTTCACTTCGAAACGTGCCCTGGTTCGAAAAATACGTCCGTCGAACATTTCCTTGCGTCAGTATGGATTATTTGAAGTAGGAGTAGTAGTGGTTGGTTGGGTTTTATGGCGCAAGGGTCATATTTAGCAATGATGTGCCAGACTTGAAACAGGCAATGCATAAAATTCAGGAGGAATTAAACCAGTACCGCTCAACAACTCGCAGGTTGCTAGCGCAATTTGCATACCCACTTGTCCACGACTGCCCAAGGCAGTAGTAGTAGTTGGGTTTTATGGGGAAGGGCCATTTTTATCCATGCTGAGACAGACACATGCCACAGGCATCACGTAATGGATACAACACAAACATACCCACACAAGGAAAGTGTTTTTTTTCAATGCCGCAGACGGTAATGGACATTATCCTTACGCCATACAGATATCAAATACAAAAAGGAAAAAAGAACAAAGACACCAGAACAAGAACACAATAGGAACAAGAGCATGCTGAAGCAGATATCAAAGAGTCAAACTGTCCAAGAGATCTCTGGCTTTCCAATATCGGGAGAAGGTAGAATTCTTCGTACAGGAAAGTGTTGCTGACACAAAAGAAAGAAATACACTCAGGAACTAATCTGACCTGTATTGCGTCCACTTCGCAGATTGATAGCGCAGTGTGCGTATCCCTGGGCCACGACTGCCCAAGTGGATCATTATTATGGATAATTTGGAAAGTACAATTCTGTAATGTCTGTCTGTCTGCTATCTGTAGACATGTGATCAATTTACCTAATAGAAAGTACATGAAGGAACTGGATACCGTTGAGTCACATGATAAATGTGAGGAGGTCAAATACTTTTGTAACACACTGCATTCGTTTTTGCATACAGAATTTTCAGTTAAAATTCTTTGAAAAGTTTAATGTCAGTCGAATTGTACTGTGCAAAATAATTTTGAATTGAATTTAATCGCAATATAAATATTTATTGACGATTATTTTATTTTCTGCTTTTTTCTATACTAATATAAACTATATGGATATCCAAATATTTAAAACTGTAGATAGAAAATCCGTAAAATTGTTGTTTGCGCTAGCACACATATAAGTCTCTCGCAAACCTTAATAATTAAAACTAAAAATATATATATATTGTTTGAGTTTTTAAACTTATCTTAATCTCTTGAACGAATTAGCTTCAAGAACATGATAGAGAAACTTTGAATCCTATAATAATATACTTAAGTAATAAAATAGTTTCTAGTTTTAAAACTAAAGTAATTTAAATCGAAAATTAGTACGAAGCTGTTAAAATTTACGTGTATAAATCTTTCCATAGATTTTACATTTCATCTTCCAAATTATGGATCTAAATAAATAATATTTAAGCTGACAGAAAGCTCCTCTTTTTAAGTTATTAGACAGAAAGATACATTATTAAGCAAACGTAAATGGGATCTTGTTTAAATTCAAACTTGGAGTTGGCAATAAGGTTAAAAGCATTATTATAAAAGCAATTCTTTAACATACCTCAGAGTTCTAAATATTTTTAAAAAGTTAAATCTTTACCCTTCAACGACCATGTTTTCAATCATCTGAATATAAAATATATTTTGATTCATTTTTTAAAGCAAAGATAAGTCTTATTTTCAAATGAATTTGAATTTTGCGTATTGCTGACAAATAAAGATATACGGTCATTCTATTTCTAGAATGTGTGTTGAAAATTTATAACGGAATATTAGAGTTTATTTCGTATAAATTTATTTTGCTGAAAAGTAATTTGTTTAATCCAAAAAAGTATAATTTAGTTATGAATCTGTGAAGAAGTTTCATTTTGACCAATATCAAAGTTAATTTAGCTAATTTCAGAAACATAGATTAATGCATAGCAGAGTTTCATGAATTTTAAAGTAGCTTGGCCAGATATGGCTCTTGAGCTGAAAAAACAACAACCATACAATTTACTGTATAGTTTTTCAGAAAAAGCAAACCTATTATATGATTGCGAACTAAGGAGTCTCCAAATATTTGTTACGAATTAATTTATTCTAAAAAAGCATTTAACACTGATAGGTTTATGCAAAATAAAAATAAAACGATAAAAAAATTTAGTTCCTTGTTATATGCTTCGATCTCATACAGAAAAATAAATTTATACGAAATAAACTCTAATATTTCGTTACAAATTCTTGACAGGAATTAAATAATCTCATTTGTAAATTTTCTGAACCTTTAAACGGTTTGTTTAATTTCTAAATTGTATGAAATTTAGAAAAGAAATGAAATTATCGAATGTTCGAAAGATAGCTGTGTTATTTTAACCAGCCATTTGATTCCTTTCAATCATTTTCAGATTAAATTCTGAGCATTGTTGATTCAAATATGTATTAATATATTAAAAAAATCTTGATTTGTTCAAAATCATTTAATATTAATTTAATCGACATTAATTTAGCAATTCACTTAAAATTCTGACGTTTTTGAAAATAATGTTTTATATTGCATTTTAAAATTAAAAAAATTACACTCCGGTTACATTATCATGTAGGTATACATATTGCACCTCGGAACGGAAAGTGGCACAATTCGAAATTGCAGAATTTGAGAAGCATCACAACTTAAAGGATACTATAAAACTTATTTTGAAATAGTATAAGAATCTTTTAAATTTTTGGTAGGTATATATGGTGATAACTTCTATTATATTCTATAGAATAGTAATATAACACGCTGGGGCACCTCATACATATTTTTCAATGATATAACATCAAAATTTTTTATTTTTTTACTTGTGTCACTTTTTTTTGCCGGGGTGCGAGATGAAGATCCTTACTGGTTCAATGAATAACGAAGAAGGCAAAAACATGTAACTTTATTAAACATTCATCAAAAATTAAATAAACATAATATATTGACTAGCTAGTTTACCAGCATAAAGTCTTTCACAAAGTAAAAAGGCTTAACAACTTATTCTAAATATCACAATTTTCTTTTATCGCTGCAAACAAACGATATTTTTTTTCGAAGCGCTCAAGAGAAGCACGACTGAAAGTAAACGATAATTGAATTTAATCCGTTGCATAACCATGCCACTTAATTTCATATGTAGACTGATACCACTACACTAATTACAAACCATGACTATGACTGAATTAGCCCAGTTTCATGACAACCATTTAGAAATTTAAATCGAGTTCAGTTTTCTACTTAATACCTGCAAACTGAAGAGTAAATATTCCAAAATTAAAGAAAAGAACAGGAGAAGATGTACGTATACTGTGTAAAAATATGCAAATTTTAAAACGTAATCTTATTTAAATTTTATATCGTTCAAATTCACTTAATCCTATAATCATTGTATTTTGCATTGAACTTTTGTTAGTGCTTCCACATTGAATGTATGTTTGTAGTTCCAAAGAAAATATTGGATACAACGAATTTGAGTCTTTTGTTTTAGAATGAACACTCTTACGATCAAATTATTTCTAGCTTTATGTCAAGCATTAGTGTTTTAGTAAATTTTCTATCTAATTTTTTCACATTTCCTTGACTCTGCTTATTTTCTTCTCCAGTTATCTACCTCAACGTTACTAGAGTGTATATATGCAAATTAGAAATCCAGTAGTTTTAATAGGGCAATGATTTAAGCTTAAAATAATTTTAGTGTGAGAAAATCAGATTAAATAATCATTAATTTTCTAATAAGTGTGTTTTCTGAACTGTTATATCTCAAATTATAATTTGTTCAGGAATACAAATCCTTGTTGAAAATTATTCTTAATATTATTATTCATGTTTTATTCCTCAATAAAGTTGCTAGAGGGAATACATTTTGTAAATTTTTCCAAGGAAGCGATAAAATTTCAATACTTTTATAGCAATTTTAATTTTTTTTAATCAGCTAGCAATTCATTCCTTAACGAAAAAATCTGATTGAAACTCCAAACATCCACTTCATTAAATCGATTATTATGATAAAAAATAATTATGATAGGTCAATTCATTGTGTTAAGTTATCATCGTTTGGACAAAACATCATATTGCAGAAACATAGTTCTTCAGAAATTGAGTTTGAAGTTTTAGAAGCATATTTGTACACAGTGACAGGACCTAACGAAAAACCCTTGTAAGTAGATAAATGTTCCTAATATTTACAAGATCTTGGTATCGTTTGAAATCTAACCAGTTGGAAAGCATTTTGAAGCAATAAAATAAAATCGATTTTCTGGTATTTTTTATCTGTTTCTAGTATATACGTGCACCATAATTTAGGTTATAAAAATGTACTACTTAAGTCACAGAATCCGACATGACATCAAGTAATAAATGTGTGATGTTTCTAATAATATTAAAGAAATTAATTAACTTTAATAATTTATAAAGTATAGTTCAGGAAACATGCACAGCATTTACAGTTAAATTCATTAAATAGTGGTTTTAATTTGTGTAGAAAATGGATAATGTCAAATATAGTATAACAGAAATTAGCATGAATAAGTTATTAAACCTAGCAGCAAAACAATTTTACTGAAACTAATTTTACTGCAGAAGTAATTTTTATTTCATTTACTTATGGAAACATAGTCACTTGAGTTTGAGAAAATTATGTTGTATATTATCTATGTATTATGGTTGAAATATATATTTACGCGCATATCAATTTTCATTTTGTAAATCTTGCATTATATATAACTATACTCTTACTCTCTCTCTATTAACGTTTCTAAAATATTTAACATATTTTAAAGTTCTCTATGATACATTTTTTTTTAAGACTGAACTCTCGTATTATGCATTTTAGTTTAAGACTGAAATACCCTTCGCGTTCGTACAATCAACTTTACTTAAATATTTAAGCATATTTTTTTCTAATTTGTTCCGTTCCATTTTATTTGTAACGTTGTTGAAAAAAGAGGATAAAACTGAGTATAGGTTCTCATACTGAAGAATGTAATGAGTGTTATCATACAGTGGGTATTTTCTATTCTTTTAATGATACTAAAATACAAATTGAAGTACGAAAAATCAAAATATTGATTTCAATATATCCATAACTTTAATTAGGGACTTTTAAGTAATTAAATGTACGTTGTACTTCAAGGAAACTTTTTGATAAAATTAATGGATCACATTTTATGGTTTTACCGTACAAACCTGCTTAATGTGACAGCTTTTTTCTTCAAATACCATTGTTTCAAAGTCTATTGATGTAGAATTACAAAATGTCTCACATCACTATCTAGAAAAGAGATGGAAACCACGTTTTCATTACCTATTCTTCTCGATTTGAAGGTTCTCTTCTAAGAGTTACTCTAAAAACAATAGTAACACTGATTGATAAAACACCATGTGTGGTTGCTAACAGTGATTATCTTCGTGAAGTTATGTATTTACACAGGCTTCACTAAATTTGAAAACATATTTCATATTCCGAAAATACTCATATCCGATATTTTACAAAAATATTTTGTCGGTGAATATTTTTGTTTATTTAGTTAATCATATTTATTTGGTTAACACGTAATAAGTTAAATGTAAATAACATTTCATAACATGCTCGGCAGGCATTTTACGAAAATCATGGTGTAGAATTGAGATTATGCAATTTTTTAGTGAATAACGTGATCTCTTCCCATTGCAAATTATCAGTGAAAACTAAGAATTAAGTTTTGAAGCAATTTCACGTTTCAGTGATATTTTTTACTACTCCATTTCAAAAACATGTAGGGTGTTGTTATTTGTTAAATTTCTTTCATTTAGCCCTTATCTAAGTAGTTTCGACGTGATATCTCGTCATTCAAAATCTGACCAATTTTGCTAATGACGAGAAATTTTGTTATAAAAATATTCCCAGTTTTTATGACAGCAAGATCTATTCCTGATTTCTTCTACTGAAGACAAACGAAAAGAACTTAATGGACGGGATATCTCGTTGATCAAGTTATGCTCAGTTTTGTTATCCTCCAAGAATTTTCGATGAGATAGCTCGTCCATCAAGATCTGGCGTTATATGGTCCTCAAGACATTGTTGATTTTTTTTATGACAAGGAGATCAAGATCTGGCTTGTTTTCTTCAAGTTACAAGATACATCGTCCACATCAAATTCTGATAGAGGTTTTGTTAGTGACAAGATACTTTGTCGAGAGAACCAACAGGAGAGTTAAGACATAATTATCTGTTAATAAACAAGACGTAACTGTATCTCTTCACAAGACTCGTACATCACTTTGCACAGTATTCACTTTTGAAAAGGTTTCTGTAATAACTGTGTATACAGCAACAAAACTTTCCGGAGAAAATGGAAAGAAAATAGATAGTTTTCCCTCCCGTAGAACTTAAATAACTTCAAAAGCGAAAGAGAAGTATTCGATAGTCTCATGAAACCATGACCAATTCAAAAATGTGCCAGAATTATAATCGAATCTGAGTTTGTTACGAAATATACCAGCGTCATGAACCACAGTAAAGGAGATATTGCAAAAACATCGTTTGAATGGGATGCATGTCAACTAAATCCACTTTTAAGTGCTATTAACAAAAAGAAGTGACCCCTGTGGGTCAGAAATCATTACAATTAGAATGTAAGAGAAAGAAAAGTGTTCTATTTAGAAATGAATCCTTTGTCGAACTTTTTGAAAATTAGAGAAGGTTTGTCCGTTTACTCCATGTAATTGAAAGCAGCTTCCCTACCATTTAGCACGAAAGTAGTTTTGTGATAGTGTGAGTTTGTATTGAAGGAAATGCAGGAGGAAATTTTGAAACAGCATGGATAACGTAGCATTCTCCAATGGAAAACAAGTCAATGTAGGAAGTGCCTGATTGGTGATGGATTCATTTGGCAAGGAAGGTGGATAGGTAGTAAAATAACTTCGACCGAAGCAACCCAGAGGGCTATTGGTGACGGTTCGGGATCCATCCCAAAGGGAAGGATCAGAGAATAAAACTTCGTCATTTTTAACCACGGTCAGATGACGAGGTCAACACTAGACCTGGCAACAGATGGTCTATTGCTATGATGCTTTAATTAAAATATTTATTATTATTCCAGATTAAAGTTGTAGTTTTAATGGCAAAATTAAATACGGTTTCCTTCAATCCTACTGATGTTCAATTCATTAGCAAAACTGGCTAGATCTTGATCTCGTCATCATAAAAAATTGGCACAACTTCGAACAAGATATTTCGATGATAAGATCTTGATGGACGAGATATCTCGTCGAAACTACTTGGATGGTTAGTGGCTGTCAGCTTAAAAATACGTCAGTATGTCATGAAGTATTACAAAGAGTAAAGATATCTTGCACAGCGGATATAGAAATTAAAGATTTTTATCATTTATTTTTATAAAAACTTTAAATGTATCTCCTTTTAACATAAATATAATCTTCATAAAATGCTATTTTTCATAACATAGAAATTTATTTATTCGTTTTTATAACATTGTGAGTGTAAAGTTTGAAAAAACAATTTCATAATTTGTTAATAATTATAGTATAGAATCAAATTTGTGATTTTAATTCTTTAATCTGACTCTGATTGAAAAGAAAAAAGTCGCTTTTGAATTTGTGTGGCATAAACTATATCCGAGTAATCAGTGGATCGTGAAGAAAATCAAGGATTGATCAAATTTCAAAAGACCTGAGTGTGTTGCTTCAATGCTTTCAAGTTTCCCTATAGTAGAATAAAGAAAACGTTACAAAAAGATGGAGATGTATCTATTAAGACAGTTCAAGCTAAACCAACTCAAATTCCAAAGTTTGTAAAATAAAAATAGCACTTAACTTCCTACTGTCTAAAGTCAAAGATTGTCCTGCAAAAACATCTAATATCTTTGACTAGCTAGCTAATTAACGTCGCACTAGAGCAACACAACCGGCTATTGGCGACGGTCCGGGATTCAACTCGAAGAGAAAGATCGAGAACATCACGTAATTTTGTACTTCGATCAAATGACTCACGTTCTAGGCAAGGAACAACATTTTTGCTTAATTCAATCCACTATGAGATATCTTGTTATTCGCAAAAGACAGTGAGATCTCTATAGACAAAGTATCGTTTCATCAGAAAAATTAACCAGATCTTCGACAAAGTATCTCGTACATCGAGATTTTACCAATATTTTTAATGACGTCATATCTCGTCATCAATATCTTGCTGTTTTTTTTATGATTACGATAGATAATTTATCAGTTTTCTTCCAATACCAATATATATAGGTCAGTTTTATAGTAACGAAATACCTCATTGAGATAGCTATATCAGGAGAGACAATTACTCCGATAGGTTTGACTTGAGAATTGAACAATATTATCGTCATATTGGTATGCTTTTCCAGACACCCAATTGGGAGACTGAAGAATACCAGAATACCAAACCCCCCCCCCCGAACACAAATCTCTAGGGTTTTTTCGAAGCGAACAAAATTTTATTTCTGCAATAAATATTTTAGATTAAGAAATGCTACTGTGTTCTAAGTCAAGAGTGATTTAATTTTTACCTGATGTCAAATGTTTTATTCTTTTCAAAATTTATTTTATAAATCAGGTATGTTGTACATATAGTAGTCCTTAAAAAAATATCTCGAAGCATCTTGAATGCTAATTCCTCTTGAGTTATTGAAAGTAATGTCTGTTTTTAACTGAATCAATTCGCTACAATTGAAAGCTTGGTTTAGAAATACAAATGTTTATTTTATTCATCGCAGTGAATCACATAGAATGACTTTATTTTAAAATGAAAACAAATCTGTACCTTGTGTAATGTCCAATAAACATACTGAATCGTAATAGGAAAAAAAATACTGGCACCTATCCAAAAGCTTACGTCGTATACAAAGCTAGAGTAAATAAAGCTTTCACATAAGTTTAAGATACTCTCTGTGCCACTTGCCCGTCCACTACTTAACTAAACAATCGATCGTAGCCAGTGGTCTTCAAACGGAATTCAGTGTAACGTTTTCACGAGTTCCTCAAATTGTTTATCATTAAAAGTTTTGTTTTACCAGAACCCCAACATATCACATTCTGGTTGTTTTGCACATAACACAAAAAAAATTTATAGTTATGTGTGTAAAAAGACTACGTACTTCTTTATGCTGCAAAACAAAACACAGTATTAACAACTGCAGAATTCAACATAAGGCAACTGTGGCAGTTTTGTAGCATGCAAAATCATGTAGTCTTTCTATATTTATATACTTAGTATCCACAAAAGGTCAAAGTAAATCCTTTTGCAATCTGCAAAACTAAACACGGCATAAACTGAATATTACAGTAGAATGCAGTTGCGGCAGCATGCATAGTCATTTATTTAGTCTTTCCGTACGTACATAAAATACAAATTTATTTGTTTAGTTATGGCAGAATTTTAACAAGGAAATATATTCGATATATTTCCACTAACAAGGACAACTAAATAGCGTATTGTAAAGCTGTACTTTAGTGTTAAAGCAAAGAACTATTATTTTAAGCAGTTTGGCTTATAATTTCCATTAAAAAATTACATTACCACATTACCGAAGGAATTTTAGCAATACAAATTATAAAAAGTCAAATATAATCGACTAAGAAATATCAATTTTGTTCAAAACTGATTTTAAACTCAGCAAATACAATTGCATCAAGACCTTAATCATTACATCATGACCTTAAAATAATTGCATCTTGACCTAAAAATAAAAAAAGCTGTGCTGCGCATTCTTTTTTTGTGTGCAAGGATTCCAAAGAAGTAAAATTGAAAGTATAGAGTTTAGGATGTATTGAAGGTTTCAATAGCACTAATCTTAGCAATTATAAGATTGCAACGTCTTTATGTATTGGAAAGCATCGTATGCAGGTATAGAATTTAAATACTTATTTGCTTATCCATTTACACGAAAAACTTCATTTTTTATGGAATGGCTGTTTCAGTAATTATACAGGATCTGTAGATTATATTCATAAAAGTGATGTTAAATCTATTTTAAATACCTGAAAAATAACATTGCTGTGTTTTTTGTTGAAGAAATGCGACATTTCACAGTTTTAGTCATTAAGATTACCTTAAAATACAGCAAACCTTCGTAATGATGCATCTCGATATGTCAAGTGTAATCGGCTTAGAAGCTCTTTTTTACTTCTTCTCTGATGCAACTTATTTTCCAAACAGCAGAAAAGAATCTCAATGTTACTTTGGAATTACGAGTTCAATGGATATGTATTAAGCACTTATGCTTAACTGAATTTAACTGTCCGCTATCCTAAGCAGAACACAGTTATCAGTTGTTCTAAAGAAGTCTTTCAGATACCCTATTCTAAGAAGTTTTTCAGTAATTATAGTCTAAGAAATTTATCAGTTATCCTTAGCTGAATTTGCTATCAGTTATTTTAAACTAATAGGTTAGTCAGTTATCCTATACCAAGAAGTTAGTTATCTTTTACCAAGTAATTTGTCAGTTGTCTAAAACTAAGGAGTTTAGCAGCTATCCAAAACAGATTTTAGTTATCAATTGTCCTAAACTAAGAAGTTTATTTGCTATCCTATGTTAAGAAGTTTATCTGTTATCCTATACAAAGAAGTTTTAGCAGTTATCCTAAACTGAATTTATCTATAAGTTATCCTATAATAAGAACTTTAGCTGTAATCCTAAACTAAGGAAGATCTAGGCGTCAAAAGTATGGAAGAGAATGATTTTATTAGCTTTTAAAAATATTATCTATCAAAGTAATATTTAGACGATTTCATTTTCGTTTTTGTGTTCTGTTTGTCTACGTACTAATCTGTTGGTCTTTCTTAGCATTATAATATTTTGGAGGTATTTTATGGGTATTTGCCTGATATTATAATATTTTGTTAAGATCCTATTGATAATTCCCGTAAAGTAGAATCTTAAAGTAGAATATTTAAAGATTCCATTAGTCCTTTTCTTAGAATAGAATCCTTTGGAAAGATCTATTGCCCCTTCCTTTTAAAAAATTCCTTTGAATTAATCTATTGGTCTTTGCCTTTTAATAAAGTAATTTCGAAGGAGAGATTCTATTGGTCCTTTCCTTAGAATAAAATCTTTTGGAAGTATCTATTGCTCCTTTTCTTAAAATAGAATCTTTGGAAACATTTCATTGGTCAGGAAGGCCAAAATTGCTTAGAAGTCATGCAGGGTGGAATTGTGCTTGTGTAACCCTCAGAATCTAAAATCAGAGTCAGAAATTGTAAAATTGAACTAATTCATAGTGAGAAGATACATACAAAAATTGCAATGTTGAAAAAGAAGCATGCACATACAGTAATGCTAGTTATCAAAACTCATAACTCCACTGTTAACGCATAGAAGTTACGAGTTATACTAATTAGTATGACGATATGCAACCAAACTATTTTCATTTTACCAAAAATTTTCTAAATTTTAAAAATAATTTAAATGCAAGTAAAACTTTTATTTATTAAAAATAGTGAATTACTTTGTCTTTAATGATAAAACATTCTCTAATGTTTCATTGAATCCTTTTCTTTTTTAGAAATTATGATTAACGTCATGCTAAACTTAGTCTTCAATAAACTTACAGGATTACAGTGGCGTTGCCAGGAGGCAACGACCATGGGTTTCAATAGCTAAAGAAGCGTCATGTCACAAACATTTAACCTCCAAGTGGTTTCGACGAGATATCTCGTCCATCAAGATTTGACCAATTTTACTACTTACGAGATATCTCGTCTTATCAAGATGCTACCGATTTTTTTGAGATGACGAGATCATGATCTGGCCAGTTTTCTTATGATGATGAAATATCTCTCCCTGCAACATCCGGTCAGTTTTGCTAATGACGAGATAACTCGTCGAGACAACCGCCAGGATGGTTAACGTCTTATCTTTCTAACAAAAAAATATTTTGTTTACTGACGGTAAAGCAGTTTTATTAGTGCTAGCTATTTATGTTTATGTTTTCACTATAGCTGAAAGTTTATGTATTGATATAGACATCATATATAATTGATTCAAAGATCAAAACTTTTTAGATAAGAGCACGAATGGAGAATGAAAATTTGTAATGTTCACAATGACAACCCTCTATTACGTTTCGTTTAACTAACATGCTAGACTCCTTTTCTTGGCTGAGTGCTGGAATAGCTGATAGAAACAGGCGTGCTGATACAGGAAGATTTTAATCATATCAGTCTGAGATGAGAGTTGTGGAATTAGTTTAAAATGAGCACTCATCCCATCGAAACAGTTTCTGTAGAGTTAATGCCGTTGGTTGCATGAAAGATTTTATTCAGCAATCCGAAGGTAGTCGATCCCACAACAGTCAAGAAAATGATTCGGCAACGGTCGGATACTTTAAATTCTAATCTAGCCATTTTTTATAGCGAGCAGGTGGTAGGTAGATATTTCAATAACATCTCACTGGAGCCACCAATTAGGCTTGCGACGATCAGAAATCAAACCCGAAGGGAAGGATCAGAGGACCACACCACGTAACTTTGAACCATGGTCGGATAACGATGTTACACCTGAACTGAAACCCCACCCTCCAAACGTCCACACCGCACCAATGTGATGACATTTGAGGCACGACAGATTTAAGGTGCACTAGCTCCCTTTGTACATGACGGTCATCGGTTGATTTCGAACTCGAAACACGCTCCACTGCACTATTTACTTCTGAAATTTGCCCGAAAGTGGATATTATTGAAGCAGGTACCGGCCATATATAAATGAGCAAGTTCCCCAAAGTCTTAACAGAAAAAAGTCCACTTTCGGACGATACTGTATTCGATTCTGAAATCTGCCCCAAAGGGGACATCATAGAAGCATGTAGCAGGTAATAAAGTTCGCCGAAGTCTTCACAATAATATGTCCACTTTCGGACGTTACTATTTTCGATTCTGAAATCTGCCCCAAAGGGGATATCATAGAATCATATACCAGATAATAAAGTTCACCGAAGGCTTAACAATACGTTGTTCAATTTGGAAATGTAACCAAAAGTCACATGATAGGAACACGAATCAGGATAGAGAGGAACAAGTTCGCCGAGGGCTTAATAATATGATGCCCTCTTTTTCTCTTCCCACCCGGCCCGCAACGGGCAGATTTTAGAATTCAATAGTGCAGTGGAGCCGGGCTTACTATACAAAGCGTTTACAGCAGTTTCATAGCGAACAACATTAAAGTATCCCAATGTTAGCGAGCCATTTTCTTGACTGTTGTGGGACCAACTACCTGCGGATTGTTGGGTAATTTAATGCTTCACCTTCGATTTTGGTGCTAAAAAGATTAAATCTATGTAGGAGTTCCCGTAGGACGACGCAATCCACGGAGAAATTATCAATAGAACCACCGTTTAGGCCGTGGCACGACAGGTCATTCGGCTCAATTAAGAATTCTCCCAGAAGGAACACAGTACCAGGAAGTCGACTTCTAAGCCCCTGGGAACTGCAAAACGGATGTTCGTGTGTGATCTGTGACCCTTATTGTAAATTAACCCTCCTTGTGGTTGTCTCTAGACAAGAAAACTCGTCTCATTAGCAAAACTGTCAAGAACTTCATGTACTAGATATAGCGTCATTAGATGAAAATTGACCAGATATTGATGGACTTAATACCGCGTAATTAGAAGAAAATTGACCAGATTTTGATCTTATCATTATCGTAAAATCGAGCCAGACACAAGACGTACAATATCATGTAATAGACACACACAATTAATGTTTTAATAACAAAAAAAGAGAGAAATACATCCAGAGAGGAATGTACCTGACAGGAATAGAACCTACGCCACCTACAACTCGAAGTTTGCTAGTGCAGTGGGTATTCCCAATGAGCCATGACAGTCTCAACAAATGCAAGGATGGAACTCTTTAGTAAATACATTGTAAAGAGGAATTCGATCTAAAGGGCATAGGAATGATAAGTATGATTTGAAACTATATCTAAACCATTGTGTTGATTTAAGTTATTGAGATGGATAACTATTAAAAAATTGTGCTTCATCAACACAGAAAAATGCACTGGGAACCTTAAAGGATCAAACAGAAAAGAGAACTAATTTAGTATATCACTATGAATTCTATCTCCTACTCTGTATGTACACTCTATTCTATGTATTGCTTTAACTCACTACTCCTTACTCGACTCTGTGTATACTCAATTGTACGTATTGGTTTAACTTCTTGAGATTGATTAGCTAATTGTGCTTTATCAGCTCAGAAAAACACATTAGGAACCTCAAAGGTTCACACGAAACATAAATTATCCGAACTCTTTTCTATCATCTGTACTACTGGAGTCTTAAAATCAAGTTCAGCTTCAATGGCAAGTTATAACGTACAACCTTTTTTTTTACTACTGCTTTTCGAGCTAAAAGATTACCTTTACTTCTGTGATAAGGCTCATTTCTTTTCAAAAATTGGTTTTCGTTATCACAATTTCAATGCTTCATTGACTATGAAATATATTAAGATGGTGAAACTATGTCTCTTTTATTGTGGAATTTGGTCACAAAATTGAACACAATTCGTCTTTCCATCTAATTAAAAAATATTTGTGTAATTTTCAGGAAAAAAAATATTTTCTGATTATATTTGTATGTTTAGTTCTGTGCTGGTTCAAGCCCTTCACATATCTACTTAAAACGATATGCATTTATGGTATTTCAGGATACGGTTCACTGTAACGAAGTGAATCTAAAAAGTCAAAGCAATGAATTACTTAAAATGTCAGAAATAAAGTTCTGTTTCAATTAGATTAACTTTTAAATATTATTATACACTAGCAAAATACCCGACCTTACTCGGTTTGAATTGGTTTACTCTAGATTGAAGAGATAATCAAAATATATAATGACTTACGTTTTTTGTAGAATAAAAATTTATTTTAACACCTTTCGCCATCTTTATATTTTCTACAAATTACTTTGGACACAAATCCTACGCATGCATATCCATTCATGTAATACATTTCACATACATCGCGCAATTGCTGTATGACAAAGCTACAAAATGACGAAAGGTGATACTAAGGTTACTACTATAAAAGACGATTTATAGGAAGATTTGGAATTCTCTTTCTTAAGTTCTTTTCATGTTCAACTCAATTAATTAAAATTACCATTTACGGCGAGTGCTCTCGCACTCATAGTCAACTAAACAATATTTTTTTACTTTAGGCACTCTTGCATCCGGTATGCGACATTGTGAAATTTTGCAATCTTCTCCTGTCATTATTACAACGAATTTTTTAATGTTGGAAAAAGTTCTAGTTTGGATTTTTAAATATTATTATTCTTTCAATAACGGCATTATTCTTTAAATAACGGCATTATTCTTTCAATAATGGCATAACTCCACTTAAAATTTACTGAAAATTTATACTGACCTACCTAACATATTTAAGTCTAATACTTTGTGGTGCTGTTGCGTGTGATGAGAAGGAAAACACATTTATTAAAATAATAAATATTTAAAACAGGAAACAGCGAAATAAAACAAAATAAAAGATGTCGCAAAAAATTGTTCTAAATATATTAATTTGTGATTCAATTTTATCTCTTGATCTCGCACAGTTGCCACAACGTACAACTAAAAGTGTACAAAATTTAGAAATGTGAAATTAATTCAGAGCGAAAGAACCAGAAAAAATATCACTGCTCGCGCGATCTTGTTCATTCTCGTTTCGTTGAAAAATATCGTCTGTCCCAAATATTCGGAAATCGTTTTCATTGCGCAAAGAATAAAAATAAGACTCGAAATAAATGAAGTATCAAAGCTAAAATTTCACCATAATTTTTTTTTTGAAAAATAATTGGTTTTCAGCATTACTGGTAAAGCAAATGAAAGTAATCGTAAAAAAATATATATACATTCCAATTTTTCGAAAACTATCAAATTGTGACTGATTTAAGTATACTTACTCAGGTGTTTTAGCATGAAACTCTTCTAAATATAACAATAAAAAAATGTTTAATATTGCATTCACTAAACTAATAAATAATGTATAAAATAAAATACATTGTAATAAAATATCTGGAATACAATTCATGTGATGTCTATACAAACACATAAACACAAAATCGAGCATAGAACAGAAAGACGGACAGACAGACTTTCGCAACCAATGCCACTCACTAAATGAAGATAAGTACTCACTGTAGGCAAATTTCCATGAAAATATCTTAAACCGCGTGGACGTGTATAGGGCACAACATACAGACAGACGGACAGACAGACGGACAGACAGACAGACAGACAGACAGACAGACAGACAGACACCAAACGAGAAAAAGGAGGATTCGGCATCAGAAGGGTCCAAAACGGATAGAAAACTTGAAATGGGTCGAAAATATTGAATGTACAAACAAACACTCCATTCTTATTTATATAGATGTGTCCATAAAATTTTTTTTCAAAGAACTTATAACATTTCTTTTGAAATAACTTGATTTTAAATAGAAGTCACAATTGATCAAAATTATTCTATAACATTTATAACTTGTACAGAAAGTTTTCAAACTTATTTTAGCAAGTTATAAGACGTGTGGACTATTATTTGTACACAAAATTTTCCCCACTAAGACAAGCTATCATAAAATTAGTATTATGTTATCAAAATCACTTAATTCTGAGTTGCAAAAAGACATTTGGTATTGATTTATACCACATACTTTTTGTATGTATAAATGATGCATTTAACGTCATTAGATATAACATGAGCAAATTTCACCAATTTTGAAATTTTTTACTTTTTTTATTCTGTTTCTGATTTTATTTGTACTAGTGTTAGTGGTATTTATTGTTGTTTTAAAGTTATATTTGTACTTATTTTTTCCCCAAAGGACTTTCAACCATGAGTAATATTTTATAACCAGAATTTTTCTAAGTTACGTACTGAGAAAGAAAGTAATATTACATGAAGTTTGTTTGCATAAATGATTATGAACGTAATGAAAATAAGTAATTAACTGAATTAAAATAAACATTTTTCTATCGTATCGTGTATTGTGATGAAATTTATAAATTATTATATTATATATTTATTTATGTACTAAAATATATTATATATTTATTTATGTATTATATTATGTTATATATTTATTTATGTATTACCGTACTTTTGTTCGTGATGTGTTTCATAATGAGCAAATAAATTCCGCCATTGTCGCAATACAAATTAAATAACTTAAATAGTTCCTTATTAAGGACATGAACTACAAAAACCAAATGTTTTGGCTTAACGAAAATTCCTTTACCTCATTTTTTGCATTATGTCCTGATTGAATTGAACGATTAGAAGTATGAGTAGCCGAATACAATGGATTTGCTAACAAATTCGTTAGAATTAAGAAAAACAAAACTGGTTTCAAGACAGGTTGTAGAACTTAGAGATGATTACTTACCCCTCAAAGGGTTAATGATACAAAGAATTTGTAATTATTGAACTTCAGTTTACTAAATAAGGTAGCTTAACATGTAGCATCCTCTGCTTAGAAGTCAGCATAGCTTAAAGTATGTTAACTCTCCTGGCGTAAAATTTCAGAAAAGTAACCAGATCTTGATTTTGTCCTCATAAAAAATGGCATTATCTTGATTACGAGATATCTCGTCATATTAAAAAGTTAGTCAAATTTTTATCCATGAGATATCTTGTCGAAATCACTTGGAGTTGTTGGACTTAAGTTACTTGGACTTGGACTTGGTTAAGCTGGAGAGTTAAAATAGTCTTTTGATATGGTTTGTCTTTTAGTCTTTTGATGTGGTTTGGAGTAAATGCAATATGTTAAACTACTAGGAAAACTTGTGCGTTCAGAGAACTAAATATGCATTATATTAATAAAAAAAAATCCGTATTTAGATATGTATCTTTTTGTTATAACTAATATGGTGGAAGAGAATTATCTGGAAATTCTTAAAAATTATGTTACAAAAGTTTTTTAAAGCCCACTTAAATTATTAATTTTTTTTAATTTTATGCCCGTTTCCAGCCTATCAACCTGTCCACGGTAACCTGATTATAAGAGAAACGGATTAGCAATCGGAAGATTGCGAGTTCGTATCCAACTCAAGAGTGTCTTGTACAAGGCTGATGCATTTAAGTCTGTCGTGCCATGTCGTCAAATGTCCTCCCGTTCTTGTGGAAGTTTGTAGGTATGGGTGCCTGCTCAGATGTGACCTCATCATCTGACCGTGTTATAAAATTATGCGGTGTCGTCCTCAAATCCTTCCCTTCGGTTTGGTATCGGATCGTCGCCAATAGCCCTATGTGTTGCTCCAATAAAGGACCCACCTATCAGCTTATCACCCATCCTTCGACGGTCATCCCTATAGAGTTCTGAATTGAGAACATTAGGTACAAAAAACACTGTCAACTGTATTTGCAGTTTTACTGTCGGGGTGAGTGATAGTGATCTCCAGTCATTTCATCCTGTTCACAAAAGGGGACTGTTAGCTGATTTTGCTGCTCCAAATACGATATGTGTGGGTAGTCATTTCTGGTAAGAAGTCGAAGGCGAGCAACTCCCACAGTTCTGGGCAAGAAACAGGATTTGAGCTTTATTCCTCAATAAAGTATTCCAGTTCTTTCCTGTACATCTCTTTTATAGAGAAAATTGGGCTGTCATACAAATGCCCCATATCGATTCTTTCATATTTCTAAAGGATATACCTGAATGAATCGATCAACATTCCAGTTGTTTGTCTATTCTTGTAATATTAAGAGTGGGGTGCCAGCTCAGGTGTTGCCTTGTCATCTGACCGTGGTTCAAATTTACGTCGTCTTTTCCTCGGATCTTTCCCGTTGAGATTGATACTTCTCCGTCGTCAATAGCCCGTTGTGTTGCTCCAGCCCGACGTTACCTAAAATACCTACCTATTTTAAATATTAAGGGTAAGGGTAAGGGTAAGGGTAGTTTTAGTTAACGTCGTACTAGAGCAACACAACGCTTTAAATATTAAGAAGTGCCCTTAAGAAGTAGGTATTTTAATTAATGTCATACTGGAGAAACACAACGGGCTATTGACGACGGTCCGGGATCAGTCCCTTAAGGGAAAGATCCGAGGACAACACCTCGTAATTTTGAACCACGGTCAGATGACGACGCAACACCTGAGATGGCATCTCCCTCTCCAAACTTCCACACCACGCCTATGTAAGGACATTTGAGGCCACGACAGATTTAACGTGCTTCACCTCCCTTGTATACGATGGACTTCGGTTGCGTTCGAACTCGCAACCATCCGGTTGCTAATCCGTTACTCTTCCAACCGAACTACTAAAGCTCTGCCCTTAAAAGGAAAGAAGTGCCCATTAATTTGAAAGAAAAATCCACGAAACTTTTACACATAACATCTTTCCATTATTAAAAAGCCATCTTTTTCAAACAGGATTGATTTATGTACCTATCTTTTCTCTGTAAAATGGACTTCAAAACTTTAGTACCAATTGCAAGCTTGATTTCCAGTCCATTCCCCCCCCCCAAAAAAAAAAAATGCCAAATGTTCACAATGAAGTTATATTCTCCAAAGCTACTCTCTCCTTATACTAACGAATGCTTTGAACAGCTTCTAGAATGCTATGTAAATGTTTTAATTTATGAAAAATATGTCAAAAGTTCACAATGAAGTTAAATTTTCCAAAGCTATTATCTCCTTATACTAACGAATGCTTTGTACAGCTTCTAGAATGCTATTAAAATGTTTTAAATTATTTTTTTAAATGTTAAAAGTTCAAATGAAGTTAAATTTTCAATGCTACTTTCTTATATTAAATACTTCCTAGTACAGCTTCTAGAACACTACTTATATGTTTACATCAATCATTTGTTAACTTTGAGAGTTTCAATTGAAAAAATTGTTCTGAAAGGATTTCCGTTAAAGTCCTAAGACAAATACTTCCAAACCATAAAAAATCTTCCAACTTCACAAAAAAGGCCCATAAAGAGAGACGTTTTCCAAAATGAAATTGCCAGGGCTTAATTATCTCCAATAACTAATTTTGCAGCTTCAGAAAAAATTATTTAAAATAAAAAATATCTAGGCATATATTGCATCTAAAAATGATAAAACGTGACTTTGTTGATGAAATTCAGTGACCGATGCTGCTTACATCAGATGTTTGAGCGAGTTTCATAATTAATAATTAGTTTAATTAAAAGAGAAAAATATTCAAAGACGTGTTATTTTTATAACCTGCTGTTTATATTAAAGGCAAGAAAGTCGCAGTAAATATAAAGGTATTATAGAACAATAATTTGTCCAAAATGTTAGAGACACAGAATATAATCAGATTAAGCTATTTTAACATACAATGTAAGTTTTTAATTAAATTAAACCGTTATTAACGAGAGTTGCGTAAAAAAAGCATTTTATTTTAAACTAAAGGATAAGAGGTATTAAAGAAGTGTACTTTAGATTCTCTCGAGTGCATTTTAAAAATAAATTTATCCTTGAAATGTTTTTAAATTAAGAAATATTTGAAGACTAAATATTAAAATTGGTTGTGCGAACATTTTTTGATCAAATGATCTCTTATGAACTTTATCAAAAGTGAAAAAAAAAAAAACTTTTGGTATTTCTTGATAACAAATATCGCATTAACTTTTGTCTAAATCAATCAGAACCTTTCTCGCAGTAGAATATGTTTCACTGATGATGAGAACTCATTGAGTTATATCTGAAAAAATGAACTGCGAAAATTCATTTTTCTTCACCGCCACATCTGTTCTGGAACTCAGGTCCGTAATTTATGTAACCAAAGACTTTTACAAACATCTTTTATGTTATGAAACTGTGTCAAGGTAGGTATTTTAATTAACGTCGCACTGGAGCAACACAACGGGCTATTGGCGATAGAAACAGCGTCAAAAGTCTATTTGAAATGACCATGTCACTAACTTCAGAATTTAATGTGTCTAACTTTGAGATTGTAGTACAATAATTGTCAAGTAAATATTTAACGGGGAAAATCAGCTAATTCCTCTATTTAATCATTAAATAAACAAGTGCCATAACACGTGGAGAGTATAAATATACCATTTAAAATATGTGTTGTCAATTTTACTGTTAAAATCTTTAATTTTACAGGTTACATGTATCACATAGCAATACAATAGTTTTATTAACTAGCCTATTTGACAACAAAATTGTTTCATTGTCAGTTGATGTTAAAATATATGAAAGACATTCAACAAACATATGTGGTGATTACTGTTTGCTTTCACATAGCAATATAATAGTTTTATTAATTAATCTATGTGACAACAAAATTGAGTTTATTATCAAATGATGTCAAAATATATGAAAGACATTCAACAAACGTATATGGGAATTACTTTTTGCTTGCTAGATAAACCCTTCCTGCGACAATTTACATCCAAATGAAATTAAAATATGTATTGAAACCACTGATTTTAAAAGAGGTCCTTTTAACGTTAGAGAGTATATCAGTCAGCTTAGAGCAGAAACTCTTTAACTGTTGAAAAGGAGTTACTGTTCAGCTGTTTAAAGACTAGCTATTAGTTTTTAGGTCAAAAATATAAATTGTTGATAGTGTTATATGTCTTTTAAATGATCAAATACGACTATATATGTTTCTGATTTTCATGAAAATAAGCATTTAGCGTCCCCAAAAATATGATTATAGATGAATTTCTGCTCTAAGCCGACGATATTGTAAAAACAAATCTTTTTGATTTTCCAAGAGAGATTCTTCAACTAAATAGAAAAGTGCTTCGCACCTGCGAGTTCAAATACTTAGGATTGCAAGCATTCGTCGCATACATATTAAATAGGGTTTGTTTATTAATATACTGTAAAAAAAAATTTTTAACTCATATAAACTCCGATATTTGTGTTGCATTTTACAAGCAATTTAATAGAGAACTGGAAAAAAATTATTTTTTATTCTTACGAAAAGCAATTAAAAATAATTCTTCTATTAAAAACTAAAATTAAAAATAGAAAATAACATTAAATGCTGCTCCCACAAAATATTTTAAATTACAAATGAAGAGAGGAAAAAACAAAAAAATTAATTCTTTAATAAAATATGTTTTTAAATTTTGTATTTATTTTAACCCTACATTTGATAAAAGAAAGTATATTTTTGAGTTCGGTTTACAAGTAAATTTATCAGAATTTTTAAATTTCGTTTTATGTATGTTGTTTATTTAATAGTAAAACATATTTATTACGCTTAAACTGCTAATTATCAACGTTCTTCGTTCCGAAGGTTAACATATAATCATCTTAGAGCAGGAACACATTGAGTTGTAACTTTTCGGGGTTACTAAATGCTTATTTTAATAGTGATAATAAATGCACTGTCCATTGTAATCTGTTTAAAAAATATCAAATCACTATAAAAAATGCTCATAATTTTTATTTTTTATCAAAAACTTCGTAAATGATTAAATAGCTGAGCACTAAATTTTTTTTTTCGTCAGTTAATGAGTTTTTTTTTTGTACTGACGTTATGTGGATCTTTATTTCTCCTTTTGAAACAAAACTAAATGTAAAATTTTTTTTTACTGTAGTTGTGGATTTACTTATTAATGTGCGCTCATTCGACAGAATAAGTGGTTACAATAAAATAATTTAAAGAAAAAAAATCAAAGGCTCACATGTGTGAACTTCTGGAACAGAGAAGTTAAAATTTCGAAACGTCAGTCAATTTAGAAATCCTAAGTAACTCAAATTCAGAAACCCTAAACTAACTCAAATTCAGAAACCCTAAACTAACTCAAATTCAGAAACTCTAAACTAACTCAAATTCAGAAACTCTAAACTAACTCAAATTCCGAAACTTTTTCGAAACAATTTAAGTTGAAATTTTACCAAAACAATAATCTATCTTTTAAATTTAATCATAAATATTTCTTAAGACAAATAACGAATTTCTGCAAGATGAATTTCATTATGACGGCAATAGAATCGACCGTAAAATAATTACTTTTGGGAATAACAAAGCAAAGCAGCAATCCATCCAAATATAGGTAATAGTATTAAGCATATATTTAAAAAAAATTAATAAACGTGTTTTCAAATGTGAATTTTGGTAGCAACTAACAAATAGAAAGTGCCCGAAATGGCTTTGAGGAGCTATGCACCTCATTGACTAAATGAGAAATTATAATTGGATCAGTGTTTTCTAGGTTGATTTGTATATTTCTATCAAAAATTGAATTTATTTATGATAGATAAATATCTTTCGAGAAAGTTAATGAAACTTGATCGCGAAGAAAGAAGAGATTTCCTTCATTATGCCTGTTTACATGGAAAAGACGATGACATAGCACGGTAAGAGCAGTAGGCTTAGCTGGATGTTCAGAGACCCTAAGAAACATCACTACGCCCACATTAAAAACATCTTTGTCTTCCCTACAAACAAAGGACACATGCGATGCCGAATGCGGAATTTGTGTGAACCCAAATCAACCCTCGAGGAAAACTCTTCCGTCATAATAATATTACAAACACGTGGGCACTCCCCCTTGCCCATCGGATTGGATAACAAAGCCACTAAGCCAGCCAATCACACTCACCTTTCGCACCGCTCTTTGCCGTCACGAGACCGTGTCCGTCCGTCCTGCTATCGTCTGCCAAAATACCGATTCGATCCTCTTCATCCATAACCACCTCGTTGGTAAACCCTCGCTCGGTGCCCCCGCGCGGCCCTCCCCCAGGCCCCCCCGCTGTCCGTCAGCGCGGGATCCCGCCCACCAGACGCGCCCCCATTGGGCGGTGGTGACGTCAGACCACGGGGGGCGGGGCTCCCCGAGAAACCACCGCGAGGGAACCCGCCGCGACAGAGGCACTTTTTTCCACGGCTTCCTCCAGGCGAGTCCGGGGTTCTATTTCCTTGACGAATTGGCTGACCCCCTTTTTTCTGCGGACAGATCTTCATCTGTGTTTGTTCTATCCCCCCTGACACCTTTTGCTCTCGCTCTCTCTGGAAGACCCCTCACCTGTCACCGTCGACCCTCCTCTTCCTCGTTTATTTCTTAAGGAACTAATTTCACTCCGAGTGGATGCTGTGTGGACGTCGGGTTCGTGACTAATTTGTCCCACACTCGATTGTTGCGCGCCCCTGTTTGTTTCCGACTGCGACTCGGTGGTTGAGTGGATCTCATCTCCGAGACGATTCCGACATCGGGACTGACTATTCCTGAAAATTGACTTCAGCGCGGGAATCCGCATGGAACTTTCATAGAAGAGTTTGACTTGTGGACAAGAATATCTCTTTGTGGGACGTCGTTCAACTTCACTACCAGGAGTGTTTACGACATAGACAACAAAGACATCCCTCTTTGACTTGTAGACAAGAAATTCTCACTCCACCTCGTGGAACGTTGTTCAACTTGACTACCAGGAGTGTTTACGACTTAGACTTCCATCTTGTACTGCCGACTCATCAGGGATTGCTTAGAACATACGTCTTCTTAGAGAAGATCTTGCAAAAGGACTTGGATCAGCATTAAATATGGTTACAGACAGCATGGTGAAGATGAGCACAAACCCAGCCTCCGATCGTTCTGACCGACACTGAGCGAGCCCCGCTCCGAATTCGACGGTCCCACCCGGTGGGGCAGCTGCCCTTGGAGAAGGGTCCCCCTTCTCGTGAACTCTGGAGTACGGCGTGAACTTGGGAGCGGGAAGCGGCTCCTACGGCAAACCCTACGGCCGACTGATGGTGTCTGTCATGAACCTGCTGCACGGGGACCCGCACGGTCGACCGGGGCCCCCGCTTGGACATCACCCGCACCTGTCCATGCTGTCCAACAGCGGCGGCTCGCGGCCCGGGAACGGCGGTCCGGGACAGTCGACCGCGTCCCACCAGCGGTCGCCGTTCGCGATCCAGGAGCTGCTGGGACTGGGCAGCAGCGACGGGGGCTCACCGTCGCCCGCGTCCCCACGGCCGGGGCATCCCCACCTGCCGGCCGTCTCGTCGCCCGCAATGGTGCCCGCGAGCCACTGCCCGCCCTACCCGCCTCGGCCTCACCAGCCCTCGGCAGCCCAGTGCTTTCCCGATCCAGGCCGTATGTACTTCGGCCCGGCCTTCATGCCAAACATGGCTGGCACCATGCACGGCATGACGGCTCCGACCATGCCCATGATGGGTTTCGACCAGGGCCCGCAGCCGCACCATGCCAGGACGGACGGCGGAGGTAAGATCCTCTTACACTCACTCTATAATCATGAGCTACATAAGCCTTAAAAGTACGACTAATTAAGATTGCAGAAACTATAAAATGGTTGAAAGAGTGCCTATCTCTTTAAGTTGATAATTTCATTTTTTAACTAACTTCATTAGTCGTTTTTGCAGCTTTTATCTATCTGTACCTTTGTATTAAACGAGCCAATGTCTATTTTGCCACTTTTTGATACAACACATATTTGATAATCACACTATATTTTTTACATCTTTAATACCGTGAAAAAAAATAGTTTTCCAATGTTCTGCCTTTTTTTCATTGATTGTAATTCATGCATGAAAGATAGTATTTACACTACTCAATGTCTTTACCTTGAAGTGTTTTTGTGGATATCAAACTCAACAAAAATTCAAAGAATTTGAAGATAGACACCTTTTCTAGAAAGCAATAAATGCTTCCGAAACGATAAAGATAGCAAAAACATTAAATACTTGAAACAGCAGCTTTCATTATAGTTAACCATTTTATTGTTTTACTGCCTTTATTAGAAGTTTTTTTAAGTTTTCATATTTCTATACATTTGATGGAAAAGGAGCCATTGTCCATTTTGCCTGTTTTTGATATCTTAATTTGTATTTTTTAAATCAAAATGCAGCTTATAAAAAATACTTTTCAGTGTTATGGCTTTTTCATAGCGTATTGAAAGGAGTGTATTTACACTTTTCTGTGATAACTTTCATTACCTTGAAATTATTTGTGGACACAACTCACAATCAAATAATTTTGACAATGTTTCTTTTCTACGAAGGTACAGATGTATAAAACTTTCTGAAATGACTAATAAAGGTAGTAAAAACAATAAAATTGTTGAAACGGCAGCTATATCTAAAGTTGATCATTTAATTATTTTAGCTATCTTCATTAGTCGTTTTAGAAGCTTTCGTATTTCTGTACGTTTAATACAAAAATGGCCATAGTCAATTTATGGTAACAGTTGATATAGTAATTCATATTTTTCAAATTATTAAAACAGCTTACTGCGAATACTTTCCAGTGTTTTTGATTCTCTTCATAAGGTATTGAATAGAATACATTGACAATTATCTCTGTTATAACGTTTATTACCTTGAAGTAATTTGTGTACAAAACATAAAATCAAAGGATAGAGACACTGGTCACTTTTCTACCTTGGTACACAAATTTACCTATTATTTTGGATAAGTTTTTGTCATCGCCGGCTTACAAGTAAAACGCAAAAACTCACAATTTTCCAGACTTGAGTTTTTCAGTTCTTATTTACCAGAATGTAATGAGGACAACGGTGAAGTGTGTCCAGAAAATCATTCGTTTCTTTACATCAAGGTTAAAGTTCTTTTTAAGAAACACACTAACTGAGTTAAGCTCAATGAGTAGAATACCCCTTCGTTTTTTCAGATTTCATTGGGCTTAGTGGTTTCACTTGTAAGCCAACGATATGCTTATCTAAACTTCTGTAAGTATTGAACTCATGAATGTGCATTTTTCAGAACACAGTACAAACATCTTGCATAATTGTGTATTATGAAGCAAATAGATGTCGCAATTCTAAACCGTTTATCATTTTCGTGCCAAAAACTTGATTAAGATTGAATTTCTGAAACAGGAAGCCATCATTATTAGTTTTAACGAGATTTGTATGACTTCTTCAAATCCGAAACTACACGTGATCTTACCGTATATTTTAGTGAGATTTAATGTTTGCCATTTAACTATTCATCATCTAATGTTGATAAAATGTTTATTAGAAATGTTAACGATATTGTTTATTAGAAATGTTAAAGATGAGGTTTGTTACGAAGCACTAATTTAAATAATATTATCAAAAATAACTTATGAAGTAATGTTTTTGAACTTGTTTTCCTAATAACTGTATCAACTTTACATAATTTGTTTTTAATTATTTGCCTAGTACTTTAATTTAACTGTATTCTCGTTCTATTGGATCACTGAATTCAATTTCGATTATGATATCTTAGAGGAAAGGATTGAACATAAATTCTCACATAAGTGGAAAGTATTGTTAAAAGATTACTAACTGACATATACTAATGTTTATGAATTGGATACATAAAATCACGTTTATGAAAACTACTAACGTGACTAATCTATAAATATTAGTTTATAAATTCTTTATTAAAACTCTAATTCCTATGAAAATTTTATGAATTAGTATATAATTACAGTATCCACTAAAGTGGATTCATATATTCTTTTTATTTTTTATTTTCTTTAAATTACACTGCACTTTAAACTATATCTCCATCTTAACGGATAAAGTTTTCAATGCAAGCAAATATTGTAGGTTTTAGAAGAGATTAGAAATAAGAATTCATTTTGATGGATGGTAAGATTGAGAAAGAAAGATATTTCCATTTTTTTAAAACTAAAAGTCATAACTCATATTTAAATAATTCATATTAAAATTTTTAAAAAGATGTAACCAAACAATGTATCATAATTAAGAAATATTTAATTGGCTGTTTTGAAACTATTTGTATTATTAGCACTTCACCACGATGCAAAAATGTCGTTAAAATCTTGACTATGAAATATAAAACGTTTAATAATTTACTAAATTTGATGAACTGATACTAGAAAAAGTGCTTGTCTTTTCAAAATAATGTAATTTATATACATTCAATTTCATTATATTCATACAGTGCAATAGTGGATTTAAATGTGTAAGCAAGGTTATGAACTTTAATATATAGGTTTTGATGCTTATTATAAAAATTGTTAGTAAAACACATGGTAGTTAAAGTAACGCTAATAATATATATTAGTATATTCAAGCTTACAGCAATTTTGAATTGCGATAAGTGAACGATGAAACATGTTAAATGTATTTACTGTTCTAAGCGTAACATGTATATTATTTACTTTTTTCAATGTAAATGCTACAGCTATAATGGAATCCAACCCTTAATTTTAAGAATTAACTTCGTTACGTTTTATGACGAATGTAAAAAAATTAAAATGTAGTTCATTGTATATCATAAAACTATTCCTCGGCGAAACAATGTTTCTGAATGCTTTTTACAACATAAAGCTTTTTAAGTTATGAACATCTTGCGCTCTGCTATTGTTCAATCAGCATTTAAAATGCATAAAATATTTTAGAATATTATTAGTTAAATTATCTAATTACTCCTGGTGGAAATGATATTCCTTTCAAAAAGATTGATTATAATTCACAACATCAAATGTGAAAATAAACCTAGTCTATGCTTTAGACATTTTATAGAAAAAGAATGCAATAGAAAATATACATTTTAAATATTATTACTGCACTGTATATAACCGTGATAACAAGTAATCTGGTTTGGTATAATCCTACATCAGCGTTTTTTACCTGTGCGCCGCAAGAAATGCAACGGATTCACAGGGAAAGTGAAAAGGAAGTAAAATTTCGAAGGTTTGGTTTTAAATTTTGGAATAATGCGTGTTCACAAAATCTTCTAGTAATACTCGTATGTTTAATGCTCTTATAAATAATGTCAAGTTATTTTTTATAACAAAATATCATCATAAATTGTTTTAAAAATCCTTTTTTTAAAAGCCACTTTGGTGCAAAGATGGTGGGAAATTAAGGAAACTTTTTTCGTCATTCCAATTACCTATTTTTGTTCCATCTGCAAAAAGTATAATAGATTTTTTGGTGTGCTACAGAATTTTAGTAATTAGTTCATATGTGCCACATGACAATGAAAAAGATTTAAAATCGCTGCCCTAATGTGTTACCTGTAATATTTTAGAATATGTAATTCTACGATTTAATCGTATATTTAAAGTAAAAAAAACATGCTTTGCATGTTAACTTTCGTCTCCAACCCGCTATAATGCTGTGAAGCCCAAGCTAAAATTCTGTCCCCGCATCTTATTATACTTAGACTGTTGAATTGATGAAGGTTAACTTCTTGTTACGAAATAGTGATTGATACGAAATTATTTTCATTATTTATTATTTTTAGAAATAATTAACAATGCTGTAATATGTTTACGAATGCTGTAAAACTATCTCAATATTCTGCCAGATTCATAGTCCGTGGTATCCCAGCTGGAAGAGTAACTAGATTCCCAAACGGAGAGTTGGTAGTTCGAAACTAGATCCAACCGAAACCGATCGTGAGGCTCGTGCATGTTAAATCTGTCGTGCCCCTGTTGGCGTGATGTGGAAGTTTGTGTGTTGACTTGCCATCTGAACGTGATTCAAAATGACGTGGTGGTGTCCTCGCATCTTTCCCTTCGGGATGGATGAAAGACTGTCACTAATCACCGGCTACTTAGCTCCATTGCTACTTTAGCTAACTTTCTACCTGTCTCTGTAGGATTCATAATTACATTTAAGTATTTCCAAAATATTACTTTCGTGTTTTGTTATTTTAAAGTACTTTTTTTAAATAGTAAGTTCAAGAAAATTTTTAATACCTCAAAAAACTTTAGTACTCAAAATTATTTTTGAAAATTGAATGCTTGATTTCATGCATCAATTGATTAAGTACCTAATATAGCATTTTGAAAGACAGTGTTAAGCGCGAGGAAGGGTATGCATGAATAGATTAACTGTAATCAAATGCAAAATATTACCTAAGTATTTCTGTTTTGTAATCGAAATTATAAACGTTTCAGTTCCTTTGAAACCTTTGGTAGAACCGAATCGTGCTTATTGGTATATAAAAAGATAAATAAAATTTAACTAATAAACATTGGTCACACTTTTGGGCCAATATTGCCGCATATTTTAGTAACAAAGTGATGCCTGTTATCCGATTTTGTACAGTGTACTTTCGTTGTCAATTATTATGGTTTTTCTGATAAAATGTTTCAGAATTGTTAAGGCTTAACCATGAATATTCTTATGGATGTTGCTGAAACTAAATATAAATTTCGATACGAAATGAGAACATGAAAAACAGATTATTTGTTGTAATACATTAAAATAGTTTAATGCGTTTAAAGAAGCTTAGTAGAAATTTTTTCAGATTGGTAGTGTAATAAAAAACTAAAAGCCCTCTATAGACCTATCGAAAACCTCAGCATATTAAAATTACGACCCAAATAGTACATGTAAATAAGAATAATACATATTGCCTTTCCATAACGAAAGTTTATGCTTTTGCAATATTTATTGGGGATCAAATAATAGATAAAATTGCACAAATTACATTTCCTTGTAGAAAGAAAAACGAAACTCGTTATATTTTACAATGTAACAGACATTATTCGGTTAAATTTTACTATTTGTATACTGCTTATATTAAATTAGTACTTCGACTATTATTGCATCACAAAAATAATTTCTCAAAAGGTTGTGACGATGGATTTTGTTGGAGAAAAGTCTAACTGTGAAAAAACAAATGAACTCATTATAATCAATTAAATTATCAAAAGCAGTTTCGAATTCATGTTAAAAATGTAGTATAACAAGTATATACATATGCAATGAATGAATAGATTCATACTTAGAAAAGAGAAATAAAGAATACATAACACACAAAAAACGCAAATACGTGACACAAATGAATTGAATTTTCGATCTAAGATTCTTGCTATAGTTGAAATCGCCTTTCTTATATTTTAAACAAAAGTACTTTCAAATTTGCTATAAAATTATTAATACAGTGCGCAATCTTCAACTCTTACACTTAAACTACTAACCGTTTTGTTTTAAATAAGGCATTGGGGAACAAAAACATTTTATCAAATATTAATCAGTAATAACTTGAGTATGAGTTCAATAGTGTTCAAGTTACAAAAATAGAGGCATTGAAATAAGGAAACACATCAGGAGTTTTACAGACGAAAATCGACAGTTGAAATAAACCAAGTGTAATGGCTTTCAAAGGTATTTTAAATGTCGAAGTAACCATCAAAGATGTTTTGAACTAAATACCCAATTTTATTTTATTTTTATGCACTTTTCATTGGTATTAATGGATATTAACAATACAGAATCAATAAGACAAATTCTCTACAGAAAAATCAATAAGTACACTGATCTTGACGCCCATAAAGAAAATTGGAAGTGTCTTGATGACAAGATAACTCGTCATTAACATGATACTCGTCAAATTTAGTCAGATTTTGAGGGACGTGATATCTGTCGATTGGCTTACCACTTGGAGGGTGGTTAAGAATGAACTGTGCACAGGAGTTTATACGAAGTACAAGAATAATCAAATCTTTTATAGTATTCTATAAAGTAGGATTGGGTTTTATGGCTCAGCATACTAGAAGACCCGCACATAGCATCAGCGCTAATGTATTGACGACAGTGTCGTTTCCCATGTTTCATACACTGACCCTCCAAAGGGTTTGAACGAGATATCTCGTACATCAAGGTCTGACAGATTTTGCTGATGACGAGGTGTCTTGTCATCGAGATAATGGCGATTTACTTTTATGATGACAAGATTAAGATCTGGCCAGTTTTGCTCTAGTGACAAAAAATCGCGTCTGTCAAGATCTGGTCAGTAACATTGAAGACATACCTTGTCGAGACAACTACCCGGAGGAAGGAATCCATTTGTAATGAATGTATGCATCGATAGGACCATTTCATTCCTCCAAATAAAATTAAATCAATCAAAAATGTAAAGGAAGAATTTCTTGTACTACTTATCGTACTTATTCTTACTTAGAACAAAGTGCACCTCTCAGTCATGTCGATTCGTCATTTTTTAACATGTAAGCTAATTTTCGCAATAGCTCACATTTTCTTTCAATTTTATTTTTTATCTTCAAGATTTATCATTACCTTCTGCAGTCAGACTTCCGGAGAATTTCACTGGAGAAGGTAGTTCATCTGTTGTATTCATAACAGTATAAAGCTCTATCTCAAATCATATTTCAACTAAGCAGCAAAATCCAGTAGTAGTTGATTTTACATCGTTTATATAAGTTTGTTGGCATTCGCCAATATGTCAATTTCCGTGCCACATGCAGTAGTGAAGAATATTTTTAAAGATAGAATACATTCATACACACTTACTTTAAAATAGAATTTGTAACGTTTAGTATTTAGATTAGATAAAAACGAACGATAAAAACGAAACGAAATTTCTTCAAATAATTGTTGTAGTGCATTGTCAAATACCATAATTATTACCGAATATAAACATACCGTACTGCGTCACTAATTACTAAAGTTACTTTGAATACGACTTAAGAAAATGCGAAATATCTCAATTAAATTTTTTAGTGTCGAAAAGAGCTGAATAAACCTAAAAAGTCTAACCTAACAAATCTAAACCTAATAAATCTAAAAAGCAATTAATCCAAAACAGAAGAAATCAAGAATTCCAAAAACAATTTTTACCGCTTTATGTTTTCCTGTGGCTATGCCCTTAGGAAGCGAATTTCATAAAGTTAAATTTAAAATTTCTTGTCTCTTCTTTCTGATACCTTAAATTTCTTTAGATATTTACATGTTCAGATTTAACTTCATACATCAGCATTAGAGTGTTCTAAAAATTGAAAATATTTCCGAAATTTCATTTTTTTTAATTGCAATTCTCATATTTTCGTATTTTTATGTGGAATATTGGAAAAATTTATGCGGCACATTAGTATTGGTATTGTACTAAATTCAAACAAACTTAAACAAGAGTTTTGAGTGTTGAACAGCTGTCTTATAATCGTACATTTGTAAGTTAAAAAAACTCTGTTCATTTATGTAGTTACCATTTAGGTTACTGTTTTATTTTCAGGCATTGCATATTAATGAAATATTTCGAAAACAGAGCAAGAGCCTAAAGTAATTCAGCATATTGGTCATAAATTAGGATTAATGCATATTAAATACAGAATTTTATTTCTTTAATATTTGCCGTTGTTCCTTAAAATATTTACGCAAATAAGTTCTAGCTCGTATGGAACATTTATTAACCACATTTACATAAGCTAATACCACTTTAATAGCATCCGAAAGAATAAAACTGAGATTAAACAATAAGAACCATTAAACAGTCCATACTGTTTCAGAATCCAGCAAAATTTAACTTTATTACATTGTACCATACTATAAAAACATTTTGTGATATTTTTATATACAACATGCTGCTTAAAAAGATGTGTTAATATTATTTTGCTATACGTTCTGAATTCCCCAAATAAAATTCATCAGAAATATACATAACATAGTATTTAAAATAAAAAGAGTAATAATATCTAATAAAATATGCGTAGTAAAATATACGGATAAAAATGTACGCGAAATGAAAAGTTTTAAAACACAGACACAAAATTATACTCTTTCATAGCGTCAAATTTATTGTGACAATGAATGACATTGTATGATAATCGTGTGTTTTAAAACAAGGCAACTGAATTTTGAAAATTATTTGTGAACAAGCTCATTTTTCTATGTCTATAAGGAACTATCTCTAAACTATATTTATAAAAAACAGAAAAAACTAATTATATTCAAAACTATGTATCTAGTATTTGAAGTGAATGACGTAAAATAATCCATCAGTAAATTCATGCCTTGATGTACTCTAATTTCACACTGTACTACATGCTTTATTAATGAAAATAACATTTAGACATTTAATGTAAATATTAATCGAGCATTTCAGTTTTTTATCCACCTAGAATGCAATCAAAATCCTCTGAGGTTCATACATTTTTTTTCCTACGATAACCTAACTAAAATGATAAAAGTAAGCACATTTCCAATGAAGAATATTTTAAGAGAATCGGTTAACTTTGAATTAAAAAAGATTTTGCTAAAATATACCTTTGTTCTTTTACCCGAACAATTCTCGATCAATTTAACTTATGAAACTCATAGTTACTAATCATCTAAATTACGACAGTCAAGTTCCTGTAATTTCATTTATACTTTTTATTTACACTTAATGCTTAGTTAATTTTTTATGCACATTGAAAAACAGAAGTCTGCAATCACAGGATGATGAGCAAAAAACTTAAAATCTATTCAGAAACATAGTAGTTCTTAAAATACTAAAAGCAATATTTCTTCAATATTTCTGCATTTAGATTGAAAAACATTTGAATGTTCAATCCTGTTACAACATTGTAATAATTCTATTACACCAAAAACGATTTTATTTCAAATTAAATGTGTAAGAATATCTTTTCAGTATTTTCGTCTTTTTAAATAGCCGTTATCATAAATTTATTTTTATAAATTTTTTTATCAAAATGGAACAGGTAATATATCGGTAAAAAAATAGATATTCCAATCCAATCGTAGCATCCAGTTAATAATTGTTTCTGAGAAACGTCGTTTTCGCGAATAAAGACGTTCAGATAGATTTAAAGAAATGAAAATTTTTGTTTTAAAACCAAAATCTAACTATCATTTTCGATTAGTTTACTAAGAACATCACATTTTATGTCACAGATTTTATACAATTCCATAGCTTGTGGTACCTGTTATCTCTTATTAGGATCAATAAATAGTTTTTTAAATCAAAAATCCTTCAAGCCCAATTCCAATCGGCTGCTGTGTTATTACAGGTGCTACTTCACTGTCTTTGCACCTCTTTTACTCCTTCCCAATATGTATTTGGTATGATGTGGAATCTTGGAGAGTTATATACCAGTTCAGGTGTGACCTCGTAATCTGACTATGGTTCAGAATTACGAGGTGTTGTGTTCGGATCTTTCTCTTTAGCATTGATCCCGGACAGTCGCCTATAGCATGTTGTTTACTTCATAGAGAAGAGTGCAACTTTAATTCAACTCCATACTTTATTAATTTGTAGCACACATATTATGAACATAAGCACATTTATTAATAGCTTGTACAAATATGTAATACCTCACATGGAATCAGAGAATATCTAATAATACTATGAGTATTATTAGTACACTGGATACACTGCTCAGTATGATAGTGTGCTTAAGAAAATGTGTTTTTAACTTATCTACTTTCAATATAAGACTACTCATTTCTTCATTTACCAAAACGAGAAGTTATATTGTTCGAGTAATAATTTTATATTGTGTGCATGTGTTATTTTAATATTGAGTAGAACTATTTACATTATTTATTCTTTTATATTATTTTATTTAATATTGAGTAGAACTATTTACATTATTTATTCTTTTATATTATTCTTTTATTTTATTTAATAATGAGTAGAACTATTTACATTATTTATTCTTTTATATTATTCTTTTATTTTCTTTAATATTGAGTAGAACTATTTACATTATTTATTCTTTTATATTATTCTTTTATTTTCTTTAATATTGAGTAGAACTATTTACATTATTTATTCTTTTATATTAATTTAGTGGTTTTCTTTGCATAAAAATGTCCAATTACATAGAACAAAAATATATAGTTTAAAAATTTGCAAGAAAAAGACGTACACAAATGCATTGAAAAACTTTAATCAAATAAAGCACTTCAATGTAAATTACTTACTGTATTGATATTTTTAAAAAGTATCAAACTTAAAGAAATAATTATACTATTTAAGAAATCTGTATTGCAAAATGTTTGTTTACATTTCTTTCATAATTTAAACAAAAAATAATTTATCTTCTGCAAACAAGCATGGGGACGGGAAATCAATACAAGGAACTCAACGGGCGAATCAATTTTGTCATGTAGAAGGTTCTAGAAAATACTGTTAAAGCAATGTCTCTACGATGAATGAAATTGATAAGTTATCATAAAGTTGTCATGGTAACCGAGAAGTCAAAAAATCCAGTTTTTAATATTGGAAACTGGTTTCTATGCATTCAAGAACTTAACTAATGCTTTTATTTGATTCAATTATGAGCAAATAATAAGTGAAATATTCTGAAAAGGAAAATATTTCCATAGATTATAAAATAATTTTTCTTATTATTATTTTGTTTGCGCGAAACAGTCAAATACTTTTATTTTAGAGCACGGGAATTAATTGTACTACTTTAAAAAATACCTTTCTTAATAAATCTTAATTTTTTAAAAGGAATTGCTTTAGAAATTAATCAAAGGAACAATTTAATTTTTTACTGTTTCTAAACTGTGTTTGTAAAATATTTTAATAGACAGATTACAGATAGAGACATTCGGCAGAAATATTTTGTAACTAATGAAAGCTTTAAATATGTGTTTTTAAGTTAATGATGGAGTAGGAAAATCGAGAATTGTTGAACTAAATAATAAGCGTATTATTTTTAGGAAGGATAACCTGTTTAATGTGAAGAAATACATAATAGACACAACTAACTTTCCTAAATCTTGTCGAGGAAATAACTGAAGTATTAAAAATAATTTGCACTGTGTGTTAGATTAATGTTTCACCCCTACAAAAAAGAAGTGACATTTTGGGTTTGTACCTAAAAGTACACACATATTTATCTTTGAGCTTATGAACAATTCTATTTAAAAAAGAGGAAATACATTAACTTTATTACATACGAAAACATTAAATGTTGCTTAATTTATCTGTTAAATACGTAGGTAGTCAAAGCTCATTATCTGATGTGGTTAACCATATAATTAATTAATAAATAACAGTTTCACCAAAATATTTCTGCGATTTTTTTCCACTTTCTCGTTTTGAAAGTATTTAGTCCCCTCTTAACATCCCATGTGAATAGAACTGCAATGTTTTGGCAACTGCTCAACATATATTAACTTCTTTTCTACAACTTAAGTACTTTAACAACTACAACTTAAGTGTCTCTCCGATGTATTAAGAAAATTAAATATTTACTTTACTAATATCGCTTTGAGTTATGCAAATCCAATACTTGGAAAATAAAATTAATTAATTAATTTATGAAACTTCTTTCTGTCTTTCAAGCGTTTTGCTGAACTCTTAAACATTAGACAATTCATAACGCTATTACCAATACCTTTCAAATACCTGTAATCCATATAAAATTATTTACCCAAATTCATGTCAATGATTTGCAACGTTAAATATACTTTTCACTCGCATCCAAGTGCGGTAAACTGTTGAAATAATTTCCTTCTTAAGACGGGTAAGCTCAAACTCAAGAACAAAATTCTGAATAGTAGAAAGCCCGGGAAAATATTTGTACGAAAAATTCCTTTAATGTACTTGAAAAACATGTGCACAAATGTCTCTCAATTACGAATAAGTGGAAGACCTAAATTTGAAGAAAATACAAACAACTTTAGAATAAATTTCACTCAAATAAGAGTAAGTAGAAAACATGAACAGAAAATTTGAGAACAACTTTGGAGCAAATTTCCCTCAAGTACAAGTAGGTAAAGGAACTAAACAGGAAAATTTGCGTGAACTTCACGCCAGATTTCACCCAAATATGTGTAAGTTGAGAAACTAAGCAAGAAAATTTGCGACAACTTTAGAGCAGATTTCACTTAAATGTGAGTAAGTAGGCAGTTAATTAACGTCGTACTGGAGCCACACACGAGCTATTGGCGACATTTCGGGATCAATCCCTAAGGTAAAATCCCTAATCTAAGGACAAATCTTTGGAAGTTTGAATCACGGTCAGATGACGAGATTAACACCTGAGCTCAAATACGAGTAGTTAAAGGACCTAAATGGGAAAGTTTGCGCACAATTTTAGAGTACATTTTACTCAAGTACGTGTAAGTCGAGAATCTGAACAAGAAAATTTACATACAACAAGCACAAATTTTTCTCAAGTACATGTAGGTGGAGGAACTAAACAAGAAACTTAGCAATTTTAGAACATATTTAACTCAAATCGAATATGTAGAGAACTTAAACAAAAAATTTGTGCACAACTTTAGAGTAAATTTCACTCAAATAAGAATATGTAGAGAACCTAAGCAAGAAAATGAGAAAATGTCTCTAAAGTGCAATTAGGTATAGGACCCAAGCTTGAAGAAATTACGCACAATTTTAGAACAAATTTATCTCAAATGTTAGAAAATGAAGGACCTAAACAAGAAAATGTACGAAAACCTTAGATCAGATTTCAAACGAATTTGAGTATGTAGAAGAAACCTAAACAAGAACATTTACATAAAACTTTAGAACGGATGTCACTCAAATACGAGCAAGAGGAAGGAATCGAAACAAGAAAATTTACATGCAACTTTAGAATGGATGTCAATCAAATACGAGTATGTAGAAGAAACCTATACATGAAAATTTAAGTGCAGCTTTAGAATGGATGTCAATCAATTACAAGTATGTAGAAGAAAACTAAACATGAAAATTTACGTGCAGCTTTAGAATGGATGTCAATCAAATACGAGTATGTAGAAAAAACCTAAACATGAAAATTTACGTGCAGCTTTAGAATGGATGTCAATCAAATACGAGTATGTAGAAGAAACCTGAACATAAAAATTTACATGCAACTTTAGAATGGATGTCAATCAAATACGAGTATGTAGAAGAAACATAAACATAAAAATTTACGTGTAGCTTTAGAATGGATGTCAATCAATTACAATTATGTAGAAGAAACCTAAACATAAAAATTTACGTGCAGCTTTAGAATGGATGTCAATCAAATACGAGTATGTAGAAGAAACCTAAACATGAAAATTTACGTGCAGCTTTAGAATGGATGTCAATCAATTACAAGTATGTAGAAGAAACCTAAACATGAAAATTTAAGTGCAGCTTTAGAATGCATGTCAATCAAATACGAGTATGTAGAAGAAACCTGAGCATGCAAATTTACATGCAACTTTAGAATGGATGTCAATCAAATACGAGTATGTAGAAGAAACCTAAACATGAAAAATTACGTGCAGCTTTAGAACAAATTTCACTAAAATACCAGTAAACCAGAGAACCTAAACACAAAAAATTCAAGTACCACTTCAGGAACAATCTTTCCAAGATAAAGTAAACAACGAATTGCTCCCAAACAGGGAGGAAATGCTGTTTGAACCCGAAAACAAAGTTACCGAACATTTTCAGGAAATACTTCCGCTCCCATTCCCAAGGAAAAACGAACCGAACGGAGCGTAAAACGCAGTTACGGGAAAAAGGAGGGGTGGATCGGGACGGGCAAAAATTAGTGACTTTTTAATTTAATAATCCGCACTCTTTTGTAAGCGAACCGAAACACGCATCTCACGATGATTGAAAGGATCGCGCGTGTCGCGAGGGGGGGGGGAAGACACAAAGGGCGCCGCGGGGTCCCACCCACGATTAGTGTGATGAGCCCGGGGCCCAGGGGACCGGGACGCTCAAAGGCCCCTCTCGCCCACGCACACACACAATTACCCTAAATGGCTTTTGGCCAGCGAGTGAATACTTAATAGCGCTCGGCCAATTGAAGCGACACCTTCTAATAACCCCCAGACCGAAAACAAATGCACACTCTTGTTGCTGCCGCGTGTCGCCCGATTGTTACTTTACAGAGGAAATGCACGAATTTGAGGTCAACTTGATCGTACGTGTTGGCATTGCAAAGTGGATGTTTGCGCCACAGATATATTGTCCTTGAAACACTACACATTTATCTCGGAATAAATGAATGCTGGATACAATTTTGCAAACTTGGAACTTTGGGGGAAAACTCTTTTTGAAAATTAAACTAGAATACCCGTGCGTAGCTCGGATCATTCTTTTCGGGATAAAACCCTAACCGTCGCCAATATTCCGTTCTGCTGCTCCAGTGAGACACTAATTAAAATATCTACATACCCTGAGTGTATTTTGCTCTGCTGTGACAGCAAAATATTTCTTGTGTGTATGTTCATTATTTGATGTTGTTTCTTTTTTGCTTGACCCAATAGAGTCTGACCACGAAACTCAACCAATCACAATGTTTTCGTAACCTCAAAGACGGCTTCAATTTCAGAGAACGGTGAATTACTAATTTTTAATAATCGCTCGTTGTTATGGTAATACACTGAGTGGTAGGAGTAACTACTAAAAATAAACGCTCTGAGTTACAAAAATACTGATAGTAATTTCAAATTTTGAATAGCGATTGTAGAAGTACGGAGAAATTATTTTCGTTGGAGCTGTGAACTTTGTTAGGTCAGCCAAATATGGTCTTACCGTATTAATAACCCAACAAACCATCTTATTTACTGAACGTTTCTATAGCATAGACCATCCTATTTTTCTTGTCTACATGCAGCACACATTTTAGGTAATGGTAATTTTTAATTAACGTCGTACTAGAGAAAACAATGAGGTATTGACGATGGTCCGGAGTCAACCCCCTAAGGGCAAGATCTGATGACAACAACGCGTAATTTTGAACTATGGTCAGATTACGAGGCAACATCTGAGCATACACCCCACTCTTCAAACTTCCATATCAACCTAACATGATGACTTTCGGCCACGGCATATTTAAGGTGCACCAGCCCTCTCTACACCATACGCTTCCAAATATCCGTGCACTGACCCGGATTCGAACCAGGAACCTTCCTATCTAGAGGCTAACACCTTAACCACTATACCGGTTGGTCGGCCTCGATTATAATAACAGGGTCTATTTTGAAATTTGCACTAAACCTTTTCCCTACACATTCTTTAGTTTAAGAGTCGACGTTTAAATTAAGAATGTGTTTAGATCGCAAGTAAACCGTTGTCTTGAAGTTTGGAGAGTAGGGTGTAGGTTCAGGTGTTGACCTCGTCATCTGACAAGGGTTCAAAATGAAGTGGTATGATTTTCCGATTCTTCTCTTCAGGACTATTCCACGACAGTCACCAATGGCCCATTGTTCTGCGCCAGTTAGGCATTAATTAAACTATCCTACCTTTCCAAGTGCACGTATGCGGTACTTTTATGCTGTGATTATTTAAATTATAAAATTCCGAAAGCGCTCCCCAAATTGGTAACTCTGATTTCTATATTCACGTTGGGTTGGCCTGGAAGTTTGGAGAGTGGGGTGCCAGCTCAGGTGTTGCTTCGACATCTGTCCGTGGTTCAAAATTACGAAGTGTTGTCCTCGGATCTTTCCCTTAAGGGACTGATCCCGGACTGTCGTCAATAGCCCGTTGTGTTGCTCTAGTACGACGTTAACTAAAAATTACCAAAATTACCAAATTACCTGATTTTTATATTCAAATATTTCATATACGTGTAAGTACAGTATGCTGACAAAAGTATTTGGACGCTACAGAAATTTGGAGGAGGATCCATCTTAGTGTGGAGTTGTTTTTCCTGGTTAGAATTCGATACATTGCTTTAAGTATCTGCTACCATGAGCGCCGATGTGTACCTCGACGTTCTGGATAGTTCGGCCTTGCCTTAACTATGGCAATACTATGGCGATGATGGCTGTTTCTTCCAATCGGATCGAGCTCCATGTCATACTGCAAAACGCGCACTGCACTGATTTCCTGAAAATGAGGTGAATTTGCTTGACTGGCCTACGCAGTGCCCCAATCTCAATCCGATCGAACACTTGTGGAACGAACTGGAGCGACAAGTACGACACCGCCATACACGCCCATCTAACAACAATCTCTTCTCACAGCCTTGCAAGAGGCATGGTAAGCTATTCCTGCCCAGACGTACAGATAACTTGTGGAACGTATGCCTCGACGTGTTGCAGCTGCAAAACAAGCAAAAGAAGGGCCTACACGTTACCACGTAATTAGAATAACAAAGCATGTATTCTGAAAAACATGCAGCGTCCAAATACTTTGGTCCATGTCGTGTACATAGAAGTAAAAAACAAATTGAATCCCTGATAATACTCAATCTTCTCAGTTGAAACATTCAAAATTTAAGAGATTGGATTTTGCAACAAAGTAAATCGGGTTGATTTCGTTGTGCGAATTTGCGCATAAATAACTAACGAAAGAGGATATGTGAAGATCATGCTTAAAAGGTAACTTAGCATTCTTGTTCGTCTTGTCTTTGTATAATGAGTTCGGGAAAATTGTGTAATAACAAAGTTGAATTTGAAGGAAATTAAATATTGCGATATGTATGCCATCATGAAAACACAGTAATTCAATAGTTCTGAATCCTGATACTAAACTAGACGACGCGCTTTAAGCATCTGCGCTAAAGGGGCTATTCCATATATCGATTAATAACAGTTGTGAATTCCATTTGAACTCTCTTATCTGAGTTTCGGATGTACTTAAAAGAGCTGTAGATATACAACCAATGCTAAGACTATTTTTTTAAATCTTTTTTTAGTAATTAATTTGGTAATTTTTTAGTTAACGTCGTACTAGAGCAACACAATGGGCTATTGACGACGGTCCGGGATCAGTCCCTTAAGGGAAAGATCCGAGGACAACATTTCGTAATTTTGAACCACGGTCAGATGACGAAGCAACACCTGAGCTGGCACCCCACTCTCCAAACTTCCACGCCAACCCAACGTGAGGACGCGACGGTCCGGGATCAACCCCTTAAGGGAAAGATCCGAGGACAACACCTTGTAATTTTGAACCACGGTCAGATGACGAAGCAATACCTGAGCTGGCACCCCACTCTCCAAACTTCCACACCAACCCAACGTGAGGACTTTCGGCCACGACAGATTTAAGGTGCATCAGCCGCCTCTACACCATACGCTTACAAACATCCATGCCCGTACCCGGATTCGAACCAGGAACCTTCCGATCCAGAGGCTAACACCTTAACCACTATACCGGTTGGTCGGCCTTTTTTTAGTATGTTAATAAAATTTTTTTTTTTTTAATTCGGGATTTAAAGATTGCGTGCATGAATTACAAAAATCAGGCGACTCCACCGAATGATTGGAGTTCTGGTTAACCGATACTCTGAATGCTAGGTAAGTATTTTAATTAACGTCGCACTGGAGAAGCCCGATGGGCTACTGGTGATAGTGTAGGTAGGTATTTTAATTAACGTCATACTAGAGCAACAGAATGGGCTATTTACGACGATCCTGGATCAATCCTCTAATCGCCGAGGACAACACTACGTAATTTTGAACCACGGTCAGAGGACTGGTGAGAGGGATGAAACCAAAAGGGAAATATCCTCGAACAATATCTCGTAATCTAAAACCACGGTGCGATAACGAGGTCAACACATGAGCTGTCACCTCACTTACCGAGCTTCCAAACCACGCCAATGTGTGTACATTTGAGGCCACGACAGATTTAACGTGCACCCACGTACATGACGGTCTTTGGTGAAGCTTGGAAGTCGTAACCCCCGCGTTGTTAATACATTTCTCTTCCAACCGGAAATATTCGAGGACAACACTGCATAATTTTGAACCACGGTCAGATGGTAATGATAATATTTAATTAACATCGTACTAGAGCAACACGACGGGCTATTGACTATGATCCGGAATAAATCCCCTAAATTAAAGATAAGAGGACAACACGACGTAATTTTAAACCACGGTCAGATGGTAATTTTTAATTAACGTTTGCTAAAGCAACACGACTTAGAAGACAACACCACGTAATTTTGAACCACGGTCAGATGGTAATGGTAATTTTTAATTAACGTCGCACTAGAGCAACACGACGGGCTATTGACGATGATCCGGAATAAATCCCCTAAATGAAAGATAAGAGCACACCACGTCATTTTGAACCACGGTCAGATGACGAGGCAACACCTGAGCTGGCACCCCACTCTTCAATTTTCAACCCACGGTCAGTTGATAGGTGGCAGGGATCAAACCCAAAGGGAAAGATCCGAGGACAACACCTATTAATGTAGAACCACGGTGAGATGACGAGGTCAACACCTGAGCAGGCACCCCACTCTCCAAGCTTCCAAACCACGCCAATGTGTATACGTTTGAGGCCACGACAGATTTAATGATGGTCCTTGATTAACTTTTGAAGTCGCAACCCTCGCGTTGTTAATCCGTTTCCCTTCCAACCGGGATACCACCGGCTCCCGAGAATCTGAACAGGAGTGATTCCGCTCCCTCATCTCAGACGATCTACCCGAACGCAGTCTTTGCAAATCAAGAAGCGAAGTGCAGTTCTTTTTTTTGTGGGGCGCAGGGCGCACACGTGCACAAAAGGGCGCACAGGGGGAAGCCTATTACGATTTTTCATTAGCCCGCGGAAATTTAATTACGTACGCGAGGGGCGCACGCGCGCCCCTAATCGACGCGGCCGCCCCCATTGTTCCCGATCCGGTTTCCCGAAATTAGGCGGGCTCGCGTTTGTTGCTCTCAAAAGGCGAGAAAACGAAATAGGAGATTATTCCCTTTTTTTGTTGTTATTTTCCCTCTCCGGAGATTTTAATAACGTTTGGGACGACGGGTACAGTTAAGGGGAAAAGGCGTGAGAGTTTCCGCGGAAGTTGCTTCCGAGGGCTGTTCTTTAATCAGCCTACTTTGCGAGAGGAAAAAATACAAAGTACCTGGATGTAGAGTCTGGAGGTGCGAGGAACGGTGTTTAATCACTCGAGAACTTTACTGGTAATTACACTTTCTCGACACTCGAATTGAAAATCTTTTTTCTCACAGAAAATGGAGAAAGTTCGAAAAAGTGTGTTAAAATATTAAACATGGGCTCACCTCAGGTTCTTGAGAGTTTTTTGTGTCTTCCGTGTATTGCTGTTGTAGCAAAAATATTAACCAAACCTGCCATATATTGCTGAAATTCGGGTCGATGTTTAATAATTTCACTGTTCATTCATTTGGGGATATAATTTAGACTCTGAGGTGCGTGTTAGTTTTTCTGGCGGTCGCCAACATTTATTCAGGAAACCAGCATAGTAAGGGTGAAGAAAAGCTTGGATTTATGATTTTAGAGAGAGAGAGAGAGAGAGAGAGTGCATCACACCCATAGAATCATTAAACTAACGTTGGGTTGGCGTGGAAGTTTGGAGAGTGGGGTGCCAGTTCAGGTGTTGCTTCGTCATCTGACCGTGGTTCAAAATTACGAGGTGTTGTCCTCGGATCTTTCCCTTAAGGGACTGATCCCGGACCGTCGTCAATAGCCCGTTGTGTTGCTCTAGTACGACGTTAACTAAAATTACCATTACCATTAAACTAACGCCAAGACCAAAGCCTTTCCAGCAAGAATATTTTAACCACATTTGAAATAAGCTCTATCAAAATCTGAAGTTTTTAATTTTTCATTCGTTTTTGTCTCTTAAATAGGAAGAGGTAACTGCCAAACATCATTCTGGTATTAAACATGCCTAATGTAAACCTAGTAGTCGATGTACTACCTTGTCGGATTACAAGGATTTGATAATGCATCACGCACACAAACACCAAGCCTATGATCAAACCATTAACTGTATCTTCGCCACATTTCGAAAGAGTATTATATAGAAATCTGAAAAAGAAAGTAGATTAAAATCATCTAAACGGTAAAAGGTGGTAACGGTTGTTAATTAATGTCGGCACTGGAGCAATATCCCATTAGGTTATTAGCGAAGGTCCGGGACTAATTTTGAAGGGAACCAAGGGCTTTTAAGAAGACTACGCCAGTCAGAAAGCTCTTTTGACGAGCAGAAAGTTGGTCCAGCTTTATTCTGAATCAAATAGGATTGGTTCTACTTGCATAACTACCTCCAATCCATTTTGGTAGGTGTTTGAATAACATAGCACTGGAACAACACAGCGGGCTATTGGCGACGGTTCGGAATTAATCCCGAAATAAAAGATCCGAGGACAACACCTCGACATTTTAGACCAGGGGAATGACGAGGTCAAAAACAGAGCTGATACCCTACACACCAAACTTCTATACCAAGCCAACATGAAAAACAAGCCATTTTGGAATTTTTTTTTATGTCGATCTAAGGTATGCGTATCGACAACTGACAGAAGGTTGCAAAAGCCAAACAAAACCCTCTTCCCCAAAACAAACGTTCGGAGCCAAACAACAACTGGCAGATTGGGAACGCCAACCACCCGATTGGGATCCCTCCCAACACAGCACCTCATTTAATTCGTCAACTGGCAGTGGCAACAGACCGCGGGACCTCGCAGTGGGTGCGAAATCAATTGGGAAGGAAGGACTTACGCAACGGGGCGAATCTTTTTGTCACCTCAAAACAAAGGCAAGTCTGGGATAGAAGAACCCCAAGGGAGTCGTAATGGGCCCCCTGCAGATCCGCCATTAGAAGGGCCCTTCCACCACAACCAGTTGTTTGGGCTGAAAGGGTTGGAGGGTAATCTTACGTTCCCTGGGGGAGAGGCAAAGAATGATTATTTCGGGACGATTAGGTAGAGGGAGGGGGCTTTCAAAATTGATTCCGACCCTCTCCCATCAGGTATGTGCCCTCGGGATCACGTGGTGTTGTTTGTGGAATGGCGATGGAACGTTTGAACCTTGATTGGATATCTAAAGTACGTTATTTTTGGGGTTATCCTTGAAAATTACAACATTCATTCGGGATCTAGCTAACCAAGAAAATATTACTAGGTCTCGGCAGGTAGTTGAACTAACGACGCACTGGAGCAATGCATTGGGTTATTGGCAACGGTCCGGGATTGATGCCGAAGGAAGAGATCCGAAGACAACACCTCTAAATTTTTGAATGTGTGTCAGATGACGAGGCTGTCTGATTTAGTTGAACCTAGTTCGAAATCTGGTTCAACCGAAGACCGTCGGGTTGGGAGCTGGTGAACGTCAAATTTGTCCAAAATGTCCAATCATTAGTGGGGCGTGGAAGTTTGGGTTCCAGAAAAAGTGTTAAACTTGTCATCCTCGTGGTTCAAAACTACGAGCTGCTGTTTTCGGATCTTTCCCTTAGGGGTAGATCCAGAACACTCGTCAACGGCTAGTTGTGTTGCTCCTGTGTAAGATTAATTCAACTACCTACCTTATATTGATTTTATCCTTCCCTTATCTCCTTCTTACCTACCCTAAGTCGATTTGCTGGACATTGTTTGACTCAGAACTCAAATATAGACCTTTTGGGAAAACCAAAAGAACCAATTAACCTAATGTCTGGTTATTCAAGATGGCCTCCGTTCACATTACCACGGATAATCAAGGTTATTCTGTGTAAGGGTAGTGCTATGAACAAACAAAAGGAATAATGACTATTAAGAGAACGCATCGTTACACATAATGTGCACCAAATAAATTAAAAAGCACGCATAATTAGCCATAAAAACCGTTAATTACTTTATACTCCTGGCCCCATCCCATGCATCAATTTCGCTAACAATTCCTTTGTTTTACTGTAAATAGCCCCCACAAAAGGTAAGTGCAAGAATCCTCCCGCCATAACTCACTTGAGAAGCAGGAGAGGACGATGCAGGCTGGAAGAGGCAGGCCGCCTTAATATACCGGCCTTCATCATCAGCAGTTAATTCACTGAGGGCCTGACAGTCGAGACAGATTGATGCAATTAAGCCATGCATGCTGCTTTTGCACTGTTGCTTAATTATTCGCATTGTTTCGCTGTAATTACCGAGAAATCTGACAGGGTTCCGGGGGACCAGAGGAAAGCAAATTAACTGCCCGACAACTATTTTCACACTTTCGCACTCGGCTCCCCCTGTCGGCATTCCCCGCTTCCATATTTCACCAAGGCGACAACAATGCAGGACGCTCATTTGAGCCGCCAGCCGGCGCTGCGCTTAATAACGAAACAAAAGCTCGCGTCGTTGCCATTCGTCGGTCGCCTAATGTAACTAATGATCTGGTTGACATGTTAAGAAGACTAATTTTACGGAACTTTGAATCGGTCTGGGAGTGGAATTGTTTTTGTTTAATGGATTAGGAATGGGGAAAGGATGGGCACTCGTGATTAGCTTGTTTGGGGTTAGTCATTGTTTTAGTTCTCATTATGAGAAGGCTCATTTGCGTTTTTGCACTTCTTAAGGGAAAGTAGCGTAATGATTTTTCATGCTCCCATTTGATTAGAATGCGCTTGCTGGAGCTCATTAGTGCTCATTGTTTATGCTTTGTGGCCAGGAATAACTGAGACTCCGATAGTGCAACAAACGAGCCATTGATGTATAAAATCATTCAATTTGTAAGGATTTAAGGACCAGAAGAGTTGAATTGGTCCAGAAAGAATTGAGGTTATCTGTTCCCTTTAGATTAGATATTGCAATTTTGACAAATAGGTCAAATAAATTTACTGTCACAGTGGTTGTCTCGATGAAATGTATCATCATTAACTGGTCGTCTAAATGACTTGATTGGATCTGGATGGACAAAATATCTCGTCATTAGGAAAAAACATCAGAATTTGATCATGTCATCATCAAAACATTGTCAATAATTTGATTTCGAGATTTCTCATAATTAGGAAAACATTGATCAGAGCTATTGCAGAACTTGAAATGGGGTTTAAACCCCATTTTAAGTTATTTACACGTTCAGTACATTGCACATTCAGTATTTTAAAATACTGAATATGCAACAAAAAAACTCTCCATTTTTATTTATATAAATTGACATTCGAAATACTCTCGAAGGTAAAAGTATAATACATATTCAGTGGTAATGAGATTGGTTAGATTACACTTAGACTCCCTAAGGTGGTCCAAACCCAATGGACATTCTAGAGGTCAAACTGAATAGCGACTGTCTTTCACTTCCCTCAGTCAAACATAACAGCCGAATGCTTCTTCCCGGAAGCACTTGGCAGCTTGGCAGCGTAACCAAAACAAGGGATCCCCACACACAAACTGCTTCTCTGATTTTGCATTAAAATGACCCAAAATGGAAAAATAACTTGAAATGGGCGTAAATACTGAACATACACATGAACACTCTGTTTTTATTTATATAGATTGACATTCGAAATACACGCAAAGGGAACTAAGTATAATTCGTATTTAGTGATAATTATGTTGGTTAGATTACACTCAGATTCCCCGATGTGGTCCAAACCGAATCGACATTCTTCAGGCCAGTCCGAAGAACGACCGTCTTCAAGCCGAACTCAGCCGAACAGAGCAGTCGGAATGCTTATTCCCGGCAACTTTAGGGATCTCGGTAGCGTAAACAAAACAAGAGGTTCCAATCTGCTCCTCTGATTTGCATTAGAATGACCCAAAACGGATGAATAACTTGAAATAGAGAAAAAAATACTGAACATACAAACGAGCACTCTGTTTTTATTTATATAGACTGACATTCAAAATACACGCAAAGGGGACTAAGCATAATTCGTATTTAGTGAAAATTACGTTTATTAGATCACACTTAGATTCACAGATGTGGTCCAAACCGAATCGACATTCTTGAGGCCAATCCGAAGAACGACCGTCTTCAAGCACTTGCCTCAGCCGAGCAGAGCAGCCGGAATGCTTCTTCCCGGCAACACTCGGGAGCTCGGCAGCGTAAACAAAACAAGGGATCCCAATCTGCTTTTCTCTCCCTTTCCTGGTTGAAGTCGTAAAGGAAATCAATTTATTGAAGTATTTGACCAAAGGATGCCAATCAAGGCAGCGGCCGCGCACGATTCAATCTCCTGCGGGCTTATTGCCCTGTCAGCCGAAGCGGCCACTCAGGGAGCGCCCCGTGGGGCTTGCAGAATTTTGCATAGCCGCCGGCGAAAGTGCCTTCTCCGCCCCGATACTTTTCTTTCTCATTTCTTCGTACTTAAATTCAAGGAGATTTGATTTTTTCCTCGCATTCTTCTTTCTTATTTTTAGGGGATTCGGAAAGCGTTTCGACTTTGGCCTTTTTCTGGATCTATTTTTGGAGTGTAGGTGGTTTTGGGTTTGTTTGGTTAGATTAGTGAGCCTTTTTTCGCGGCGCTCAAATTCAACGTTTGATTTTCCCACTTTCTGGTTGCCTTTGGTTTACATAAAAACTTATCAGGACTTTTTCTCCTAGATGAAAAAATATTTTTTAAGTGAATACATTTTAGAGTTTTCTCCTTATACAGTTTTATGTAGCTCCAACGAGGGAGAAAGGCGACTATACCAAAAAACGAAATTCTATACAAGAATCAAGACGTTGAAAATATTTAACTTTATTCTACTAGTAGACTAGTCTAACTAGAAGACTTGCTTGTAGCAACTGTGTGGAATGTTGTCGCTCATGTTTCGTACCTCATTTAAAATAACTTTAAAGAATTTAACATTAATATTCGAATAAATGGATTTCACTCGATCTAAAGGAAATAAAATTATTCGAAAATATAAAACAGCTTTTCGTTTAATTTTGCTGGTGTAAATTTGTATTTCCAATAAAATGCATGGCAAAGAGCACACCTCAATATCATGTTACCAAATATACCAAACCATATACCCAAATAGTGAATATACTTAACCCTATTCGACTAGCAGACTAATATGACTAGTAGACTCGCACACAGCATTTGCGCTCTTAATTACTTATATCTTTTGATTGTTGTGTCGTAACTAACATTTTTTTGTCACTTCAATTTATATGACATCTATAACATCCATATTCACATAAATATATTTCAAATCTTGAAATGTAAAACAATTATTCAAAAATGTATTACAGCACCTTATTTACTGTTACTTATGTTTATATTTTTATTTCCAATAAGATGCATTTAAAAAAGCGTACCTCAATATCATGTAACCAAATATACCAAGCCATATTCCAAAATATTGAAAATGTTTAACCCTATTCTACTAGCAGTCTAATTAACCGGCTCAATTATAAAAACTGCGTTTGAGATTAAATTTTCTTAATATCTCATATCTATTGATTGCATAGTGACATCGCTCACGTTTCATATCTCATTTCAATTCTTTCAATGATGTAACATTCATCTTCACACAAGGATTAGGGTTGCAAGTTCGAAACTAAGTCCAGTCAAAGACCATCGTGTGCACGGGAGCTGGTGCACTTTAAATCTGACGTTAAATCTGCACGTTAATCCTCACGTTAAACTGATGTGGAAGTTTTGAGAGTGGATGCCATCTCAGGTGTTATTCTTGTTACATGACCATGGTTTAAATATACGAGTTGTCTTTGGATTTTTCACTTCAGAATTGATCCAGAACCGTCGCCAATAGCCTGGTGTGTTGCTACAGTGAACGTTAGTTAACTATCCCCACCATATTCACATAAATAATTTCATACATCTAAATGAGATAAAGTTATCCATCAAAATATAAAAGTATTTCGTTACTTTTACAGGAGATAATTCTTACTTCTAATAAAGTACAAGGCAGAAAGCATACCTCAATATCATGTTACCACAATTAGATTCCAACCTTAATTTCATCCCATTCTCTTATTTCAAGGTGTTTCGGTAGCTTTCGATGCTAAACCCGTTTCATTTCTATGCTGACTTCTATCTTCTTCGATCTTTTTAGTATCAAACATTCAATCAGGCCTTCGTTTCTATTAATCGAATAAACATCGAACTTCCTTTAAATCTCTGAATAACACGAATATATCCGTTCTGCGACCTGTGTTCCCTGTATTACTTTAACCAGTTCTTACCTTCTTGATAAATATAATCATTCCTGTGCTTCTTTCAACCAATATATGTGGTTTTTTAGTACATAGTTATGTAGAAGTTTTGTGGAGTAAAAGCAACCCTAGACAGAAAAAGGGTTAAAAGTTAATTATTCTATTTTGATGTTGAGGTAAGCTATTTTATCCATAACTCTATTAGCACTCCATAACTGAATAATAACTGTATCCGCTGCGTTTATCCTTTCTATATAATTCGAGTTCAATATCCACTAATGTCTTTCCTTTTTTGAATGCTTAAAAAACTTTTTTAATTGAGCTTAGTTATTAAATCAGAAACAAATGAACCTAAAAAGCTATCTTTTGCGTCTAGAATACATTAATCTATGTAAAGAAAAATGGAGTGTTTGTACAGGGACTACTTTTTATTCATTTTAAGTTTTTATTTGTTTGGGTTCTTCTAATACACAATTGGTGTCTGTATGTGTGTCTATTTGTATGTATGTATACATATGTACTACGCTGAAACGGCTGTGTTAAATTGTCATGAAACTTTGCATATTGTGAGTATTTACATTTATTTAGTGACTAAACTTGGTTGCGTCACCGGTTTAAGTCTGTGTTTGTGCGATTACAAAAAAAAGTAAATTCGACGTATTTTAATATTATGGTCTATGTTTTACAAATTGTATTTTAGCTCAGTGAATACATCATTTCAATGTTTTTTGCTTACATATTTATTATCTTAGTTGCATGCTAACACATCTGAGTAACTATACTTAAATAAACATCATTTGGTAATTTTAAAGACGTTAGAAAGTATATTGAGCATTGTGATTGCTTTAATTGTTTTACCAGTACTGCTGAGGAAATAATTATTTTTGCAAAAATTGTGTGTTTTTATGGAATTTAAATTACAAAACTTTATTTATTTTGAGCCTTAATTTTCTTTACGAAATATAAATAAAATATAAATATTTGGTACAGACAATATAGAGAATAAAATATAATAATAAAATATACAGCATTAAACCTTTTAAAATAGAACTGACAGCTAATATGGCAACCTTGCTTTATTTAAAAATTATTTTTGGCACATGTAATTGAATAAGTTTAAAAAAATCATTATTAATAGTTTGCTCTACTAAATTTCAGTCATCCGTTAGCTTACATTACAGGATTCCATTTTCTATTGAAAAAACAAATGAATTTATTGCTTTTCGTTCGACCCTTTTTTATCTATGCTCTAAGACGTATCTCTAGAGATTAAAATTGATTGTTTTTTAGTTGAATAACTGTAATTAAAGTACGTAAATGTTTAATTAGTTACACAAAATTTGAATCGTTGTATGATAATTTTTGGAAACGCTCATGTTTTTAAATGACATACACGGTATTTATATATGTATGCTCTCAATTATTCTGTGTATTTTTGGTAACAATGGAACACTAAAGTGTCTTTTCTTTCTTGCTAAAATGTAAATTCTACGAAAATGTAAAATGTTAATTTTGACATTTACATTTGGTGAAATTGTGCACTCAATACTTGTGTACTTTTATTAGAGCGTGGAAGTTGTTAAATGGGATGAATAGAAATTACAATTTATTAAGGAAGATGGAATTTAGTTAACCAAGTCAACCCAAGTAACGCCAGTATCTTATAAAAATGTCGAATTCTAATAAACTAATAAACTAAACGCACTTTTACCACAAAGTTGGGATTGCATTACAAACTTCCTTTCGGGCGTAAAATAATCATATACATTTTATTGTCATGAAAACGAAGAGCATGTGCAAAATTATGATCGCTTCTAATTCAAATTTTTCATTTATCTTCCCACAAAAGGTGTTTTGACCTGGTTAGAACCTTGAGCCATTAAATTTGAAATCCAATCTTACGAAAGGTAATTTTTAGAAGCAACATTTCATTTCATGTTCCAGTACTAAGCGTATGTTCTTAAAGGGAAATGAATAGTTTTAGAAAGATTATGTAAATAACAATATATATGGGGATAATAGATAAATAATATGTATATATTACGTAATATTAATTACAAAGACACTTTTGCATCTCTTTTTTCAGTATTTTCTTTCATTAAAAATAGTTTTATATTATTATTTTAAACCTTTTCACATTTATGCTAGTGTTAATGTAAAAGTATTCTTCCCTTAAATAAGATCTTGGAAGAGAAGACATTACAAAGATACATATCAATAACTTATTTTTGTTTACACTTTTCGATATGAGTTTTTTACAAACAACCAAAGAACTATTTCCATAGTTCTAAGTTTTCTTTTGAATGGATACGGCGACTGTTTTTCAGTTCGAAACATTAAAGGATCAGCTGGATTCAGATCTCGGAAATAGGTAGATTCTATAACAGCTTTCAGCACATCTCGATTTAAATTTTTGCATTTTAATATGATAAATACAGGCAGTCATACAGTAAGGGAATCGATCACTATTATTTCTACTAGATTCAGATAGAGTTAGAATCATAGACGTGAACTATAAGCATAGACTGAAACTATAGCGTAGACTAAGCATTGATAATGAGAGGAACATCAAAATGTGTGCCCAGCATATCTACTAGACGTCAGTTGACTGCTCTGAAAAACATACTAGGTAAGCCGATTTGGTATATTATCACCTCGTTTGGCAATGTAACATCTTATAATTGCGTAGGGTGTGAATATGCATTTGTATAGAGTGTTGATAAAAGGTGGTGAAATCGCCAAAGTCTACGTCACGAGGACCAATCAGATGCTGAATCAATGGATGGGCGTCTTTTCACATCCTGTGGTCCAATCAGATGATGAATATTTGGTTCTAGTAGGCAGAAGAAAGTAGTCAAGTTTATTTTAGTTTTGGTCACATGATCCTGAACACATTAAAACATTTTTCATTGGTCACTACTTTTATGTTTCCATTCTGGGAATAATATGTCAGGGTTTTTGTGTAATGCTAAGCGTAAATGGTACCAGCATTTTTATGGGATAATATGTTTCCTATACGTATTCCATATTGGAAAACTAGAAATAAAATTTTCGTGTCCGATAGTTTGTTCGCAATAAAAATCCTTCTCATAGAATTAGTGATACTATCATATCGCAGTACATATTAGTGTCAAATCAAAACCCTCAAATGTCACAAATAACTAATGCAGCATTACCTTTATGACTTGAATGGCTCATTTATGCTTTCTTTACATTAACTGACTCACGTATAGCATCTGCGTTAAAGTTTCATACTTGCTTATTTCTAGTGGTATCGTTATTCACATTTAATATCTTATTTAAACCTATTCGTAAAGAATATGCATCGATACCTCACTTTGAAAGGACATGTCAAACATTTTGTGATTTGAGCTAAGTGTATGAAATGATTAGTTACAGTTACGAAGAGAAACAATTCCCATATTTAAATGCTATACAGTTGTTACACCAAAAATTTTTGATCAATAAAAAAATGTTTCAGTTCCATAATCGTTTTAGTAATCGTATCGTACACTTAAGTCAGAAAATTTGTGGTTTGAGTTGTTACCCTTCGGAACTGAGCTATCGATATAAACGTATATCCCTCAAAATAAAATGAAACTAATCAATAACATTAAAAATGATTTCGTACACTGTTTCGTGTGTTAATTTTTAGTCCCTATAAAATGCATGACTTAAAATCTAGACCCGAGTCTTGTTATTACAATTATCTTCTGAAAGTGAACTTCAATTACATCCCCTTCACTTGTTCAAAAGAGATTCTGTATTTTTGACGTATTTATATGAGTATAAATAATTGCTTTTTTCACTCATACATATTTCCATTTCTGCGCTGATTTTGATTTTTCCTATTTCCAATTATGTCCTGCAATCAAACTTTTAAGGCAGTTTTAGCAATATTATATAGCTTTATAGTTCAAATAAAGCTTTTAAGTTGCAAAGCTGATAAACCACAAAAGATTATTTTATTTTGTTTGCATCCGTTTGCTGCTATTCGCTTTTATACAACTACTTTCGATTTATATGGCACATGTTTTAGAGGAGCTAACAATATGGTTCATAAATCCCAGTTTCAGAAATCCCATCAAGGCTAAGTAGTTGAATAATTTTACTATTCACAACACAATTCTAACCAATGACAATTTAAATTTTCTGAATTTCAACCACTTTTAAGGAGAATAAATTCAGTTCTGCAATTTTTTTATCAATTGAGGTTATCCGAATTTCCATCCTTTGTCTATGACATTGATATTTCATTTTTCGATTGTGTGTTCGTGAGACGAGGCTTCTCTTCAGAGGTCATGAGGCCCTCTGCATACACCCTATTATTGTCTCGTTAAACCGTGTCCTCTGTTCACAGCTCTTGGACTCACGCCTTGTAGACCTCACACCGATATACACGCCCAACGACAAAGAAAACAAAACCTGTAGATCCAATTTTTCTACCCTCTTCTAACAGAATGCTTATTGACATTTTCCCTTCTTTTTTAAACAAGCATTTGTGCAATTTGTAAATTGGTGAACAGATCGCATTCTAAATATAGAATCATCGTTATTTTCCGTTTCCAATGAAATTTAAATAAGCACTTATTGCTCATATCTTGAATTTAACACTTTGAAATAGAGTAGCCCCACAATATATATCTATCCAGGAGTACAAGAAAAAACTGTGACATACCGAGGCAAAAAAAGAAATTGCATATTAGAGAGAAAAAGTGCAAACATACCTTTATTATACGTTCTATTCTTTATCATAGAATAGAATGTTATTATAATGAAATGTTATTAGAAGGAAATATTATAACAATAGAATATTATTAGAATGTAATATTGTTATACTAGAATATTATTAGAATGTAATATTGTTATGCTAGAATATTACTAGAATGTAATTTTGTTATACTAGAATATTATTAGAATGTAATATTGTTATACTAGAATATTATTAGAATGTAATATTGTTCGGCTAGAATATTATCGAATATTATAATATAATAATATCACAATAGAATATTATAGAATCGAATGGAATATTAAATAATAGAATATGATTGGGATACTTATTGTTGTATTATTGGAATAACTATTATTACATTATTAGAATAATTATAATTCTTTTATTAAAATAGTTATCATTATATTATTAAAATAATATTTATATTACATTGTTAAAATAATCATCATTATATTATTAAAATGATTATCCTTATATTATTAAAATAATTATCCTTATATTATTAAAACAGTTATTATTATATTAAACTAATAGAATAATTTTTATTACGTTAGTGGAATAGAATATTATGTAACTACAACTATAAATTCATTGAGATACAAGTAAAAATGAGCGATATAAATAAACGTTATAGCTAAGCGTGATATGAAAAGAAATCACAGTACAACAAAATTAAACAATTCGAATTAAGTTTAAAGTCAGACGACTTTAAAATTTGAAACTTCAGCAAACGAGGTTATATTAGTGTAAGTACTGAGATTGATTCTGTTGTATTAGCTCCTCTTTCAGCACACCTTCACGAATTGCTTCCGAAAAACGTTCCCTGCTCATAAATCATTCCTAAAAACTATACCTTTACATAACTACACCATACATTTACTAAAGCAGCGATTTTCAAGCAACGCGAGGGGTAGGAATAACACTAGTATGCCTTACGGATAGTGAAACGATTTAAACTGTGTAAAATTCATTTCATTCCAATGGTTTAGTTTTGATTAATTGACTAGCGAGTTCATAGATCTTTTCATGTATTTCCCGTTAAAAATGTTTTGAATATTAAATTTTATTACAATTTTAAACACAAATTTTACCATGCAATCTTAAAAAAAATTATTCTCCAAAAATCTTATTTTTTGGTGTGTATGCCGCAGAGTTCTAGTAATTAGTTTTTGTGTGCCATGAGTCGAAAAAGGTTGAAAATCACTACTTTAGAATATTCAGTCATCAAAGGTGATGTTTTAGAAAAGCACATGATTTTGGGAAGAAGAGGGAGTAGTAAGGTTTATACAATAACGATTAACCCTCTCGGTAGTTGGCTCGACAAAGTGCATCGTCATTAGAAAAAGTGACCTGATTTTGGTCTGATTATCATCGAAACCGGTCGATATCTTCATCATTCGGAATTCAATCGCATTCTTGATTACGAAGTAACAAGCAAATTGGTCAGTACCAAACGAATTGGTACCATTAGCAAAATTGGTTAGATCCTGATGGATAAGGTAACTAGCAAAAATCACTCATAGGTTTAAAACATTCATCAACAAAATAGTCGTTTAAGCTTTATAGTGGATCAGATCTCGATCTTACCAGCATTAAAAAATAGGCAATATCATGATGGACCAACAATCTACTCATCAACAAAATTGCTCAGATCAGATCAAAATGATCAGATATTTCATCGAAACCACTTGGAAGCTTTTTGTCTTGGGAACGTTTGTTGCCGAAACCTGATATCTTGGGAAAGGATATCTAGTTTTGGACTTAAGGGGCTGAAAGAAAACCCTCCAATGCCAAAATGCATCATTCTTTTATTTGTACTTTCAAACCAATCGAGCGTATTCCTTGATATGAATTCAAAATGCATCCTTCGTTGGTACATCAGCATACAAGTAACCCTGATTGTTCGATACTTATGAAGCTGATTACGCTTAGCACAAGCAAAAAAGTGACTTCTCAAGTCTATGTGGATCCATACTACTTTCGGATTCATCGTCATCCAATAGCGCTCCTTTTTTCAGAAGTTGTTATCCCCTTCTCCAGTCATCCCATTTGTTTATTCTATGCTTGACTGGGCTAAAGAGTTTGAAATCGAATCTCTCATATTCTGCTTCGTGCGTTCTCCTCCCCAAGCAAGCATGAACATCGCGGGGACAGCGATCATCCTTCTTCGGATTTGCGTTCGAAAAAGAAGTTTTGCTTTTGGAGGACGGGGCTTATAGGGTAAGAATGCTAATGTGCATATGCAAGCAGTTTTCTTGCAGTCACTGAGCATTCAAATCAAATAGTAGTTAGTGACTTCGAAATGGTATGGAATTGAGATTTGTCTAACTATGTACTGCAGACTTGATCGACTTGATGGCGTCTTATAGTAGTATTTCGTCTGCGTCCAATTTGATTTACGGATAATGTATAATGTCTCAGATGTTGTATTTAATTCGCTACAATTCAATGGAAGAGTTAATGGAAAAATATTTAAAATACACACATTACAAAAACAGTTGCTAATGACTCTGAAATCGTATGGAATTGCGTTCCGTTCGTCTAGCTGTTCACAGCTGGTCGACTTAAGAGCGCTGCAGTGTAGTATTTAGTCTACGTCTAATTCAGTCTACGAATAATGTGCAACATATGAAGTCTAAGATGTACATTATTTGACACAATTCACTTGGAAGAGGTAATAGAAAGTAATTAAAAGAACACATTAATGTACAAAAAAGTAGTTATAATGACTTTGAAATAGTAGGGAAATGTGTTTGTCTGTGTACTGTAGAGCTGGTTGACTTAATGGCGTCACGAAGTAGTATTTAATCTACGTCACATTCAGTCTAATAATGTGTATATGTAGTCTCAGATCTGTACATTGTTCTCCAATATTCATTGAACGATGTAATAGAATATCATTCGAAAATAAGTGGCTTAATGGCTTCATAAATTAGTAATTAGTCGATATCCATTTCAGTCAACTGATAATGTACACCCTCTGCAGACGTTGTGCGTTGTTCTCCTCAGTTCATTTACGAAAAGAGTAGTTAGTGAATTTGAAATGGTATGGAAATGAGATTTGTCTAACTACGTACTGTAGAGCTGGTCGACTTAATGGTGTCATAGAGCAGTATATAGTCTATGTCTAGTCAATGCACATCTGAAGTCTCAGACGCTGTTCACCACAATTCATTGGAAGAGGTAATCGGAAGTCTTCACGATGGAACTTGCTATTCTTAATGGTTTGAAAAGAATTAGATAACTCCTTATACTCGTTAATTTACTATTTTATACTTAAAGCATAAGTTTGATTGGTTTACTATTCGATTGATCAAACAAAATATGCATTTCATACCTCGTTCTCCAGAGTTCCTGAAGAACAGAACTCGACTCATTTAATCTTACTGTTAGAAAGAATGTGACAAGAATGGCTTGTTTTGAATATAAACACCAAGTAGAATACTTGAAAAATAAATGTTGTTATCATGATATGAGATAAACAAACATAACCAAAATACATACACTTGGTTACGCATACAGCGAGTGAATGCATTACTACATGTACCGAATGAATGTATGAAAAAGCGAGTATTACAATGAGAACAAAACGTATAAAATGTCTACTTTCTGATAGCAAAAGTGTTTTTAATTTAGTATAGAAACATTTTAATATTATATTTTTTGATGTTATTAAACAATAGAATTGCTATGTAAATATTTAAAATATATATTAATAATTATGTAAAAATGATAATTATGTATGAAATTTTAAAGAAATTTTTCAAAAACTTCAAATGTGATACTTGAAATTCTATTCAACCAATTTGAAAAATGATGCTATCAAAATAATATAAGTGTATTTTCTAGGAAATAAACTAGAATCAAAAGGATATTTAAATAAAGAAAGACTTTTCGAGTGATCGAAAAATGAATACAAGATTTCTGATAGTTTTACAGTCCTATTTCTTAAATTGGTCAGAATTTACAAGCTTTTCAACCCAGCATAATTATTCTAGTTCATTGTCTCGACAACATTATGAAGAAGTTCTCTAAGTTTTACGTAAATCCATCAATAACCTTTTGTGTTATAACATTTAAAGTGAATAGCAATGCATAAAATTAATTTTTAGTACAAATGTATCGCATTGCTATCTCTTGTTTTTACTGTTTGTGTAAACAATTTTGTTCTTCACTTCACTTTAAAAATGTTCACATTACTTCCAGAAGAGAAACCATTTTAAAATTTAAGAAACCTTTCTAAAATTATATTTACAAAAAAAAAAGTAAGTTCTAAATTTTGACAGGTTTTTGGTCTTTTAACGGACATTTCCGGTGTTTTCCATACTTACTTACGGTTTTCCCACCTCGATTAAAATCTTAATATCTCTGCAACTAATCAATTTAGAGAAAAAAATCAAATATATTTTGAAAAGTCAAATAAATATTCTATCCAATAATATCAAAAACTGTTTTTGAATTTTTGGTGAAAACTGACAATTTTAACATGTTTGGATACTTTAAAAGAGAACCAAAGAAATATAACGACTGATCACGTTTTGTTGAAGTTATAACAGGAATCATCCTTTAGACGTATGCTTTTGGGTTTTCCATTTTATATTCAACAATAGGTTTGTAAAACAAAAGACGCAAAAAGAAGGCAACTAATAAGCATAGTATTATTTAAAAAAAAAACGTACTTCTACTGCGCTAGTCAAAGATATAAGACGTTTTTGCAGGATAATCATTGACTTTAGACAGTAGGAAGATAAGTGCTATTTTATTTTACAAACTTTGGAATTTGTGTTCGGATAACTTTAAAAAAAAATAAATTAACTGTCGTTTCCACGTTTCGATCCCAAGATACTGTTCCAGTTGCAATTTCGAAAGGGAAAGCCACTTCAATCCAAAACAAATATTTTATTCCGACGCTCAGAAAAACCGACAGCAAAAGAATCCAGGCACAAATTCATAGACAAATTTCGAATAAATGGCCTCTGAGGAAAACAAAAACGCACCCCATTCGATTTTTTGTGTCCTCCACCGCAAAGCAACATCGGCGTCCTCAAGGGGGTGAGAGCCGTTTTCATTTTTCACGTTTTGAAGCAATCTCGCCGAGTAGCTGGTATGTAAAACAGGACAAACGACCGGCGTGCTGTGTTCGGACAGTGACAAAGGGTTCTGCGGTACACCGCGTATCGTGAAGGAGGGAACGATAAATTTTTATTTAAATTTTCCACTTCGAAAAAAAAATAACAGTTCCAGAGGGAAGTGTCAAATCTTCTGGAAGGAGATTTGGGAGCTCTGCGAATACGTTATTTCTGACTAAAAAGTCATTTCACTTTTTGAATTCTGATGTCTTCAAAGATGCAAACAAAATATGAAAATTAGGACCTTCGCTTTCTCTTTTTGTACAAAGGTCTGTTAAACATCTACACTATCCTACAATAATGGACCTGACAGCAAAATGTGATAGTATAAGGGAAATAATACATGCGTTAATAGGAGGATGGTCCCCTACCTGCTGCAATTACACTAGCCACCCTACTGAGCATACTTTCAATAAGGTTTTGATACACAACTACGGGTATTTGTGGCCATTACTGCTGCAAGAATGTCGCCAGCTCAGCTGTAGATTACGGACGTGGTTCACTGGTCCGAAAGCGTCGCTTTAACTCGTCCCACCTATGTACTTCATTATGTTCAGTTATGTTCTGTGGGGTTTCCAGGAGCAGGCAAGGGAAGACATTTTACATCCATATCTTGATACCACTAAATGACAGAGGCTGCAATATGACACAAAGCGTTGTCATCCTGGAAGTAACATTCGTCCATTCCATAAAATTAACAGAGTGTAGGAAGAACCAGATTGTCCAAAATGTTCATGAAGGCGTCGGTGTTCAACTGACCAGGAACAACATGCAAAGGTCCCTGGTCATACCACGAAAAACACCCCCATGTAGTCGGAGTTTATGCAAATCCGTTGGCGGCCGGCCCATTATTGTAGGGTAATGTATAAGTAGAACTTCGTATACATGTTCTTGTAAGGTTCAATTCCACGCTGTGTGTATTTCTCTCTTCTCTGTCAGTAAAACTTTCTTTATTGGTGTATGTCTTTCATCACTTGACGTTATTTATCTTGATCATTGCCAAATATGGATCTGGCGCTATAAGACTCAAACCCACCAACTTTTACATATTTCAAGGGGAAAAGGCATAGCTTGATATAGTAATAATAGTGTTAGTTAGTCTCCCTGTAGGTACCGGATTCAAATATCAGTTTGTAAGCTCATGGATGTTGGTGATTGTTCCTGTTAGGAGTAACCCCATTGAGTTCTTATTTACAAGTAGGTGCCACTTTATGTTGCTCCAGTGCCACATCAATTCAACTAACAACTCGAAAATATAAGTTTTTAGTACAAAATAACTTCCTACTTGTATTTTGGAGAGTTGGGTGCCAGCTTAGGTGTTGCTTCGTCATCTGACCGTGGTTCAAAATTACGAGGTGTTGTCCTCGGATCTTTACCTTAAGGGACTGATCCCGGACCGTCGTCAATAGCCCGTTGTGTTGCTCTAGTACGACGTTAACTAAAATTACCATTACCTACTTGTATTTTAGGTATCATCCACGAGCCATAAAATATTAATGATACAAAAGGATTAGAAAACAACATATCAGCATACACTCTAGAATGTTCAGAAATGCTTCTTTACACACGTCACCACAAATCCCATATATGCAATACAATCAAGATGGTTGACCAAAAGATGTATAAGAAAATACCTAAGCATCGATGCAAAGTCTCAGCTATCAGAATTGCTAAGCGATAGAAAAACTATGTCTCAAAATACTCTCTAGAATGCCCAGAAATGCTTCGAATGAATAAAACACGTCAAAATCCAAATCCTGTATCAATATTACAATCAAGATAGTTAACGAAAAGATGTATCAGAAAATACTTAAGCACCAATACAAAGTCTTGTCTATTTGTATTACTAAGCAATAGAAAAGCTGTCAAAAATACTCTCTGGAATGCTCAGAAATGCTTCGTAATACACGTCAAAGCACAAATCCTGTATAAGCAGTACAATCGATATGGTTAGAAAAGATGTATGAGAGAATACCTAAGCATCGATGCAGAGTCTCAGCTATCAGAATTGCTAAGCGATAGAAAAACCTTGTCTCAAAATACTCTCTAGAATGCTCTGAAATGCTTCGCAACACACGTCACCACAAAGTCTACATAATCAGTACAGTCAAGATGGTCGACCAAAAGATGTATGAGAGAATACCTAAGCATCGATACAAAGTCTCAACTATAGGAATTGCTTAGCGATAGTAAAACCATGTCTCAAAATACTCTCTTGAATGCTCTGAAATGCTTCGCAACACACGTCACCACAAATTCTACATAATCAGTACAGTCAAAATGGTCGACCAAAAGATGTATGAGAAAACACTTAAGCATCCATACAAAGTCTCAGCTATCAGAACTGCTAAGCGATTGGAAAACCATGTCTGAATGTACTCTCCAGAATGCTCAAAAATGCTTCTTAGCACCATAAATTCTATATAAGCAGTACAATCAAGATGGTTGGCCTAAAGATGCATGAGAAAATACCTAAGCACAGATACAAAGTCTCATCTATCCGAGTTGCTGAGCAGCATCAGGAGGTTCCAGAACCGTTACCCAGCGGCGCATTGTTCGCAAACTGCCAGCCACTGAAGGAGACTTATCCGTTCGATCTCGTATCTGCGAAATCGCTAATCGCAGCAGCGACAGACCGGACACGCTGACAGGGTGTTCCTCCAAGTGGCGAGGGTTCCGCACAATGACCAGAAACGCCTCTCCGTGTAATGTGGAGGGAACACCGCGCCCAATCCACAAGTGGCTCTGCTGAGGTGGCGAAATGTTTTTATTTTTTACTGGGGACTTTAAAAAGTGGAAGATTCTATCTAATCTCTCTTCAGGGGCTTCGGACAGCCCTTTCTTCCGGGGCAGGTTGGAGTTGAGAATGTTTCATATCCCGCGACAGATCTTTCTGCAGATGTCGGCTAAAAATCCGAGTTTCGAGCACGGATTTCGTCCGTCCGTGACGTGGTGGGTGGTTTGAAGAGAACGGTTTCTGGCGTTTTGAGCTCGCAGGGGTTGTGATGGAGGATTGGTTTTTGTTCGCCCGACGCACTTGGTTTTATTTTGTGAACCTAAAACGCGTCGTTTTTGGAAAGGGACTACACGCACTTGATCTTCCTTCTGAGTTTGGTATCTGGGTAATTCTTTTGTGATGGACAGTGGAGTGACGTCATTGAAGCCCAGGAGAGGCCCGGCATCCCCAATAAATTGGGGGTTTTTTCCGTGGGAAAAGCAAATAAGAATTTTTTAAAACCTGAAGCAAAAGGATTTTGATAGTAAATCCTAATGAAATTCAGGTTCTCTTTCTTCTGAACTTGATTTTCCTCACCTAAAAGCTAACAAGGAAAAAGATGATGTTCCATCCTTTTAGCCTCAAATGACTTAATACACTGGCTGGTTAATAGAGTATACCATCACACAAATGACTATCAGATAGATTGATATAATTATAATTCATTGATACTAGTCCATTTTGGTTTGCCCCTTCCATGGTCATTAAATATAAGTAGTGAGTAATGATAGTCTTTTAATCTTCTCTAGATCATAAGATCAAAATTAGTAGTATGACCATTAGACTACTTTTGTCTGCCGGTTGAAAGTGAACAATCATCTATTTGTTCCACGGTATGGGAGAAGATACTCATCCAATGAATAATGTTTGATTGGTCTGAGCAACATAATGGCAGACTTTGATGATTTCACTACTTTTGTTGCCACCCTATAAAAATGTGAATTCACAAATCTATTTTGTTAGAATATTTTACATCACTAAATGAGGCAATAATATACCAAATTGGCCAAAGAAGTAACTTTTTTCACCGAGCAGTCACGTGAATAGTCAATAGCAATGTTCTTTCAATAGCAATGCTTAGTCTCTTTTTATTTCACGTCTATGATCATTTAACAGTCAACTGTATTTATCTGTAAGACTAATTACCTATAAACTCCTTCCATCATGGTGAGGACGTTCCCCAAAGTTTATACTTATATATTTTGAAATCTCTTGCATTAAATTGCATGCAATTTTCCATTTCTCATCAGGTGTGGAAATTCTAATATATTGGTTTTAAACATGAGTTTTTTTTTTTTGTGTGTTACATAGGTACTATTTGCGAATATATTTGCATTTAATTTTCAATTAATACATAGGATAGTTTAAAACGTCTTGATTAGTACGTTCATTAGAGTAAATGTAATTTGAGTCCTCTCAAGGTTTTTTTTTCCGATCGGGTATTGTGTACTTGAATGAAGTCAGTATCAATATGTTTACTTAGTTTAAAGCAAAGTATAGCCAAATACATTATCATCACATCTGAATAGCCTTTAAAATACCCTGCTATTAGCACGAATGGGTTGTATTAAACTTGTTTTAATGATCGTTATAATGAGTGTATTTTGAAACATTTATCTGATCCTGAGAATAAATGTGTATAGTTAAGAAACTTACCTTTTTACAAAATTCTATGTATATTAAAGTACAGAGGCCTAAAAATGGTTTCACTTGAAGTCACGACAAAAATTTGTGCTGAGAAATAAAGATCGAAGTACAGCTAGTCGAAGAATTGTGAACACGAGAAATTCTAATTATAACAAGAACGAAAATTCTAAAAATATACTTTTAAATCTTGCCACAACTTGCTTTTAATGAATGATAACAAATCTTAAACTACAAATTAATTTTTACTTTTTCCCGAGCAAGGTTATCAATGCGTGCAAACAATAATCATTTGGTAATCTCACAAACGATTACTATTCGGCACGCCTGCACAAACAAAATGGTTACTTAATTGGGACATGTAGATTTCAAAATTGATAGTGCATTAAATTAACATAAAAATGGATCAAAATCTAAAAGAAAACTTATACATAAAGATTTCTAAATAACACGTTCAATTAATAATTGGTAGTAGTATCCACCAAAAGTATATGAATAGCCCGTTGAGTTGGTCTAGTATGGCGTTAATTAAAAATTACCATTACCGCCAAGTTTGCAATTTAGTAGTTAATAATAGTTACATTTTAAACTCTAAAACTCATTCCTTGTCGATTATTCATAAATTTCCTTAATTGCCTTGAAGTAATTAATATTGAAGATGAAGTGTGTATGTGTGTTCACAAGAATCAAATTAAAAATATCTACCTTTCATTGAGTAAACATCTTCTCTTCAGATAGTAGAAGGAAAGTCTATTTTTCATTTTAAGCTTAATAAAGGTATGAATTAGAGAAAAGGAGATACTGGTTTCTCAAAAAAAATTCGTTAAAAGAATTCAAATATTAATTAGTAGTATCGACCAAAGTAAACAATACAGTAGTCACATTTTTTGGCGTTTTCGGTTGTTCATTTTAATTTCATTACCTGACATGAAACTAATAATCCAACAGTTGAAGTCGGCAAGAATCAAAGTAAATATCTGCCTTTCATTCGTTCAATATTTTCTCTTCAGAAAATTGAAGAAATGTCCATTTAACGTAATTCATTTTAGCGTAATAAATGAATGAATTGGAAAGTGATTTTATACGACATAATTTGTTAAATAAATTTAAATGTTAACGAGTAGTTAGAAGGTATTGACCCATAATGTGCAATAGAATAATCACATTTTTAGATGTTAAACAGTTTTGTAATCAGTTGCTCATTTTCATTTCATTGACTGACTTGAAGTTAATACTCCATCAGATGAAATTGGCAATAATTAAGCTAAATTCCTAACTTTCATCAGTATACAAATTTAAAGCACACCACTTATTAAATTTCACTTCACCAAAATGACAATTCATGTAAAATGGAAGAAAGAAATTAATTTTCTTCCATTTTAAGTTTAATAAATAAATGGAACATTAAGATAGAGAGAGGGTATCTTAAAATTTGATAAGAGAATTCAAATAATTTAGAAATACGATGTTGGTAATCGATTGTTCATTTTAATTTCAGTAACTTACATCAAATTAATAATCTATCAGCTGAAATCAGCAATAATCAGACTAAATTTCTGCTTTTCATCCGTATGCAAATTCCGAAGCACATCATTTATTAAATTTCTCTGCACCAAAATGGCTCAAAAAGGTGGCCAAAAATCTCTTTAGAAAACGGCCCCTCTTCAGAAATCAAAGAAAAGCATTTTCTTCTAATTTAGATTTTAGGCTTAATAAAGAAGTAAATCAGAGAGAGGTGTTTCACTAAATAATTCGTTAAATGAATCCAAATAGTTATTAGAGTTAGAAGCAACGACCCAATCTCTTCAGAAAACGGCCCCTCTTCAGAAATCAAAGAAAAGCATTTTCTTCTAATTTAGATTTTAGGCTTAATAAAGAAGTAAATCAGAGATAGGTGTTTCACTAAATAATTCGTTAAATGAATCCAAATAGTTATTAGAGTTAGAAGCAACGACCCAATCTCTTCAGAAAACGGCCCCTCTTCAGAAATCAAAGAAAAGCATTTTCTTCTAATTTAGATTTTAGGCTTAATAAAGAAGTAAATCAGAGAGAGGTGTTTCACTAAATAATTCGTTAAATGAATCCAAATAGTTATTAGAGTTAGAAGCAACGACCCAATCTCTTCAGAAAACGGCCCCTCTTCAGAAATCAAAGAAAAGCATTTTCTTCTAATTTAGATTTTAGGCTTAATAAAGAAGTAAATCAGAGAGAGGTGTTTCACTAAATAATTCGTTAAATGAATCCAAATAGTTATTAGAGTTAGAAGCAACGACCCAATCTCTTCAGAAAACGGCCCCTCTTCAGAAATCAAAGAAAAGCATTTTCTTCTAATTTAGATTTTAGGCTTAATAAAGAAGTAAATCAGAGATAGTTGTTTCACTAAATAATTCGTTAAATGAATCCAAACAGTAATTAGAGTTAGAAGCAACGACCCCAACTGCGCAATATAATAGTTACACCTGAAGATTTAATCTATTATTCGTTAAGGTTATTAACTGACGCCAAGTTAATGATCCACCGCATGTAATCGGCTAGAATCAATCGATATAATATATCGATATAAATCTCCATCTTTCTTACGCTAATCATATGCAGATTCAAAAGCACTCCACTTTGCACAATAATGGCCCAAAACGTCAGGTTCCTTTTCAAGAAAAAATCAAAGAAAAGCGTTTTTTTAATATTTAAATCAGTTTCTTCTAATTTTAAAACTTAATAAAAGCCGGCCATCTTGGGCCATTCAGAAAAACGCATCGATTCCGAAACCAGACCCTATAGAACGCAAATGAGTAGCGCTTTTTTCTCCACATCATCTGGGGGAATAAATAAACGACGTTACAACAAAAAGTGGACAAAATCGAAAATTAAAATTCCCCAGATACGTGCCCGCGGATTGAGGACACACGGAACCGCCTAATTTAAAATTTCACCCGGGCTTTTGCTCCGCCAGTAATTTATACGCCCGGCTTATACCCGGGCATAAAACTTTTCCTTCCGTTGCTGCCTCCAATTATATCGTTTGACTTGCTTTCGCCTTAATGAAACCCTCGCATGCTCGCTCGCTTTTATTCTTTAAAAGACAGAGAGCGCGAGGAACTTCTCGAGGCACCCGGAGGGGGGATCGCTCCCGAAAGGGGGTAGAAATTGTTAGCCGTTTTCCCATTCGTCGTGATTAACTGCGCAGCTATCATTCGTTCCGCTTAACAATGTGAAGCGCTCATTAAAATAATTGCCGTCCATCAAGCCCGTTTCTATGGCGACGATCCGGATGCTACGGGGACACACCGTCTTGATACACGAGGGAAAGTGTTTTGGTATGTAGGTTCGGGTCTCCTCGAGAGTGACAACGCCACTATCGGGTTGGACGTATTCCCCATTGTGATTTTGATAATAGGCAAGATCCAGGCTGTGGATGGAATCGTGAAAAAAAAAATGAACGGGTCTTCCGTTGATAAGGTTAACAAGGCTGCATTATGTCGTTGCTCGCGAATTTATTTCGACGTTTGTGTGGAGAGGACGAAAAAAAGAGACACTCGACGTTTCTCAGTCTGTTGTTGATGCCTCAAAAGTCTCATTTGTGCGATGCGTCTGTGCTGAATGCCTCACCCCAAATTGAATTCGGTCGCGTTTTCAAAAACGGCGATCAAATAGGCAGCGTTTTGTTGAGTGGGTTCTGTTATGTTCGCTTGTAATTCGTTACAGCGATCTGCGATGTTTTGTTGCGCGCAGAAATCCTACTCTTTTCGAGCCATTATTTCGTCCATTGAAATTTCTGAGTGCAGAATTAGGTGATTATGAAAAACTGATTCCTTTAATGCATCAGTAATGATTCGGAATACTTCATGTGGGGTTGGGTTTCGTGATGCAAGGGCCATGTCTGGCCAATCTGCGCCAAACAACGTCGAGTAAATTGACATGTACACAAGTATTCCACGTCAGATATGCATGACAAGGAAATCGTCTCGGAATTGTCATTTTTGAACGAATGAGGAAAGTGTCTTTTAAACTTCTTAGTGGTTGTGTCGACGATATATTTGGTCATTAAAAGAAAACTGACCCTATCTAGATCTCGTCATCAACAAAATATCGGCCATGTCTTGATGACGCGATATTACGTCATTAGCAAAATTTACAAAATCTTAATTGACTAGGTATGGTAATGGTAATGGTAAATTTAGTTAACGTCGTACTAGAGCTACACAGCATTAATTGACAAGGTATATGTCATTAGCAAAATTTACAAAATCTTAATTGACTAGGTATGGTAATGGTAATGGTAAATTTAGTTAACGTCGTACTAGAGCAACACAGCATTAATTGACAAGGTATATGTCTTCGAAACCACTTAGACAGTTGATAAAGCTCAAAAGAAAACTTGAAACTACACTCCTGTATTCTGCGACACAATTAATTCCTACAAAATAGTAAATACTTCAGCATTTAAGTACGCTTTGGGAAGTATAAAGTAGTTTAAATGCTAGAAAACATTTTACTGACTGAACAACGAATCTAACTACGAGAGGAAAATTCTTCTTAGTCTCATGAGAATTATTAATGTTTCTTCCCAACATAATTGAAGACTTTATGTTTCTATCTGTGAAATAGTTACATTATGCATTCTCATATCAGAAGTAACTACTGACTGAACTATTTCTTCCATTAAGAACTTTCGTGATTAAGGATTTTCAGTGAACTCTAGCAAACCACCGAAATATTAAGAGTTTACCGCTATGGCATACGTACAGGAAGGAGTGTAGTGCCAAATCAGGTGTTGACCCCTTGTTTATAATGACGAGGGGTTTCCATTTGGGATAAAGCCCGGACCGTCGGCAACAGTGCGTTACTCCATTGCAACATAAATTCAACTTCCAACGAAAGCATTTTGTTGATAACTTTTACGGTTTCGAAATCCAGTCCACTCTACCCCCCATAGGACTTCCCAGCACACCATGAATCACCACGAAACGTCATCCAGCTCTGTTACCCTCGGACCCATGGATCCGAGACGGGGTCAATTATTCTCGCTTCCATCAGGACAACGGATCCCAGAGACAGAATTCTTCTGCCATTCGAAATCCATCAGAATGAAAGTGGAAGCAGGAGCATGCAATTCCATTTGGATGGGGCCACCCCCCGCCTTCAAGAGGGGGACAAGACGAATCTGCCGCCCTATGACCACTGACTATTGCAGCCCATGCTGCGGTTTGCGCCCTTCCTTCCACGCTATCGAACTTCCGAGGGGTGTGCCAGGGGGGGGGGATGACGACCACTTGACCACTGAAGATGCCCTCTTATCTTGACCAACGGAGCGGAGAACGCCTTTCTCGAGTGGGCCTTTTCCAGTTGCGCAGTGTTGGCGAGGTTGTTTATCAGATTGTGGCGTTTGAGGATGCGTTCCGTCGTGCAAAGCAGAAGATGACAATGGGGAGTTTGTGCACTGGTGGTTGTTTACGGGGTGAACGGGGATGTTCCTGAGTGGTGCAATTGCGAGAGCTCAGAAAAAATAGGGGCGGCCGAATTTGATAGTATGCCTCCAACTTTAAATAAACATGACAAGCAATACATGTGTATTGGCCCAAATAGAAGACTAGCGGATTAGCAATCAGAGGGTTCAACCAAAGATTGTCGTGTGCGGGAAGGCTGGTGCTTGTTAAATATTTCGAGCGCTCAAGTATCCTCCAAGTATATTGATGTAGTCTGGAAGTTTGGAGAGTGGGATGCCAGCTCGTGTTGACCTCGTAATCTGACCATGGTTTAAAAGGAAGAAATGTTGTCATCGGATCTTTCCTCTTAGGAATGATCTTAAACCGTTCCCAAAGCACGTTCTGTTGCTCCAACGTGACATTAATTCAACTACAAACTAAAATATGAATTCTACTGCTTAAAATAGGAATGACTTAAGTAAACAAATTCAGTGTTGTAAGCAACGAACCACATCCAGTTAAAATGGTGATTAAGTTTTAGATTCTTTAAAAAAAATTTTTGAATTGGACAATTCTAATGTAGAATAATTAATGTACCGAATTAGATTTATAGAACATATAGAATACATTAATTCTCTCTACGAGAAGGATTTTCAGTGAAATCTCTCTAACAAACCATTCAAAGATAGAGATTCTACATCTAGTTACCTAATATTAAATACTTGGATAAATGGCCACTCATACGACGGGTATGTAACAAAAATTATTTATTTTGGTCAAACTTCATTTATATATTTTTTCAAACCTGACAGTACATTATCACTGGCTATGTATAAACCTTTTTTCACCCCTATCTGTCAACTTTTGTTGATACCTGGTTGTGTATAAACCTTTTTCCACCGCTATCAGTCAACTTGCCTTGCTTTCGCATGGTGTTGTTTTTAAGCAATATACTGGTAAAACAATAACTGAAAAACGTAATTTTTGATCAACACTGGTAAAAGAATGAGCTGCATACGGCAATCGTTTTGTACTTTACGTTATTTCCATGGCGATTTCGAACATAATGATTTTTGATGTTTTGTATCTCGTTTCGCTCGTAACATCACACTTCCAATCAAAACAGTTAGAAATTCCGACTACTCGTGACGTCATACAACCAATCAAAACTTAAATAGTCATAGAAACATAGCCGAATCTAGCATTTTATCTAAGATGGGTACTGGAAGCTCGTTCTTCCACAATATCGCTAATGACATGTGCGTTGAATTTTAACCTGTTAGGGGTTTCCTGTATGATGTATAATGTCACTAGCAAAGCTAACTAGATGATGGACGAGATATCTCGTCAATTGAAAAAAACTATCCAGATCTTGATCTCGTCATCATAAAAAATTCGACGATATTTGATGACAATATATCTTGTCATTAACAACATTCGTCAGATCTTAATGGAAGAAATATCTTGTCAAAACCACTTGGCTAGTAAAAAAAATGTTCAAAGTGTGCTTTCTACATTTTACTTCCATATCCCCTCTATTTTGCTTCTTCTAACCTTTCTATTTTATTGCACCTTTTCCTCTGTCTACTTTCCTGTTGGGATTTATCGCTGATGGTTGTCAATATCCCGTTGTGTTGCACCAGTACGACGTTTATAAAATACCTAACTACCTCTAAGTGACATTAACATCAATCTATTAAAGTATCAAGTTAAAAGTTTGGCTCTTGGAACGCTGATAGTTGAACTTAAATAGTGTTGAAACATCACTAACCTAATATTAAAGTCTACAGAGTCAAGTTCATTATTCAAATGTAACCGTTGTTTTCTTCTTAGTATTTCAACATTAGACAATTCTTGAATTCTGGACAAGCGCTTGTCGTTTGGTTTATGTGGTAGCCCCAAATGTGTCCTAAGCAGAGTTATGGATGACATAGATTGTGACCACTTTCTGACGACCATTCAGGCTATGGGAAGGCTCAAGAAATTTTGAAGAAGATGGGAGTTAGTTGACATTTCTAATAACTTTCTTTTTGTTCTATCTCCTAAGTTCATGTATATATATATATATATATATATATATATATATATATATATATATATATATTCGCTTAGCTGAAACTTTAGCGAAATTTACTTTTGATGTTTTCAGCTGAAATATGTGAGACATGGTGAAGTTTTCTTTAAGTACCTTTGCCATAAAAACCTTAGACATCAGTAAAAGTACAAACTAAATCAATTTCACATTCCACAAATACCTGAAACGACGAAATAACTGAGCACGAATAGTCAGGCAATTTAAAATAAATTCTAGATTAAATACGACTCATTTCAGTTCCGACAGTCTGGGTTACACTATCGTTTCGAACTAGGTAAATAAACTTTATTTACTCCTCTTTGATATTTTCAATTTATTCCTCAACACAAGAACAAAAACACCATTTTATAAGCAGTCTTATCTCGAGCACAAATAAAATCCTCTGCATTTTAAACAGAAACCCAAGACCCAACACAGCAAAACAACAAAAACCAGGAAGGCATTTTCTGTTTTTCCACCGTGTAAAAAAGACTTATTCCCAACTTCCAAAAAATATACAAACCAACCGAAATCTTCTCTTGTTTCACTGAGTTCTGAAGTGGATTTTTCAGTTAAGGGACGACTTTTTACTTGAGCCTTCCTCTTCCAGTCCCCTAGAAAAGCAAAAAAAAAACATCCCATAAAAGAGGATGAGAGTTAACATCCGCTCTCCTGTAACAACCAATTATTTTGTAACATCAGAGTCCTACTTTGGGTCTGTTTACAAGTTCTCTACCGAAGTCTTGGATCCGCGAGAGAAAACTGGCATTCTTCGCGATATAATTTAAGTAGGCCGTGGCATGTTACTGGAAAATTTGTTTGCGAAAAGAGAGGACGGTAAAAAATACGATGAGAGGTTGCAGTGTTTATGTCGCGGATACTGTTCCAGTGAGAGGTTTTAAGCCCTCGAGAAAAATACGTTGAAATGGTTTCGTACTTTACTTACTGTAAGGGTTACGTAAAAAAGTGGAAAAAACTGTGTTTTTAGCTGAGTCGGATAATTCAGACGGAAACTGGCACACTTGCTAGATGCAGGAGTAGCTGAAGCTTTAGAGAACATTACATTTGATGTTTTCATTTGAAATATAAGACACTAGTAGAGATTTCTTTGAATTATCAACACTAAAAATCTCGTACTGTTTTATAAAAAAACAATATTCTCCATTCAAAAGTATTTCTCACCTTTTTAGCTGTAAATCAATTGCATAGTGTTTCAAAACAAGTTTGAAGTTTGATAACGTCGTTATAACTGATTGTATTATAGATTTAGATTAGTAGTTACATAATTAACGTCGCACTGGAGCAACACAATGCTCTATTGGCGAGGTCCTGGATCCATCCTGAAAGGATTCGAGGGCAAAACCACGTAATTTTTAACCACGATCAGATGACGAGGTCTATAACTTGAGCTGGCACTCCACTTTTCAAACTTCCACACTTTAAAGGATTGTGCTTAGAGAAAAAGAGAGTTCTAAGGGATTCAATTCCAAGAAAAGTACCAATTGAATATTTTAAATTACTTTGTTCCAAGGAAAAAAGAATAATAGAACCATTTCAAAATTTATATTATGAGGAATGGAGTATTAGATATTTCCTAAGAATTCTCTTCTGAGAAAAGGGCCGACAGAACCTTTCAAAGAATTCTGTTCTATGCGAAGGAGCAATGGAATCACTCCAAATAAATGTATTGCAAGGAAATGGTCAATATATGTAATCGTTACAAAGAGAAAGGTTTCTATTACAAGAAAAGGACTAATATAATCGTTACAAAGGATTCTATTCTGAGGAAAAAACCAATAGAATCTTTCAACCAGCAGATATGGCTAATTATTCATTGTACACTATATGGATAAAAGTATTTGGACGCTGCAGTTTTTTCAGAAAAAGGGATTTATTATTCTATAAACAAATGATAGGCCCTCCTTTTGCTTGTATTACAGCTGAAACGCGTCGAGCCATACTTTCCACGCGTTATTTCTACAAGTTTCGAACTCGTCACTCCAGTTCGTCCCACAATTGCTCGATATGATTAAGATCAAGGATCTAAACAGGCCAGTCAAGCAAATTCCTCTCATTTAAAGGAATCCAGTCCAGCACACGTTTTGCAGTATGACACCGAGCTCGATGCTGTAGGAAGAAACAACTATCATCGCCGTAATATTGCCATAGTGTAGACAAGGCCGAATTATCCAGAAAGTCGAAGCGCAGGTTAGCGCTCATGGTACCAGGTACCTAAATAATGGTACCAGGTACATAATGGGCTGAGTCCTAACTAGAGATTGCAATCGGGCACGATTTTCAATCACCTACGATAAATTATAGTAACTACTAGTATTACTAGCAGTAACTAGCAGTATAAGTGTTGAGACCAACCAATTGGAAATGACTCTGGCAACAGCAATAAAAGCGTTTTAATTGATGTTCCCAAAAATTATGTAGATGAAATGTTTTGTCTATAAATGTATTTTTAACTTAAATATACTTACTTTAATGTAAATGTACTTACGTTCCTTTGACAGTGTCCTTCCATTTTCAGAAGTTTTCTTCCTTCGCAAAATATATTACTGATAATTTAATTTGTTATTTTTGCTAAAATTCTCTAAACTGATAATTGAAAAATATAAAATTGATCAATTCACAATCGATGGCTTAATAAACGATTTTGGGACTTTAAAGTTGGGTTTGAATAATCTATATTTAATTTTTAAAAATTCGGTGTAATTTAATTTAAAATTTATCGGATTCGATAGATTTTGTTGGGAAATTAGATTCCAAATTTCTGCAGTGCCCATATACTTCTGTCCATATAGTGTAGTGCAGGGATAGAAATACCAGGGTGCACAGGTGCACTGTACACCTGAAAATAAAAATGTGCACCTAATTTTTCCCTCTAGGTGCACGCAGTGCACCTGTCGTTAAAAATAAAGCAGGGAAAAAGTATTTTATGTTATTTTGATGTCTGAACAAAATATTAGTATCGAACACTCTCGCTCTAAAGGAACGTAATTAAAATTCCTAAATACACACTATGCAAAAACATTAATCCAGAAAATGTTATGTTGCAATGAAGGAAAAATACAAAAAGAAGGATGGACACTAAATCTTATGGGTAAAAATCTGCCATAAACGTAGACGGTTCTGGTTGCCCACCAATGTCTGATGATGTCTGAATATTTGTAAGTAATAATTTCGCAGATAACAAAAATTTTTTAAATATTTTTATTTACTATCTTCTAGTAACATATCCAAATATCTCTGGTTAAGGTGCTAGCATCTTGATCGGAAGGTTCCCGGTTCGAATCCGGGTCCGGGCATGGATGTTTGTAAGCGTATGGTGTAGAGGCGGCTGGTGCACCTTAAATCTGTCGTGACCGAAAGTCCTCACGTTGGGTTGGCGTGGAATTTTGGAGACTGGGATGCCAGCTCAGGTGTTGCCTCGTCATCTGACCGTGCTTCAAAATTACGAGGTGTTGTCCTCGGATCCTTCCCTTGATTGATTGATCCCGGACCGTCGTCAATAGCCCGTTGTGTTACTCTAGTACGACGTTCATTAAAAATTACCAATTACCATTTACGAAAAATACCCCAACTAATAAAGTAGATTACATTGCATTAATGCTCTTATATTACGTTTTTTTAAATGTGCACCTAAAATATAATATGTGCACCTAATTTAATGGTAATGGTAATTTCAGTTAACGTAGTACTAGAGCAACACAACGGGCTATTGACGACGGTCCGGGATCAGTCCCTTGAGGGAAAAGATCCGAGGACAACACCTCGTAATTTTGAACCACGGTCAGATGACGAAGCAACACCTGAGCTGGCACCCCACTCTCCAAACTTCCACGCCAACCCAACGTGAGGACTTTCGGCTACGACAGATTTAAGGTGCACCAGCCGCCTCTACACCATACGCTTACAAACATCCATGCTCGGACCCGGATTCGAACCAGGAACCTTCCGATCTAGAGGCTAACACCTTAACCACTATACCGATTGTTCGTCTGCACCTGTATTAAAAAATCTATTTCGAGGCCTGGTGTAGTGCAAAAGCAACTTTGCAACTCTCGAAAATCTCGCGACCAATTACCCATCGAATAGCAAAACACAACCAGGCCTAACCTAACCTCCAGAAAACTCCTTCTTTCCTCCCAAAGGGTCCGAAACTCAACTAAACAACAACCCCCTGCGGCCATTTAAATCCATATCACGTATCTCTCTTCTTGTCCCGGGCGCCTCTGACAGCCACGAGTGGGAAAAGTGACAAGACCCTTCCAAAATGGCCGTTCTTGTTTCTCTTCTGCCCCACGTACCCTGTCTGGGAGGAATCCCTTTTCGGGTTGCTCCAAACCCTACTTACCACATTAACACCTCAAAGAGACCCTTTTGCTTCTTTTTTCGTTTCTGTCTCTTACTTTTTTTTTTCGTGATTTTTTTTATCTTCTTTTTTGCACGAGTAAAGTTTCATAAACTGTCGAGATGAATTTTGTATGACAGGAACTAGGGAGGGGGTGGTGAAGGGATTATTGAGGAGGTTTAGCCTGTTGTTCTTTCCGGCTCGCGTGGGTTGCTTCTTCTGATTTCCTGGCAGTTTTCGGCGTCTTGTGGGGTTTGGGCGGGAAGAAATACGTGAAATGCAGTCAAACATAGCTCCATAAAGTTACTTATTTGTTTTTTATGTTTTTTATTTAAACAAGATCAATAGCTGTTTTGGTGTTGATTTGGTGATTTTTTTTGTATTAACGTCGTACTAGAGCAACGCAACGGGTTATTGGATCAATCTGAAATATCCGACGACAACACCACGCAATTCTGTTTTGATAGAGCGAAACATCCAAATAGCATAAGGATCAGAGTTAAAAATTGTAGGGTGGTTGCAGAACGAATATATGTGAGTAACCCCTTCGGAGGGTTAAAGGAAATTCGATATTTATTCTACTAGATTTGCTAACAGAAGCAAAGACCTGATTACAAGATTGATTTTTTTTATTAACCTCAACGAAGAACAACACAACGGGCTATTGAAGACGATCAGGGATCAATCCCTGAAGAGAAAGATCCGAGGACAACACCACGTAATTCTGTTTGGGTGGAGCGTAAAGTCCAGTAGCATAAGGATCAGAGTTAAATATTGTAAGGGGGGGGGGTTGCAGAACGAATATATGTGACTGACCCCTTCGGAGGATTAAAGGTAATTCGATATTTATTCTATTAGAACTAGCCGACCAACCGGTATAGTGGTTAAGGTGTTAGCCTCTAGATTGGAAGGTTCCTGGTTAGAATCCGGGTTCGGGAATGGATGTTTGTAAACGCATGGTGTAGAGGCGGCTGGTGCACCTTAAATCTGTCGTGGCCGAAAGTCCTCACGTTGGGTTGGCGTGGAAGTTTGGAGAGTGGGGTGCCAGCTCAGGTGTTGTTTCGTCATCTGACCGTGGTTCAAAATTACGAAGTGTTGTCCTCGGATCTTTTCCTTAAGGGACTGATCCCGGACCGTCGTCAATAGCCCGTTGTGTTGCTCTAGTACGACGTTAACTAAAATTACCATTACCATTATCACTATTAGAACTACTAACAGAAGCGAAGACATGCTTACAAGATTGACACTGTAAAGATCGCAGAGAGAAATCCGTGCAGGAAAGAAAACAGGTCTAGCATCAAGAGATGCCGAATCGTCTTGAAACATGGGAATGGGAAGAAATTGACGTCCATAATCTAATTGTAGTAAGCATGTTATTGAGGTATGCTTTTCGCCATGCATTTTATTGAAAATAATGAAGTTGGTAGTTGAATTAACCTCACACTGGAGCAACAAAACGGGCTACTAGCGACGATCAAGTATCCATCGCGATGGGAAATATACAAGAACAAAAGCTCGTCATTTTTAATAACTGTCAGATGACGAGGTCACCAATAGTCCGTTGTGTTGCTCCTGTGTGACGTTATTAAAACACCTACCTGCCATCAATTTATATTCCCTCATCTCTCTTTATAGGGGTCCGGCACCTAAAAATTCGAAAAAATCATTTTTAAGATTTTTATTGTTTATGAAAATTTGAATTCTTCTCTATAACGATACCTCATTTGTAGAAATACGCTAATTGGAAATCTTTTTTTAAATAGAGGCACTATTACCGTAACGCGTACATCTCAAAACATACTTTTTTCATGTTTGGGGCACATTACTCAAAAGCTACTTGAGATACAATCTTGAAACTTTTTATGATTGTTTATGAAGAACTTTTAAACACTTAAACCCAAGGAATACAACATTAAATGCATACTTTTTTTAATATTTTATCTTAAATAATTACGATTATTTTTGTCATTTTTTAAAAAGTTTATAGTTTTATGAAATTAAAAGCTGCAAAAATAAAAACTCAGAATTAAGTCTTTAAAAGTATTGAAATATTACCCAGTAAAAATTTCAGATTAATACAGTAATTTATGAATAATTGAGATGCCCCCAAAGTTTGTGAATTTAACATGGGTGCGTATTAGAGGTGCCGGACCCTTTAACACTTTTCACTTTGTTAACCAAGATGTTTTTAAATCCTCAGCACTTAAGATATGTATTTTTAGTTTACTTTTTTAAAATTTGGATTTTATGTTCAACAAATAATTTTAAGTTTCCATCTGGCTTTTGACTTGTTATCCATACTTTTCAATAATCTTTTTATGCCTACAATAATTTTATTATTTCATTTTGCGTTATTGAACCTTACGCCATAAAACCCAACGAACCTAAAAGGATTAAGCAAGCCCTTACAAGCCACGTGCAAGGTCGGGGAATCACAAGTATTACGCATCACACTGGTTTGATTAACGCTGATATTATAGTAATAGGGCTTTTTTACCATTTCACTTGGCCTGAAAGAGCTTACTTTAACCCTCCTGGTGGTTTGAGTCGACTTTACACCTCGTCATTAGCAAAATTTCGCCTCCTCTCTTTCTTAGAGCAGATCTTAATGGACGAGATATCTCATCATTAGTAAAAAACGGACTTGATCTTGTTTCCGTCATGAACATAAAAATAGGCAATATCTTGATGACGAGATGGATGAGATCTATCTTGGCAACACTATTCGAAGGTAACATATTCAAACTCGTTTTCTTTACGTTGTTCACTTTAGTCCTGATGATGATGGATCTTTTGTTCCACAAAATAACTATTGACCCCTTTTTATCATATTTTCTTCTTTGTAGGTCGTTTCTTGACTCTTTTAAGTATAACTTACAAGTTTGATTAAAATTTTTCGCTATTTCGATTTGCGTAAATGTTTCTAAATATTTCTATTTTACGAATCATATCACAGTGTAGAAATAAAGTTTTACAGGTTAGTACAGGTAACAGATAAAGCAGATTGGTATCCGATTTCTGTCATCAAATAAACAGGTATATGGTTAAGAATATTCTAAAGAAAAAACACAATGCTTAAAAAAGAACATCATCCATGTTGAAAATGTAGCAATTATGGTGGTAAGTAAGTGGATTATTTGAGATAAAAATAATTGGAATCGGTTCTTTTAAGAATGGTAATGGAACTCACGTGCCATAACCATGTTTCCATGGGAACGGGATTCACGCAAACTTGCATGTAATTAAATTTAAAAACGCACCATTTTGTTTTTCTTGAGAGGCTCCTCATCACGTCAACTACACTTCACATAAAACAAGATTCAAGAAAACACCATTTTGTGTATTCGTGTGTGGATTCTCACCACCTATCACACTTGCATAAAACTAGAATCACCATATGTGTATTCTTAAGAGGCTTCTGACCACTTTTACGCTTGCATAAAACTAGAAACAAATACCATTTTGTGTATTCTTGAGAGGTTTCTCCCCACAAACACACTTGCATAAAACTAGAATTATGAAAACACCATTTTGTTTATTCTTGGTAGGCTTCATACCACAGCCACCAACCACACTTGCATAAAATTAGAATCGAGAAAGTATAATTTGGTGTGTTCTTGAGAGGCTTCTCATTACAACCAAACTCTCATAAAAATTGAATTATTAATTAAGTCTTTAAAAGTATTGAAATATTACCCAGTAAAAATTTCAGATTAATACAGTAATTTATGAATAATTGAGATGCCCCCAAAGTTTGTGAATTTAAACATGGGTGCGTATTAGAGGTGCCGGACCCCTTAACACTTTTCACTTTGTTAACCACGATGTTTTTAAATCCTCAGCACTTAAGATATGTATTTTTAGTTTACTTTTTTAAAATTTGGATTTTATGTTCAACAAATAATTTTAAGTTTCCATCTGGCTTTTGACTTGTTATCCATACTGTTCAATAATCTTTTTATGCCTACAATAATTTTATTATTTCATTTAATAAATAATACACACCATTTAAGAAATAAAACACACCATTTTGTTCATTCTGTGATTTGAATGGTGATCATAGCAACGAAAGTATCTAATTCTTATTTTATACTATTCTAAATCTGAAAATTTCTAAGTATCGAAGGCACGTCATCGACTCTTAATCTATCGGTCCCCAAACCAAATCGCACTTTTTTCCCTAAGGAAACCAATATATCGTGTTTGTTAGTGAACAGAAATAATCCCGGTTCAAATTCCTCCCATTTTGCAATACACAAATCCAAAATCATCTCCTAAAATTCGCAAGAGCTCTCTCAATGAGAGCAGAAGTGCGCCGAGGGAAATCTATTATCAATTAGAAAGCAAGCGGCATACCGCCTATCCATATTTAAAGCGCCAAAAACCTCACACCCACCCTGAAAGCGGGAAAGGCAATAGAGAGCGAAAATTAGACCTCGTCTTTCTAACCAGAGTCCATTCATCTGAACCCAGCGGAAAGATGGTTCGAAAATTACCGGGTTCGACATCAATTAATTAGAACAGCTGCTTCGTTTTTCTTTCGGCCATATTTCACACCCTGGTACCTCCACCCGCGCATTTGGAAATGATCGTAATTACGGAGTTTTGGGACGTAATTTCATTCTCGCTCGTTGGCATCGGGGCACGCGATCTGGTAGTATAACGCTCCCTGGTGGCCGCCATTTTTGCACTTGAGAGGCCTTTCACCACAATCACCCGCAATTTGGGAAACTTTTAAGGGAAATGTTCTTCGACGTATCGTTAAGCGACGATTTGCTCCGTTCAGGATATGGCGAGAACACGAATGTGGTACGGATTAAATATTTAACGGGTGGAAAGGTTTCTTGCTTTTTAAAGTTCAGATATTCGGACTACGAAAATGAATAGTACGTTATGCAGAATGGAAAAATATTCAGTTAAGGAGTGTAAAATATATTCAATAAAATAGAATAAGTATGTGTTTCAAGACTGTAAAATGTCTTTTACAAGAATAGAATGTTCAGAACAAAAACTGTAAATATGGTACAGAATATTATCTTTGGTTTAAAAAAACAAAAGTTTTTGTTAAAAAAATAGAATATTCGGTACAAGAATAAAATATTCTGAACAAAAATAGAATGTTTCTTACATGAATAGAATCATTGGTACAAGAATTGACCAATTCACTACAATAATAGAACAATCGAAACAAATGTAGAATGTTCGGTACAAAAATAAAATTTTCGGTACAAGAATTGAATATTCGTATAAGAATTGAATATTGTACAACAATTGAATATACGTACAAGATTTGAATATTCGAAAAAGAATAAAATATTAGGTACAAAAATAAAATATTTGGTACAGTTATAGGTTGGTAGGTATTTAATTAACAATCGAAACAAATGTAGAATGTTCGGTACAAAAATAAAATTTTCGGTACAAGAATTGAATATTCGTATAAGAATTGAATATTGTACAACAATTGAATATACGTACAAGATTTGAATATTCGAAAAAGAATAAAATATTAGGTACAGAAATAAAATATTTGGTACAGTAATAGGTTGGTAGGTATTTAATTAACGTCGCACGTGAGCAACACAATGAACTATTGGCAAAACTATCAAACCCACAAGGAAAGATCCAAGTTCAACACCCCATAGTTTTTATCAACGCTCGTATAAGGATAGAATATTCAATACAAGAATTGAATATTCAGAACAATAATTGAATATTTAGTCAGAGAGAAAGAGAGAGAGAATCAAAAATAATTTTTGACTAGGGTACAAAATGTTTTATACAAAAAACGTACGTTATTTAACTTAATATCGAATTTGATTCATGCTTATTAATTATTTAATTCAAGGTTATAAAATATTCGTTTCAAGAATAAAAAGGTGTACTGAATTCAGAAAGAATATAAAATACTCTCTAAGAAAATAATTAAAAATGCAAATAAAATTCAATAGAAGAAAATAACTGTGTTCAAGATTGGAATAAATATATGGAGGGGGCTGTTTTGTAAAGGGAAGCAATTAGTGGTTATGACTAAAATATAATTTTACTTATAAAGGCCTATGATAGGGCAAATAAGAAATACATGGCACAGTATTTACATATACGAGTAGATGTTTCTAACAAAGTTTAAATCTTTACAGATGTTGCCCAGAGTAGCGAGCAAAGAAGAAATATACTTCAAACTGAGCTCACGTTGCAAAGTCTATAAGCGATTTGTTTTCAGTAACACCGACATTAAAATCCCCAGTTATCACAATGGATACATTGGTATCAAAATTACGAACCATTATCATATCTTCAATCAGTGCAAAAGGGGTTGTCAAAATGGCTACTTTTCAGAAACTATGAGTTGAATATTTCAGTATTTCTCACAAATATTCAGAGAGAAAAAGAAACATGCCGTAATACAAATAATTGTAATTTAAATACATAAATTCACACGCACATTTGGCTTTTATTTTAAGCATATTACATTAGTTTGTAAGTTAATTATGTACTTGTCTCTTTTGGACTCATCAAAAATCAGGCATAACCCCTTTTGCCCTGAAACTGAAGATAGTAGTGAGGTCTATACTCTTAGCTTTAGAATTAGCTCTTTAGTTGGTCTCTTTAATTATTGAACTACAATTCACTCATTATTATTAATTTTTCTTGATGTCGACACAGTCCTCTAAGAATTATGTTTCTGTGTGTAAAGGGGAAGCACTGATATTTATTAGTCTTGTGTAGTAAACATTGATATGATTTACTTCAAATTGAAATTGTAAACAATTTTCAATGCTGGATAATTTTACCATTTAAAAAAATCTAAATTATAATTATGCTTCCAACAGGGTGGAGCAAGTGCATATTTGTTAACAGTTAGAGTTTTAGCTGTTGTGTAAACGATTTTTGTATTGAATATTGAATCATTGAATGGCGTTCGTTCATAGAAGTCAAGATGTCCTGATAAATTTTGAGTTAAAATACTAAAAATAGATCAAACTTGAAGCAAAATCGACAGTGTGGTTTACATAGATCTGATTAAAATTTTGTTTCTGTGTAAAATCCTTGATTTTCACCACAAAAAGTCATCCTGGGAATGTGAATGTCCTTTCAAACTCATATGACTTCTTAATATGATTAGCTAATGGCGTTGGATAGGCGCAATGAATGCTTTCAGCACAGATTCTTCTCTTTAACCCTATGCTTACTGAAATTAGCATACAGTTCAGGTAACACGCGCAGCGAATCTTTTCACGTAGATCTCATCGCCTCATTTTCCGATTTTTTAAGCTCAAGGAGATTTCAAAAAGCACTTCACAATTCCACCTATATAGTGGCAGGATGATTAACATTTAAATACTCTGGCATTGAAAGTTCTTTAATGCCTTTTTGCGATTTATGGACAAAAGTATTTGGATACTGTAGATCAATCTTTGTGTGGGGTTGTTTTCTTGGTTAGGACTCAGCCCATTTCTTTATGTACCTGGTACCATGAACATTGGCATGTACCTAGACGCTATGGATCATTCGCTCTTGCCTACACTGAGGCAATATTGGGGCGATGATGGTTGTTTCTTCCAACAAGATTGAGCTCCATGTCATACCGCAAAACATGTTCTGGACTGGTTTCCTTTAAATGAGGTAAATTTGCTTGACTGGCATTTTCAGAGCTTTGATTTTTATCCGATCGACCATTTGTGAGACTAACTGGAGCGCCGAGTATGATCCTGCCACGAACGCCCATCTTCACAACAATCTCTTCTCACAGCCTTGCAAGAGGCAGGGCGAGCTATTCCTGCCCACACTTACAGAGAACTTGTAGAAAGAATGCCTCGACGTGTTGTAGCTGTAATACAACAAAAAGGAGAGCCTACTTGTTACTAAATAGAACAATGAAGCACTTTCTCTGAAAAAAATGCAATGTCCAAATACTTTTATTGATATAGTGTACACAAACTGACATTTAAATATTTCATCAGCAACAACTGCCGATGTACAAGTTATTATGAACTAAACAACAGATAGTATTTTATATATATAATGACTATTTACACATCAAACACTAATGAGGTCAATCTCTATTTATTACGTAACGTATAAAATATAAATTTCTATTGGCCGCCCGTTTTTTAATTAAATCTATCATACCCGAAAAGAAAGTCATCAGCTTAAGGAGCTGTTTTCTTAAATGCTTTATTATCCCTTAAAGCCGTCGTTGTCGCAAATTGCTACGCGACACTCCGACGTTTAATAAAGTGCAGGAGCTTCATTTAGGGACAATTACCACTTTTCACGGAATGAAAATATCGCCGTTCTGCGCCCGGAACGAGATTCGGCGAGAGGGACTCGGACGATATTAATAATAACAGCGCCCCGGCTTCCTTCGAACCCGACTGTCACTTATTTCAGTTCGCGTCTTGGTTTTTTTATTTTTTTTATCGTTCGTTCTTCCGTTTCTTCTTTCCGAGAGGGAGAGCGGGCAGAAACAAAAGCCGTTGCCAGATGACTTGATCAAAAATCGGCTGGGGGAAAATTGCTTCTTGGTTGCAATCAGCGACAGACAGGACGAGGGGGAGGAAAATTCGAAAATAATTTAGTGTCTGTGCCGCCCCGGCTTTTCACTTTAAGCTGTACCTCGTTGTCTTTTGCGCCGTCCCTCCTCCTCTTCCTCCCTCTTTGCGATCGTCGCATTCTATCTACACCCCCTGACGAAATCGTTCTCCCCGTAGTCGTAACAATAACGCAACGGTGGCATTCTGAAAGGAACCAGGAGTCTTCTAGAATGAAAACATGAATGACAAACTTTCGAGCTGTGTCCAGTTGAATATATATTTTCCTACAAACAATTGAATTTTTTACGGAATAGGTAGATAGTTAATTAACGTCGAACTGAAGCAACACAACGTGGTATTGGTGACGACCCGGGATCCATCTCAAAGGACAAAAAACACCACGGAATTTTGAGCCACAGACAGATGACGAGAATTACACCTGAACTGACAAGCCACTTTCCAACCTTCAACACCTCCACAACTTGACAGCATTTGGTAGGACCAAGTTTCAAACTAACAACCATCCAGTTAATAGTCTGTTACTCTTCAAATCGGGCAACCGCGGCCTATTTTTTTTAAATAAAAACTTTAGAACAAACAATATTTGAACAACAATACAACAATGCTTGGTGGATATATTATTTGATCAAGGTCTTGTTTGAGCTTTATAGATGATCCAGATAGGAACAAACTGCTTCATACGCAAGATTAAATTAAATTCTTAAAATGTGATAAGACTTCTATTATGTTAGAACTCAATTTATAGTATCGTAGTAATTCTCTTTTAGTTTTTAGTAAAAATCAGTTATAAAACGTAGGCTAATTACCATGTTTGCAAAAAAGTATTAATTAATGTATAAAAATAAAGCATTGATTTACACTCTAAGTGGGTTTGACGAAATAACTCGTCCAATTAGGTCTGTATAATTTTGCTAATAACGAAATACCTCACCATCAAGATACTGCCGATTTGTTTTATGGCGACATAAAAATATGGTCAGTTTTCTTCGAATGACTAGACAACTGGTAGAGACAATCACAAAAAGGTTAATAATCAGTGTCATCCTCACATTTCTGAGTCAGATGTCGTCGACAGCATTTTGCACAGCTTTGCCGATGTCGATTATTTTCTCGTGTGTATTCTCTTGTTCAGGACGATAATCGATGGTATGAAGAGCATCTACTATTGCAGAGAGCAGGTGAATATATTATTAATTGTGCGTTCAACGCAAAGGCCAGCTGTTACAGTATAATCATAGTAAATATATTAAACAATACTGATCAACAACATAAAAATTGTTATATAACTGTATTATAGGTTATTAAATAAAACTTTTGATTTGAAATATAAGTAGAATCCTAAATGCTTATAAAAATTTATAGGTAACATTAAAAAGATTCTGCAAAACTACTAGAACCTTTCCTTAGAGCAGAAACTCATTAACTGGTGAAAATAAATATTTTAAATTGTAGTGTAATAATAGCAAAAATTTGCTATTAAAATATATTAATTAATAACATAAAAATTATTAAAAGACTGTATTAAAAGACTGTATTAAAAGTTATTGATAAAGTTACTGATTTAAAATACAATAAGTAAAACAGTAAAAGCTTATGAAAGTTTATAGGTAATATTAAAGAGAGAAGGAGGGGGGAGAGATTCAGTAAAACTACTAGAACCTTCTCTAACAATAACTCATTACCTGGGGGAAAACAAATATTACAGAGCAGCTATTTACAGGACTATTGGTGTTTCGGTCAAAGAATAAAATTCATGAGCATCGTGTTAGCGACATGTTTCAGATTAAAATATGGCATCGTACTTCTCAACATCGTGAAAATAAGCCTCCCAAAATTGTCAGTTAATAAGTTTCTTACCTAAGCCGATGATATGAAACGTTAAATTCCCATGGTATATAAAATTTTCCAAATATTTGGTTGGCGGATCTGATCTAGGATAGGAAACTTTTAAAGTAACAACGCTGAATTAAGAATTTTCACTGAACTGCTATACAATGAGAGGAGAATGTGTTAAGTTAGTATAACTTGAAATAATAAATAAAATATAATTACCATCGTTGTGCTAGAGGTATGCAATTCATATTTTATTCTCTATGATAAGTACTAATTTAAATTTTAAAAATGTAAATCTTTAAAACAAAGCGTAAAATATAATGAAATACACTGAAAATAGTTGGTTCTTTAAAATAATGTTTTAATAAATTTACATTGAATATAGGAGTAATAATCAAACATTTGTGAACGCGTTGATGAAAATTCAAACAACTTGAATATATTTGATTCTCCGTAAATATAATATTTAAAATTTGTTAAGTTTAGAGTTAAAATTGTTTTATTGAAATACAATACATTAATGTTATTTTATTTATAGCTATCCTCTTCCCACATATCTTCCGGTTGTGTAAGAATTCTAATCATTTGCTCATCGTCTCATAAAAATAACGAAAGATTACGTTTTTACATTAAATCGTGTTATTAGAACAGTTATGGAATATCTAGATTAGTTTTTACAGCAAAGAAATTCAGCATGACAAGTTGTTGAAAATGTTTTATTCATTCTAATTTATTAATTTAAGAAAAATCTAGTTTTAAAACGTTATTATACCCCCTTCCGTGTTTAATATATATATCGTTCCCAAAATAATCCTGAGCTCATGCAACGCTGTATTTTTATTTTGTATCTTTTGTAAACAGCTCAATATGAATTTATCTGTCACTAAGAGCACTGTTTTCAAGATTTTACATAATGTCTTCTCTTGTTTGGAAACGGCAAATTTTTTATGTTATCAGTAGGAGAAAAAACAATGTTAATTCGATTTTAATTTGTAGAGTAGGGTGGAGCAATAATAATCCCATTAAGAAGCTCTAATAGTGGGTGTATTAGTAAGAGGAATGTCGATATGCATCTTGCTGAGAAAGCATTATTCTTTTTTCTACCATAAGTTGGAGCGACATGAAAGTTTGGAGAGTAGGGTGCCAGCTCAGGTCTTGTTCTCATCATTCGACCATAGTTTAAAATAAAGTGGTGTTGTCCTTGGCTCTTTCCCTTCAAGACTGACCCCGGATCGTCGCGAATAGCCCGTTATGTTGCTCCAGTGTGACGTTAATTAAATATGCCTAACCTAACCTTTTCTACTAAATTTCAATTACATTTCCTTTTTCAAGCAAGCATTTTAGAAAACCCAAACGGACAATGCAACGTTAATTATAAAACCTTTCTACATGAATTAATAGTAAAACAGTAGTCATGAAATGTAAGCAGACTGAGCATTGTATTTAAGAGGAGCTTCAGTAAGTGAAACTAACATGTCGACTAGTAGTCAAGTGACTGCTTTGGGAAACATTGGTTGGTTGATTTGGCAGTTTTCTGCTGCGATTGGCGATATTACATTTTGTGACATGCTACGAGTGTGAATGCACATTTTTAGAGTGATGATCAAAGTACTGAAATCGACAATGTCTACTACTTGTCACGAGGACTATTCAGATGATGGATTGATAGATGGGCGTCTTCTCCCGTCCCATGGACCAATCAGATGATGAAATATTTTCCACTCGTAGGAGAAAACGTCTGAGTCAAATAACTACTAGTTTTGATCGCATGATCTTGCGAATATAAAAAGCTTACCATTCGTCACTCTACTTTTATTCATATATTTCTTCTAGGACAAGTTCTATGCTCCGCAGTTTCGATTCCAGTAACTTACCATAAGTGTACTTCTTTCTTCTGTATCAGTAAATGTTTCCATTAATGTATGCACATTACTTGGCGGTTTTTTTTTTCGTTTGGAGCATCTTTGCTAAACACAACCTGTGTGCTATGAAAACCAACCACCCTCCAAAACTACTTCTGATTTTACCTCTGAAAAATTTGTCTTGTGAAATCACCAACTATTTTGATCCCATTTTACTTCCCTGTAATTGCATGCTTTTGCCTACGGTTGTATGTTATCGACATCAAAAGCATATCTTAAAATTACAATGCAGAATTACTAGCGTTAATCCTTAAAATAAATTTTACTAATTTTTCAAGTATGTTGAACATTAATCTGACTTTTACTTATGTTTTTGTGTTAATTTATAGTTCTATTACAACGCAATACAGTACAAAGTCCCAAGTCCAGACGTCTGAAATCCTGAATTGTCCAAAATCCGGACATTTTGCTAACCGGAATTTTTTGTTTTTTCTCACTTTTTTACATATTTCCTACAAGTTTTAAGGAACAAAGAGTTAAACTTGGATCTAATTGATGAAACAACGCAAAATAACGGACATGTTCAGTGTAAATACCACACAGAAAACTTAGAAGATTCGCAAGTAAAAAATTTGTTATTTAAAAGATTTTTTTTCCTTTGATGAAAAATTATTCCTATTTATTTATCTGCTATTTTGCTATTGCAATCGAAATATTCCGAATGGCCGAGGTCCGGAGGATTCCTGATTTGGGACTTTGTACTGTACTTTTATGGACACTGCACTTCTATAGTAGTTAGGCTAAGGCTTACTCAGCTAAAGGATGAAATCAACCTTTATGTAACCGAATCAATAATTGATAGCATTTGTAATTCCGATGCTAAATCGTTCTTCAAAACACAGATTCATGTCAGGAAATAGCATACATTTAAGCATAAAATGGTTTCTTATTATGACCTGATTAATGGTGTTTGTCATGGGTACCATCAGCAGAGACTCTTATTACCATCTCCGTTCATCCTATTGAGACTATAGTCCAGTTACTATATAGACCATGATAAACCATGCACGGCTTGTCTTTTCGTAACATCGATCATTCTTTTCCTCGCCTTTGTAAAATAGTTACCTAAGTTTAAAGGTAGTACTTGAAACATCCATCTAGTATCTTGACACGATTGGGTCCCATTGCGCGTCGCTTGTCCAATTGTGGACCTTGCGCCATAAAACCCAAACCCACCAACCAACCAGCCCATTGCGCGTCGTTTGAGCTGTTTCTTAACTTAGGCCTAAAAATGATTTGTATTATATTGTCCTTGAGGAAAATAAACATCATGAATGGAGTTGATTTATAAGATTGTCTAAAGCTAGGCCTAGGATTTTGTTTTCTTATGATCCGATTTAGGTATTCTCAGTTACTAATGCTACGTTACTCTATTGATTATAATACTAGTTCATATCACTATTTGAAAGTAGGATTGATGTTGCATATTATAAGTTAGTGATAAGATTCTCGCGAAGATCTAATCATGTAGATAGATACCTTAACCCTCCTGATGGTTGTCTCAATGAGGCGTCGCGTAAATTAGAAAAACTGACCTGATCCCGATAGACGAGATATCTCGTCATTACAAGAAAATTTATCTGATCTCGACCTCGTCAAAATGCTAAAATTGTTAATAAGTTGATGACGAGCTATCTCATCAATAGCAAAATTTATCAGATTTTGATGGACGAGATTTCTTGTCGAAACCCCCTGAAGAGTAAAAATAGTCCTTTAGAATTTTTCCCATTCGCTTTCAAAAAATTATGATTTTACTTAGCGTGTTTTACATGTTAGTCGACGTTATATATAGTAACGTAATGACTGCGAAACACTATTTCTTTCTTTTAAAATCAATATTACTTTCTAATAATAAGCAGGAACATTTAGTTTTTAAATAAAAACTGTATGAAAATCTATTAGCTTATATTACTAGTTCGATAAGAATAATTGCTTCACTGAATTTCATTACTATGATAACTTAAGTGAAAATTTACTGCTTCTATATGTTTTGAAATAGTTTTATTTTTAGTTAGAAAAAAAATAGTTTTGAATTTGACTATAATTATTTTCTCTCGATACATGATACTTTAATGAGTAAAAGTATATTATTTTCAAGTTCAAGATTATAACTTTTGTGTGTGTGAATATTCTTTTATTCCTTTACTTATTGCGGTAGAACACTTTATTACTTTTATATGTAATGTATATGCATGAATACATCATGTAAATAATAATAATATAACTTGAATAAAAATTACTGATACTTAAAAGGGATGTTAATTAGTGATATGTTTCAGTTTTCACTTTAATATACGTATTTTAAAATAGTTGAGCAGTATGAAACCATCATGTCAGTAGTATGGTTTATACTTCCTAACCTTTTAAATTATGCTTACCGGCACCACAACCAGAATTTTATTGCTGAAAATACCTAAACTCACATGTGGTTCAATTCAGATATTTCAAGTTTCTTGTTAAAAGCTGTATGTCATTTAACTATCACATTACATTTTCAGCTATGAAACTGGTGCTAGAACATAACAGGTGATGCATCTCGGTGATTCGAGTGGAAATTAATTTGTAATAACCGATTTGCCAAATATTTGAATTGCAATAATAATATTTATCAAATGTTCAAATCCTGTTATCGAAAATAGCTTTTCATTTCATTAAATTGAAATATGATGCGTAGATTTGAGAGATGGATATGTGAGTGAAGCAAATCAAATTTATTTTTATTTAAACTTGTTTCTAAAACGTTGCAAACGTATTCGATGCGCTATTATTATTTAGCTCTCTGTGTGTGGTTCCCACCCATGTATCCGTTCTGCAAACTGCTGTCTTTCCTGCATGGCTTTCAACCAGTTTTGAAATTCTTAGTCAATATATTTCTAAGTCTTCCCTGGGATTCTTTCAGTTAATCTTTGTTATTTTGTGTGAAAACATAGCTCTGAGTTTCTCAAAACTTGCGTGGCCTTCGTTAAGGGATGCTATAAATATAAGAAATCAACACTAGTTTGTTTACAATCAAAGATCCTCCCCCCTCCCCCTTCAGCTACGTCACTCACTTATAAATTGGAATAATTAATGGCAGACTACAAATTTCTTGTGGACTTAGATATGAAATTTTTCGAGTTAATACATTATAGTAATTTAACATTTGGACAATGGCTATAGATATTACTGGCGCGATTCTTTCTTAGCACGATTCGTATCACTTTCAAGGTACAAGTGCTGTGCCGGCACCGGCAATAATCTAATTTCTTCCTTGGCACAGTTCTTATAACTTTCAAGGTACAACTGTTGTACAGGCAGTAGTCTAAATTCTTTCTTGGCGCGATTCTCATAACTTTCAATGTTCAAATGCTGTACCGGCCGTTGTATAAAGGTTAAAAACACATTAAAATCACAATTAAAATCACATAGCCAATTTAAAAGTATATCAATAAAAATAAGTACTGTTTAAAATTGCTACTTACTTCTAGCTTAGAGACGACATCGATTGAAAATTACCTAAACAGCTTGTTAAAAAATGAATTTACTTATTTTTATTGCTTTATAGTTAAGTTTTAACCTTTAAGGAGTTTCAGAGTGATATCTCGTCCATCAAAGCCTGACAAACATTCCTATTAACGATACATCTCGTTATCAATGATAAATAAAATTTCGAATGTTGAAGATATTGCCATTTTTTTATGATGAACAAGATAAGGTCAGTTTTTCTAATGACCAGATATATCATCGATCAGAATCGGTAAGTTTTTCTCACGTCGAGATACCACCCGAAGGATGAAGAGCTACTTCTCTTCAGTCCAATGACTTTTATTGATTCACTTTGAAGTTAATCCTTTGAAGTCCACTTGGCATAAACTTTTGAGTAGAGATTTATCACCCTTGCATTGCATGCATAACAAAATGCCCTTTTTAAGGTTTTATAGGAGGTAGCTTTGTTTCCATTATATCTAGTCGCTCCAATTAAGCAACTGCTATCATTAGAAAATCAAATGAATGAATATGTATGCATACCTGAGCAGCCTTAACTCTCAGTGAAGTTCAGAGACTTACTACTGTGATCAAAAAATATCTTTCTTTAGTATTCATCCTTTAAAATAAATATATAATAGATATTGTCTGCAAACTTTTATAAAATATTTTTACGACTTATATAAACATGTGGTAACAATCAGGGATTTATTTCATCGAATCGTACCTTACTTTAGTATGCTTCCTTTAAAATACATATACAGTAGATATCGTTTGCAAACTTTTATCAAATAATTATACGACTTATATAAACATGTGGTAGCAATCAGGGATTTGTTTAATTTTATCGTCTGAAAATAAATTAGTATTTAATAAGAGAATAATTTTCACTTCGTTGATTTTCTAAAATGTCGAATGTAATTGAGCGAAGAACATGCATAAAATTTTGTTTCCGCAGTGAGATTTCTGCTACAAACACTTTTGAAATGTTGCAAAAAGCTTTTACAGACGACTGTTTGTTAAAAACAACAGTATTTGATTGGTATAAAAAGTTTAAAGGAAGTAGAGAATCAGTCATTGAATGGTTCGCGAATTGGTAACTTACCATATGACATTTTCTTATTTCCACGGGTGAAACTCCCTCTTCGTGGTCACCATTTTGAATACATTAATGCAATAAAAGAAATTTCAATATGAACCCAGAAGGGGTTTCATAAAAACGGCTTTAAGGCATGTTTTAAGGATTGGGAAAAAATGTTGGCAGAAGTGCATTGAAGTCGAAGGAGATATAATACAATTTCACCAATAAACTGATAACTTTTGTTTTATGATAGCATTCAGGGTACTTTTTGATCACTTTTGCATATCCGTTCTGTAACCGGTAGTCTTGCCCTACTTGATTCCCAACCAGTCTGATTTTTTAACCGATGTAATCTTTCTAAGATTCCTTCCACCAATAGGTGTCGTTATTTAATCATTATGTGTGTTCTGGTAATGAAAGTAACTCTACACTATTTGGAAACGATGTTCATAGAGCTTATACAGGGTGGACAGTTTCAACCGCCGAATTATCCTACCACCTGATCACGTGAGCAGGACCGTTCCTGAGTAGTGTGTGCTGTCAGGTAGTCGGAATAAAAATAGAATCTATCAAGAACAAACATATCATGCTTCCAACTTTAAACGCGTGCTTAATAAACATGTTCAGTGATGGTTTTTTTTATATTACTTTTTACACCTATTTATCCTTTGAATGTTCTTTTTACGATGGTAACAGAAGATACTTATGGATATGAATATTTTTTTCTTGATTAGCAGTCGAATATTAAAAAAAAAATACGCATCAACGCAAGAAATGTATTCAGTTGGAGAGCCACGGGTCTCGTATCCTTCCCAAAAATATTTTGGAATTAACCCTTCAAGTGGTTTCGATGAGATGTCTCACCTGGCTACTTTTGGTTTTGACGAGATCTTCAAGAATTTGCCGATATTTTATGATGACCAGATCAAATGGTCAGTACCTTTCTAATGACGAGATATCTCGCTCATCAAGATTTGGGTAACTTTTTTCTGCTATAAATATACCTCGTCGACACAACTACCAAAAGTGTTGAAAAGCCTCCAAGAAGGTACTTTGAAGATTATAACCAGAGAAAATTCCATGAATCACACAGTCAAAATATGCTTCGTGTATGAAAACAGTAGAAAATCATCAAGCGTAATGCTTGTTTAACATTATATACAGGAAAACAGGATTGGGTCATCTATTTTAAAGTAGATCAAAATCGGATAAGTCCCAGTTGCGAACACGGCGAGTTGTTGATGAACGTAAGCGTGAGTTCAAAGAGACGCGATGTCCGGAACAAAGGAGTAGGAGAATTTCAAAATCATGTTTCCATGTAGATTAGAGTCGTATCCACTGGATGCTTTTGAAGATATCCATTTCTTGTTCAAACGGTCCGGTAGTCACCATTTTGTGGTGTTCGTTGGTGTGCAATTAATACGACATGAATTAGAACACAATAATTTATTCCACAAGACGAAGAGAGACACAAGACGAACAACAACTGAAAAGGGAAAGTTAAGAAGTAAGAATATTGATACGCGCTCCGTTCGCAATGCTTCGCGCATGCGCATTACAAACTTGCGCCGAGAGAGAAAGAGAGCGATATTACGCGAATCGTCTGCTTCTGACAAGAACAACGAATTTCAATTCGTACTCTCCACAGTATCATAAATTTGATATATGATTGGTTTTGTATTTTATGGTGCAAGTTGCGCCACAAGACGTTTCAAGACAATTCATGTAATTGTGTATAGAAAGGATGGCGAACAAAAGTGTGAGAGTGAGATCGCTTGGGCAACCTGGGATCACGATCCCGGTGTTTAACAGAGGCAATAAGCTACATGGAAAAGTTGATATCACTAGGGTAAAAGGTTCAGTTCTTTTAGGAAATGAAATGTTGTTTTTTTTACAAAAAGGGGCTGGTTTGTTGAGGTTTGCATATGAGCAGATAAGAAGTCAAGAAAGCTCTTGCTTGTAACTGCATTAGAAATTAGAGAAAAATAGTTCATAATACCGACAAGATAATCTGACAGTCGTTCCTTAGCTGAAGTATTAGATTCGAAATGAACGAACTTGAGACTTGACGAGTGGATTTTGATTTGTACAAGTTGGTTTTATGTTCATTCACGTCCCTATATCTATATTGTTAACCTAAAAAACTACCTCCTAATGCAGCATTCTTTGTTTTAAAACTTTAATCTTCACGAGGTACTTTGGAGGAGATGAGGTACATTGTAGTGGGTGCTTCAAGAGTGATATGTAAAGTCATGTATACACGACTGTGTACTGACTCAGGCCTGTAGTCTCGTGCTCCGACGACGCTTTCCCGCCAAAAACGTTCCCAAGACCCCACCGAAGACGTTCGCCCCTTCCGAAAAAACCACCGCTCTGGCTCTCTTCAGCGTAAACGCTCCTTCTCCGATTTGGGAACGCACCAGAGATACCGTTCGAGACAGCATTAATCAACGACAATGCTCCGCTCCCCCAATCCAACCCCCTCCGCGTGCGATTCTCCAATCCGAACCTTAAACCCGAAATCTCTGCCGCTCCCTCGTGAGGGGGGGGGGTTCGGGCAGGGGGTGCTGCAGACGATGGAGCGGTCGGACACGTTATTTAATCGAGCCGGAGATCTACGGGATGTATTGTTGCCACTGACAGCAACGGAAAGTACGCTTTAAGTGGACTAGGTATTTCGTTCTTGGGAGAGGGGACGGCAAAAGACAAGGTCGGGTTTGGAATAAAGACAGGGGGTCGTGCAGAGGGGTGGAGATGTTACCGAGCAACCGTTTTGTAACAACGCGTCCCAGCTGTCAACGGGGTCCTCTAATTTCGAAAGGAGTCTCCATATAAGGGACGTTCGCCCTTCTCTAAATGTTGGTGTAGGAAATTTTGTGTTCTTGCCTACCCTTTCGCATCGCTAATTGAGAGGAGTCCACCCCTGGAATGTTGTTTTCTTGCGATGGCGGAGAGCTTGGCTGGGAAGATAGATGTACAGGGTATTGGTGTTACATGCTCTCCGGATGCATGTTTTGAGCGTGTTATTGGTGCTGCTGTATTGTGAACTACCAGGCGCGTCTGCTGACAATCTTAATGCGCCGAAAAAACGAAACGTGGTCAAAATTGCTTTTGGAAAACGGGGAAGAGATGAAAATTCGCTGGGTAGCAATAACATCTACCGGAGGTTATATTTGGGGGTTGGAAACAATGAATATGTCACCACGTCATCTCGTGAATTTCATTTAAAACCACGCATTTCCGCGAAATCTTCACGGATTTCGCAGGGTTTTTTTTGTAAATACAAAAGCACATTTAAAAGGAATTTGCATCTGCGCATAAATATTGGAAAATTCAAATGAAATTTGAAATTGAATCGGTCTTAAAACTTGAATTCGTTCTGGAAATGATTTATTATCGTTTTTCTGTCCCAATAAATTCATTTCAAGTGAATAAACGTCGTGAAACTTGGAATGTAAATTTGAAATTTCTCATAAATGCGTTGATCCTCACTTTTGTAGCTGTTATAAGGATAGGGTTTCAGTTTATTGAATCTGTTCATCAATTTGAGAAATTGGGGAATGAAGGTAGATTAATGTATGACAACATTTTTAGAATTCAAGGTCTTCGAATCAATTCATAAGAAGCATTTTCAAAACCCGTCAATTTCTATATTAGATTCTTTTTCACATTTTTTATAAACTTTTTCACCAGAATAATGCTGCAGTACCTTCTTAAAACGAATGTACATGTACTTCTGAAAATATTCTGCGTTTTGCGTTTGCTGTAATTATCAGATGATATAGTTTCCTTTACTTAAATTCTTCCACAATCTCAAGTTGATCTTTGGGCAGATGATCGAGAAGGGGATATATATTTACAGTTGAGTCATTCGATTTTAATATTTGCATTAATGTTACACAATTAAACGGACTCCATGTATATGGATTTCTCTATTCACAATAAGAAGCGAATTTTAATCTTCTTATCCCTTATTACGAACGTTAATTAAACTTAAGAGAGTACACGATAAGGATATTGGAAAATCCAAAGACAAATCCCAACCTTCTCGCAGAGTGACTAAATATCTTTATGGGAATGTAAAACTTAGTGTTCGTAGTTAAAAACAAATAATCTACCCATCAAATTCTCCTAAACACGAGTATTAAACTTTAAACAGATTAACTCTCTGCAGTCAAACATCTTTAATATCTTCTAGAGAATCTGATCTTCTCACAATGGTAAATTTTTTTTACAACAAATTACATTCTTAATATTTGGTAATGTGAAACGAATCTTAACATCTCTTCAAATAGAATTGTTTTTGCTATAATATTAATCTTTTTAGTCCCTCAGGTAGTGATCGATGGTATTCTTTATTAAATTCTATGAATGTAATGGACTTTTCTGATTGTCTTCATAATCACAATCAGTGTTTGCGAACGACAGAAACCATCATGGACACATGAAACTGCAATACCGGAACTTCGCAAATGCTCAAAAATAAGATTCCCTGAATGCAGTAGAACCTCGTTATAACGGTCCCGTAAACGGTGTTGTAACGGACGTTGCTTATAACGGAGTGATGTGAAAGATCATTTAAATTTTGTTATTCAATATGTTGAACAATCAGTAAATGGAAACGTGTTTCATATTAGGAACAATCCCCCCCCCCTCCCCAACTGCAAATCCGTCAGTTATTAACTATAAAATAAACAGCAAACAAACCCAGCAAAAATAAATTATTTTTTCAAACCAATGAATGTTAGAATTTAACATTATCAGTAATCCACAACCAGTGGAATCAGCACCTTGGGCTTTCCTAACCTCCCCACTCAATATGAATGAATGAATCAATCAATCAACAACCAACAACAGCAATCAGCAATCAACTTTTCAAAAGCTTAAAGCAGTGTATACGCACACATCTTTTTCAATTCAAGCTATGTTGAAGACTGTTTCTTTTTTTGATAGATAATAAACACTTTTATAGCTATCTACTGTACCATCGATTAACATCCAATTACATAACCCCCTCATAAGAATTGTTTGTTATAAATCGGACTTTCATTGAAACGGACAAATTCAGACCCAAATAGCCCGTTACGAAAAGGTTCTACTGCATACAGAAATGAAAAACTTTTGAAGTTATATCACTAACCTGGTTGCAAGAACAAATATCGTGTAAAATATATGAAATGTTACATTAAATCATGTAGTTCTAAATCGTGAACCACCAAACTTGCATATAGAATATTCCACTGTCATGTATAGGAACATCACACGGAAATCTTGCCTTATGAAAATGATTACCTTATATAATATTCTCTATACATCAAGTCAACAAAGAATGTCGTTTCTTATGAGAAACTCTTATAGAATTTATATTGCTTGAGCTATCTCCCTGTATTCATTCATATCATTTTACCCCTCCAAGTAGTACAAGATATTTCGTCCATCAAGACGTGAAAAATTTTGCTAATGACGATATATCTGATCGTCAAGATACTGTCGAATTTTTGCTGATGACGAGATCAAGATCTGATCAGCTTTCTTCTAATAACGAGATATCTCGACCGTCGCGATCTGTTCAGTTTTGCTAATGACGAGACACCTGTTAGAGACAACCACCGGTAGAGTTGAATCACACTATTTTCTTGTTATTTTAACATCATTTTACACATTTCGAACTAAAACATTCTCATAACTGCATTTTAAACTCTACTCTTGAATGCTTCTTTATTTATGACATATTTTTAATGCATTTAGCTTTTTCATACTTTTAAAGGGCTTATCTCATTTTCATGTTTTTTATTAAATACTTCATCATGTTTTTTATTAAATACTTCATTATATTTTAAATGATGTTCTTGTGGTGAATATAATGTTTTAAATCTGTTTCTATTGAATCGTGATTTGTCTTGCATTTGGCGTTGATGTTTCATTTTCGGATCTTTTTGCATGAAACAAAAACCTATCATCTTAATTAATCAAAAACTTTTCCTGAACTGCACTTCTTCAAGTAAATTTATCACACACATTTGGGGAAATATATCTGTCATTCTTTTTCTATACAAAAAGAGCTAATACCAAACCATCACGTATGGGACATCCTTGATCATCCTTGAAAAAAGGTTATACACATCTAAATTACAATTATTTGCCTCGTTGTATGCTTCTGTTTTTCCTGGACATTTGTGAGAAAAAGCGGAATATTCATCTTATAAGATTCTGAGGAAGTTGGTATTTGGACTTAACTCTTTAGTCCTGATTTTTTAATGCAATTTTAGAACTTCGCTAATAAAAATTCTAGAACGAATTCCGAATAAATGTATGATAGTTTATTGGTAAACACCAATTAGATAAAATGCTAAACGTAGTCAAAACTATACTTGAATGTAATTAAAAGAGGTATGTAACGTTCGGAAGAATTCGTACAACACAAATAAAATCTGCTCAGAGCGTCTGGTTTGTTTACACAGCTCTCATATTATCTCGACATCAAATGGCTCTCATAGTCAATTTTCTACAAACTAAAAACAGTTAAAATCCAGAAACTTTTTTCACGCAAGCGATCACTTTTTTCCGCTTTAAGTAGTTTTTAAGTCAATCCCAGTTGCTTAATCCATAATGGAACAAATACCGTAATAGAAAAAGTAAACAAAGCCCGACAGGCCGAGCGAAAGCTTTATTTACTCGGTAATGCCCTAAATAGCGAACAAACAAAGCTCCAAACAAAGGAGCCTTTCACTCGAGGTGCCGTTCGTTAAAGTAGTGCCTAATTCACTTCGGGAAAAACTGCGCGTTTCTTTTAAAGGCTACACCCCCCACCACCGCACTCGAAACTTTGATCAGAAGACTAAAAGCCTCTACGACGTAATTTCTGTGTAAGGTCCCCTCAGCGCAACTCAGTAACAAAATCACGGGGAAACTTCGATCTTTTTTTCTAATCTATAGTATTTTTTCGATTTTTCTCGAGCGTGCCCCTTCGATTTATTATTTATTTTTACCCTAAAAGAACACTTTTAATGAAAAGCCGTTGGGGAGAGGAAGGAGTTTTAAAGGTGGAAGAGGAGAAACAAAGGGTAAAAATGAGACTGTGCACCATCCATTAGCTCGTTAGGGGAGGGGGGGTTGGCAACGGGAGTTCGGGAGGGGGTAATCAGATTAAAGATCCTTAATTCGCGCCTCGCTGCCATTGGCTGGCGGCCGGGACGACTGGGCGGGGCTTCTAATAGGCTTCAACTTTTTCCTCTTCCTCTGGCAGACTTATAAACTGATTAGAAAGCTTCCTAAGTTAGAGAGAGAGAGAGAGGAGATTGAAAAAAGTGTATAAATGAAAGCAACACATCCCCCTGCGTTGGAAATATAATCATAAAAAAGTTAACTGGGAGCTGTTGACTTAATATTTAGGGAGGCATTTTAAGGGCCGTAGCAAAGTGGAAGTTATAATCGAATAAGAGAGTGTCTCTCCCTCTCTTGGAAGTGAAGTGAAGTCGAGTCCCTCTCTCCCGCCTCTCTGTGTGTCGAAGTCTTTGTTTTAAAACGAGGCGCGGCGGCTGCGACGTCATCTGTCACGTCGGTTCCGTTGGCAATTTGGTGTCAAAACGAGCGAGTTTTCGAGAATCGAGTGTTTCATTCGATTCTCGAATGGGGTCTTCACGTGAAATTGCATTTATCGGAAGAAGGATGCGATTTCCACTTATTTCGGGGGGTGGTAAAACTCTCGAGGAAACCTACTGATAGGGATACATGTTGACTTGATATTTCGAGATACGTTTTATCTGAAACACATTATTTACTTTCTTTTGTACAGTATATTAAAACTTTCTGTATAAACTTTAAACCCCGGAGCTACGCTGAACTTCAGAAAAGCGGGGTATTGTTTTTTCAGCCCTCAACACACATAATGACTATAAGAAACTACATCTATTGATTATATATCGCATACACATATGTGGGAGTCCTTATTTTTTTACTTAGAGCCAATAGCAACTACATCTATTGATTAGATATCGCACACACACATATGTGTGTGTCCTTATTTTTTTACTTAGAGCCAATAGCAACTACATCTATTGATTATATATCGCAAACACACATATGTGTGTGCGTCATTATTTTTTTACTTAGAGCCAATAGCTTTATACGTATTTACGAGTATTTTTAATAGCGTTTTTATATTTGATACACTAGGGAGTTCCACCCTCTGCTCACTATAGCTCATCAACCCCCGATGATTGCTACGCAATCATATTTAGTTCGCTTCGCGAAGTATACTTTTCAACAATAAGGGGGACGGGTTTTCATCACAATCCATCCCCATTTGGATCGCTGCTGGATTGATTCCGGACCTCTAGAACGACTATAATTGAAGGTTCCCTTCCCTTACCATTGCGATATCTATCACATGCGCCCGAGTAACGGAAAATTACCTACTTTTTTGAGAGATTAACGGATCCGTATATAAGCCGACTCCCGTACTTTAGCTTTAGAAAACGTTCCGAAAATTATCGGCTTATACACTGAAATATACGGTAAATAAAAACAAAATGTGTTTTAAAATGTCAAGAACAGAACACATCTCATTCCCACATAAAAAAAGGAGATTGTTAAATAAATAATTTATTGTTAAAATTCAGAGGAAATCTCATCATAATTTTAATTGTTTTAGCTGATCCGTGTTCTAATAGTACTTTTTAAGATTTTCATATTCGACTGTGTTGCTATGGAAACGGGGATTGAATTTGCTGGTTCTTCTGAAAACATTGCAAACTTTCTAGCTTGTTCTCTCAAATTTTATGTGAATGACTTAATTAAAAAATATAACTGTGTTTATCGCATGCGAGTGCTACAAATTCATTAGACCGCAGAACCACAAGACTCACTACCACGTGACTCGCTATCTACCAATCACAAAACGAATAAAACTGAAGAAGACCGCAACATTTTTTTGATAGTAGAAAGGTTATATTCAGTACTGTATACTTACGAAATACGCGCACAAGTCTAACAACTTATGGGTCTGGTTGGATGTTTAGTTTTTATGACTCAAGGTCCCAAACAACTTATAAATGCTAAGCTAATATAAAGAACGATAAATTTTGAATGATTTGGTGTTCATTCTATAGAGACAACAGAATTCTTACAGAAGCGTTATTCGCTTACAGAGGATATGAAACTACAGTCTATACGTTTACTGTAATCTGTCGTGATCTTAAATGTCTTTATGCTAGCACAGTGTGGAAGTTTGAATAGTGGGGCTCCCAATCAGGGGGGGGGATGTTGACCTTGTCATCTGACCATGAATCAAAATTAAGGGGAATTGGCATCTGATCTTTCCCTTCGGGGGTTGATCCCAGAGAGTCACCAATAACCCGTTTGGTGATCCTTTTTGACGTTAATTCAGCTATTTACATATCTATTAAACAAACCAGTAAAATGAAACAGTAAATTAATGTAATTGTTATTTATGTATTGAATCATACTTTATTTTGGGGAATAAAATAAATCCACCTTTCATTTCTGAGTTCATTCTACATTATATACCAATTATTTCGAAAGTAGACATAGCATTACTCTTGGAAATGTGTGAATTTGTTTTATTTTTATATGAGACAGCTGCTTCGTCCAAGCTTATTGCCCCAAAATATATACTAGTATTCACTATTAATAATTTTAAAAATAACCTTTAAACTACCTTTCGTATTTTTTAAAAGTTTTTTCACATATTTAATAAACATTTAAATAAACGTATGTATACTATCCCTAAACTCTTCAGCTTTTATTTCAGCGTAACTCACTTATTGCTGTATGGTGTGCCTTTCGTTTCGTCTTTCTCCCACTACCTATTAGATCATTCATTTGAATAGTGTCTCTGTACTAATTGTAGATACTTTCCTTCACTCTCTTCGTTTACATTTCCAGCCCCGTAGCTATATCATGAAAATATCTATTCTTCTGGCTGTGAAAACCATCACATAAGGAGCTAAAAGTCGAGCTGCCTCCTGTAATGGGGCATGGACGCATAAATCGATACACGACTGCAAATACATATATCTTTAATAAACTTATCTATTTTAAATTTATCTTTGTCTTGTTCAAAAGCAGGATGTATTCTTTCCTTTAACCCAGTCCTTGAATTTATTTAATGTTTTGTGCACTTAGCAGTTCCCTTTAAACTCATTTAAATTTCCTATTTTTATATGCGTAATAGATCTCTGAATCCTAAGCAACAGAGCCACAGAAGTAAGAGAAGTATTTTCATGGATACCTAATTTGCGAGTACTATTACCTATTATTTAGGGTACATAAAAGCATCTTTCAAATATTCGCTTGAACGAATCGCATGGCATTAAGTTAAGCTTCGAAATTTTTAACCAATTCAAAAATACAGTAGAACCCCGATTATCCAATTATATTATCCAAGTATTTTCATGGATACCTAATTTGCGAGTACTATTACCTATTATTTAGGGTACATAAAAGCATCTTTCAAATATTCGCTTGAACGAATCGCATGGCATTAAGTTAAGCTTCGAAATTTTTAACCAATTCAAAAATACAGTATAACCCCGATTATCCAATTATATTATCCAAGTATTTTCATGGATACCTAATTTGCGAGTACTATTACCTATTATTTAGGGTACATAAAAGCATCTTTCAAATATTCGCTTGAACGAATCGTATGGCATTAAGTTAAGCTTCAAAATTTTTAACGAATTCAAAAATACAGTACAATCCCGATTATTCAAGTTTCGCTTTAAACGCGCTATCAAATATTTCTAGGATTTTCTTTTAGTTCTACATTTTCCATTTTTAAAACTACCGAAAAAATTCTGAACTCGATCTCACAAACACTCAGGAAAACGAAATCCGTGACTGGATAAACGCTGACGAACAACAAGAGACTACAGATAAAATTATCGTCAGTAAGGAAAATGAATCTTGCGATGATGATGAAGACAGTGACGTTGAAAATTGACACATGAAAATCTCTCATACAGATGGACTAAAAGCTATCGGAAGTGCTATTGAATATATAAAACAAGAAGAAGCGACACCAGCAAAATCCTGACATTGCTGCAGAAAAACGCCAAAGTAACGTTAAACAAAAAACAATTAAGGACTTTCTTAAGTAAAAGCTCTTTAATTATCGTAACAATATGAATTGCATGTGGTGTGTCTGTATAGCTTTTGTATTTGTTAAAATATACATTTAAACCTACACGATTTATTTTATTTGCAATTTTTGCTTTAACCGAGTTTTTCGGTTATCCGAGTTAGTCTTGGTCCACATTAACTCGTATAATCGGGACTCTACTGTACAGAGGCTGTTCGCACATTTTTTAGACGATTTTGGTTAGCGGTAATAAAAAATCGTTTGCTGCAAAAGAAATAACTGCAGTTCTTCTATGTTTTTTAAAGTCAAAATTATCGTCTGCGGCATGAGAGGCTTGGTTTTATTCAAAATGGCGTTTTTAACGAAGCAGTGGTTCGAAGGCTATATTTAAGCTCTTTCAGAAGAGAAATATTCATATTCTGTTACCCAAAAACGATGTGAGAGTCATGGTTTTGTGTTATCTAAAGCGTCGATAGGTAATATCGTCAACAAGAAAGGAAAAAAACGTTAAATTGGAGCCTCAAGTGGTACAAAAATTCCAAACAAGTATCCAAGGAAGAAACGGACATCTTCGACTATTGCAAAGGTACGTTGTTTAATGTTAAAAGAAATCCCCCTAGTCAAAGGACAGTTGCAAAATCATTAAAATGCTCGGTGTCCACTGTAAACAAAATGATAAACATTGATTTAAATCTCAAGAAAACGAAAAAACGCATTGTGCATCGACTTTCTCTAAAGCATATCGCTGAACGCAGGACACGCTGCCGAATTCTATATGAAAAACACTTATCCAAAGAAAAATGAAAAAAAATTGTCATAGTAGATGAATCATGGGTGTAATTAAATGATTGCAACAAAAAAAGAGCCATTTATTATCATAAAAGGGGAGTACAAAATTTAAGTACATGGTTCACAGAATCGAAAGAAAGTTTTTCTAAGGGATTCATGATTGTTGCTGGTTTTTCATATAATGGCAAGTTAAAAATAAAGAGAGCGGGAAAAAAATGTCAAGATTAATTCCAAATAATATCAGGAACATATTTTATCGCCAATTTTTCTGAATGAAATACCATCGCTTTACCCACAGTGTCATCAATCTGTGGAACTCCATCAAGACAAAACTAGCAGTCACACATCAAAACCCACTGATAATTTCCTAAAAGAAATGGAACAAAAAACCGGTATCAAGGCCATACCCTTCACTGATATCCCTACTAAATCTCCCGATGTATCACCTATGGTTATTGTGCTTTCGGACTTTTAAAATCTGCATTATCCAAACGTCGTCCCACAATCCTTACAGGAAAGCTGTTCAGGAGGAATAGGATAGAATACCTCTTCTGACACTCCAAAAGGCATTATTATCCTGGAAAGTGCGGTGTAGAAAGATAGTTCAGAATAAGGGCTATCAAATAGAACATTTAAAACACAAGAATTTTATGTAATTTAGTTTTGTGAATACAATATACACCGTCTAAAAAATGCGTGAACATCCTATGTACTACTCAACTTTTCAAACAAAATAATTTTACTTTTCACAAGAATTTTCAAAGTATCAGTCTGGTAGTAAGAGAAAGACTCGATAAAGACAAGCGGAATTCTGATACATTAAATGCCGTATAGATTTTGTCTAGAATTCGTCTAGATTTCCTCTAGATTTTGTATCGAATTCTAAAAAAGATTATTTTTCCTCAGGAACTAATGAGAGCTGAAGTGTTGATGACCATTGGTCAAATTACAACACAGAAATTATGTCGTAAAAAACAAGTTTTTAACTTCAAATAAAAGAACATCTGTATAAGTAGTTTCACTGTGCTATTCGCACCATCGGAATGAAGTATCATTAAGGTAGTACGAGCAGGAAGATCGCTAAGACAAAACAAAATCTGTAAAAGTGCTTTCACCACAGCAATGGTTTTGTTGCTAGGAAACAATTAGTCGAGTTATTTATTTGTTCATTTATAATAACTAGGGCAACTTTTGCAACAAATGCAACTTCCTGCACAAATGCAACTTTCTACACAAATGCAACCACCTACAAATTTTTAAAATTTAGCTTAAAATTAATTCATATGACATTAATATTTCATTTTTTGCCTTCTGAATCAACCCTTCGATCACATGTGTCTGACCTTGTGAGCACCGAAGTATTGTGGATTAAACAAGAAGTTCATGGAAAGAAGGTGTTCGTCCTAACAGACGAAAGCGAAATAAATAGCAAGAAGAACTTTTTAACACATTGATTGGCACTCTTGATAATTGCGTAATCGACTGCAGTGTTTGCGAGGTGAGTGTTGATCATCAATCTGTTGTTCGCCTTGTAGATGACGTTTTACAATCTCTGAATGTTGAGCGAGAGGATTTGGCGCTTCTGCTATCCGATTCAGCATATTATATGACTGCGGCTGGAAACACACTGAAGTTGCTTTATCCGTGATTGCTTCAAGTCAGTTGCGTGGCACACTTGTTTTATAACTGCAGATAAAAGTCCGCGGATTTTACACAAATGTGGACACTCTCATCGATTTTGTTAAGGCAACCACAGTACAAAACAAGCTCCGAAAAGCCACTTTTCAGAACATCGGCCAACTGCCTGAGCCAGTACTCACACGCTGGCTCACACGTCGGCCACCTTCCCACTGTAAAGGACATGGAGAGCGGTTTCAGTGACTACGGCATTTTAGAGCGTCGCGTGAAATAAGCAGTGTGTGACCCAGAGCTGCCAAAAAGTTTGCTGACAATCAAAAGCAGCTACGAATGTTTCATTCGTTTCGTAGAAAAATCAGAATCGAAAAAGTACAGCATCGAGACAGCTTATAAAGATATCAGATCGATGGATTTTAAAGAAAATCCTTGCAACCTTAAAACGTATGTTAAAAAACGATTGGAAAAGAATAATGACCTGACGGTTATTGATACACTTTCCCGAGATGATTTTCCCCGAAGTCAGTACTATTTGCTACTGCAACAATGTCAGGCAACATCAGTCTCTGTTGAGCGCAGTTTTTCAATGTTAAAGACATTACTGGCCAAGGGTCGGCCATACAACGATATCATTGCTTTTCTGTTTTTAATGATGTATTATACTACTGTTGTACACGACTAAAATTGTCAATAAATTTTGAATTGTTTCGTTTTTTCTACGAATAATTTATTTTAGAATTTAGTGTACCAAAAATAAATGTAACTTTATTTTCATAAATGGGGGGGGGGGGCATCTTTAGGGAATAATTAATGCAACGTTTCCCATTTTTACTGTAACAAAACAGTTGCCCTAGTCATAACGCAATGTTTCAGTGTCCTCTAGCGCGTTTAACGCTCTTTTATAGCATTGAAAATGAGGCTTTCAGATTTAATCTATATAAATAAGAATGGAGTGTTTGTTTGTACATTCAATATTTTCGACCCATTTCAAGTTTTCTATCCGTTTTGGACCCTTCTTATGACGAATCCGCCTTTTTCTCGTTTGGTGTCTGTCTGTCTGTCTGTCTGTCCGTCTGTCTGTCTGTCTGTCTGTCTGTCTGTCTGTATGTTGTGCCCTATACACGTCCACGCGGTTTAAGATATTTTCATGAAAATTTGCATACAGTGAGTACTTATCTTCATTTAGTGAGTGGCATTGGTTGCGAAAGTCTGTCTGTCCGTCTTTCTGTTCTATGTTCGATTTTGTGTTTGTGTGTTTATGTAAACATCACATGAATTGTATTTCAGATATTTGATTACATTGTATTTTATTTTATACATTATCTATTAGTTTAGTGAATGCAATATTAAACATTTCCTTATTGTTATATTTAGTTGAGTTTCATGCTAAAACACCTGAATAAGTATACTTAAATCAACCATAATTTGGTAATTTTGGAAAAATTGGAATGTCTATTGAATATACGATTACTTCGATTGCTTTACCAGTACTGCTAAAAAAGTAATTATACTTCAATTTTTTTTATTTTTTTTATGGAATTTCATCTCTGATACTTCATTTATTTCGAGTCTTATTTTTATTATTTGCGCAATGAAAACGATTTCCGAATATTTGGGACAGACGATATTTTTCAATGAAACGAGGATGAACAAGATCGCGCGAGCAGTGATATTTTTTCTGGTTCTTTCGCTCTGAATTAATTTCACATTTCTAAATTTTGTACACTTTTAGTTGTAAGGTGTGGCAACTGTGCGAGATCAAGAGATAAAATTGAATCACAAATTAATATCTTTAGAACAATTTTTTGCGACATCTTTTATTTTGTTTTACTTTGCTGTTTCCTGTTTTAAATATTTATAATTTTAATAAATGTGTTTTCCTTCTCATCACACGAACAGCACCACAAAGTATTAGACTTAAAAATGTTAGGTAAGTCAGTATAAAGTTTCAGTAAATTTTAAGTGTAGTTATGCCATTATTGAAAGAATAATGCCGTTATTTAAAGAATTATGCCGTTATTGAAAGAATAATAATGTTTATTAATCCAAACTGGAACTTTTTCCAACATTAAAAAATTCGTTGTAATAATGACAGGAGAAGATTGCAAAATTTCACAATGTCGCATACCGGAGGCAAGAGTGCCACAAGTAAAAAAATATTGTTTGTTGACTATGAGGGCGAGAGCACTCGCCGTAAATCGTAATTTTAATTAATTGAGTTGAACATGAAAAGAACTTAAGAAAGGGAATTCCAAATCTTCCTATAAATCGTCTTTTATAGTAATAACCTTAGTATCACCTTTCGTCATTTTGTAGCTTTGTCATACAGCAATTGTGCGATGTATGTGAAATGTATTACATGAATGGATATGCATGTGTAGGATTTGTGTCCAAAGTAAGTTGTAGAAAATATAAAGATGGCGAAAGATGTTAAAATAAATTTTATTCTACAAAAAACGTAAGTCATTATATATTTTGATTATCTCTTCAATCTAGAGTAAACCAATTCAAACCGAGTAAGGTCGGGTATTTTGCTAGTTTAATTATAAATTCGAAAATAATTTAATGTGAATTTCATTTTCAAAATAACTTACAAATGTATTTCCTATTCATTTTTAAAATATTGTTATTGGTTGGAAGAAATACGAAATAAAATAAAAGTATATATTAGAATATAGACTTAAAATTAAATATTAACGTATTTAAATATTTTCCTAGGTTGATTACAGCGTGATTTAAAATTTCTGGATCAAACTTAAAAGGGTGTAGAGCAAAATAAACAATTTTTATCAAATAAATGAATGTCTGCCACCGTTGTGGGAAGGTGCCTAGAGGGAGCTATTTTACTTGTTAGTAAATAGCTCTATTTTTTTAACTTCTTTGTTCACAACGAGAATTTCACACGAATTATTATTTCGTCGCATAGTAAGAATTCAAAGATGGTCTACATGCCTCTAACGTATAGGGATGTGAAAGGAAACGAGAAAACTGATCTATGATTGTACCGTGAACGCTTCCCAATTGACGAGTGTCAAATGAAATGCGTTCTTCGGTTACTGGAGTGACGCTTCAACTTCTCGGCCGACCCACATTATACCAACTGACGTGAAATCTTGTGGTTTCACACAGCTGGCGGTGCACGCGCTCAAACGTTTGAGGATTTGACATTGCCAAAGAATGGGAAAACTCAGATGAGGGAAGACTTGTTTTACAGTTCTTTCAAGAAACGAATAGCAGTATAAAGTTTTCACCCTAAATTAGCTCATTTCTACACCAACTTTGGTCCTTTCTTATCTTATTTTAATTGATTTAACATTAAATATAGACCTAAATGCGTGTACAGTGAATTTAGCATTGAAATTCAGTGCGTAGAGCTAACTGTCACCTCACTTTTAAGTGGAATTTAAAAACACCAAGTACAACTAATCTCAACACTTGGAGCACAAATATTACAGAAACCATAAAGCACACAATCAAATACAATAACAAAACATGAAATGAAACCTTTTCGCTACAACACAGATAATATCTGTGATACGTTGTTGAACTTGTCCTCCTCAAAAGTACCTATCTGAGCAATTTTACATATCATTCTTAGTCCTGCTGTTGGTTATCTTGACAAAGTAACTCGGCATTAGCAAAAGTGACTATGTTTTAATCTCATCATCATAAAAAAAATCAGCAATATCTTGAAGATAAGATACCTTGTCAACAGCAAAATTAGTCTTATTTCGAAGGAAGAGATTTATCGAAGAGATGACACCCCTTGGAGGTTTAAACCTTCACTCCTAGAAAAATTACCGCTCCCACCTCACTTAAGTTTCATTAAACCTTGAGCTAACTCAATCTGCGTATGGCTTGATCTACCTCATTCAGTTGATTACTAAAATTCTGAACACATTTCTTTTAAAGGCAAACAACAATTGTTAACTGTGTAATGCACAACCCAAACGATTGTCTTAAGATGGACACTTGTTTTGATCAGTCCACTGTTGGACATGTCACTCGCTGACTGGGAAAGTATTTATGGTACGATGTTCCGTTTCCATCGTCATCACCATGCATTAGATGCATATCGTCCATGTCAGAATTCGCATGTTACCCCATCACGTGTGAAACCCGTGAAGTGAATGACGAAGTATAAAAAAAGAGGATTTGTAAGCCAACTGTACTGAGTCCTCTATAATCTACGCACGACATATATTCGTTGACAAAAGAATTGTCAGTTTGTGTCCAGAGCACAAGCCGTAATTATGTCTTGAATACTTGGGCTTGATGTTGGAGTGTAGGATGAATGAAGCAGACATTGTAAGTTTGAACGATGGTTTGTTGTGAATATTCAACAGTTCATTTGCAAGGATTAAAGTGCAGTTTGATATTAATTGCTGTTGAGAAATTGATATGTTTTCCAATGTAAAATGTAGCGTAGTCTTCCACGAGATAACGAAATTCAGCCGAGTTTGGGAGCTTTGGGTCACTGTAACTTTGGATTGAGTGGAGTGAGGCCTGCGTAAATGGCTTCGTTCGAATCCTACCAAGCAATGCTGCAATCATCAAGATAATTTCCCTCTCAAAATTAATGTATAAAATTGTATTTTAGTCATTCAAATTTTAAATTAATTTTTGAATACTCACACAATAAACAATCGATGAAAATTTCCATGTCTGCTTTATTCATTCCACAATCCTACATCAGGACAGATTATTTACGTTAAAACTACGATTTGTATCCCTAACACAACCTACAAACTTTTATGTGAATTGAAATCGCTGTTATAGCAGCTCATCAAGCCAACTATATAAAAATCCATTCAAATCTCAGGACGAGATACAACATTTATTCACAGAAGAAAAACCGAAAGCGGTACACATCTCTAAATGGAAAACAAAACGATTGCACTCTCGCTTCTTAACAGAACAGACGCTTGAAATTTCAAACAGGTCACATGCGCAGGAGAGCCTGAGCATGTGTCCTAGAAAACAGCTGATTAACAGTTCCGATTGGGGAGGAGAGAAGAAAAACCTGTGACTGCTTTGTTTTTTCTTACACACTCTGCCTGGGATCCATGCCTTAAACTTAGAATGTCCTCCGGTACACATCTTCTTTAGGTGTGTACGAACATCACAACCCCTAGGTACCTGCTCGAGTGATCTTTTCTTCCTTTCATTTTTACCCTCACCTACCTTTCTGCTTTTTGCTTTTCCTTTCTTTTTTACGTACCCTCGCCTCATATTTCTTACTTTACCTTTCTGATTTTTGCTTTTCATTTCCTTTCATTTTAGCCTCACCTACCATTCTGCTTTTTGTTTTCCTTTCTTTTCATTCTTACCTTCACCAAGCTTTCCGGCTTTTACTTTTCTCTTCCTTTCATTCTTACTCTCACCTACCTTTCTGTTTTTCCTTTCCTTTCATTCTTACCCTCACTTACCTTTCTGCGTTTTACTTTTCCTTCCTTTTATTCGCTTGTCCACTGTTGGACCTTGCGCCATAAAATAAAAATCAACCAACCAACCTTCCTTTCATTCTTACCCTCATCTAACTTTCTGCTTTTTGTTTTACCTTTTCATTCATTCTTACCCTCACCTACATTTCTGTTTTTTGCTTTTCATTTCATTTCATTTTACCCTCGCCTACCTTACTGCTTGTTGTTTTTCTTTCTTTTCATTCTTACCCTCACCAACCTTTCTGGCTTTTGCTTTTCTTTCATTCTTACCCTCACTTACCTTTTTGCGTTTTACTTTTCCTTCCTTTCATTCTTACCCTCATCTAACTTTCTGCTTTTTGTTTTACCTTTTCATTCATTCTTACCCTCACCTACATTTCTGTTTTGCGCTTTTCCTTTTTCCCATTCTTACCTTCACCAACCTTTCTGCGTTTTGCTTTACCTTCCTTCCTTAATGTGCTGTCTGTCTTACGCTTCGCCAAATATGGCCATTGTACCATAAAACACGAATACAGCCAACCCTATCTTAAATACTTCCTTCGATAAATGTGACGTATCCGAACCCCTTCCGACCATAAATAAATGAAAGACGAAAGGGCAATCACATAAAAAGGAGGGGGCAAAAAAGGAAGAGATGAAGGGATAGGAAATGAAATCTGAAATTCGTACAGCGTATTTCGATTTCCCCTCCCGCCTAACAAGGGCGCGGGGCAAAAATGCATGCACAGCAGCCCAATTTCGCCCAAAATCACATCAAAGGTCCAGAGCGGAAATAAGCTTTCGCATTAGCACCAAAAAGGCAACAAAAATAACAACCCTTTGCAGCGGCAATCGAACAGCGCCTGAACACTGCCCTTGCCAAAGAGGGGGGGGTACAGAGTGACAGACCGAAGACACACTGGGGGGGGGAGGCAAGCCGTGCCATATTGGGCCGATCTCGAGCCGACGTTTTAATCTCCGCTTTGCTAATTGGTTAGTGGGTACTGCCACTTACGGCGCAATTAACGCCCGCCCCCTCCTTCTCCCACTCGTTCGGAGCCGTAGGTATAGGTGAGTGCGTCGTAACCATGGAGACGCAACGCATCCCGAAGACGACGCGGATGGAGAGGAGAGTTGAGTTGAGTTGTTTCTTAATTTTTTTTGTCGGTGAGACGGCTCCTGTTTTTTCGTCGTGAGGCTGAATTGCAATTTTTTTGAGATTTTCCGTGATTAGCTGTTAGCGTATGCGAGTGGAGAATCGATTACTTATTTCCATGTCCGCTTCGATGGTACGTCGTGGGGAGACAGATCGATGAGGTGGTAAAGGGGGAGTTTGTCAAGCTTGGAGATTACAAAGAGAGAAATATTATATTGCGGGAGTAAGAATTGGCACGGGCACTGCTTTTTCCATATCTTGCTGCTGATCAACTCTATGAAAGCTCTAAGTGCCTCCGACGATATATCGTTGTGCCACCACGATCAGACAAACTTTACGAACGACGAGATATCTCGTCATTCTGGTATTTAAGATTTATTATTAAGACGCGATCAGGTAAGTTTTCTTTTAATGACGAGATATCTCGTCAAACAAGGTCTGGTCAGTTTCCTTTTAATGACTAGGTAAATCGCCCATCAAGATCTGGTCAGGTTTAGATAGTGACGGATGTCTTGTCGAAACAATCGCTAGGAGAATCAACCCCAGCTTATTTCTTGCTTGTTCTAAAAGGTACATTTTATGTTTCTTGTCTTCTGGAAACCAACTCGAAATTTGGTCATTTTGGTTTGGCGATTGTTATATCCTGTTTAATCACGTATTTGATACTACCTAACACTGGAAAGCTTTGGTTCAATTGGCAGTTGATTCAACAATCGCATTGTTATCTAGTATCGTTAAACTTCAACTGTCAACAACGCGTAATCTCTTAGAGCAGTCAACAAGTGAATGAAACTAGATAACAATTTGACCTTTACAAGTGATCTAAATAAATACCTGTACGAGTTATATCATTGCCAACGAGTTGGTGCCAACGAGACATTGAAGTAAATAATGGCGATTCTCCAAAGAATTGAAATTCCAGGCCGTTTAGAGAATTTTGAAGTGACCTGAAGTAGGGAAGCGACATCGATGTCGATGTTTTCAGAACATCGATGTTTTTTAAAACATCGATGTATTGGAGTCGATGTTTTTGTAACATCGATGTTTATACGTGTCGATGTTTTTACGTTGTCAATGTTTTATTTTTAAATGAAAAAAGTATCGTTTTAAAAATTTTGAAATTAACAAAGTAGCATAATTTTCATAATCAGCAAATTGAACATACTTTTACATCAAAGTGACCAAGGGTGAAGGGTCTGAATAGTAGGGATGCGACATCGATGTCTTCAAAACATTGATGTTTTATAAAAACATCGACGCATTGGAGCCGATGTCGCATCACTGGTTGCTAAACCAGTTTTAAGAAATGGGGAAAAAAGTTTTAATCTTCGATGTTTAATTTTGTTTTAATGTTTAATGTTTTAATTTTGAACATCGAAGATTCAAAACATCAATGTTTTGCTGTCGATGTAGCATCACTAGTTGCTAAACCAGTTATAAGAAATGCGGGGGAAAAGTTTAAATACACTGTATTTTAAAAACATCGATGTTTTGATGTCGATGTAGCATCACTAGTTTTAAACCAGTTTTAAGAAATGGGGGGGGAGGAGTATAAATACACTGAATTCTAAAAACATCGATGTTTAAAAACATCGATGTTTTTGGGTCGATGTATTATCAACATCGATGTTTTAATTTTGAACATCGATGTTTTGCTGTAGATGTCGCATCCCTAACCTGAAGTGGTGAAAATCAGAGGGGCAATGTCTGGTGAATATGTGAGGTGACAAAAAACATTTCAACCATACTCAATAAGTCTTTGTCTGACATTCAATGAAATGTGGGGCCGCGCATTGTCAAGCTGGAAGAAAACACCTCGACGATTAATCAGTTCTAGCCGCTTTGATTCGGTTTTTGCTTTTAATATTGACATTTGAGAACTGTTTTTTTAATACTATCGCTCGTCAACCTCCATGATTGCTAGGCAATCATATTTAGTTCGCTTCGTGAACTATACTTTTCAACAATGAGGGGGAGGGGATTGCTTCACAATCCATCCCCATTTGGATCGCTGCTGGATTGATTCCGGACCTCTGTGCGACTTTAATTGAAGGTTCCCTTCCCTTACCATTGCGATATCTATAACATGCGCCCGAGTAACGGAAAATTACCTACTTTTTTGCGAGATTGGTGGATTCGTATCTAAGCCGTCTCCCGTACTTAAGGTTTAGAAAACATTCCAAAAATTCTCGGCTTATACACGGAAATATACGGTTAATAAAAACAAAATGTTTTTTAAAATGTCAAAAAAACAAAACATCTCATTTCCACATAAAAAAAAGAAATTGTAAATAAATAACATATTGTTAAAATTCAGAGGAAATCTCATTATACGTTTAACTGTTTTAACTGATTGTAATAGTACTTTTTAAGATTTTCATATTCGACTGTTGCTGTGGAAACGGTGATCGGATATGTCGGTTCTTCTGAAAACATTGCAAACTTTCTAGCGCGTACTCTCAAATGTTATGAATAAATTAATTGAGAAATTAACTGTGTTTGTCGTATGCACGCGCAGTGGCGGATCAAGTCAAGTGGGGGCCCCAAGCGGTAAAATTTTCGGGGCCCTCAAACTCAAGTTAGAAAAAAAAACCGTAAGACATAAGTGTTATAACATAAGACATAAAGTGAATTGACAATGAAATTTGATCTTGTCGTAAATTCATGTCCGACTTCTTTTTTTTTATCAAAAAACTTTTTTCTTTTATGTTGTCTGCGAGTTTGTCCATCTTCCACATTAAATGATTGCCCTGATAAACCAGTTGCCTCTTTATCAACTTTTTATCTGAAATTACTGTTAAAATTTTCTAATCACTTTAGTAGGATAGATATTTTCTATAGTTCGCATTCCACCGATCGCAGTGATTTACTAGTAGCATTTATTCTTTGTATAATAGTATTCCAAATAACTGTCATTATAACGGTTTCACATGGTATGTCCATTCTGTTGTGAAGTATAGTCGCCTACACTGGTAGCTTTTTTTCTACTCAAATTACAAAAGTTTCATTTAAAGCCTCTTTTATATGGGTGAAACCAAGTTTTATAGCTAATACAGCATCTGCTCTTGCTGACCATCTTGTATTAGAAACTGTTTTCACTTCACTTAAAGATGCACAGTGTAAAGACGGTGTCAGAACTATCCTCGAACCCTAATAAAAAAACATTTTAAGACCTCAGGGCCCCTTTGGTACTCTGGGGCCCTACGCGGCCGCTTAGTCCGCTTACCGCTTAATCCGCTTACCGCAAGGGGAGTTAGTACCTTTTAGACCTTGCGTTGCTCGCGAAAACATACTTTTTTCGATTCATCATAAATAATTGAGTTTTGTATATTGTAGTATAAAATTGATACAGTTTAAAGGTAATTGTATGGCTTTTAAAAAACAGCAGTCATATTTGTAATTAAAAATATTTTTTTATATAAAACCTAGCAAAAATTATACACAACTTCTTCGTTTTGAAATTTACCCACTTAACTTTCCCGCAAGATAACTTTTGAAAGATGCACTGTAAAACCTAAATGTTTGCACCAAATTGAAGCAAATGAATGTCTTAATTCTGTGAACTAAGGAATTTGTGATATTTGAAGTACAAATATTTATAAAATTTAAAAGTATTAAAATAAGTCAACTTTGAACATTGTTTAGTTATGTATGGATCTATAAATAAAAAACTCTAGCTTTCATACACAAATCCATAGTTCAGAGAACTAATATCTTCTTTTAGAATAACCATACAAAATTTCTTAACTCTACGTTTATTAGGATTTTTTTAAACTTGAGGGAAAGTTAAGTGGGTAAATTTCAAAACGAAGAAATTATGTACAAGTTTTACTAGGTTTTATATAAAAAAATATTTTTAATTACAAATATGACTGCTGTTTTTTAAAAGCCATACAATTATCTTTAAACTGTATCAATTTTATACTACAATATAAAAAACTCAATTATTTATGATGAATCGAAAAAAGTATGTTTTTGCGAGCAAAGCAAGGTCTAAAAGGTACTAACTCCCCTTAATCCGCCACTGTGCACGCGTTCCAAATTCATTAGCCCGTTGAACCACACGACTCAATACCACGTGACTCGCTATCTACCAATCACAAAGCGAATAAAGCTGAAAAAGACCGAATTTTTTTTTTACAATAGAAAGAAAGATAGTGGAGAAAATTATCTGTATAAGTATAACGTGACTAATGTTTGGAGGTAAGTAAAGGACGTATCACGAAACAGTGGAACACAAACTGCTAAGAAACTTTCACCGTGTAATAAGAAATAATGTGTAACCAAAGAGAAATTTCATGCACGAAAAAAAATAAGGGTTATTTTTGTATTAAAGAAAACCGAAACATGAAACGCTACTATCCTAATAGCGATACATCCCTACCTCAAGACAGAAGGAAAGAAAAACAAGGCTATTTGTCTATTTGAATGAGAAGGCGGGGCTAACGGACTCTTTATTTACAGAATCAATCCTTTTAGTGGTACGAGCCTAACGTGATTTATCCGCTCGTTTTCCTCGAATACGACGGGGCACTCTGCCAGGGCTGACCGCGCCCTTTCCCCCCTCAAGACGCCCCGGCCCTTCTAAGAGGCGGAGACGAATGGCGAGGCAGTTTTTCCCCTCTATTATTGCTCCCTCCGTCATAAAGTCCTCTCTAATTAGTCCAGGGTAGTTTAGAGGGGCAGTGTCTTAGATCTTAGATTGCGTGACGTGGCATGTGCCTCGGAAGTGGCGCCATGAAGCTTTGTGAAATTAGCGTGTTGGGATTTCACAGTTAACGATTAAGTGTAAGTGGCGTTAATGGATCGCTGGATGATATTTAAGCCGACTCTATGATAAGCTACGTAAGTTGAACATGAACTTAAAGATATAAAATAAGCTCTCATGGGTGTATCAGCTTAGTTTTATCACACTGTTTTGATTAAAAATTCAGTTAAATCACCTTTAAAACTTAAATTGATGTATATTTACTGTTCGTTAATCGCTAGAAATGAAAGTTAAATATTTCAGCCCTCGTGGTAGTTATCCTGATGGGGTAGCTGGTTATCAGCAAAATTCAATTGAATCACCTTTTTAACTTAAATTTATGTATATTTACTGTTCGTTAATCGCTAGAGATGAAAATTATATGTTTTAGCCCTTCTGATGGTTGTCCTGACGTGTTATAGCGTCATTAGCAAAACTGACCTTATCTTGATAAACGTGACAGCATGTCATTAAAATGTAACCAACCAGTTCTCGATGTCGCCGTCATAAAAAAAAGTTGACAATGCATTGAATCTTGCCGGACCTTATCTTGATCACGTCACCATCAAAAAATTGGTAATAATTTCACGACAAAGTAATTCGTCCACTGTAAAACTGCCCAGAGATCTTGAGGGATGATATACACCACCCTACAATAATGGACCGGACAGCAAGATGTGATGGTATAAGGGAAAGAATACATGCTTTAATAGGAGGATGGTCCCCCATGTGCTGTGATGACACTAGCAACCCTTCTGGGCATACTTTCAATAAGGTTTCGATGCACAGCTATGGGTATTTGTGTCCATTCCTGCTGCAAGAATGTCGCCAACTCAGCTGTAGATTTCGGACGTGGTTCCCTGGTCCGTAAGCGTCCCTGTTATTCCTCCCACAAATGTTCTATGGGGTTTAGGTCGGGACTCTGAGCAGGCCAGGGAAGACGTTTTACATCCATATATGGATACCATTGCTTGACAGAGGCTTCAACATGACACAGAGCTTTGTCGTGCTGGAAGTAACATTCCATAAAATTGCCAGAGCGTAGGAAGAACCTGATGGTTCAAAATGTTCACGTAAGCGTCGGCGTTTAATTGACCAGGAACAACATGCAAAAATATCAGGCCATACCACGAAAAATACCCACAAACAAGTAGTCGAATTTTTTGCAAATCCGCTGGGTGTCCGGTCTTATTATAGGGTAAGGTATATTGTCAATAAGTATTATATAATAAGTATTTTATTTGTTAAAAATAGTAAATTTTTTTTTGTACATATCATAAAATTCTGTATGGATTTTAAATTAAATACGATGTCTTAATGTAAATCTATTTTAATTATAAATTTAGAGTTTTTTCGAACGACTCGATCTTGATCTCATCCTAATAAAAAAAAGAGTAATATCTTGATGAGGTCAATTAACAAAACTGACCAGATCTTATTGGACGAAATATCTCGTCGAAATCACTTGGAGTGAATAATAGTAAGCGCACATGTCTTTCATTGTCTTATTCTTCCAGATTATAAAAAGTAAATTTGTGCGAAATTAATAGTTTCCAAGAAACGTCTTACTTTTATATCTAAAAAGGTTCAACAGTTCTTATAAAAAACGTGAATTAAAATTAGAATTTATGTTTAAACTTATCAAAACACGCAAACTAAAGTCATTATTTTTAAGCCAGCATTTTCTATCGATTGAAATTAGATTAGTTCTACGATGTCCCCTTTCGAAAAATGTAGAAAATGTCCCGGAGTATTTTCACATTCAGTGTCCTTTTATGACATCCCGAACGTGGTCATCAGGACTAGCAACGTGTGTATCCTGTCAGTTGTGACAGTCAGGATAAATCTTATTTCCTGCAACATTTTTCGTAGCTTTGGTGTGACCAGTTTTACATTTTGAAAACGCCGTCTGTTTATTTCTACATAACTTGAAGTTGAGTTTCTCTAGGACTTGGTCTGCTATATCAATATTGCTGTGCTGCAAAGCAAAGGACAAAAATCTGGAACAAAATCTTTTTACCGGAAAAAAGAATTTATATATATATATATATATATATATATTACAAACATAAATTATAAAAAAAATTTTAAGAAAGTTAGAAACAACAATTTAAAATATATATATATACATAAAAACATAACACACTGTCAGACGAGTGCGCTAAAGCTGCAACTATCTCTGACTGGTAAATACACTTCTGGCCACCCAAATTGCAACACCAAGAAAGACAGGAGATATCACAACAAAATTTATTTTGTAGATAACATGTTGACCAAGTAGCAAATGATTAAATTTATAGACTTCTGTGAAGTGTGGTTCCTGCCAAAATCAGTAGCCAGAGTAGCCGCCATTATTGGAGATCACCGCTGCCACACGCCTCGGCATTGATTCAAAGAGACTTTGGATGTGTTCTTGGGGTACAGCAGACCAAGCAGCTTCCACATGTTGCCAAAGTTGATCTGGTGTGGCAGCTGGGGATGTAATCTGGGTCAATCGTTGAGCAACCACGGACCACATGTTTTCTATCGGCGAAAGATCCGGAGAGCGAGCTGGCCAGGGAAGCAATTCAATCTGGCGATTGACGAAGAACCCTTGGACAATGCGTGCCACGTGTGGTCGCGCATTATCCTGTTGAAATATGGCTGTGGGCAAGCCCTGAAGGTAAGGAAAGACAACTGGCTCCAACACCTCGGAGATGTAGCGCTTGCTGATTAAAGTATCGGCAATGCGCACTAGAGGAGTGCGAGAGCGATATCCAATACCGCCCCATACCATAATACCCGGTGTAGTACCAGTGTTGCGGTGCATAACGCAGCTGTTCAGCATCCTCTCTCCACGGTGTCTCCAGACTCGAATCCGACCATCGTGGTGTTGCAGACAGAAGCGTGACTCGTCAGTAGAGACAATTTCATTCCATTCTGCCGTCCACATCCTTCTTTCATCGCACCATTGGCGGCGAAGACGTCTGTGGTTATGCGTCAAGGGTAGAAGAAGCAATGGACGTCTTGCGGACTGACCACTCTGCTGTAAACGACGTCGAATGGTACGCGCCGACACTGGATGATGCGTTACAGACTGAATGTGCTGTGCTATGGTTCGTGATGTGGCTGAGCGATCCGTCACTGCCATACGCACAATATGCCTGTCATCACGTGAAGTGGTGCACTGAGGTGGATGCGATCGAACACGTCGGTCCGTCGTACCCTCCTGCATCAAACGATCACATATCCGCATTACAGTTGTCTGGTTTCGTCCAACACGACTACCGATTTCCTTGAAAGATAATCCACAATCTCGGTAGGCCACTATCCTTCCTCTGTCGAACTCGGATACTTGATCAAAAGATGATTGCTGTTTGGTACAAGGCAAAATTGATCGTTTTTTTTTTTTAACCACAAGAAAAACACAACTGCTTTACTTGAAATCGTCGAAATCTCCAAGCCTTAAATAACGCTTTGAAGTGGCGCTACAGGCGCGCGTGATGTGCGTCTGCGTTGAAATTCTAATCATTTGCATATCTCACCTCCGCTAATGCATGTTGTAAATTTCATATTATTTGCATGCTTCCTTCAGGGTGTTGCATTTACGGTGGCCAGCAGTGTATTTATAAAATTCAAATACATAAATTAATGAAGCTTTAAAATAAAATGCATGGGTATTCAACCACAAAACGAAAGTTAAAACTAACCATGCAAGCTTCAGGGCGCTTGCATGGTTTGTCTTCACTTTCGTTTTCTGTTTGAATACCCATGCTTTTTATTTTGATCTTTCATTAATTTACATATTTGAATCACACACACACACACACACATATATATATATATATATATATATATATATATATATATATATATATATATATATATATATATATATATATATATATATATATAGGGTGGTCCCGAATTCATGGTACAAACTTTAATGGTAGGTACAGGACATTGTAACAATGATTTATTGTATAGGAATGTATAGTCGCAAGTGACGCGGTGAGGCGAAAACAGGGGAAATAACGGCCGAAAGGAAAAACAAAGATTTTATTGAAAGCGTTGTTGACAAGTGTCATGTTTACAGTAATTGTTCAAAATTGCGTCCACCAGTATCGATACATGCTTGACAGCGTCGGTGGAGCGATTGGCGTACAAGTTCAAAGATGCCTGGTATTTCACGCACACCTGCAGCAGCTACAGATAAGCGAGCGACGAGATCCTCATCTGAGTCAACTGGAGTCTCATAAACAAGATGCTTTAGATGTCCCCATAAAAAGTAATCGAGGCTCGATAAATCGGGAGATCGGGGTGGCCAAGGGACTGGTCCACCACGCCCAATCCATCGAGTACCAAACGTGGCATTCAGGTAATTCCGTACATCAATGCTGAAGTGTGCTGGCGCCCCATCGTGCTGAAACCACATGCGGTTACGAATGGCGATCGGAACATCATGCAGCAGTTGTGGTAACACTTCTTTCAGAAAAATAAGATAGCTTCCGCCAGTGAGCCGCGTGGGTAGTAAGTATGGGAATACCAGAAATATGAAATACCAGGCATCTTTGAACGTGAACAATCGCTCCACCGACGCTGTCAAGCATGTATCGATACTGGTGGACGCAATTTTGAACAATTACTGTAAACATGACACTTGTCAACAACGCTTTCAATAAAATCTTCGTTTTTCCTTTCGGCCGTTATTTCCCCTGTTTTCGCCTCACCGCGTCACTTGCGACTATACATTCCTATACAATAAATCATTGTTACAATGTCCTGTACCTACCATTAAAGTTTGTACCATGAATTCGGGACCACCCTGTATATATATATATATATATATATATATATATATATATATATATATATATATATATATATATATATATATATTATGTCATTATTATTATACTATATTATTATTTAACAGTTTAGGCCTATTTCTCTAAAGTTAAGCAATGTGTAAAATGTAAAAGTAATACAGATAAAATGAATCATATGGATTGATTTTAATATTGAATGGGGAGTTAAAAAAAATTAACGTCGCATCGAGAAATGCAAAGACTGTCCTCGATGATTCCCGAATGGAATGATCCGAGGACAATGTTTCGTAATTTTGAACCACGGTTTTCTGACGAGTTCAACAAAAGTGAACTGGCACCCCGCTCTCTAAACTTACAACTCCCACCAACATGACAGTGGGGGTGCCAGCTCAGGTGTTGCTTCGTCATCTGACCGTGGTTCAAAATTACGAGGTGTTGTCCTCGGATCTTTCCCTTAAGGGACTGATCCCGGACCGTCGTCAATAGCCCGTTGTGTTGCTCTAGTACGACGTTAACTAAAAATTACCAAATTATTACCCACCAACATGACGGCATTTGAAATTATTGTTAACGATCACCGGTCTTCGAGTACATGTCGGTGTTTGTTTGAACCGAGTTTCGAACTCGCAACCGTCCAGCTAGTAATCCGTTACAATTACTGGGGCTACAACTGAGCTACCACTTCCTGACAATTATCTGGAAAATGAAACATTTTCGTGATGAAAGGATCGGATTATTGAGAGCTGACCAACCGGTCTGGTGGTTAAGGTGTAAGCCTCTAGATCGGAAGGTTCCTGGTTTTAATCCGGATCAGTGCATGGATGTTTGTAAACGTATGGTGTAGTCGCGGCTGGTGCAATTTAAATCTGTCGTGGTCGAAAGTACTCACGTTGGGTTATTTTGGTATGGAAGTTTGGAGAGTGGGATGCCAGCTCAAGTGTTGCCTCGTCATCTGACCGTGGTTCGAAATTACGTGGTGAAGTCCTCGGATCTTTCCCTTAGGGGATTGATCCCGGACCGTCGTCAATATCCCATTGTGTTGCTCTAGTACGACGTTAATAATTACCAATTACCAGCTTATTGAGATTTGGACAGTCGGATGGCAGATAATCCCCAGAAACGATCACGCAATCGCATTTCTCAATTCCTCTTGGCCAGGAAGCCATCTCTATTTTATCAAAACCCTCAAGCCCGTCCATCCCATCCCCGTCTAACTGTACCTCCCCCTTCCAACGGCTCAAGACGATCCTACAGGCGTCAACAGTCCTTGCCCAAACAGCAGCTCTTAAGTAAATAAATAAAAAAACCAGAAGCGTACACAAATAAGCTTCTGAATGTCCTCCTTCCCGAATTCCAGCAGTAGGGGAGACGTCACTGTCAACAACACTGCAATGCAAATCCACTGCAAACGCGTGGCCATTCTGAGACGGAGGAACCCCGGAATTCCAACCGCTGGCAGATAAACACTTGACCTGACGTCAGTTCCCGGTGTCCACTCACCCCCGGGTGCCCTAATTGGTTCGCCGTGTGTGGGCACGTGCCTGACACAGCCCCCTTTTAAGCCTAACCTGTGCAGAACACACAAGATCGAATTGAGTCATTTTGCGATGTATTGAGAAAGAGAAGTTTGAGATGATGGAAAAGGCAGACGGGTAAACAATAGAAAGGGGAATGAAGGATGGAATCTTCAGACAAAAATGGTGTATACAGTTCTACTTGGTGATCGTGGCCACAGTGGCTCAATGCGATTGCAAATAGACGAAATGTGAAACTAGTGTAAGCAATGGTATCCTTGTTGGTGAGACACTGTCTCATCTTCATTTTTTTTAAACCAATTCCCTCTTAAAATTACTTATCTTGCTCACCACTTCTTGAACAACTAAATTTTTGTTGTGTGAAAAATGAATTCACTAAAAGTAATACGTCTTGATGCATAAAGGTATATTTAAAAAAAAATCTTGTTTATCATTATCTTCAAGAGAGGTAAAGTTATTTTTGAAGCAGGACATACTTATAGACAGAAATATATTACATGAGTACTTAATGTACTTAACAACAAGATATAAATATTTTATCAACACACTTAATATGCTTAAAAGAAAACTAGAAATAATAACATGTTTAGTTAACATGTACTTAATAGCAAAGAAGAAATAGCTTTTTTATCTGCTTACTTAATACATAAGACCAGATAAACTTGTATGCACAATTAATATATAATACTGGACAAACTTGTATGCGCATTTAATACACATAACTGCAAACTAGATAAACTTGTATGAACACATAACTGATACAATGAATAAGTTATTTATGTGCACACTTTATGTGTGCGTGTACTAAAATTGCAACAGTTGGTTTGCGCCAAAAAAATAACATTTTAACCTTTTTACAACTAAATATAACTTATGTGACGACATAAGATTAGATTGTAAAACAAGTTTTGAAGTTTTATTTATCAGTAATGAAACTATTTTTAATCAGTAATGAAACTGTTTTTTTAATCAGTAATGAAACTGTTTTTTAAATAAGTAATGAACTGTTTTTTTTTAATCAGTAATAAAACTGTCAGATTGCATTTGTGTAAAAAGTATAAAACATCTTTCTTTCAAATAGTTTTGACAAAGAAATTCGCATAAAGTATTTTAATGATGGTTTCTTAGTTTGTGAAGCTTTTGGTGTATATGGCACTACTATTTTCATGGTAGATTTTGCATCCTGTATGCTTTCATTAGTGGTTAATACGAAGTAAAAATCCTTGTCTTCCGGTGGTTTATTTGTTTACACTCAAAAATGCCTCTCATAGTGCCTAAAGTAAGTTTGTGCTACATTTACACTTTCGCAACCCATCATGCACTAGGCATTCTCATGTTCGATCAACATGTTTCTTCTTTATTTCTTCAGAAACAATATGCATTTCTATGTGAACGCAATTTTTTTATCTTTAATGCAAATTTAGATGTTTTACACATTTATTCAAGCTGTCAAATAGATTACTTCATTACTTGACACAGAAATGAGACCATAAAGTAAATTTAAAAGCAGAGTGAGTAACGATTGCCTTTTTATGTCCTCAGGATCATGCTACCAAATCTAGTAGTAACATGACCCTTAGACTACTTCCGTCTGCCGGTTGGAACTGGACATTTATCATTTGATAGGTTCACAGGACGGGAAAATACAGCAATCCATTCATTCGTCATCTGATTGAAACGTGCAACATAGTAAAAGACATTGGCGATTTCACCACTTTTGACGCCCCCCTAAAAAATGCGCATTCATACACAAACTAGTTATAAGATGTATATATCGCCAAATGAGGCAAAAAGATGCCAAATCGGCCAACCCAAGACCAGTCATGTGACTACTAATCGACATTTTGGTCACTTTTTGAAGTAACTTATAACAGAAGTTCTCTGTCAATTTATATTTCACGTCTATAAATTGACAAAATGCATAGAACATGAAACGAACGAACATCCACAACAATGTATTTCTATTTAGTAACGAGGCTATTTTTAACAACTTGTGGCTAATTTAATAGCTTCTTGCCTCGCTAAAGGCCATTTTTTCGATTAAGCATTGTCAGCTTAATTGAATGATCTGCTTGGTTTATTAAAGCCTTTGAATAAATGCATACATCCTTCTACTTAATTTTAAATAAAAAACAGGAAAAATCAGACTTAAATGATAGGCAATTTAAATGTATAATTTATGTAACTTGATCACCGTTTTAAGGATTTGGCTATTTCGTTCAATATGATGCACATTTGTCTAATAAAACCATGTTTTGATCAACGCGTTGAAACAGTTTCTGGTGGAATATTCTCTTAATATCATACGCATTTTATAAATTTTAATTCGACGATAATTTTGGTAAGGTAAGGAAAACTTTCAAAACGAAAAATACTAAAAGCATTTTACCCATACTCTCTCTCTTACTTCTAAAAATACGAAAAACTTTAGATCTATTTAATTAGGTGGGGCAATTTTGGAATTTTTTTAATTAACGCGCACTAGAACAATACAAGGGCTATGGATGATGGTCCGACATAAATTACAAAGGGAAAGATCCGAGGGCAACACCACGTAATTTTGAACCAAGGTCAAATGACGAGGCAGTACCTGAGCTGCCTAAGCTAACTCCAAGCTTCCAAACCAACCCAATGTGAGGGATTACGGCCACGAAAAATTTAAAGTGCACCATACGCTTACAAATATCCATGCACTGACCCGTATTTGAACCAGAAACCTTCCGATCTAGATGCTAACACCTTTACCACCAGACCGGTTCATCGGCTTAATTAGGTGGGGATAGGTAGTTAATTAACATCACACTGAAACAACACGAAGGGGCTAGTAGCGATGGTCTGGGATCCATCCTAAAGGGCAAGAACCGTGGACAAAATTAGTTACTTTGAAATCTGTTCGGATGACGAGATCAACACCTGAACTGGTTACCCACTCTCCATGCTTCCACGCCACACCAGCGAGAGGACATTCGGGGTCACGACAGATTTAGCGAGAATCAGCCCCAGCTCACACGAAGGTCGTTGGCTGTAGTATCGAACTCGTAACATTCCTGTTTGTAATCTGTTGCTCATTCAAATGGTCTACCGTGCTCTCATCCCACAGAGGAAATGTAAGAGTTGAGTGAGCAATATCATGTATCCAGGATCATGTGATCAAATCTAGTAGTCACGTGACCAAAACTAGTAGTCACGTGACCAAAACTAGTCGTGGCCAAATACGTAGTCACGTTGCCAAAACTAGTAGTCACGTGACCAAAAACGAAGATCACGTGACCTAAACGTAGTCATTACGTTTCGTCTGCTGGGTGCTTAATATTCATCATCTGATTGGTCCACTTATTAATCATCTGATTGGTCCACTTATTAATCATCTGATAATAGCAGATTTGGCGATTTCACCACCACTCTATTGAAGAGTACATTCATACACCTACCCAGTCGTAAGATGACAAATCGTCGAACGAGGTGGTAAGAATCCAAATCGTCCAACAAAGTCGATTTTTCCATTTAACAGTCACGGGGTTATTATACTCACTTTACTAAGCTCCTCCCACAGTAATACCTCAGCACACTTATATTGCATTTCTATGGATTGTATGTCTTCTAACCTCCTAAGCATGTGTCTGATTAGCAGAGTAGATTCATGTGAAATTGAAGTGTATGCGAATTCTTTCAGGATGAAGAACGAGAAAATTTTCATTTTCGAACGAACATAAATCAGATGAATTTTTTCGAGAAGGCGCAGACGACGCGAGGAGCTATTGAAACGCGCGATAATTAACGACGGCAGAGATACAAGGAACAAGATCAATGAGCAAATTATATATTGGGTTCACCTTAAAATATAGCTTATCACCATTTTGGGGTAACGTTTGGCGAATAATCTGATTGACGCTAACCAATCAACTGTGAAATCGAGTTGGAATTCATTCTTGAAATTTGTATTGACTGAAATCATATTCGAAATACAAGCTAATTTATATCAAATTGTTGGATTTTCAGAAATATTCGCATCAAATATTCTTTGGCTGACTTTATTATTGGAAGAGTAGATCAATCGGTAGATCATTCTTTTTTATTTTTATGTGTGAACTTTGGATTTAACAATTGTTCTTCCGAGATTAGTTGTTTCTCAGTTGAAAAGTTGTAGTCCCTTGTGTATTTGTAAAGCCGATCAGGTTGTAAAATTATTATGCTGTGTTTGTAATAAATTTGCTTTCTATTTTAAATAATATGGATTTATTCCATTTGCAATATACGAACACTTATTCTGAATAAATACGTGAAACATGTTTCGCAGCAGAAACACTACCGTCGCCGTTTAGCATTGAGGAAGTACAATATTCGAGTAAGCAACGGTAACCTTTTTATGCACTCAGGATACAGGCGCCTCAATCCCATGATAGTACTTTACGCAAGTCCAACTTGATTGACTAATCGGATCACATGACCTAGATACGTATGTCATCAAGGTTTAGAGTTGTTGGCGATTTATCTCTTCCTTTCTGCTTTCTTCTTTTCTTTTCAGATCCATGGCTATGGGTGGGTAGAGGTGGGAGCCGAGAATTGTATCCTTTTATTATATAAGTTAATAATTATATGTTAGTCTTTTATGTATGCTTTTTGTTACATCAGAATGGTCCTAAGCCAGCGGTGGATACGACACCATCATCCTAAAGCAAAGGGGACGGCAGAGGGGCGGAAAAATATCAGCTGGTAGTGAGTTCAGGAGTTGTTCTTAGATTATTTATGTAAAATCAACGGAAGCTTGGAAAAATATGAAAGGGGTATTAAAAATTAGGAAAAGTAAATTAGAATGAAAAGGAATTAAAGTGGAATTTTTTTTTAATAATTTGGAGGATCTAAAAATGTTTCCGCCAGCTGGGTTCGAACTCGTAAGTCATTCTCCGCTGCCGACGCTAATCTGAAGGTGGGTGACTTTAGCCATTAGGCCATCGTTGCTTCACGAAAAGAAGCTCTTTAAAGAATAAGTACCCTTAATATAAGTTGGCAAGAAATACTACTAACAACAACCATACAACATATATATGAGGAGCAAATCAGAGTCAACTGTCGGACACTTACGCTGAACGCTGAGGCGCTAGTGTATGTATTGTATTTCTACGAAACAACGCGCGTATTCAAAATCAAATGGTTACTGCAACAATCAGATTGGCGAGATATCCAAGTGAAGCCAAGCCCGTGAAACTAGCCAATCAAGTTGGACTTGCGTAAAGTACTATCATGGGATTGAGCCGCTTCTCTCAGGATCATGCGACGCAAACTAGTAACATGATCTTTAGACTACTTCATCTGCTGGGTGTTAACTAACATTTGTCATCTGATTGGTACAAGGAAACTAAGAATACCCCATCCATTGATTCATCATCTCACTGTCTACTTATTGATCATCCGGTAGATTGGAGTTTTCACCACTTTTATCTCCACTCCACTGAAATGCAGTCACATCTGTCACGATATATTGCCAAACCATCAGATAAGATACCAAATCGCACAACCCTGTCCATCTTTCACGAAGCAGTCACGTGACAACTAGTCAAATTATTGTTCCCACGTTTTGAAGCTCTTCTCAATGGCAATGCTCAGCATACTTATATTCCACACTAGCTGGATATCTCGGCGTTGCTCGGGTTTGAAATACGACCACGACAGCTATAATATGACCCAGATATGTGTGTCGCCCTGTGTGAACTCAAATACAGAAACTCTGTAGAACGAGTTTCTTACCGTGACAGGTAAAATATGACTGCGACATTTCCCTGTGTTTAACTCACACACAAACCCAGTAGAACGTGCTTCTTTATCCAGGTCTATTTATTGTAGGAAAGCAGACTTTAGATTTTTAAATTGGGGCTTCGGGGGGTACTTTTAGGATTACCTGTGTGCTAATATTCATGGCCACATATTGGTCTGAAGACAGCAAAGAAATTGCCTATGTTTTCCGCAGTGTTTTAAAGTTTAAGTGTGCCTAATTTCGTGTGGATTGGTCAAACGGTGTAGATATGTAATGAGAATATACACACACGCACACAATCCTTTTTGTCTTTTGAATAGTGTTGTAGCTCAGGTGTCAACTTTGTCATCTGACCGTGGTTGGAAATGACGAGGCTTTGTCCTTGGATCTCTCCCTTCGGGATATAATACCAGACGGTATGACGGTATAACTATGATATTTAGCATGGCGAAAAAGGTCGCCCATAGCGAGATTCGGACCCAGTGCCAGTGACGAGAACATTCCTCCTACCCGATGGGCTAAGGAAACGCGGGATTGATACCAAAGGGTAATGTCGATATTTCACGTCTACGATACTAAGCATGACGAAAAATGTCTGTCCTGGCGAGATTCGGACCCAGTGCTAGACCATCCTCCTATACCCAGCACTCTGGAGTTGTCCCTGATTAGCACTGCAGATGCATGTGAAAATGAAGTGTACATAAATTCTTTCCGGATGAAGAGCGAGAGAGATTTCATTTGGGAGCGAAAATAAATCAAACGTTAAAACAGACGCGCGACTTTTTTCGAGGAGAGACGCGGACGACGCGAGGGGCTAATGAGACGCGGCGATAATTAACGACGACAGAGATACAAGGAACAACAAGAACAAGCGGGAGGGAGCGAGCTCAAAAAAGACGACGCAGACACACGACGGAATAATTAGCGCGCGTAATTAAAGCAATTAACTCGTGGGTCAATTAGCGGCGGGGCAGAAGAAGAAACGCTCAAATTAATGCTCTTAACGGATTACTTTGCGAGATGGAACTTTCCTTTGATGATATGCGCCCTTTAATCGTATTATTCCACCTCATTTGCATATTTCCGCCGAACGCCCCTGCACTGCTTCCCTCGCAATCTCGTTTGGCGACGCCTGATTGGACTGAGACTTACTTGCGCATCTCATAACTCTACCCCCCTCCACGACGACGTTTTTACTTTCACTTTTATTTGTTTTTTCCCGTCCTCGTCGTTTTCCGGAATACAAAAGAATCGGGGGCGAAATGAATTCGAATCTTTTCTCACTCCTCCCTCGTTTGTTCTATCTATTTATGTATATAGATATATATAAACGGGGCGCACGCACGATTTTTTTTATTGTTACCTTTGTTCTAAAATTTTGAATGGAATGTTTTTCAGTTTTGAAAACGGGAAAGGGTTTTGGGACGGGATTGGAAAGAACCCTCGACGAAGGACTGTGCATTCGAAATGTGACGTTCGCATGTATGAAGGCTCTAATTTGAATTTTTCTCCCCTTATTTCGATTTACTGGAGAGTTGATTAAACGCTCGCCACTTCTTGGAGTTGGAGGTATAATAACGGCAGACCATTTCAGGTTTCGCGCTATCGGTTTCAATCTATTTCGCGGAATGTGAAACGGAATTTTGTAATTTGGAATGGTTAAGAAAGGGTGATGGATACTGTAGGATAAAATCTTTTAATCTTTGTAAACCAGGCTAACCTGAATGCACAACTTATTAAAACCAGCTTCAGACTTCTTTCAATTTCTTCTAGAGATGTAGTATTTGGGAGGGGAAGAGATATTCTTCATCTGTCAGATCTCAAAAGGAAATGGAAAAATCGTAGATGAACTATCGTAAATACAAAAATACAATTCGAACTGTAGTTGCATATAATTTCATATGAAAAATACCTATTAGAATATTTAATTTGGCTTTTTCTCGAATAAATAAATTTTTCTTCCATCGAGATGTGGTCAGTTTTGCTAATAGTGAGGCAAAACTGCCTATGGAATGAAAACCCCAAGTAGTAAATATAAATTGTACCTTGCCAAAAATGGTGACTGTTTGGAATAGGTTTTTGTACCAGAGGCTTGCTGTTACAGGGTTTGAACTATCGTAAATACAAAAATACCATTCGAACTGTAGTTGCGTATAATTTCATATGAAAACTACCTATTGGAATATTTATTTTGGTTTTTTATCGAATAAGTAAATACAAAAACACCATTCGAACTGTAGTTGCATATAATTTCATATGAAAAATACCTATTAGAATATTTAATTTGGCTTTTTCTCGAATAAATAAATTTTTCTTCCATCGAGATGTGGTCAGTTTTGCTAATAGTGAGGCAAAACTGCCTATGGAATGAAAACCCCAAGTAGTAAATATAAATTGTACCTTGCCAAAAATGGTGACTGTTTGGAATAGGGTTTTGTACCAGAGGCTTGCTGTTACAGGGTTTGAACTATCGTAAATACAAAAATACCATTCGAACTGTAGTTGCATATAATTTCATATGAAAAATACCTATTAGAATATTTAATTTGGCTTTTTCTCGAATAAATAAATTTTTCTTCCATCGAGATGTGGTCAGTTTTGCTAATAGTGAGGCAAAACTGCCTATGGAATGAAAACCCCAAGTAGTAAATATAAATTGTACCTTGCCAAAAATGGTGACTGTTTGGAATAGGTTTTTGTACCAGAGGCTTGCTGTTACAGGGTTTGAACTATCGTAAATACAAAAATACCATTCGAACTGTAGTTGCGTATAATTTCATATGAAAACTACCTATTGGAATATTTATTTTGGTTTTTTTATCGAATAAGTAAATACAAAAACACCATTCGAACTGTAGTTGCATATAATTTCATATGAAAAATACCTATTAGAATATTTAATTTGGCTTTTTCTCGAATAAATAAATTTTTCTTCCATCGAGATGTGGTCAGTTTTGCTAATAGTGAGGCAAAACTGCCTATGGAATGAAAACCCCAAGTAGTAAATATAAATTGTACCTTGCCAAAAATGGTGACTGTTTGGAATAGGGTTTTGTACCAGAGGCTTGCTGTTACAGGGTTTGAACTATCGTAAATACAAAAATACCATTCGAACTGTAGTTGCATATAATTTCATATGAAAAATACCTATTAGAATATTTAATTTGGCTTTTTCTCGAATAAATAAATTTTTATTCCATCGAGATGTGGTCAGTTTTGCTAATAGTGAGGCAAAACTGCCTATGGAATGAAAACCCCAAGTATTAAATACAAATTATTCCTTGACAAGAATGGTGACTGTATGGAATAGGGTTTTGTACCAGAGGCTGGCTATTACACGGCAGTTTTTGACGCCAAGGCAAACCACCAATAGGGTTAAGCGGAACCTAATCTTATAACAGCCATATCACTGAATGCAATTTAACTCCAAGGATCTTGTTACTAAAAGCTAGCTTGGACAACCTTATACATGAAATTGCATTTAGTTTCAACTTGCTTAACGGTGAATACAGTTCTTACATCCATCCTGTTCAATTCGTTTATATTTGACTGTACAGAATATTTTACACACTAAGCATAAGATTGGAAGATTCATTCCTTTTAGAATAACAATATCCTAGATTTTTTTGTAGACAGTTTTGACAAACTGTAGGTATTGGACCAAAAATGCAAAACAAAATAAAATTGAATAAAAATTATATTTGAAAATATCACATTTAAAATAAGACCACCATTAAAAGCATTTAAGTAAACAACATAGAAACAAAATAAACACTCCAAAGTTATTAATAAAGGGGAAATATATATAAAAAACACATCTCATCAACATGAAAAAGTAAAATGTAATTTCAAATGCAGTTATGGTAAAAGACGAACCGATTCAGTTTGCGTGTTTAAAAGTGCTGCGAGACTGAAGGTCGTACAGAACTCTCATTTAAAAGATACGGAACTCAAGTTCAGATTTCGGGTTTTTAGAGATAGCAGGCATCACGTTTTCAAACACCTTATTTATAGAGTTTAAATAAGGCGTCTTAAAAAGAATTGCCGGTTGTAAAAACAAATGCAATGTCTTCGTGCCAATTAATTTCGTAATGCTTAACATTATTTCTAAATTTTGTAACTCGGTTATACTGCTGTCTGCAATTTGGTCAACGAAGTGAGCATGGCTCTAAGGAGTCTTTGCCTTAGTGACATTTGACTGAACCATCAAGCTTGAATGGATGCAAAAGTCAGTTTTTTATGATGACCAGATCAAGATCGGGCCAGTTTTCATCTAATGACGATATATCTCGTCCATAAAGATCTGGTCAGTTTTTTTTCCCTTCTAATGACGAGTTATTTCGTCGAGGCAACCACAAGAAGGGTTGTAAAAATTTTGAGTACGAGTGTGCACATTTTCTTAATTACAGGTCTGGTTTAACAGGCAGATGTCTGTTTTTGGTTTTCTGGCTCAAGGTCCAAAATTGGATACGAAGAACCAAAAATGCAAGACAAAATAAAATTGAAAAAAAAATTATACTTGAAAACATCACATTTAAAACCAGACTACCACTAAAAGCATTATAAGCATAAGTAACATAGAAACAAAATAAACATTCCAAAGTTATTAATGAAGTAAATACATATTAAAAACATCTCATCAATATGAAAAAGTAAAATATGATTTCAAATGCAGTCATGGTGAAAGACGAACTGATACAGTTTGCGTATGTGAAAGTGCTGTAAGTGCAGTGAGACTGAAGATAGTTTAGAACTTTCCAAGACTTTGAAAAGATTCGGAACTCTTCCAGATTTAGTGCAAAATTACCACAAAAAATGCGCTCTGTGACACAAATCCGAGTATAGATTATTCTTAATCGTTGTTTTATGAATATTTCAGTAGCAGAAGTACTAACATGTAGTACCATAAATTTTTCTGTATTTCATAGAAGCTGTTTAATTCTCATTTCGAAGTGTATGGCAATGAAATAGCTGGTAAGTTAGCTAAATTGTGAACCACAATTAGTTCAGTTCCTTTGCCAGCCAAAAAACCTTCTTTCTGAGTAGGATCAGAATAGAGGCTAGATCCCTTTGGTGTGCTTTATGGAGGAATACTGGAATGAATCACCATCTTTTTCATTTCCAGAGTTAGCCTAATGACCTCTATTACCAATAAATCCCTAGAGCAGTTGCCAATTTTTCTCCGAAAGCCAGAATATACCACATTGTAACACAGAACTCATTGAATCGTTTTCACCAGACTGACTCCAAAAAGGTGCCTTATTTGCTTTAATAAGGAAAAGACTTGGAGCATATCTTGTTCGACTGCTCCAGTGAGAACATTTTTAGAACTATCTTAACCCTCCAAGTGGTTTCAACGCGTTAACTCGTTCATAAAGATCTGATCAATGTTGATAATGACTAAATATCTTGCTACTAAAGTATTGGCAAATTTTTAATACTGACGATATCAAGATCTGATTAGTTTTCTTTGTAATGTCAACACATATATTCCTTCAAGATCCGGTCAATTTTGCTGATGACAGTACAACCACAAGGAGGGTTAAAAAAATTTGTGATTCATCTCTTATTCTTTCTGTTTTTCTTTTTTTGTTCTGTATATTTGTTTGCTGGTGTGTTGAAGACATCGTGAAATCGCCACTAACCTCTTGACTACAGCTATAGATATAACAAGCGCGATTTTTACAACTTTCAAGGTACAACTGCTGTAACGGCCGTAGTCTAAATTCTTTCTTGGCTAGATTCTTATAACTTTCACTGTACGACTGATGTACTAGTCGTTGTCTAACTTCTTTTTTGGAACGATAATGATATAACTGCTGTAACGGCGTTGTCTAAACCCTTTCTTGGAGCAATAATGGTACAGCTGCTGTAACGGTCGTAATCTACATTCTTTCTTGGCGTGATTCGTATAACTTCTAATGTACAACTGATGTACTAGTCGTTGCCTAAATTCTTTTTTGGAACGATAATGGTACAACTGCTGTAACGGCCGTTGTCTAAACTCTTTCTTGGAACAATAATGGTACAGCTGCTGTAACGGTCGTAATCTACATTCTTTCTTGGTGTGATTCTTATAACTTCCAAGGTACAACTGATGTACTAGTCGTTGTCTAAATTCTTTTTTGGAACTATAATAGTACAACTGCTGTAACAGCCGTAGTCTACATCCTTCCACTGCGTGATTCTTATAACTTTCAAAGTACAACTGCTGTACCGGCCGTTGTCTAAAAGTTAATACTCCGTAATGTATCAAGATATAATGTAATGTATAAGCTGTTATGTGTTACTAAACACGTATTATGATGTTTTGGTTGTCTGAGGTGGTCTGGGACCTCATTACCTGAGACAATCAAGGTTGGTTGGTCGTTTCTTGTTTTTTTGACGTCTTTTTGGCCAAGCCTGATAGACAATGAGTTATAAAGAGACAGATATTGGAATAAATATTTTGGCGAGTAAAAATCACTTGGCGCTGATTATTTGGCGTAAAAACCACTATATCCCTAAAACATTTCTGCACTGACACACAAACTCCACACTAAAAGGTGCCATTCCTTTCAGGAGAGAAGAAAACGCGTGCATTAGTTTCTCGTGGCCAGTGAGTCGCGACTCCATTCAAATTCTTTTGGGAGCGCCAAGCGGCGGATTTGGCATAGATTACGAGATGAAGCAAATCCTGGGGCGCGGAAACGCAGTCAAGTGGCGGAAAAGCCACCGCCAATTCACGTGCCTCGGTCGATTCCGTGGGCTTAAAGCCCCCACACATCCTTTTAATCCCTTCAGATCCGCAAACGTAGGATGGCGTAAAATTCCATATTAGCAGAATTGCCCCACATGAAGCACGGTGGGAGCGCATTTGGCGTCTTATCGCTAATTCCAGCAAAAGTGAAGCCAACCCTTTGGATTAATTATTAACTCTTGATGAGCCCAAAAAAGACTAAACATCAGTAGCTCATTGCGTAAATACAAGCTCTATTATTACTTACTAAAATGGACGCTTACTTTCGTAATTATTCATAGGGAATGTCTCCAAAGTTCAAGGAATTTTGTTGTTTTCATCTAGATTGGATTGTTAAAACACTTTGATTTTCTATTATACACTTGTTTACATTCGTTTACATCATTTAAAACCCCTGGCGGTTAATATTCGCGTCGAAAATAACAACGTAGAGGCTTTTCAAATTTTGAGACACTCGCTGGGTGACCCTCTTGATATCCTGAGAGCCTCGAATGTCCTCAAGTTGGAGTGATGTGGAAGAACGGTGAGTGGTGTGTCAGCTCAGGTGTTGACCTCGTCATCTGGCCGTCGTTTCCCTTCGAGATTAATCCCAAACCGTTACCAATATTTAGATGCGTTTCTACGGTTCGATGAAAATGCATCTACCTACGTTATTTGCTTATACAGGATGTGGTTAATATGCATTTCTTTGAGTAGTAGTTTTTAATTAACGTCGCACTAGAGCAACACAACGGGCTATTGACGACGGTCCGGAATCAATCCCCTAAGGAAAAGATAAGACATTTCTTTGAAAGGGATAAACAAAAACTCCATATTTAAAATAAGTACTTAGAACCATAATAGAACCTAGAACCATAATACGTACACAAATCCCTCAAAACTGGAAAACATTCATTTTTTGATATTTTTGAATTGGAACCATGGTTTTATTCCTGTAGTTACCATGGATTTATTTCTATCTTCTGTGTCAAAAAAACTTTCCTTGCAAGGTGTATTTTTATTAACTTGACGAAGAAAATTTGCTGGTAGATATGTCCCCTGCAACCTAAAAAACTACCCACTGAACCAACATCCAGCTTATTATTTTCCCAGAAGTAACACAAATTATTATGTTTACTTACATCAACTGCCAAATGCATAACAAAATTGATGATTAAAGGGGTTACAGTTGAATTGAGAAGTATCGATTGAAGTGAATACGTCTCAATAAAACGGACACGAGAAAAAGTACATTTTACAGGAGAGCCCTATAGGTAAATAGGTATTTGAATTAGCGGTACACTAGACCAACACAACGGTCAATTAGCGACGGTCTATAATAAATCTCAAAAGATCCTAGGTCAACGCCCAGAAATTTTGAACCGAGGTCAGATGACGTGGTCAGTACCTTCTTGAGAAGGAATATTTGATTATAATACTGAATACTGGATGTAGATTTTTGTCATTCATTGTGATTTCGTGCAAAAAAGTAGGTAATGAAATTGGGTGATTGTATGAATAGCTAATGAAATCCGTACTTAGAAAGCTATTCATGCAATCATTGAAATACAATATAAGAGCATTTTTATATTGCAACAAAACTCCATGCTGCCATTCACATGTAATTAAAGATAAATTAATTAAAGCTTATCACACTGAAGGTCAAATGAAAAAAAAATTGTGGTTGAATTTAATTTGATTTTTACTATAGAAAGTATAACTTTAGTGCGTTTCAAAAATTGAAATACGGAAATAACACTTTTTAAATGTGTTATATCTTTTTTGAGCCCAGTTGGCATAGTGGTTTGGTGCACCCGCCTGCCACGCTGATGGGCTTGGGTTCGAATCCAGGTTAAATAATGATCGTATAATTGTGCTGTCCTCCGTTAGGGGCGATGATGATCTCCCACTGGGTACCCCTTCACAAGAGACTATCGCTTCCAGCCTTGTATGAGGTATTGGCTTCTCACGTTATTGTACACAGTTTTCCTGTTTTGTTTGTGAAACGTATGTCTTATTCTCTCCCACTGAAAAAATTTTTCTTTTGAGAGAACCGTGAAACGCTATAATTGATACCTATAGTGTTCATTTTCTTGCTTAAACCAAAGTACTTGTCAACTAAACCATGTTTATACATCGAAACACGAAAAAAAACGCGTCAAAAAATGTTGAAATACGCAGTCTTGTATTCATACTATTCATTTTCGTATCGGATACATCCTGGGTACATCTTCTCTAAATGTGTACGTGCTTCAGGGACCCGAAATACTCAAGTCTTTTCCCATGGGCCTTACTGTCTTTACTTAACATGGGATAATTCTCCCGGGATACTCCCAAGCTATCTTTTTACTTATTTTCATCCCACTTTCTCTGTTTTCTAATCTCTTTTACCTTTCACATTTTTGCTGGGGAAGTTTGGCGCAGCTTCGACAAATATGGCCCTAGAGTCATGCAACCCCAAATCAACCATTTTCATAGTTAAAACAAAGTACCCGTTATAAAACATTCGCTTGTCAGCAATAATAAAACGTTCATTTTTTAAATTAACTTTCACGAAATTAGTGCTTAATTTAGTAAAATTTTGTAGGAAGAACTCAACACGCGATAAGGACTTCTTATCCCGTTTCTTTTTGCCAATTTCCAATTCCACGAGAGCGCTGTGACATGCATTCGTTGGCGGTGGCAGAATATCTTGGCCTGCTTTCGTCATCGCCAAATTCCGGAAACCTGTCCGGAAGTTGTAATCTGGAAGTTGTTCAATTCGGTCCAGAATCCTCTTTGTGCGGGTTCAGTGGAGCCATTTTTAGCTTTCCAGATTAGGAGGGTCTGCCACGCGATGATTGCCTGTTAATCTGCTCCCGAAAAGTCCCGACACTGAGGATTAGGCCTCCATTGTCCTCTCTCCCCACCCCCGAAAACAAGGACTGCCCCGCGTCCATTTGGTCCGGTTTACCCCTCATTGGCAAATGTGTCACAATTGATTTCGGGTTTAAAGGAAACCGGGAAATTACAAGGTGTCTCCTTCTAATCAGGACGATTGCCGGAGGAAAGTTTGTGTTTTGCGTTATTGTGAGGTCGGAGTCTTTGTCCTCGTGAGCAACATTGTTTGTCTAAGTCTTAACCCTAAGAAAGCTGAATTCTCTACAAGAGTTTGCGCGATTTTATTCGAGGTGATTGTGTGGCGAGTCGTCGTCCTCGCTTATGGTTTGTGTTCTTTTATGGTACATCGCATGGTTCTACCGACATGAAACTATTTTACGAAATAGTATGCTTAGTGTGAGACGTGGACTACTAAACAAATAGTCAAGTATTAGAAAAGTTTATTTGGTGAACGAGTCGTATTGGGTTCAAATAAATTTTAATTATTAAATTATGAGGCGTCAGTGGGAACATAGAATTGTAAACTCTAATTTCTCTTTCTCTAGATGGTAGATAGTTAAAAATAAATGTTAATTATTTAATTATGAGGCGTCAGTGGGAACATAGAATTGAAAACTCTAATTTCTCTTTCTCTAGATGGTAGATAGTTAAAAATAAATTTTAATTATTTAATTATGAGGCGTCAGTGGGAACATAGAATTTTAAACTCTAACTTCTATTTCTCTAGATGGTATATAGTTAAATTAAGGTTGCTCTGGAGCAACACGACGGGCCATTAGCGATGGTCCGGGATCATTCCCTAAGGGAAGGACTCAAGGACAACACCTAATTTTGTATCATGATGAAATGACAAAGTCCAATCTGAACTGGCACCTCTATCTACACATTTTCACCCCACCCTAACATGAGAACATTTGAGACTGTTACAGACTTAAAGTGTACCAGTCTCCACTTACAGATGGTCTTTGGTTGGATAGAGTTTCGAACTCACAACTCTCCACTTGCTAATCCAATACTCTTCCAACCGGGCTACCGCGGCACCACTATCTCTTCAAACCTAAACTGAGAAGGTTTGAAGAGTGTGATGCTAGTTCAGGTGTCCGTATAATGTTTTCGTTAAAGAAAAGCAAGAGGTGAGTGTTTAATAAAGACCCTCAAGAACCAAAAATCTAAACAAGGTCCATATTTTTTTTTGCACATTGATATGCATTTAATTTCCTATACAGAATGATTTTTTCTAAGTTTTTTAGTTAGCTTTTTTGGTAATATTTATACACGGATTGAAAAAGCCTCTAATACTCCCAAAGACACTGCTCAATCTTCGTTTCACAGCGAGGCAAAATAAAATAAACACTTACAGCACTCCTTCTTACGAAAGTTATTTTGACGTTGGATGTTTGCAAGTCATTGTCACTCTCATTAGCTCTTACTCAGCATGTCATGTGCTAAATGAATCCTAAACGTCATCAACAGATAAGTGATGTTTACTTTCTTTGCTGCGTATACAGTTTTACCAATTTCCATAATATTCTGGGTCATTGAGTGAGAGATGTAATGAATATTTTCTCATGTTTAGGGATATAATTGGAGTTTGTTTGGATACGCAACCAAAAAGTATTTTCTCTTCGATTGAAGTTATAATATTTTTCTAAGCAATAAGCTAACTAAAGAGTTGATTTTTATTAACAAGAGAATTTCCTAATATTTCATGAGGGATTAACTTCGACAAGATTGAGGTCGTTGAGTCACTTTACCAACAAATTTACTAAAAATGAGATATTTGGCGTTATGATGTTATGAATAAAATGCAAACAATCTATATGAGTTGAAAAGTTACTACTGTGGTAGACATGTACTTCATTTACTTCACTCTGAGGCAACGCAAATAGTAATTGCCGACGGTCCGGGATCAATCCCTAAAGGGCTCCCTAAACGATCAATTTTATTGTCGATGGGATTGACGGTTTTGATTGATATATGTTTCAATATAGCTTCAATCAACCCGTCAATTTGGTCAATGTTTTTCGAAGGAGCGTGACGTGTTTCATTTATGAGTTTCAAAATGGCTTCAAGATTTGGGCCTTCTTGCTTTGATTTTGGTTGTCTGCAATCGAAAAGAAAAACAGAGGAAAAGACGCTGGTCCAAAGAATAGTAAAAACTGAGAAGCCACTTTACTCACTAGCATTTACTAAACTTTCTCCGAGATATTAAATCGTACCCATAATATTAATTTTCTATTTTCATTTTTCCACAATATAATCAGATATATTTTGTTTTAACACATTAACAATTTTTTTCCAAAGCAATACTTCTTTTCTTTTTGTTTACATATTCACTTAACTTTCCATAGCTCAGGATAATCACGATACAATGTAATTAAAAGCTTCACGAATTCCCGTTCTCATACACAATTACTTCTCTTGGGGCTCGCCTAATTTACAATTAGCTTGCGTTTATTTTACAAAAAAAAAACTAGATAAAAACGCTTTATTACAATAGAGATTTTAATCCCAGATCCCTTTGTGGCGACCGATTTTCAGGGAATCAGTTAAAAATCACCTGCACTCAAAACCAACGGGACGGCTATCGAAGACCATCTGCGCGGCCCTGGCAGATGACAGAAGGTCTAGGCTAGTTGAAAGGGGTTTAAAAAAATTCAAAAACATAGAATCTAACGAAGAACGCGTTATAGATACAAAACAAGGAATAAAAATATTATTAGCGTGCTACGAAAAAATTCTGCTTTAAAAAAGAAGGCATTGTGTCTGCCATTAGACGAATTTGTTAGATTTTATGAAGCCATCGACATCGAAATAACTTTTATAGTAACTCATTAGTTTTTTAAATATTTTGTATTAATATATATAAAGAGAACTGCAACTATTTACTAAACACTTTTCTTCTAAGCTAGTATTTTTGTTAGTCCTTGGTCGAAATTAAATAAAATTTATCTATATTTATGCACAAAGTTGTGTTTCGACATATTCGTATTACTCAAATTCGTATTGCGAAAATATAAAAGTTTCCATTGAAAACTTATTTATTAACAGAAATTTACATTTAAGAAATCTTTCTGGTGTAAAATTTTCTGCAGATCTCAAATCCGTTAAAATTTTTACTCTATTTTTAACGATTTCGAAGATGGAAACTTGTATTAGAGAATAAAAAAGCCCTACTGCCCGAACGATTGACAATTGCGTATTTTAAAAGATCAATCGGCACTGTCAATGTCTATCAATGAAAATTTATATCAATGTGTGTCAATCGTCTACTACACGATAAATTGTTTGCTTCAATGAGCATCATTGACAATCACATTTACAGTAATATTGATCGTCTAGGGACCCCCTAAGAGAATGATCCAAAGAGTACACCTCAAATTTTTGCACCACGTTCAGATGACGAGGTCAACCATCTGAGCTGACATCCCACTCTTCAAACTTTCACTCGATGTCAACTTGAGGACATTTGAGGCAACGGCAGATTCAACGTGCACCAACCTAAGTAATTGATTAATTAACATCGTACTGGACCAGCAACGGGCTAATGGCAACGGTCCGAGATCAATCCGGAAAGGGTAGATGCGAGGACACTCGTAATTTTGAGCTACAATCCGATGACGATGTTAACACCTGAAGGGGTTGTTAGAAAGTTGCCCACAGTAAATATTACTTAAAAATAAATCGAAACGTCAATCGCAAGCTCCAACATGCCACTCCACATTGAATGATTAAAGACATTGAATACAATATACCTTAGATCGAAAATTCAAATACCAGTCACAAACAAAACATATGCAAAATATTTAAATTATAAGCAGTTATAAGATAGTGAAAATAAAATGAAACAAGAATCTCGAGCCCAAACTCGCACTATGCAACAATGACAATACTTTGGACTCTTGTGTCATAATATTTTTTATTATACTCTAGAGTATGAAGACCCTGAGTTGCACACATAGTTTCTACAGTTCTTATTCTCAGTGCTCAATACTTCTTACTACCTGTTAATCCTGTAAAGAGGCTACACAATTTGTTTTATTTTCTTAGATTCAGTCTTCGCATAATGTCAATTGCTCCTTACCATGTGCACATTGATGTGTGACCTGTGTAAGTTATGACTACGATTTAAGCGAAACACAATGCAATTTAAAAAAAGTATTCTAAATTGGAATGTGGAGAAACTCTTGTACCGATTCGAATATACGATGTTGATGATTCAACAATATTTCCCTTAATGTTTCAAAGCATGCCTTAACATAATGGTAATGGTAATGGTAATTTTTAGTTAACGTCGTACTAGAGCAACACAACGGGCTATTGACGACGGTCCGGGATCAGTCCCTTAAGGGAAAGATCCGAGGACAACACCTCGTAATTTTGAACCACGGTCAGATGACGAAGCAACACCTGAGCTGGCACCCCACTCTCCAAACTTCCACGCCAACCCAACGTGAACATGCCTTAACTAATCGTTGGGCAAAATGGTATAAAGAACAGATCTGTCTTTCAACTTTTGAAATTTTTAGGGAAACACAGTAGATTGTAAAAGAGAAGGCATTCTAAATTGGAAGCTATGCATCTCCTCCGACAATTTGAATGCTTGGAATGCATGTGCCAACAATGTTTACGTTGTGGAACACTGTTCTTAATGCGTATCAATAATGTGTGGTTTACCACACCGTAAAATTCAAAGTTAACGAATCGTTGGGGACAGTTGTGTATTGAACGGTTTCAAAAAATATTTAGAGGTGAAACATGTTATATTTTAAAACAGAATGCATTCTAAACTGAAAACTAAGAAACTCCTTCACCGATTCGAATGCTAAAAGGGAATGGTCTGAAATTGTCAACCCAAAATACAGAACATGCCTTAAGTTCTAGTATGACCACGCCACAAAATACTAAGCACCTTTTAGCAATGTGTTCGGCCCAAATTTTAAAGAAATTTAAGTGAGAACTTAAAACATTTTATTAGGGAGAAAATGGAATCGAAAAGACCTCCTACACACAACATTCAAATGTTCCAAAAAGTGTTCTAACAATGTAAAAAAAAAATTAGCACCGAGCACCCAATGTGTTCCATATAATTGGTTAACCACGAAATCGAAAGCAGGTTTTAACGTTGATTTGGACCACAAATGTGCAACGAACGGTCGAAGATCGAGAGGAAGGAACACAAAGCATTTTAGAAGAGGGAGGGAGAGAGCGTTCCAAATGGGAATCGAAGGCTCTCCGTGGAGAAGCATTCCATCCATCTATGTGGGAGCTCAAAAAGGCCGAGTTATCCGCTAATTTAGTGGACGGCGGCATACCGCGATGTCCGGTCTAAAGGCCGGGTACCAAATATTCCATTTATTCGGCTGACTTACTAATGGCCAAGTAATTTAATTAACGCCAGGGGTTTGGGAAATTCTTGGCGTGCCTCAGCCACTAAGCCTAATATCGGCAATGAATGAAAGAAACCTCCCCCCGCCCGCACCTTGAATATTACATCAATGAGCAGGCAGAAACCCCGGGCAGTCAGCCACACTTGGCGACGACTCTCTCCCTTTCCACGCCAGCAATGTAGTTATATAGAGAGCGCTTCCGATGCTGATTGCTTTAGAGAAGAATATGCATTTCCAGTGCTGAATTTACACAGCTGCAATCTCGGGAAATATGTTGGACAGATTGCTACAAATCTGGAAATATGTATCTCAATTTTTGCATTGCATATTTCAAATGCTAAAATGCGATTCATTTGAGTTTAGGGTTCCAAATAACTTCAATTGAGAGAATATTACACTTACAGTTCTTAATTTACTCAACAGCAATCAAGGGAAATGTTATTAGCGTACAACATATTGTTGCTAATCTGGAAATATGTTTCTTAGTTTGTGTATTGCATATTCCAAATGGGGTTAAAATTCGATTTCGTTTGGGTGGAATTCCAAATATGGATTCAATTAAACGTATAGAACACTTTCATCTGCATTGCTTACACAACAGGCACTCTTTTGAAATAACTTCTGTGTAGATTGCTGATAATCTGGAAATATGTAAGGCAATATTTGCATTCACAAATGCCAAAATGTGAGTTTATTTGAGTTGTAGTTCCAAACGTGAGTGGATAATAAATACACTTTCAGATCTAAATTTACACATCGGCAATCACAGGGAATGTCTTCAGTGTGGAACGTATTGCTGCTAATCTGGTAATATGTATCCTAATTTTTGCAGTGCCGTATGAGAGACCGTGAGAAATAATTGAAGCCGAACTTGACTTATTTCTCTGATTGTAGCAAATATAACTACTATAGCAATAGATCAATCTATATTAATTCTAGGCTGCACAAGATAATAAGTATTCATAAATAAAAAATGAAGATTGTACGGTTTGAAGTAATAATTGTATGTTACTTGAAACTTTTTGGTTCGGTAATTATTTCCTTGCTCCTAATTTCAATAGAACAAGTAATTATTTCTATCTAGCAGTACCATTTTACATTGTATAAATAATATTTTGCGACTATATATCGTTTGAAGTTAACGCAGTGTCATCAAATATTCGTTTCAAGGCAATGACTTCCATTCACCATATTCCATAAAACAATTTAGTTCTTCTAAAATTGCTTCATACGGAACGAAAACATAAACAAAATTATGTCATAATCTAAAGCCTGCGCTTTGATGTCACATCCAAGCAAAAATTATCAAGATCTAGACTAATTACTAATTAGAAACCGTTTATTCGATAATTGCAAGACGCATTTATAACATCCATAAATTATCTTTTGAATCCTGTAAGTTAGATTTTATTCAGCTAAGCATTCAGCGGTTTCTAAGCAAATATTAATATGCGCGAATTTCAATTTAAATATTTATCTTTAAAACTGGTAACTTAAATTGTGGAAACTGACATAATTATGGTGATTCAAAGCAATATTTCTAATGGATCGAAAATAAAAGTAACCTCTATGATTCAAAGAGTCGAATTGTAAAGTCTTAAGGAAGCTTTGTGTAAAATGCGAATCTGACGAAATAGTAATTACATAAACTCTGATAGCGTAAATACGTTTAATCTTTTGATGGAATACACACACGTTCTGCTGTCTTTCCTGTATTACTCCTAACCAGTTTGAATCAATAGTGTTTCCTAATATTCATTCAACCATAAGTATAGTTAGTCATGAAATGTAATGTAAGGTTTAAGCCATCCTACATTACTGCTCTCCAAACGCCTGTCAACTTGTGAGTTGTATGCATTTGTGTACCTTACCTTGAGTATGTTTCTATTTTTTGTGTTAGCAAAACTTTCCTTGTATGCGGATACTCGTTACTTGATATTGCCTGCATCGCCTTTGATGCTGGTTGGTCAAATGTGGTCCTTGTGCCATAGAACCCAACCAAAGAGCTATAACTAAGTAGTTGTGACTCTCAGAAAGTTATTGTTATTACCAAGCTGTTATAAAATTCAACTTTAGCTTCCATTGCTTGATATTGTCTGTATTGTCTTTGATGCAGGTTGATCAAATGTAGTGTCCTTGTACCATAGAACCCGACCAAAGATATTGTGACTCTCAAAAAGTTAATGTTATTACCAAGTTGTTATAGAATTCACCTCTAGCTTCTTTTCTCTTTCAAGTTAACTAACCTGGTGGATCATCTTTGTATCAAAAACTGACTCACAGTGGCCAGCCTCTGATACCAAACCTTTTACTATTTGAATCTTCATTCTCTTTGGAGTAGTAGGAAAATTTTGTCTCGACAATTTAGTCATTAATAAAACTGACCAGATCTTGATGTATGAAGTATCTCGTCTGAATCACTTCGAGGGATAAATGAGATTTGTAGTAGTCTTACACAAACATTTGTGTGCACATATCTTATACAAGACTTCAAATTAACTCAACTCAACTCCATCATGGGTTATCGAAACTACAAAGTGTTTCAGGTAAAATTAAACTATCCCTCAATGTATAAGATGAATGGATGAGGTCGATGAATAATGTTTTTGGTGGGAAACTAAAATTTTGAACATTAAAAAGGTGCTGCTCTTAAAAACTTTACTATGGGGCTCTTACACGATACGAATTTTATTACACGACGAATTATTTTATTATTATATTAAATTTTATAATATTTTTTATACTATTATTTTTATAATTTTATGTAATAAATTATGTATAATAATTTTATACATAAATAAATTTTTTATAATTTTATTATAATATTAAAAATTTACTATGGGGCTATTACACGATACGAAATGTAACCCTTCGTAAGTAGTTTCGACGAGATATATCGTCATAAAGATGTTGCTGATTTTCAAGATCTGGTCAGTTTTATTCTAATGGCGAGATATATCATACATCTAGGTCTTATTTGTTTTGCTAATAAGGAAAAGCTTTACAATCATCAGGAGGGTTAAGTATCGTTATTTTTAGTTGAAAATAGTCTAGGCGTAAAGAAAACATGTAAGACGACTGAATTAAAAAAAAAAACTGCTTCAGTTCGAACTCCTGGTGGCCTGAGATTTAACTATTGTTTATCTCCCTATCAACAAAGATGTGCGTTTAATACAGGATCAGCAACGTGAAAATGACTTGCGAGTCTCATAATCAAGCTGCCATTAAATCACGGATGGCGGAGGCCAACATTCCCCCGTCTGCCGCCAAGTCAGTCGCCAAATTGCAGGCGCGAAATTTGCAGCAACCCGCTCGAATTCCATCCTTGTATGTTGGGAAGCGAGCTCCATTTTTGGCGGTCTGGAATTCGAGGCTTATGAAGGGCGCAATTTATGGACCCCCTTTCGCAGGGTCATATTTCCTGGGCTCTCGTTTGGAGGTTAAAAGTCCTTCCTTCCCCACTCGTAGGAGGGGGGGGGGTGGATTTTTTCTCCTCTCCTTCCCCTATTTCACGCCCTTGATTACCTGAACAATATTGGAATCGCACTCGGAATTCGGTGCTAATTTAATATGCATCGGCGAGAGAGTGATACGGTATTGCTTTTTGAATATCGATTTGGAGTTTATCACCGAAAGGTTTATTTCTAATCGATATACAATCGCTAGGTCCTGCCAGTAAAGTATGTTAAATGGAGAATTCCCTTTCTGGAAACGCATGTCATTCAACTATTTAGATGCTCTTTTTAGCTTGAATACATCTTTAACCTGCTTGAGGTTGTCTCGACGAGGTATCTTGCCACCTACAAACCAGTTGCAGATATGATGGATGATATAACTCGTCAGTGTAAAAAACTAATCAGATATATTTCTCGTCATCATAAGGAATAGTTGGTATCTTGATGACGAGATATCTCGTCATTATCAAAATTGAGCAGATGCTGATGGACGTGATATTTCGTTAATATCACTAGGAGGGTTAACGCACACATCATGTAGGGAGGTAGTTGGATTAACGTCGAACTGGAGCAACACAACGGGCTATTTACGACGATCCGGGAACAGATCTCCCACAACGCACACATTACGATTCGGATACCTATCTTGTGCACTATTCTGGTTTCGATTCATTCTCAAGTACCGGCTATTTCAGGGACGTCAAAAGGATGTGTTGGAGGGGGTTGACATTTCCAATGGACATTCTGAACTATTATTTCCTGAATACCACGTTCAATCGAATTTAATGTATAAATTAATGTATTAATTATTTTAGGTGTATTAACCATCTCTCTCTCTCTCTCTCTCTGAGTGTCACGAGATGTAGTGTTGCTCCACAAACACATTAATGGCTAAATAATCACATCTTTCTAAAGAATCCATGGATTCTTTCAAACTTTAGAAAGATTCTACTGGCCCTTTCCTTAGAACAGAATATTTCTTTGGAAAGATTCTATTTCCTTAGAACACAATATTTCTTTGGAACGATTCTATTTCCATAGAACAGAATATTTCTTTTGAACAATTCTATTTCCTTAGAACATAATATTTCTTTGGAACGATTCTATTTCCTTAGAACATAATATTTCTTTGGAACGATTCTATTTCCTTAGAACATAAGATTTCTTTGGAACGATTCTATTTCCTTAGAACAGAATATTTCTTTGGAACGATTCTATTTCCTTAGAACATATATTTCTTTGGGACAATTCTATTTCCTTACAATAAATACTTTCTTTGGGACAATTCTATTTCCTTACAATAAATACTTTCTTTGGAACCGTTCTACTGTCAAGTTTTATCTATCTATTAATATTCTATTTATTTTATTATCCTATTTTCGAAATTTATGAAAAAGAAATAAATAGATTTGAGACAATTTTCTGGAAGATACTACAAAAAGGCATCTTCATGTATATTTCCTTAAAACATATATTTCTTTGGGACAATTCTATTTCCTTACAATAAATACTTTCTTTGGGACAATTCTATTTCCTTACAATAAATACTTTCTTTGGAACCGTTCTACTGTCAAGTTTTATCTATCTATTATTATTCTATTTATTTTATTATCCTATTTTCGAAATTTAGGAAAAAGAAATAAATAGATTTGAGACAATTTTCTGGAAGATACTACAAAAAGGCATCTTCATGTATATTGTCTCAAATATGCTAATTTCTTTTAGAAAAATGACTTGATAAATTCAGTTTAATAACAATCTTTGTTATCATTTTCAGTTGCTTTTTTTCTCAGTTTGACGCTAAACGATTAAAAATCTTTACCTGAGCTTTGATTAAAAGGAAACGCTCTCTGTAACGCGAGCAAATAAAAGTAAAGAGAAATTCTTAAATTAGGTACATTTCAACCTAATTTTACAATAGAATAATACACAATTATTGAAATGCTCAACTCTACGGGATCTGTGGTAACATATTTTTGTGGTCAATTTTGTAAAGATGTAAGCGTAATAAGTAAAATCTGAATCAAGAAGATGAAACCTTTTAACTGTCAAGTCGATGTGGTTGGTACTTTAAATCTCAAAGTGCACACTATCTGTTATACATATAACAAAACAGGTAAAAATGACGTGATATCACATTTTAGATTTCACATTTCTTAGAAAAACAACATTAACTACTTGTAAAAATAACAGTCACTGTCTAGACAGTTCATTAGTGAAATTGTCACTAAATGAGAAAAATATTTAGTGGTGTTTTTTCCATTTCCAGTTCTCGGGGCAGACTTTTCCAAAAATGGCCTCGGTGAGGAGATGAACTCTATGAACAAAAAGAAAAAGAAGAAAAGGAGACACAGGTATGTTTCCTTACACTACTATTTAATGCGTTGTCACATCACAGGAACATTTAAATTTCACATATATAATGTTCATATACCATGTTTCTGATATTTATTAGAACTATTATATTTAATGGAATATATTGACGTTACTCTGCGTGTGTAAAGTATACTTCCACTTGTACGTACGCTGTGAGCAAATAACTGATATGCAGTATAAAAGTTTTTAAAAGCTTTTTCAAGTTTTGTACTTTACTACAATTAAACTAATAGAGCCTCGTGATAGAAAAAATGTTAAAATTTAAAAAAGTGAGAAATTGCAGATAATTCTTTAACCCTCCAGGTGGTTGTCTCGACGAGTTATCTCGTCATTATCAAAACTGATCCGATCTTGATGGATGAGATATCTTGTTATTGGTATAAAAACTGACTGGATCTTGATAAACGAGATATCTCGTCATTAAATAAAAAACTGGCCAGATGTTTATCTCAACATCATAAACCTCTTGATGACGAGGTATCTCGTCATTATCAAAATTGGTCAGATCTTGATGGACGAGTTATCTCGTCAAAACCACTTTGAGGGTTAAAAATTTTTTTAATTGCATTTCATAATAAAACACTTTTGTCTAATGGTAAAAGGAATGAACTAAGAATATAAGGATCTATAAAGGTATAATCAGATCTAAAAGGTATACACAAAAAGCATGTAATAGCATGTAAGTATATACAGTATAAGTGATATATGAGCATATACAAGGATTTAATACAAGGATACTATCTGTTTCTGACTATAAAATATACCAGGTGCTTTAAAGTATCATACGATTTTACGTCAGATATTCCAGGTTCAGATATTCTTTTTAAATTCCAAATTATAAAAGATATTCAATAGCGACAAAATAATTAAAATACTTATGAAACTTTGATCCCGGGCCATTGCCAATTGCCCGCTGTGCTGCTCCAGCGCGACGTTAATTGACTACCTAACGTATGAAACTTTGTGTAAATGTCTGAACGATACTCGCATAGGAAAATAAACCCTCACATACAGACATCACCAGATTTTATCTAGAGTCAAGAATTCCAAGCAAAATATTTTGTTTCCAATGGCAAGGCTGGGTACAGATTGCAAAGACAAATACAACACATAATACAATACAGAAATACAATACAGTACAGAATTGACAGAAGTCATTGTAGCCTTATAGAAGGCCAGAAGTGAGAGTCACTTGTGAAGGGGAACCCAGTGGGTGGACCATCATTGTCCCTAACAAAGGACAGCACAATTTACATCCATGCCCTGACCAGGATTCGAACCAGGAACCTTCCCATCCAGAGGCCAACACCTTGACCACTAGACCGGTTGGTCGGCCCAAGCAAAATATAATGATATCAATGTTACTTTCAAACTATCCTACACAATACATCAATCAGATGTTTTTGTATTTCTCGTACGTCAGTATTACTTATAAGCTGGCATTATGTATTAAATTCATATAATACAAGCGTAAAATAGCATATTTTTATAAATTAATGAAGAATAATTAATGTAATTTAATACAGATGACAAAAAAATGCTAAAAAAAGCAAACCAAAACTTCAAAATCAAAATAATTTTGAATTAGAATCATTTTAGAGATGAAATAGACTTTCTGAGTTCTCGCAAGAGATAATGAATTTCTTAATATTGCATTCCAAGGCAATTTAAATTCTCAACTCAGTTTCCTAATTTTGAGAAAGAAATAAACATTCGTTTAATAGTCTTGTTACATTAATAAAACTCTTTTTCCTCACGCTAAAAAACAACTTATACCCCCACAATGCATAAGGCAGACAAAAGATTTCATTGTTCAGTGGTACATTATTAAAACAAATAGGAACAGTTCTCTGTGAGATTCCATTAGTTCTAGATTGATACCTCATTAAAACTATTTCTATAGATTCAAAAAATCTAAATGTAAGGGGAAACACAATTTAGTTAATTTCTTAGTGTGTAAACAATTACTATTGTTTCTGCCCAAGTGTATTGTTTCCGAATGAGGCATTACACGACAAAAGAAAAATAAAAGAAGTGTATTCATTCAAAAAGATCAAATCTTTAATTTCTTTCCCTGTGGATCTTTTCAGTGTAAGCAATTTATTTCATTGGCTACCTTAAAGCTGCTCTTGAAAAGTGAGTCATTGTATAGAAATGACAAATTTAAAATTTTTTTTTAATTTACTGAAATGTTATCTAGGATAATTTCATAATGATGATACTTCAACCTCAGCACATATTCACGGGGGAAAAATGATTTTTGCCAAACTTAATAAAATAGCTTTATTCCTTATAATACACCAAGTTTTCTGTATATGTTTAAAAAGAAATTGAGACGTTTTGGTTCATTTAAAATCACCAAAACAGATTATTTAGAATTTAGTTTATAATGTCTACTTAAAAGTATTTCAGTGAATTAATGTCCTTTTCCAAAGTAACAAATTATCCCAAAACTAGTTTTTTAACTTCGTTATTGACAAATATGGTCACTACAAAAAATTATAAAAATAACTTATATGATATATTAAGTATTGAATGTATTTTCGAAAAAATGCAGTACATTATGTTATACATTTGGTATTATATGAACTACCAAATCATTACAGTTATACTCTGCTTGTAACAGTTGGGCAGAAATTATAAATGCATAACTCTTGAACTTCCTTCTCCATATTTGGAAAGCTCCATATTTGATCTTCCTTCAAGCAATTTTCTTCTGATTTGGAAAATACCAAGTATTTTCATTCTGCGTTGATAGTTGATTTTCAACCCCTCAATCCAGCATCGAAAATTAATTTTTAGTGTGAAGAAAGCTCAGCCACAGTTTAGTCAAATACAGAGTGCATTCTAGATCTCCTTGTGGGTATCGTTGACTGTAAGTAAGTACACTTGAATCTATTACTTCCATATGAAACTAGATACTATTGCTAATGATTGTTCAAAATAGGTTAAATACTCAAACATTGAACTTCGCGTAAATTAAAATGTTGCAAAGGCAAATTTGAATTAGAATACATATTTTGTTTTGTCAAGATATGAAAAAGTAGGGCATTGCTTACTAGAGTTTCGTTGGTACAGGAAAAATCGAAGCGATTTAAAGTCTGACACCAGCTTATTAAAAATGTGTTACCTTCATAAGGAAATCTGAAGAATCGCTCATTTTTCCTGTCATGAAGTAGTAAAATCCGTACAATAAATGTCATCAAGCGAATTAAAATTAAATTGGCTACAGTTTGACCCCAATACCTGGTGTACAATTATATTTACACTTAAAGTAATCGAAAGCTTGAGAGCTAATGGCTAAACAGCCTTATCATTCTAAGAAATCCATAAATTAATAAATTATTTCAACCTTTAAACAGATTCTACTAGTCTATTTAGAATAGAATCTTTTTTTGGAATATGATCCGATTGTCCTTTTCTTGGAATAAAATTAATTGGAAATATTCTATTGACCTATTCTGTAAAATAAATCTTTGGAACGACTTTATGTACCCATTCTGTAAAACATAATCTACTGGAAAGATTCTATTGCTTCTTTCCAAAGAATAGAATCCTTTTGAAAGCTTTTATTGGTTCTTTCCTTGAAATCGAATATTTTGGAAAGATTATGTTGCTCATTTCCTTAGAATAGTATTCTTTGGAACCCTATTTCCCATTCTGTAGAATAAAATCTGGAAAGATTCTTTTGGTGGTCAGTTTCAAACAGGACAATGCACGATTCTATTGGCATAGGAGCTCAAAACTGGTTAAAAGCCATGCAATGAGGATAACAGGTTACAAGGTGGAATTACTCGTTTGAATCCCTCAGAGGGTTAATTACATAAAAGAGAAAGCAGGGAAGAGACGAGCGAAATGAAATCGACCGAAGCGCCCTCTACACAACAACGCATCACTTCAAAACTCGTCTCAAAATCCACTTCCAAATTTTTCTCCTACATCACTCTGGCACACAAAACACACGAAGATAAATCTACATTTGGCTCACTTTAATTACAAACCCAAGTGTAATAGTAAAAAAAACAACACTTCGTCTCCTTTCAGTGAGGAGGAAAACACACAAAGAAAGATTAATGACAGCGACGTGTGTTTTTACCAAGTAAACATTTTGCAGCGAGAATCCAAAGTACCTTCCCAGTCTGAATAAAGCTATTATCACTCCACTGAGGGAAGAAAGCTTTATTTCTCTTTTTATATTTGTTATTAATCTTTCTAAAGGTATTATTCCCCTCAAAAGTGGGTTTATTCCGTTTTATTACCGGTCATAATAGTCACGAGAATTTGCTGCGTGTTAATTTCGCTAAAAGTTTTCCGTGGCTTTGGAAGATGGGTTCGTGTAATTTTAGATATTGCCTGCTGGTGTCGGTTTTATTTTTAGAACGCTGAGAACGAGAGGGAAGTTTATTCCGCAAGATTCTATTCAAGTTTGGAGAAATTACTTAACTGAGTGTCAATTAGTTTTCTTAGGCTTTTGGAGGAAAATTAAACCTTTTCAGAGTTAACGCTCGTTTCATTATTCTCCAGGAGCTGCGATGGTCTTTTTTTGAAAGACGGATGCTGGGTTCCAACTCTGAAAGAATCAGTTAACATTTCTGTTGATTAAATTACCGCAAATCTAAGCACAGTTGGGTATCCATGACATCAATATCAGCTTAATATCATTGCAATATTTTGTTAAAGGCAAATCTAATCTAGATTAGAAAAATTAGATCCGTTTACTGTATGGAAAGACGTGAAATATAAGTACACTGAGCATAGCCATTGAGAGGCGCTTCAAAAGACGTGACCAACACGATGACTAGTGGTCACGTGACTGATCTGTAAAAACTGACTTGGTTAGTGGATTGGGCACCTTATCACCTTGTTTGGCGGTGTAACATCTTATGACAGGTTAGATGTGAGAGTACGCGTTTCTATATAGTGGCAACAAAAATGGTGAAATTGCCAAAGTCTTTTATTATGTATATCGGACCAATCAAACATGATTCATTGGATGAGCGTCTTCTCCCGTCCCGTGGAACAAATAGATGATGAAAGTAGACGAATGGTTACGCTGCTACAAGTTTTGATTTTATGATCCAGAGCAGATTAAAAGGCTATCATTGCTCACTACTTATATTTCATGACCAGAGGAAGGGCAGGCCAAACGAGATTAGTTTCAATAAATTGGGAAGTCGCAGCAAAAATGGTTAAATCGTCAATCTACTACCTTGTGGATTGAACCAATCAGACGATGAAACTATCGATGGGTGTCTTCTTTAATCCCGTAAACCAATCAGATGATGAATGTTCCATTCCTATCGGCAAAGTAATCTTAGGGTTACGTTATTATTCTCTCTGTCTCTAGTTTGGTTAAATCAGGGGTGGCCAACTTTTTACATACCATGCGCCAATTTTTTTCACGTACGAGTTCAGATGCGCCATAAAACTCAAGCACCTATTCTACCTTCTTACGTTCATGATTGAGGTTGGAAAATAGAGATATGGGTAGGATCTGCTTCATTTATGGAAAACTAAATTAATTAATGTACGCCAGTTCAAAAGACACGCGTTTATTGGAGCACCAACAAACAACAGTGAGAGATGATCTCTTGGACGAGAGGGGGATCGCAGTCGTATAGCCCGCTGATGGTGCTTTTGAGCCTGTTTCGATTTTGCTAAACTTTCAATGTTTGGTGTTCAATTTGTTACCGAGAGCAGCATAGAATTCTACAAATTTGAATATTCGCGAAATCGTTTTGCTTTTAATAAATTTCATGAATGAAAATGTTTGTTCATATCTGTATATCGTTCCCAAACGACAATTTTTTAGCAAATGTTCTTAGTTCTGGGAACTGTTTATACGGTAATGAACGCAAGAAATTAATCAGGTCAAAAGCATTTAGATCAGAAAAAAAGTTAATGAAATTTCATTTTCAATAATGAATTTGCTTTTAAAAAATTGCGACGAACTGATAAGTAAGAAGTCTGTATGAATTTTTCTTAGACTCTGGTGTTAAAAATATAAAAATGGATTCAGTTATGGCGCCTTTAAAAGATTGAGTAGGCAAAAGGATGCAAATGCGCCACTTGTACTCATTCAATGCGCCACGTTTGGCGCATGCGCCACAGGTTGGCCACCCCTGGGTTAAATGAACTGTTCACATAAAATGGTTTTCATTACTCACTCTACTTTTACTGTGAGTTGTAGGCGATGCAGGTTTGATTCTTGCAACAGACATTGGAAGTGAAATCATCTTAGTTAGTAACATTTTTCTTGTTTGTGTACGTCCTTTTATTCGACTGTCTTGTGATGGACACAGCTTGATCAACTCGAGAGTTGGAGGAAATAAAGGAGTTTGTTATTTTTAAATCGTGTCGGTCTAATGCTTTTCAATTAAACAAAATAAGACGTTAAGTGTTTAACTGTGTTCAGGAAGTAGTTTATTTGTCTGGCGTCTCGTCAAATCATGATAGTAATGCTGGACTTGTGGGGCTTTCCAAAGGGGAAAGGTTGGTTCCATATTTCGTGGGAAGTAACCTTCATCTGAAATAAAATATATTTCTGTTATTTAACAAGGTGAAAGGGGGTTTACCTTCCTTACCTGTGGCTGTATTGTCTAGGCATCTTGTCACTATGCGTCTCAGTATTTTCGTTAGATAAAGATCAAAATTGACCGAACGCGATATATCATCTAAACCAATTGAAGGTATGAATACAATTTTCCAAAGTTAGTGTTGCTTTTACTCTAAGCAGTCCTAATGGCTAAATAGCCACATGTTTCGTTATAAGATATCCTTGGATTCTTTCAGATCTTGAAAGATTTTTTGGTCTTTTCTTAGAATAGAATACTTCTTCGGATTGACTTTATTGTTTCCTTCCAAGAAATATAATTATTTGGAACTATTTTATATATTGGTCGGTTTTATAGAACACAAAAAATCCACAGAAAATATTCTATTGCTCTTTTCCTAAGAAAAGAATCATTTGGTAAATTTGTATTGATCCCTTCCTTAGAATAGAATCCTTTGGTAAATTTGTATTGATCCCTTCCTTAGAATAGAATCTAGTGAAGAGGTTCAGTTTCACTAAGAGATTAAAACAATTTAAAGTATAACTAATTCCAGTTTGGTTAATCGCTTTCCAATCATTACATGCTATTGAGGTCTAATTAGACCGGTAATTAAGGTTGAAATGAAACAGTTGTAAGCTAAACATTCACACATTATTTTCCAAAATTCATAACATAATAAAATATAAGACAGTATTATGAGATTGAACTATGCGATTTTATTTTATTTTTAAAATTCTAGGATTTTCTTCACATCCTTAATTCTTTTATTCTAACAATGCTGGCTCTGAAGAGGGTGGGTGCGTACTGCTCCCAAAATAGACAGGCCATTTTAGTTTTTAAGCATTTATCCTTAGTTGTCCTTTTGAAATTTTTACCCATTAAACTACTATTTAGCTATAAGGTTTTAATTGTCCTATTTCTAATTTTAAAAAACAAAGAAATGCATCCAATTGACATTAATACGAAGAGTGGTCAAGTTGCTAGGTCGGTAGTTGAATTAACATCACACTGGAGTAACACAACGGGTTATTGCCGTCCGTCCGCGATCATCCCCGAAGAGAAAGACCAGTAATAAGAGGTCAAAATCGACAGAACAGTAATCGTACCGCTCGATTCATTATTGGAAAACAGCCTGGAAAATATACGTTTTATAATCGGACGTGACATTTCGGAGATAATTAACACCGTCGTAAAATTTTATGGCGTCACATCCGGCCATTTTGAATTTCAGGTACAGAGACAACAGACTATCATTTTGACATCCCTGTTTTTATCAGCATCTCAGAAGTTATCAAAGCAGAAAGTAAAGCACGAGATGGATATACAAATCTGAATGGGTGTGCTTAACTCTACTATCAGTCGACGGTGCTCTTTTCTGGGTTGATTTTAAACACGGTTAGTTGGTTAAGGTCTATTTTATGGCTCAAGGTTCATATTTGCCCAACCTGCGCCAAACACACGATATACATTATCATGTGATGGATATTCACAAATAGAAAAGTTTTACAGCCACAGAAGGAAGAAACGCATCCTCGGTAAACATTATTGAACGTTCGATGCAGACCATTGTCTTATACCAACCAATGGGGCCACCATAGCCGAGTTGGAAGAGTAACGAATTAACAACAGGAGGGTTGCGAGTCCAAATCTAACCAAAGACTGGCGTGTACAATGAGGGCTGGTGCACGTTAAATCTGTCCTGACTACAAATATCCTCACTTTGGCGTGGTGTGGAAGTTTGGAGAGTGGCGAATCAGCTCAGGTGCGACCGTGGTACAAAATTATGTGGTATTGCCCTCGAATATGATCTTTGACCGTCGCCAATAGCCCCTTGTGTTACTCCAGTGTGACGTTAATAAAAATACTTACTTACCAAATTCTTTCCGGGAGTCCTCCAAAAAGTTCCCCACAAATATATTCGTTCTGTACGCTGTAGCATTTCTTGAATCATAATACATTTTTAACATCTTTGGGTTAATAGAATCTTTAGTATAATTCTTTAACTTTGGACAGTGGGATGCCAGTTTATGTGTGACCTTGTCATGTGACCGTAGTTCAAAATAACGAGGCCTTTCTCACGAATTTTTTCCTTTGGGATTGATCCCGGACAGTCGCCAAAAGCCCATTGTGTTACTACAGAGTGACGTTAGTAAAAATACTTACTTACCAAATTCTTTCCGCGAGTCCTCCAAAATGTTTCCACAAATGTATCCATTCTGTACTCTGTAGCATTTCTTGAATTATAATAAATTTTTAACATCTTGGGGTTAATAGAATCTAAAGTAGAATTTTTTAACTTTGGATAGTGAGGTGCCAGTTCACGTGTGACCTCGTCATGTCACCGTAGTTCCAAATGACATGGCCTTTCTCACGAATCTTGTCCTTTGGGATTGATCCCGGACAGTCGCCAATAGCTCATTGTGTCTCTCCAGTGCGACGTTAATTAAATGCTTACCTGTCAGTAAAATTCGACTTGGGGTGGAAGGAGCATGGTAGGGGTGACAAGAGGGGCTCGATGTTGCTCTCGCTGCGGACTCTTCCAAAAGTCGGCGCTTCCCCCCGCAGGTGGCTGTATTAGACCCGCCATAATTCCGGCCTACTTGCCAATTCTCCAAACGGCAAACAATCCGAGAGGAATGGAGTGGGAGGGGTGCTTTGTTTGCGCTGCGAATCTCACCCCCCTCTAAAACTGCCACGTGGGCCCCTTGCGCCATTTTAATTATCTCCCCATCGGTCAACGGGGAGGGAGAGGAGAATATGTGAAATTTGTGACACATTGACGGCAATTATAAGACGTATCGATTGGCCGGGAACGCGCCGCTTGCAAGGGTTACCGGAAATTAATTTGCCACGACCACCGTGCGACTGGATTGGGGATGAATCGGTGGAGACCCCCCAGGTATGAGGCACTCTGCAAAAATTCCTATTCAAGTCTCCCTTAGGTGGGTGCCGAAAAGGGTGTCTTTCCTAAAAGTTAATGCTGATCCCTCTGAGCATCATGATATTTGCGAGTAGTGTAGTGTTGCTTTTACCCCACAACAACCATGATCGCTAAATAACCCCAACTTAATGAAGAATTCGTGGCTTCTTTCAACCTTTAGAAAGATTCAATCGTTGTCTTCCTTAAAACAGAATTCTTTGAAGTGATATTGAATGGGCCCTCGTTTTCTCTCAGTAGAACGGAATCCTTTGCGAAAATTTCTATAGGTCTTTTCCTTAGATTAGAATCCTTTTGAAATATTCTACTGCTCCTTTCTTTATAAAAGAATCATGAAATTTGCGAGTAGTGTAGTGTTGCTTTTACCTCACAACAACCATGATCGCTAAATAACCCCAACTTAATGAAGAATTCATGGCTTCTTTCAACCTTTAGAAAGATTCAATCGTTGTCTTCCTTAAAACAGAATTCTTTGAAGTGATATTAAATGGGCCCTCGTTTTCTCTCAGTAGAACGGAATCCTTTGCGAAAATTTCTATAGGTCTTTTCCTTAGATTAGAATCCTTTTGAAATATTCTACTGCTCCTTTCTTTATAAAAGAATCATGACATTTGCGAGTAGTGTAGTGTTGCTTTTACCTCACAACAACCATGATCGCTAAATAACCCCAACTTAATGAAGAATTCATGGCTTCTTTCAACCTTTAGAAAGATTCAATCGTTGTCTTCCTTGAAACAGAATTCTTTGAAGTGATTGAATGGGACCCCGATCTCTCTCAGTAGAACGGAATCCTTTGGGAAAATTCTATAAGTCCTTTCCAAAGATTTGAATCCGTTTGAAATATTATACTGCTCCTTTCCTATAGCAAAATCATTTAAAGATTTTATTGCTTCGTTTAAAGCATAGAATTCATCGGAAAGATTCAATTGCTCTCGTCTTTCCTTACAATAAAATCTTTTGGAAAGATTTCAGAATTTTGCCGTTCTTATGCAGTTAATAGATATAAAAATAGAAAGACGAAATCTGATGTAGCACAAATCTAGAGATAAACTAAAATTATGTTTAATGGTGAAAGTGGTACGCTTAAAAATCAAAGAGGGCTTATGACAGTACCATAATATAAATAATATTAATCGGATAGAAAATTTCTAGGTTGTGAAATACTAGTAAAATTTCTAAAACCATACAATCACTTATTTGTCCAGTAGTTGAATTTCTTAAATCCTTATTCAATTGCTAAGTGTTCAAAGGTGAAAACAGTCTATGAATATTATTGTGACCATCAATCTTCAATATTAAGATAAAACTTCAAGTACAGACACCTCTACATGTAATTGTTCTCGAACAAAATAACTCTCCTGGAAAGTTGGACGTTCTAGAAATATTAGTTTTAGTTGTCAATAGGTGGTAGGTAGGTATTTTAATCAACGTCGTACTGGAGCAACACAATGGGTTATTGACGACGGTCCGGGATCAATCCTCCAAAAGTTGTCAGTAGGAAATATAATGTAGAGTACTTTAATTTTAAACACGATTATTGTTCTAATTTTTTGCCATTAATTTAAGTGTTATGTACTCATTCCTTACAATTCTTTCTCAAAATTATTGAATTTTGAAGAGAAATCGCGTGGTATTATGTGGTGATGCATTCTTACTGTTCTGTATACCTTGCCTTAGCAATTTGAAGTGGCATGTTAAACGTCCCAGAATTTCTTTAGAGGTTAAAGGGGATTCCGAACCACAACAGGGTCTCAGTGAGTTTTTCACATAGCTCCAACAGCCTTCGAGCTTTCGGCACGCAGGTTCAGTTCCTGTAAGTACCTGGCTGGCTTCCTTAAGATGTATGTACCATATACACTAGAAGATATCGTTATAATTTTGACTTTAAAAATCCGGTTTTCTTTTAGTTGTTTGTTGTTTCTTATGCCTACACTGGCAGACCAGAGGAGTGCCAGGCCCGTCGAAGACGGCAAGAGGCGAGGGGGGTGCGCCTTCCATGTTATTGAGCCCCATTGGGAGGAAGTCCGACTTTGCTCGACATACATGACACATCCATTTTACAGGAAGGTCCCCTTTCATACATCCATTCACTCACACATATCGTAATTTAGATCCCAATCAGAGGCCGATAACCCCCTGATCAGGTACCCCCAGAGGTATTGATTTGGTATGGGAACATGGGGGACATTGTGACCACGACCTATTTAACGTGCCCCAGTCACCATTAGTGAACACGGCGGTCTTTAGCCAGGTCGAAGCGCCGATCTCGCAATCATCAGAATTGGAGGCTCCGCCGAGGACAGAACCCACAACCCTTCTGATGTGAGCCCGACGCTCTACTGACTGAGCTACAGCGGCTCCGGTTTTCTTTTACAGGAGGTCATTGATTTATGCTTGAAATCCTTTCATTGTGAAAAAATCAGATTTAACAGAACATTAATTTTCTAATTTAGATATAGTTAACTATTTAGCATGTTTTTTTGTACAGTATATCACAAAATGAAATTTTTTCGTAAAAACAATTCCTATTGGAAATTACTCCTATATAATATTATAGCCCGTTGTGTAGCTCTAGTACGACGTTAACTAAAAATTACCATTACCATTACCTATATAATATTATTCATGTTTTGACTTTCAATCAAGTTATTCGAGGGAATAATATTCTACAATTTTTTTATAAAGGAAGTATAAAATATCAAGATGTTTTTCTAAATTCTAACATTTAAATAGATCGACTAAAAACTCATTTTTTATTAATAACTCTAATTGAAAGTCAAAACACTATTTGTATTATGCGGATTTTAATGATACAAACATAATTATTATAAATCCGTCGATTGTTGAGCTATCACTGAACAATGCAAGATATTGCAAAAACACGGTTCTTCAGAATTTGAGATTAAACTTTAAGAAACACTTTTGTCCATGTTGACAATACCTAATTTAAAACCCATATAACTAGAGAAAAATATTCCGAATATTTACAAAATCTTGGTATTGTCTGAAAGCTAAGGAGTTTTAAAGTAGTTCGAAGCAAAAGGGAAATCTAAATTCTGGTTCATTTTTGTGATTTCTAGTGTAGATACACATCAAGTCTCTCGAGCTTGTGACTTGGTACATAGTTTATTTATATCAACTTAAAACCTGAACACTGAGTGTATTTCTGTCATGTGTCAGACAAACTTTTTTGCGTATGCCCATTTGACGTGAAAACATTTGCTCAGTGCCGCTTTGCCAGATCTGGACCTTGGGAAAACACAACTAAATCTAAAAGATTATGTTTACTCCAGAAAAAAAAAATGGTGGTAGCTAAATCACCATTGGTTGAATCTCATTCATGAATCATCTATTTGTAAAGCCGATGGTGTCAGTTTAGTGATGTAATTGCCGGAGATAAATCGAAACCGGCCACTTCCTAAACACCGGGGACAAAAAGATCTGTCTCACGCAGAATGCGCTTAGGTGATTGTTTTCCAATTGCCTCGTTCCCGTTAATGTTTGTTCGAGGGGGTGGGGAGACTCGAGTTCGCCCTCCGTTGATCCCTGTCACCTCGCTCAGGTGACAGCAGGTCAATAGGCCAGCTCTTTTGTGTCCACCTTCACCGAAATTGCCTGGCGGAAAACAGTTGCGGGAGATATGTTCATCAGAAAGCGAATAATCCGTTACTGGATTTAGATACTTTTTTGTAGAATGCCTGTCTCTGGCCTTTCGGACTTCAGACGACGACTAATTTTTTGAGGTACAGGCACGTGTTGACAGATTTCCCCATAGATGTTAGTCAATGACGGATTTAGCCACTTGGACAGCTCAGACATGTTTCGTTAAAAGTTAGTTTTTCAACAAAGGAAGGCGCAGTAAAGTTATAAACATCAACTTCTCTGGAATTTGCTTTGGGGTATATCTGTTTAAACATATATTGGTAATCATATGAAACGGTGGTGGAAACAGTTGCGGGAGATGTGTTAATCAGAAAGCGAATAATCCGTTACTGGATTGAGATACTTTTTTGTAGAATGCCTGTCTCTGGCCTTTCGGACTTCAGACGACGACTAATTTTTTGAGGTACAGGCACGTGTTGACAGATTTCCCCATAGATGTTAGTCAATGACGGATTTAGCCACTTGGACAACGCAGACATCTTTCGTTAAGAGTTAGTTTTTCAACAAAGGAAGGAGCAATAAATTTATAAACATCAAATTCTCTGGAATTTGCTTTGGGGAATATCTGTTTAAGCATATAATGAGTACCATATGAAACGGCGGTGGAAAACAGTTGCGGGAGATGTGTTCATCAGAAAGCGAATAATCCGTTACTGGATTTAGATACTTTTTTGTAGAATGCCTGTCTCTGGTCTTTCGGACATAAGACGACTAATTCTTTGAGGTACAGACACGTTCAGACAAATTTTGTCATAGTAGATAGTCAATGACGGATTTAGCCACTTGGACAGCACAAAAGTGTTTTCTTAAAAGTTCGTTTTTCAACTTAGGAAGGCGCTGTAAATTTATTAGCAACATCTGTGTAATTTACTATGAGTATTATCTGTTTTAAACGTATATTTGTTAACATATGAAAAGTAGTCTCTTTAACGGTATTGATTGGATTGCTTATTTTTTTCAGGACCATATTCACAAGTTACCAACTAGAAGAGCTGGAAAAGGCTTTCAAAGACGCACACTATCCGGATGTGTATGCTAGGGAAATGCTATCCCTCAAAACAGATTTGCCGGAAGACAGGATACAGGTAAGGATGACTGAGAGAAGAAATCACATCTGAAATAGGCATTAAAATCCGATTGCAAAATTACTGTTTATTAATTTTGTTACTCATAGGCATATTACATCATGGAAGCCTTATATTCGTCTTTATTAGATTCTAAATAACGAATGATATTTAAGATGGCAATACTGTGAATAATGAGGTTTACAAAATACAAAAGCCCTCACGAGCATATCTCCGTTAGGTTTGTATGGGCTACATTGGGACCCGAGGTACTCTTGCAATCTTTTGCTTTCCCATGGAGCTTACTGTCTTTAGTGAACACGGGTGTCCCAATCCCGAGCTACTCAAGCGATCTTTTCTGCTTTCATTCCATTACTCTATTCCCAATCCCTCTTCTTTCAATTTCATGACATTGTTTTCTTGAAGTTGTGTGTCTTGTGCTTGGCGTAGCTTGGTTAAATACAGAATTGCACAAGAAAACCAGAAACCAGCCAAAGTGTAAAAGGTTCAAAATGGCAAACGCCAGAGAACAAACATCTCTATGATTTACCTATTGGTGGGAGTTTTCACGGTTCCTGATTCACAGCGAGTGGAAGACTCTCTTATGTCACTTTTCAGATGATCACAGAATCAATAAGATTCCATTAACCTTCCAGCCGTCGCGCCCTTCATGCCAACGTGAAAGATCGCGGGTATTCATTAGATACACTATTTTAAATTGCAAAACTAAATGTTAAACTAGGTGTTAAAATTTAAATTGTAAAGAATGTATTTATTGTAGTTATGCTTTAAATAATATCAATAAAATGTAATAAAGAAATAAACATTAAATTGAACTTTAGATATAAAAATTAATAGACCAGTCTTCATAGACATTGAATGCAGAATTACATTCTGTGCAAATGTGCATGGAGTACTCCAGACACATAAATTTCTGGCAAATTTCACAGTTAAATCTTGTGATTCTAGTACGCTTGTCATTTTTGCAGATTGTAGTAAGATTAAGGTAATAAAGATTTCTTGTAACTAAAAAAAAGTAGATATAAAAAAACTTAACTTAATGGTAGAACGTATCTGTTAAATACAAATGATGGATCTGCAGAGACCTATTAATACCTCAAAATTCAAATTACGACTGAAAGTATTTCTAAGTGAACGGAAGGAATAGCCAATAGGACGTATTCCTAGGGCCATATCTGGTCTAAAAATATGTGACTAAAATCAACTCTAGTGTATCTCCCACATACGCGCGACCGCTGGAAGGTTAAATAATTGTAGATTAGCCCGTATGGAGAGTAAAACTTATCAGGGAAATCTATAGACGGTTATTAATGAACAAAGGAGGAGATACAAAACTACAAAGAACGCGGGTCAACCTTTTACATTCATTCTCTGATTCTTCTCCCGAATAAATCTTTCGTCACGTTCCATATCGGGATTACATTTTGCATTTGTGCATTTGTGCGGACTGTAGCTAAAAATGCATTCCTTAACAGCATAGTTTGTGCGTGCTTAATAAATATAGTATCGAGACACAACAGCGTTTGCAATTACACCAGTAGTAAATGTTTGCGATTGATAAGAATTAAATTCACACAGCGCTTGCACGCGCTCACACCTCCTGTAAAAACTTAGTTTGAATATATAATTGGGGCATTAAATAAATTCGTACATCCATCTGAGGAATTATGTGAAACTGTTTGGGAGTATTGAAGGAACACCCAGTCGATAAACCGCTGTAAACACATAAGAGGAACAATCACCAACATCCATGCGCTTACAAACTGGGATTGGAATCCAGGTCTACTGACTGAAAAACAAACGGCATGAGCACAATGCCTGTTAGGTCGCTCAAAGTAAAAATAAAATAGTGAGAAATTGAACTAAAACATTGAGAAATAAGTAAAGTATTGAGCAATAAAGTAAATCCCTGTAAAATTATGTCTTAGACTATTAGACAAATGCTATGCGCATCATGCAAATTAGATGGCATGTAAAAGTAAATTATTGAGCAATAAAGAAAATCATTAGTAAATAATATGTCTTAGATCATCATAGAAATGCTATGAGCACCATACCAGTTAGGTGGCTGAAAGTGAACTATTTAACAATAGAACTAAAACATTGAGCAAAAAGTAAAACATCGAACAATAAATTAAATCATACGTAATAGTTAATAATGTCTTTGAGCATCAGACAAATGCTATGAGCGTCATACTAGTTAGAAGGCTCAAAGTAAAATATTGAGTAAAACGTAAGGCAGTGAGCAATAAAGGAAAATCACTGGGAAGTAAAACATTCTAATCCATCAGGAAAAGCAAGAATTAAAGTACAGAAATAACCCATACCAAATAATTATCAACTGATATTCCACCTTAAAAACAATCTCATTCCGATTACAAGATGTAGAACATCTCTTCGATCAAAAGATGGCCCAACACTACCAATTTGTGCAAGAGACAACCGAAAACACTCACCACCCCAAAGGGCCAATTTCCTTAAAGCACCGGAGTTTTGAGCTGGAAAAGCGGAACTTCCTAAAGACTTTTAACCTGATGCGATTCAAATAACATAATTGCCTCCCAATCCTCCACAGCGGCGAATTCGGTACAACAATCCATACACAATGCACCAGAGGATTGGAGATAAAAAAGAAGGGGGGATGAACATGGCATGGGCGTCGCCGGTACAAGTTATACTTACCGAATCAAAGGATCGTATTTAATTAGGCTGCAGTATAGGTAGCCAATTACCTAATGGCTACTGTACACCAGAAAATGCGCAATTCATCAAGCATACGGTGGTGATCTCTTGGGACGCAAGCCGCTTCGCTGCCGCGACAGGTACGGGGAAATAAAAGCGATGCTCGAGACATGGTGAAAAAATATTTTTTTTTTTCATTTAGGGATCGGGTGGTAGTTTATAATCGTTGAATTCCATTTCGGTGTGCGTGTTAGTTACTCACCCACGTGATTGGTTTTGGAAGGTTTGAACATCTCACAATAGCTGTGAAGTGAGCGTAACTGTTGCTGGATAGTTTGTCCAGGTTCTAATTGGCTTGGCTCTCATGTTTTACTTTGCTCGTTTAGTGCGGAAGTTTAATTCGTTTTTAAGGACTTGTATTATTGCTCGGTTGTTGTTCAATACCTTAGTGCTCAGTGCCTTACATTTCGCTCACGTTTTGTGCTTGGAGCTTTAGTATCTCCTCGAGTTTTGTCTTCGCTACTTTGCTTTTCGTTTTAATTTTGTGCTCGGTACTTTACATTTTGTTCACCTTTGAACTAAATAATTTTTTATCAACTTTTGCGATCATAGCTTTACTTTTTACTTAACTTTCCAACTTGGGAAGCGCCGACCAACCGGTATAGTGGTTAAGGTGTTAGCCTCTAGATCGGAAGGTTCCTGGTTCGAATCCGGGTCCGGGCATGGATGTTTGTAAACGTATGGTGTAGAGGCGGCTGGTGCACCTTAAATCTGTCGTGGCCGAATGTCCTCATGTTGGGTGGGCGTGGAAGTTTGGAGAGTGGGGTGCCAGCTCAGGTTTTGCTTCGTCATCTGACCGTGGTTCAAAATTACGAGGTGTCGTCCTCGGATCTTTCCCTTAAGGGACTGATCCCGGACCGTCATCAATAGCCCGTTGTGTTGCTCTAGTACGACGTTAACTAAAATTACCAATTACCAACTTTGGTAGCTATGTAGGTATTCTAATTAACGTCGTACTGGAGCAACACAACGGGCTATTGACGACGGTCCAGGGTCAATCTCAACGGGAAAGAAACGAGGACAACAACACGTAAATTTGAACCACGGTCAGATTACGAGGCAACACAACTGATATTTCTCTCTTTTCTCAACTACTGTTGCTGTACTTTATTCATTTTTAATTTTTTTACTCTAGTTTTTGACAAACTTCTAAACTTTAATTTTTGCTCAACTTTCACGTTCACAACATTAATTTTTGTGCTCAATGCTTTACTTTTTACATACCTTTTAAACTCAATAATTTTCTTTTAGCTCAACTTTTGTATTTAATACTTTACTTTTGGCTCAACTTTGGTGTTTATTCATTGTAACTTTTCATTTAATTTTTGAGTTCGATACGTTACTTTTTAATCAAATTTATTACTCAATAGATTGTTTTTTGCTCAGCTTCTGTATTCAATACTTTACTTTTGGCTCAACTTTGGTGTTTATTCATTGTAACTTTTCATTTAATTTTTGAGTTCCATACGTTACTTTTTAATCAAATTTATTACTCAATAGATTGTTTTTTGTTCAACTTTTGCGTTCACTTACTTTTAGCCTAACTTTTGAGCTCAACATTTCACTTTTAGCTCAACTTTTCTACGTGATACTTTACTTTTTGCTCAACATTTGGTCTCAATTACTCACATTTAACTTCTTTAATTCTGTATAGAAAATTGTTAATTATTTTAAAGTATAAAATAAGCTTCAGAAAATTTTAGAGAATAACAAAATTAACGTGTTGACGTTGAAAGGAGGTAAGCGCGAAAAATTAAATGTAACAGGACAAGCAAGTTGAAGGTTTCGCTTATCTTCTTAGAACTAAGAGTGGTCAAGTTTCCGTCAGTGACATCTTGTGGGTCTTTTCGTGAGTTACGAATTTACCTCCTTTTCAGTGTTACTGGCATTAAAACATACTATCATTTCAATTTTTTTAAATTTGGCGCTTACCTCCGTTTTAAACGTCTTACGTCCGTTCCGACTCAATTACATATCCACATTTTTACAATGAGTGTTTGACTTTTAGTGCCTGACGACAGGATACATCCCTATCAACTTTCATTTCAGCATTCCATTTCAGTTGTTTTATAGAATAAGGATTGAAATGATTAAATGTTGATTGAAAAATGAAAAAAAATAGACCAATCACTTTTCTTACATAGAAAAATACAATAATTTAAGTGGAACAAAAAATACTTTTTTACTTCAATCATTTAAGTTGAACAAAAAATACTTTTTTACTTCAATCATTTAATTTGTGCGGTAAATACTTTATAACTTCACTTTAACTTTTTTATAGCTTCTACAATTTACTTCGGATGCAAATGCCATACACTTAATACCTGAATAATATATTGCAATATGCAAAAGATTACGACATATACAAACAGAAACAAAATTCCGATGAAATAATGCAGGAAAAATGATTCTGAAAAACGAAAGATGTGCAAACTGTCGAATTTCGACTTCCTGAGCTGAATATGACTCAAATATGACCGCGACATTTCCCTGAATTAATTTGAATACACAAACCCTGTAAAACGTGTTTCCTTGTCACTATTCAGTTATTGCAAGAAAAACTTTAAGTTTCAAAATTGAGACTTTGAGGGCACATTTAGGATTACCTGTGTGTCAATTTTCATGGTTGTTAGGGCTATTGATTGGTCTGAAGACAGGAAAGTAATAGCCTATGTTTTACGCAGTGTTCTAAAGTATAAGTGTATACAGAATATATATTTACCAATGCAATATGAATGTTTGTAAGTAAGTAAATATGACTTAGTTGCTTCTCGAAACAAAAAGTTCTCAATTTTGGAAATTAGCTTTCATTTATAAAGTATTCAATTGACTTTAAGTTTTAAGCTTACAAAATGATATTGAAACACAATAGTTCTGCTATTATTTAAAATGAAAATCTAGTCTGTAATTTCCTCTTCACCCATGTTTCAAATAGAGTGTGTTTTCTTATAGTAAAACATCTTTGAAGCTGTGGTACTATAAACGCGCTGTTCATTAGCTTTCACAATGAGGATATTTTATACATCATTAAGATTCAATTTCCAAAATCGATTCTTCATCCATCATCCTAATTAAACTGTCATCGGTGTCATTTCCGGTAGCGTTCCTTCGATGACAAATACGATTGATGTCCTACGAATAGATCGATTATGTACAAAATGATGCAGGGCATCAGAAAATTCCAAACACAAAATTCATAGCAAACTTTTAACTATTAATACGTTTTCGGTGAGAACCTCTAAGTAGGAAATAGTTTTAACCGATTCGGGATTATAAAATACAACTACTTGAGACAGCGAGAAGTAATATTTTTCATTGGTAAAATGTAATCGCATTATTTCTCTCGGTTGGATTGGTAATTGGTAATTTTGGTAATTTTTTTAATTAACGTTGCACTAGAGCAACACAACGGGCTATTGACGACGGTCCGGGATCAATCCCTTAAGGGAAAGATTCGAGGACAACACCACGTAGTTTTGAACCACGGCTAGATAACGATCACTCGCTTGGAAGAGCAGCGAATTAGAAATCAGAGGATTGCGAGTTCGAAACTCGATCCAACTAAAGACATGTCGTGTTCACAAAGGCTGGTGCATGTTGAATCTGTCGTGGACTCAGAGGTAATATTTTTTTATTTATGTCATTTTTGTTTTGTTTGGTGTTAAATATAATTCCGTTGGCATGGTGTAGAAGCTTGGATGATGTACCAGCTCACGAATAACCTCATCATCTGTTTGTGTTTCACAATTGCGATTTGTTTTCCTGGGATCTTTCCCTTCAGGATTGATCCCGGACTGTTGCCAATAGCCCGTTGTGTTGATCCAGTGCGACGTTAATTATAACAACTGTTGTATTGCATCAGTGAGACGTTAATTAAACAACCAACCTTATTACTTATGTTGTCTCAGGTAATACGCCTGATTAGGAATTTTTGCTATTCTTTATGTCTTATGCAGTATTTATTCTTTCAACTCAACAAGACGTGCATTTTTCTGTATTGCGAAATAATTTCGGTTTTATTATTTTAAAACTCCGTAGCGACATTGCTTTATCAAAATTTGGTCACCACATTCTACGTAAAAAAAATTATTTGCCCTTTTCAGAATTGATTAAAAATTATATCAAGTTTAAAAATGGATTCCCTTGTACTGATTTTAACGTTCCCATGGATATCAACAGAAACTGTCAACTATCTTTTAAACCTTTAACCATCCTGGTGGTTGTCTCGACGAAGTATTTAGTCATTAGCAAAATCGACCAAGACTTGATGGACAAAACTTCACGTCATTAGATTAAACTGACATTATCGTAATGGCCAATATATTGCGCCATTAGGTAAAACAGCCCAGATCTAGATGGACGAAATATCGCTTCATTGTAAAAAAGTGTCAGGGCCATTACCACCGCGATAAACGCAGACGGAAGCTGCACACGCTTCATTAGAAACAAATGACCTGATCGCGATCGTGTCATCACAAAAAAAAAAAAGTATTATCTTCATCATTTGGAATTTCATCGGTATTATTGATGAATATTGAGACATGTCATGGTAAGCAAAATTGGTGAGATCTTGCTGAACAAGGTATCTCGCCGAAATCTCTTCGAGGGTTAAGAAAAATGTTATAATTTTGCAATAGGTTTTTTTTACTACTTAATTCGAATGAGATGTAGTATCCCATGCAATGGTGATTTATCGCCAAACAAGGTTACCGCGTTATTGTTTGATCCAGCTTTGAGGCAACCATATACCGGGAAAGTTCGTTTAGATTCAAAACATGGCAATGAAATTTCGTTCTATGATTGGTTAAAATGCGAGATGACCGGGGATAATTAATTAAATTACAAATTCGTTTAATTAATTATTCCCGTTCGTTGGATTTATTTGTGCATTCCTCATTTTCACTTTCATATATGCCAAATCGAAACTCCAAACTGGCCGCCATCTTCATTTGTCGAAAAAAATTACCTGGCGACAACAAATGCCACGGATACTACATCTTTACTCATAATTCTTTCTGGGAGAATTAATTTTTTTAAATTACTTCAATTCAATAAGTAATCTGCTTCAATGATGTGTTTTGTGCTATCGCTTATCAAACTATATTTTTATAAATCTCTTTTTCTTGCTTTTTTCGGATCATCTTTTTTGTCACAGTTCTAAAATTGAATATTTTTATGTATAGAAACAAGGATTAAATATGTGAGGGAATTAAACAAATAACGACATTCTAATTATGCCAGTCAGCCTAACCTGTAATCTTTATAATCTAGCACGTTCAGTAGGATTTTTATCGATACTTGGTAGTTTGGTAGTTAATGAGTCACACATTGTCAATTATAATGCTTAATAATCTAGCAATTCTCCACCCACGACTAGTTAATTTATCCTTCACCACCTTTTACTAGTTAAGTCATTGTTGATTAGTGCTTTAAATTCACTTTATAACTTCATAACGAGCACTATAGTAATAAGTATTCAGTTTAAGCGTCATTAAGTTAGGATAATCAAAATTATTAATTTCTCTCCTAAATTAATAGCCTTTAAACTATTCTTATTTTTTAATGTAAAGAACGGAACATCTCATACTGGTATTAATAGATGCCATCCATTTCCCAACAGCTTAATTAGTTAAATACATGACAAATTTGATTCACGGTAATTAATTATTGCAAACTGGAAAGAAAAAACTAACCAGAAATAATTAGTTCTTATTGTTGCTTTGTAAAGAATGAACAAAAATATGTCTGATATTGATTAACTTAACTTGTTCTTGTAAGTAAAATTAATTCCAGTTTCGAATCAAGTCGTTCTGAAGCTTTGGGTGCAATTAAATTTGAGGCCACTAGTTCAGAATTATTCTAAAATTTAATTATCCAAATACACATTTCCATATTTTTATTGCAAATATATAAATTTAATAGTTATAATTAGTCAGTAAATACTATTTATATTACGATAATTATAAACATTCAATTAAGTATTAAAGTGTGACTAAAAAAAACTTTCATACAATTAAGTTAAGTAAGAATAAATTAAAAACTCTGGTATGAGTCTGATATCGACGATACATTGTCGAGGATAAAATTTTATACTAATATATTGCGAATAAAGGTAAAATTTTCTGCTAAAATAATAATTTTTTTTAAATTTTTCATGAAGAGGAATTATTGTTACGTATTCAAGCATACGTTGGGAGAGTTTTACTAACACAGAAGATTGGAAAATGTACCCCCAGGGATGAATTATTTGCTTGTACTAAAGCCAACCAAACGGTCTGGTGGTTAAGGTGTTAGCCTCCAGATCGGAAGATTAATTGTTCGAATCCGGGTCAGTGCATGGATGTTTGTAAGCGCATGGTGTAGAGGTGGATGGTGTACCTTAAATCTGTCTGGACCGGTCCTCACGATGGGTTGGAGTGAAAGTTTGGAGAGTATGGTACCAGCTCAGTTGTTGCCTCGTCATCTGACCATGGTTCAAAATGACGTGATGTTGACCTCGAATCTTTCCCTTAGGGGACTGATCCCGGACCGTCGTCAATAACCCGTTGTATTGCTCTAGTACGACGTTAATTAAAAATTACTAAATTGGTCGTACTAAAATAAAGTAGGGTAGGTAGCTCAATTAACGTCGCTAATAAACTGTAATTAGGTTTTATTGCTATGTGCGTGGGTGTGTTTGCATCGCACTGAAGCAACGCAACGAGGTATTAACCACGTGTCAGGATACACCTGGAATTGAAAGAACCGAAGACAAAACATAATTTTTAAGATGTCAACCACCTGAGCTGACCACACCACACCAACATGTCTTTTTCATGGAAACGAACGTCGTCCCAATCCTTTCCAAGTACACTTACACAACTACACGTTTTCCGTTTTTGTATTTGTGCAGCTGCCCTCTTCTTTTTATACCCGGTCTTCTTTTTTTTCGCCACGTGGTCGATACACGTGGAAACTATCTATTATCTTGTATGGGGGAGGTAGGTGATCAAAGCAGGTGAGATACGCTCCAGATTATGCGGGGGGAAGGCGGCCTAATGCGATTGCTCGGCCTACGGACCCTGGGGATTGGCCTCGGCCACCACTTTCAACTAATTACTCGGCGGATGCCGTATGCCACCAGGGTCAGTCCTGCCAGCTACACCAATCGGTTCAGGAAATGTCCAGGAACATGTGTTTAAGTGCGAGTCCAGCTAAAGGAAAAACAATAAAGTTTTAAATAATACTTAGAATACGAAGGTGTTTGAGTTGTGATTCTGATGGAGGTCGCTATTTCTGTAGATGATGAGGTGTAACTGGATATTATCCTTTTAGAGACCCGTGTCTTACTTTAGAAGGTTATCAGATTTTCATAGTGCGATACCATTTCACTATGTCATACGCCCGACTATATTGCTCTCTTTTACATGTTCCCAATGCAAATAACAGAGGTCTGAATCCTTCTTTAGGATTGGGGGTGCAAATATTAGCTACTTCAAGTGTCGCTTCGTTTGTCAATTGCAAGTTAAAACAATGGATTAACCTTCCTGGTGGTTAAACCGTCGTAAGATAAACAGATCAAATAGTGAAGGACGAGATATCTCGTCATCGGAAGAAAAATGGTCCCTGATCACCTCATCTCCTAAAACTGAGACCGTAGTGTACAAAGAGGGCTGGTGCACGCTGTATCTATCGTGGCCTCATGTTGGCGAGTTTTGGAAGATTAGTGTGGGGTGTCAGCTCATGTGTGACCTCGTCATCTTTCGAAACTGAGTGGTGTTGTCCTCTGATTTTTCCGTTTGGGTTTGTTCCCGGACCGTCTCCAAATGTGTTGCTCCGGTGCCAAGTTAATTAAAATGCCCACCTGCCACTGAAAACAGAATCGATCTCTCCGCCAAAAAAAGCGGCACTATTTGGAAACGAAATCTTTCGTCGTTCGCAAAATTCCTCAGGTATTGACTGGCGAGATATCTCGCCAAAACCTCTTGGAGGGTTAAGGCGGAGTTGGCTGATTGGTTGTTTTTATGGTTCATGGCACAAATACCATATTCGGCTAAGCTGCTCAAACCTCTTGGAGGGTTAAAGCGGAGTTGGCTGATTGGTTGTTTTTATGGTTCATAGCACAAATACCATATTCGGCCTCAAAACACAGTAAAAAATGTGTAAAGGGGAAAATAGGGATTTGAAAGAAAAAAGTGGTGTGATGAAAACAGAAAAAGATCGCTTGATTATCCAAGGAGTAATATGGTCATGTTAGTAATTTTGATAGTTTTTCAATTAACGTTGTACTAGAGCAACACAACGAGCTATTGACGATGGTCCGGGATCAATCCCCTAAGCGAAAGATCCGAGATAATTATGAACCACGGTCAGATGACGAGGCAACACCTGAGTTGGCATCTCATTCCGTCCACAGCAACCCAACGTGAAGACTTTCGGCCACAACAGATTTAAGGTGTAGCAGCCGCATCTACATCACTTGCTCACAAACATGCATGCACTGAAGCCGAGTTACACCATACTCGTGTATACGGCAAATGTCGACGATCTTTCGAGAAATGGCACTAATTTTCTTACAACACGTAATTTTGAACCACGGTCAGATGACAAATTTAGCTTGCCAGAAAAAGTCTCTAAAATATTGAAAGAATCGTGAGATTATAAGAGATATCTCTACAACTGAGTAAAATCTACGAAAATTTTTACCATCTTTATTTCATGTACCACGCTCTGTAAAATCTTGACTGTATTTGTGAATTTCCAACGCAGTGAATAAGCGTCCGATCTCAAGGTAAGGGAAATAGTTTGACACTTTTATGCTAAGGGTTTTTAAAAAACGAAACGAGTTTGACAACAACGTACTTTGAATTTGTTGTCATTCATAAGCACGTCGCAACAATTCAAACGAGGGGTTGTTGAAGAACTTTATTCCGGACACTGCTGACCAGCGGGATTTTTTTGTATTGCCGTTGTGTTCTGGACAAGAATGGTGAAAGCAGGGGAAAGGGAGGGACACTGGAAAGTTCCGAAGAAGCTAAGGGGGTTGGCGAGAGAAGGATGACCGGACAGCTTTTAAATAATGACCACTGTTAGGAGGACTGTCTCGAAACGAAAACAGCAAACTGTCACGAAATTTTCTTCGAGAAGTACGTCAGGTTCTTTTTATCGTTATTCGATCGTCCAGTTTCATTCCTCTCTGTGTTTCTTTTGAACTCTTCCAGTTATTCGAGGGTGGAGTTTTTTCCATTAAAAGTTTGTCTAAAACTTCAATTTGCTTTTCTTCGACTAAATCGATAAGTGTTCGGGTTAGTTCTAAATACCGAGCGGGACCTGGTGTTTTTTTTTTAATTTACTTGACTACAGAGTGGTTTACTTAGGATGTTACTGACTTTTTGTGATATATATGCTCTTGAAAATACAACACACAAATTCATTTTGTCCCAAGTCTAACTGAAAAACAGGCTATAGTAATTATTTTTGAAGTATACATCAAGAATGTTTTAGAAGAGTATTTCTCGTCCATAGGTGTCTTTTACTAAAAAGTTTCATAATATTACCAAAGAATATTTGAAAAAATTATTCAGTATACAAGAATAAATATACTTAAAATCAATATAATATAAAAAAATATATATATATATATATATATATATATATATATATATATTTGTCACACAATCTTCACAAAATCACTTAAGATTGTGTGAAGGTCCCTTTCATACATCCATTCACTCACACATGTCGTAATTTAGATCCCAATCAGAGGCAGATAACCCCCTGATCAGGTACCCCCAGAGGTATTGATTTGGTATGGGAACATGGGGGACTTTGTGACCACGACCTATTTAACGTGCCCCAGTCACCATTAGTGAACACGACGGTCTTTAGTCAGGTCGAAGCGCCGATCTCGCAATGATCAGAATTGCAGGCTCCGCCGAGGACAGAACCCACAACCCTTCTGATGCGAGCCCGACGCTCTACTGACTGAGCTACCGCGGCTCTGAAACAGTCTTAGACTTATGAAAGGGTGCGCATGCGCAACTGATTTCGAGACCTTTTGTACAACAAAATCTCTCAGAGGGGCTTACACGTATATATCCATTCCGCAACTAACGCTCTTTCTTATCATCTTCGACCTTATGAGCCAATGGAATATTCGTATGATTCTATCATCCAATAAATATGGTGATTTAGTCATTACGTGTGTTGCAAGGGAAAACGTTGAATGCTACAATACTCCGATATTCTGAGACGCTTATAGAGTGAAGGGTTCCTCAGTCAATTTCTCAGCCAATAAAATCCTTCTTAAGACTCTTTCAACCAAGGAATGCGGTTATTTGACCATTGTGTGAGTCGTGGGATAAAAACAGTTCTTCAGTGCTCGAAAATCTCGCGATGCTCATAGGGTTAAAGTAATTTAACCCTCCGAGAGGTTTTAACGAGATATACCGTCCATCAAGATCTGAATAATTTTGTTTATCAGGAGCTGTCCAGCTAAGAAGAATGCGGATTGAATTCCGAATGGTACAGATATCACCGTTTTTGGATGACTAGATCTAGATAAGGTCAGTTTTTCTAATGACTAGATATCTCGTCAATGACGATCTGGTCAGTTTTGCTAATGACGATATATCTCGTTGAGATAACACCAGAAGGTGGTAATAACACCGATATAGTTATACAGGTTGTAGGACACACACAGGAATCCTCTATAACTTTCTTTCGTATGCACTGGGACATTGATCAGTTGTGTTTGTTCTCTCGTCTTTATCACAGATTACAACACGTGAAAACTCTGAAATGTCGGAGAAAAATCAAGACCCATACGGTTTGCTAACCTCATTGAATAGTTTCAAACTGTGTCTGGAACCAAATTCTTAACGGAACAAAAGGTCTATTGATCGCGATTAAAAAACCCCAAAATCTGAGAACAAAAGAAAACGAAAACAAAATTGCTTAAAAGGAACATTTTCCGAAATAACTCACGGTTGAGTTCGGAGTATCCTCTCTCAGTTGATAAGAAAATAAACAGAACAAAGCTCCTAAAACAAAATCGAATAAAAAAATAAAGGACACAAATTTAGTTAAAAAAATTGCCATCAAAAGTCTCCAAATACGTTTCGTCAACAAAGTACTTTCTTCCATTATGCAAATTTGCTATTTCCTCTTTGAATGGCGGATAAGGGAGAAACGAAGGGGGAAGGATTGATAAGTTATTGCTCCGCGATGAGCTTTTTCCCCAGCAAATATTACTCAGCGATCTTTACTCTCAGGGAAAAAAAAAACTGAAGAACGAAAAACCCAAGACAAAAAATATCCTTCAAAAATGTATTGCCAAAAAAAGGAGCAAAAAAAGTCTTTAAGTATTCAAAGAAAATGTGATTAAATGTTTTTGTCTTAAGGAAAACCCCACAAAACACACCGTGAATTAGATTTCCCCCCTCACACATTGTGACAGAAAGTTACATTAGCAAACCCGCTTTTTCTCCTTTTCCCCTACCCTTCCGCGCAAGGAATGACTTTTTTCCCTTTTTGCGGATTTTTTCCCCTCCCGTCATTTAACTCGAGTTGTATTTTTCATCTCGTGTGATGGAAAACGAAGTTAAAACTCGAACGAGTGCGTTAACTTTGTTTGCCTATTTTCGTGTGGTCTTGTGCGCCCGCTGCACTTCCTGTTTCTCGCGCAGACCCCCCCCCTCCTCTCGCTATTAAACTTAATTTTATAAACTCGGCACTGTACTCTTGGAAAGTTCGCGCATTTCGCCCCTAATGTCATTTGCCTTTCTGTGTGTTTTCTTCGTGTATTCCCGCGATCATTTTGCGTGAAAAAGAGGTGTTTAAGCCCCAGATCCGATTGGTTCAGGTCGAATGACGTCACCGGTTGTAACCCATAAAAGCTGAATACAGTAAATTCGGACAACATGTTACTTCAAGCTCAATAGTAATTAGTAATGACGACATAAGATTCGTAAGCTGTCATCGGTCTTGGTCGGATAACGTTACATCGTCCACCAGGTTATAAACAGCCTCATCGCGACCTTAGATTCGTTCTCATTAGTTCGAGTCGTATGACATCACATCGTACACCAGGTTATAACCCTAAAAGAGTGTACAGTAACAGAATATTATGACAGTATGTTACTTTAAGCTCCATAACAATTAGTAGTGACGACATTAGATTTGGTAGTTGAAGTCAGTTTGGATCGGATAACATACGAACTCCATGTTATACCCCATAAAAATTGAATGCACAAACAATGGATTATGACAGCATGTTATTTCAAGCTCTGTAATAATTACTAATGACGACAATAGATTCGTTAGCTGTCATCGGTCTTGGTCGGATAACGTTACATCGTCCACCAGGTCATTAACAGCCTCATCGCGACCTTAGATTCGTTCTCATTAGTTCGAGTCGTATGACATCACATCGTACACCAGGTTATAACCCTAAAAGAGTGTACAGTAACAGAATATTATGACAGTATGTTACTTTAAGCTCCATAACAATTAGTAGTGACGATATTAGATTTGGTAGTTTTTATCAATTCCGGTTTCTATGACGACACATCACCCACTCAGGTTAAACCTCTTAAAAAAATCTTCTAACAGTGAATTTTGCAACCATGTTACATCAAGCTCCATAGTAAGGACGAGGTTAAATTTCGTGTATTCGTTATACCCCTTTAACGTAAACTTACACCCTCATAAGACTGGACACAGCAACTAGGAATTATGACATGTTGCTTTAAGTTCTATACTAACTTGTAAGGACGACATTATATTCGTTAGCTCCTATGGTTTTGGGTCGTATGACCTTACATTGTGCACCAGATTTCAACCCATAAAAGCTTAACCCAACCATACTTGGAATAGATACCTTTCACCCTAAGGCCCCAATGACTGTCTCAAGAACAATCCCTGTACCCACAGGTTGTTGTAAGGTTATATGGAGCATATTTCACCAAGCTGAGCCAAATGTCAAACAACGTCAAGTAAAAAATGGCACGAAGAGGGATTGAGGGATGGAGCAGTGCTTTGAAAGCATAAAAAGATTGTTTTGGTATCCCTGTAACACCACCCCCGGCGCGAGCACATCTAAAAAAGATGTACTGAGGGGTTTGGTCTCAGGGAACCAAATGATTATTTAATCCCCACTAGTTGTCTCGAAGAGATATCTTGTCATTAGCAACACCATTATCAGGTCTTGATGGGCGAGAAATCTCGTCCAATAAGATCTGACCAATTTTGCTGATGACTAAATATCTCGTCATCAAGATATTGTGCCAATTTTTCGATGATGGCGAGGTCAAGATCCAATCAGTTTTCTTAACCTTTTGACTACGGGTATAAATATAACTGGTGCGATTCTTTTTTGACGCGGTTGTTATAACTTTCAAAGTCCAACTGCTGTACTGGCCGTAGTCTAAATAATCTTACTTGGCACGATCAATGTACAACTGCTGTAACGGCCGTAGTCTAAACTCTTTCTTGGCGTAATTTTTATAACTTTCAAAGCACAACTAATGTACTGGCCGTAGTCTAAATAATCTTACTTGGCACGATCAAGGTACAACTGCTGTAACGGCCGTAGTCTAAACTCTTTCTTGGCGTAATTTTTATAACTTTCAAAGTACAACTACTGTACTGGCCGTAGTCTAAATAATCTTACTTGGCACGATCAAGGTACAACTGCTGTAACGGCCGTAGTCTAAACTCTTTCTTGGCGTAATTTTTATAACTTTCAAAGTATAACTACTGTACTGGCCGTAGTCTAATTAATCTTACTTGGCACGATCAAGGTACAACTGCTGTAACTGCCGTAGTATAAACTCTTTCTTGGCGTAATTTTTATAACTTTCAAAGTATAACTACTGTACTGGCCGTAGTCTAAATAATCTTACTTGGCACGATCAAGGTACAACTGCTGTAACGGCCGTAGTCTAAACTCTTTCTTGGCGTAATTTTTATAACTTTCAAAGTATAACTACTGTACTGGCCGTAGTCTAATTAATCTTACTTGGCACGATCAAGGTACAACTGCTGTAACTGCCGTAGTATAAACTCTTTCTTGGCGTAATTTTTATAACTTTCAAAGTATAACTACTGTACTGGCCGTAGTCTAATTAATCTTACTTGGCACGATCAAGGTACAACTGCTGTAACGGCCGTAGTCTAAACTCTTTCTTGGCGTAATTTTTATAACTTTCAAAGTACAACTACTGTACTGGCCGTAGTCTAAATAATCTTACTTGGCACGATCAAGGTACAACTGCTGTAACTGCCGTAGTATAAACTCTTTCTTGGCGTAATTTTTATAACTTTCAAAGTATAACTACTGTACTGGCCGTAGTCTAATTAATCTTACTTGGCACGATCAAGGTACAACTGCTGTAACTGCCGTAGTATAAACTCTTTCTTGGCGTAATTTTTATAACTTTCAAAGTATAACTACTGTACTGGCCGTAGTCTAATTAATCTTACTTGGCACGATCAAGGTACAACTGCTGTAACGGCCGTAGTCTAAACTCTTTCTTGGCGTAATTTTTATAACTTTCAAAGCACAACTACTGTACTGGCCGTAGACTAAATAATCTTACTTGGCACGATCAAGGTACAACTGCTGTAACGGCCATAGTCTAAACTCTTTCTTGGTGCAATTTTTATAACTTTCAAAGCACAACTACTGTACTGGCCGTAGTCTAAATAATCTTACTTGGCACGATCAAGGTACAACTGCTGTAACGGCCGTAGTCTAAACTCTTTCTTGGCGCAATTTTTATAACTTTCAAAGCACAACTACTGTACTGGCCGTAGCCTAAATAATCTTACTTGGCACGATCAAGGTACAACTACTGTACCGGCCATAGTATAAAAGTTAGTAACGAGTGCCTCGTCTATCAAAATCTGACCAATTTTGGCGACTACATATCTCGCCATCGATATGCTGCCGATTTGTCGAATCTAACAAGATCAAGATCTAATCAGTTTTCCTAAAATGGCGAGGTACCACATCGAACCCACCACCAGGAGGGTTAAAGTTTGAATAGGAAGTCTTAAAAACACATCAAATTACGCTACAACCCTACAAATCATTGAAATAAACGAGTTACCCGTTTATTGAAGATTGCAACGCCGCGTGTCTTTTAAGCAAAAACGGGGTCGATAAAACACATCGAGACAGACGCGAGCAAATACAAAAATCTCTATCACAAGAGAATCACACGCTTTTCCCTAACGAGAACATCGGGTGCTGATTCGAAAAACACATCACCCTTCTCCGTAGAGAAACTTACCCAAATTCATTTCCCACGTCGAAATTTATCGTTATCACAGGGGAGCAAAACACCTCGCTCGTAATTTCATACCTCGCTAAATTAAATCCCCTTTCTCGTGCGAGTCGACACGACCGCGTCCCATCAGGGTGGTCGACGGGAGGTCCCTCTGTCAAACGATATTGATTTCGAAAACGATTGCCACAGACAAGGGCTTCTAATTTGATTTAAAATGATATATCTCTTTTTCTTCGTCTTTCTCCGCTTCGTCGGATCCCGATTGGAGCACTGTTATAGACCTCTCGGTTTTATAGAAACAATTGATTAAGTCGTCCATTATGGTGGCTTCGGATTGTTTTTTTTTTTTTTGCTGCCGAACCTTCCCCCGTTTCGTTTGTTGGTTTTGATTTGTTGAATTCCATTTCGTTCGACAACAGCGTGCGTTGTGAGGGCCATTTACTTGCGATTCTTTCGGTGATTTTCCTCCTGATTGTGTTCGTTGGGTGAGGGGCGATGTTTGTTTTTATTTGGGTCCGTTTGTTATTAGAGAAGTTGAGGTGAGTTATGGATGCGCGTTTTCCTGTCTCTACCTATCAAATTATTTTTGGGTTGTTATTAATCACCTCCTGAAGGCGAATGCGCGGTTCGAAGATGTGAAAATCTGGCGCCATTGCAAGTTATTATTTATATTTGCTCCGTGCGGCTGCGAAACATAATTGCATTTTTGATTTGAAATTCAGGGAATACGATATCAGCGTTTAAGATACGGGAGCTTTTTGAAACGATTAATTTATTTGTATTTGAAAATTTGGCATTGGTGCAACGAGTTTATTGCTAGAAAAGCAGTTTTAATAAGATCTAGTAATTGTTAATGTATACAAAAATAAATGTAAGGTTATGAAAAGTGAATAGTAACTCAGAAGGCATGTTGGCGACACACTGGAATTTATTTTAATGATAAAAAATTATTTGTTTTTGAGTTTGATTAAGTTAATTAAATTTTTCATGAATATTTAAATCTCAGCACTCTGATGTTTATATTACACTAGCAGAATTATCCGGCGTTGATCGGGTTTAGTAAATTAAATGTTAATTGAAAAGTGATTAGATTAATCATTTCTCTTTCATGAAAGAATGCTAGGAACCTTTAAATGCACGGAAAATAATTTTTAATATCGTTTTTCATCGCTTCTACAAATTACTTCGGAAGCAAAAAATATACATGATTTTTCCATCCATGTACTCAATTTTATAAACATCGCACTTCTGCTGTAAGATAAACTACAAAAAAAATTCGAAAACAACTACTAGAAAAGTCGATTTTGAGTAATTACGAATATCCCCATACGTTTGTTTTCTGAAAAAAATGGCAAATTTTCGAGGGATAGTCTTGCATTAAGTTCTGAGCATCTTACAGCATTCGTTTTCTAGTCTATGCTATATTATGGCAATTTCGAATCGTTTTTGGACCCTTTTGCACACCTAGGGCAAATAGAACGAGTGTTAAGAGTTAGCCTATTGTTCCTATGTATAAGTGTACCAAATTTGCTGTGGATTGGTCAAACGGTGTAGATTTGTGTAGAAAATAGACAGACATATGCCAACTCCGCTTTACATATCGGAACTCAAAGTGCAAAAAGTCGCATGCCAAAAATTCCATTTTTTCTTTTATTATTGATATATCGTTGGCTAATATGTGATACCTCGTAAGTGCCAATTACTCGAAAAAATGTTTTTCAAACCATGTGTTTCGCAAAAAGTAGGCGCATCGGTGAAGTGAGACCTCGGTTTTGCCAGATCAACAAGATGGGAAAATGTACATTAGTGATACATAGTATTCGTTTTTTTACATAGTTTTTTGCTCCTCCTGTAAAATTGGTATTTTGCACTTACGAGGTATCACATCTTAGCCAATGATATGTGGCATTTTGTGATTTCCACCTGGTGGTAAGATCTTTTATGTCATCAGCTGATCCAATATAAGTTACAACCAAATGTAGATAACAAAATAGAATCAAATTATAAGGAAAACTATTAGTTTTGTTTTCCTCTCCCCTGAAAAATGCAGCTTTTAAGACATACGACCTTTGCATTTTGAGCGATACGAGCAATGTGGGTGACGATATATTAAAAACATCTATGTAGTAATTAATTAAAGTAGCTATTTTAATAAGGTAATTTAAATATTCGACTGATTATCAGTTTCACTTTTCATGTTGTAGCTGAATGAATATTATAACAGGAAAAAACAGACGAATTTGTAGTAAACAATATAAAAAGCCAAATCAAAGGCGAGATAAAGTTTAAATACTTATGAAATAATCGTCAATGGCCATTGCATGTGAGTAAGATCTTTACCGTCACATTGTCAAACACAAAAAGGCAACACTTAACTTGGAAATTTCGTGACATTCAGAGGGTTAACCCAACTAAAAGTTTCAACGAGATATTTTGTCTACCAAGGTCATCCCAATTTTGCTATTAATGGGATATATCGCCATCAAGATATCTCCGGGTTTTTTTATAATGACGAGATCAACATAAGTTTTATTCTAATGATGTAAACCTCGTCAAGACAGCCAATAGGAGTGTTAAGACTACAGTCCGACTATTGGGTCGAAATCAGTCAAGTTGTTTTGAAGGAGTCTCCTGGTGAAAGTTGAGAGCAGGTTCACCCACCTTGTCTCAACGACGTATTTCATCATTAGCAAAACTGACGCAAATCTTGATGGAAGAGATCTATCGCAGTTGGAAAAGAACTAACCTCGTCAAGGCAGACACCAGGAAGGTTAAGACTTCAGTCCGGTTATTATGTTGAAATTAGATCCAAGTGGCTTTGAAACAGTCTTTTTGTAAAAGATGGGAACAGGTTAACCCACCTTGACATGACGAGGTATCTCCTCATTAGCAAAACTGACGCGAATCTTGATGGAAGAGATCTATCGCAATTGGAAAAGAACTAACCTCGTCAAAGCAGACACCAGGAAGGTTAAGACTTCAGTCCGGTTATTATGTTGAAATTAGATCCAAGTGGTTTTGAAACAGTCTTTTTGTAAAAGATGGGAACAGGTTAACCCACCTTGACTTGCCGAGGTATCTCCTCATTAGCAAAACTGACGCGAATCTTGATGGAAGAGATCTATCGCAATTGGAAAAGAACTAACCTCGTCAAGGCAGACACCAGGAAGGTTAAGACTTCAGTAATTGGAAAAGAACTGACCAGATCTTGATCTCGTCAAAAAATCGACAGTAACTTGATGACGAGATATCTCTCTATGAGCAAAAAAAGTCAGACCTTGATGTACGATACATCTCGTCGACACCACTTGGAGGGTTAAATTCCAGTGACGGATTACCTTTGGTTCTAAATGAGGGTTAACCATACAGAACAATTAATTTCAAGATCTGGGACCCCACAAAAAATGACGCGTCGTACAATTTAAACTTCCCACGCAACTGCAAGCTCAGCTCATCCATCTGCAGCAACACTAACAGGTTTTCAGGAAGCTGCAACCTGAGATGGATTACCGGTTTAAAACTCCATCCCTCACAGGCCTTCGAGCAGGCCCCAACTTGCAACAAACAAGCGCAAAAACCTACGCTCCTCGGGTCCATTCTTTTAACGATACACCTTTGCGAAACGAGCCTGATGAGATGACGTCCCACCTCTGGGACGCGCCTCCCCACTCTGCGACGCATTAGGTTTATTAAGCGGGGCCAAAGAGGGGACCCCGGGGACCCAATCGCTCAAATGAGTCCCCCGGTTGCCCAGGACGACGCGCAGGTGAGGGCCCTCTCTAATGGAGGTGTAAGTGAGAATTGGATTGTGGCCGAAATCGGATCAGATAAAAAGGCAGCGTGTGTCGTCACCGTTGCCATTTTACGGAGAGAAAAAAAAGGTGTCCTCTGCTCTCTGAAGGAAGGGCCGAGAGTGATGAGAAAGGTTATTTCGCAGCGCATTAGGACGCTTTTCTTATTGCTCCTGAATAGCTTCCTTAATCTCCACCCCGGGGATCTTGGCGAAATAAAAACGGCTCCTTTGATCGTTCTTTTCTTCATTAAACTTCGACGACTTGGAAGGAAACAAAATGGCGGCGACGCGGGTTAATGTTATCTCGTCTTCTCTGCCGGCGGGATTCTGTCTTAGTTAAACCCTATGATGTCAAATACGCATTATTCCACTATGTAACTTGAGATTTTCCCTGCATGACGTGTAATCAGTTTTCGATCAATCAGTTTTCAGCCAATAGGGTGGCTATTTGGTCATTACTTGTTGCAGGGCTGCATACACTGCTCGAATATATCTCGGGACACATTGAAATTTCCTCTTTTTTTTTAAAGAGATCTATCTAAAATTTAATAATGAATCAGTATTTCTGCATTTTAGATGTATTTAGAAAAACTTCAGCAGTGTTCAATGCAATAAAGCTCAACATATCAGTACTTTATTTTATTTTAGTCATTTCTCTGCATTACTCAACGTTCAGTTACGTGGTGTTGTCCTCGGATCTTTCCCTTTGGGTTCGATCCCTGACCATCGTCAATAGCCTATTGTGTTGCTCCAATGTAACGTTAATTAAAATACCTGCTTGCTTACGTGACGCTCATATGATTAATACGCCTAACATAGTTATTCAGAAGTTGCAAAATAAAAATGGCAATTTTGATCGTTCTTTCCTTTATTAAATTCGATGACTTGAAAGCAGAAAACAATTGGTGCCGACTTGGTTTTCTTCAGTACTTTTTCTTAATAAGACGGTGCTTTTTGTATATTTTAGTCATAATTTCCTTTTTTTTATTTGTATGTGTGCGTTTTTTGTTTCTCTACTTTAAACAGTTTGAAAAAAAATCTAGAAAAGGCAGATATAAGTTTTTTTGATATGATTTTCTCTCGAATGTCCTATACTTCATGGAATTACCCTTATGTAATCTATGTAAATAAAAATTAAGTTCTTCTGATAGTGTATAGAATATTTTTGTTCACTTTAACTTATTTTTCTGAGTCGATTTAAAAAAATCAATGATCTTACTATATATGTATTGACAAAACGATTGTCCAAATGCCGTAAAATTTATTCACAGTGAAAATATTATGTTTGAAAAACAAAATCTGTTTCGAAATCTAATTATGGATTCTTTCTGGTGGCTTTCAGGAGGGCTACAAATTACAAATCTTGAAATCAAAACCTTTTCACTGTTCACAAATCAAAGAGATTTAAAATCCTTAGTATCGTACTGAATTTTCTACTTTGCATCTTTGCTTTTAAAAATCTTTAGTTGCTTTGGAAACATTTCGTGTCAGCAAAGTAGCAAAAATTGATACGCTAAAAAACTTTGCTTTCATGAAATAATGGTTCAAAATACGCAAAATCGTACAGCAAATATACTTTAAAATCGAAATTGTCTATTTAATCACGTAGGACGTATTTGTTACAAAATAAGTACAATTCGTATGTTCTTGAGCTTATTTGGTTCAAAAAGGTGAAAGCCCGATAATGTTTACAGTACACAGGTGAAGTTATAGACAAGATTGTTTACATTACGTATTAATAATGAAACCAAATCTGGTTTAAGCGTGGGGTAAAATAGAAGTTACTTGTACAACTTTTTCGACCATCTGAATGGGGATATGCTCTAAATCCTTGTCTCTCCTCAATAGTTAAAACATAATAATTACTGTTAAATCGACTTTAGTCAGTAATCTGGTTTGTGTAATTGTATTCAATGGCGACAAGTCCAAAAAAGAACAATTTTTTATCGATTAAATTCAGGAATTTGGTTTAGATACTTGAAAGAATAGATACTGGACATTTGTGCAGCCCAATTTTGTCTACAAAGAGTTGTCAACAGGAAATAACTGGAATGCATTATTTTCTATACATATAAAAAGGATGTGGATGTGGGTATATATTCTCTATACAAATCTAAACGGTTTGACCAATACCCAACAAATTTGGTACACTTATACCTTAGAACATTGTGAAAAACATAGGCTGTTTTTTACCTGTCTTCAGACCAATCTGTAGCCATTAAAATTGGCACACATGTAGTCCGAAAAGTGGCCCTCGAAGCCCCAATTTTAAAATCTAAAATTTGTTTTCCTGCAATAATTGGACATGGAGAAGGAAACACGTACTACAGGGTTTGTGTATGAGTTAACACAGGGAAATGTCGCGGTCATATTTAAGTTGTCACGGTAGGAAACACGTTCTACAGGGTTTGTGTATTTGAGTTAACACATAGAAATGTTGTCGCGGTCATATTTGAAACCCGAGCAACGCCGGGCTGTTCAGCTAGTTGAGTAACAAGGCTTGTATACCAGGTTCTTTCTTGCGTAGATCTGTAGGAGTCACTTGCTTTCAAGTGACCGGGCATGACTACCTGCAACGATACTTACGCCATATTGAAGTAGATACATGAGTTCCCTATGCAAACTGGTCGAAATGACTGAAGATCACCTCAAAGACTGATTAAAGTTCTTTGCAATAGAATTGCACATACTGTTGATAAGCCATATTTTCCACCTCCATAATTCTATTAGACTGATTCTCGATTGATGGCCGATAGGCCGGAAACGGGTGTAGGAAGAAAATAATTTCGGAAAATTTGATTGAGAGATGGATTGAGTGGTTGGAAGATTAATGCTATTGTGAATTGAACAAGCCTACTTATATATCTATATATATACTAGCAAAATACCCGACCTTACTCGGTTTGAATTGGTTTACTCTAGATTGAAGAGATAATCAAAATATATAATGACTTACGTTTTTTGTAGAATAAAAATTTATTTTAACATCTTTCGCCATCTTTATATTTTCTACAACTTACTTTGGACACAAATCCTACACATGCATATCCATTCATGTAATACATTTCACATACATCGCACAATTGCTGTATGACAAAGCTACAAAATGACGAAAGGTGATATTAAGGTTACTACTATAAAAGACGATTTATAGGAAGATTTGGAATTCCTTTTCTTAAGTACTTTTCATGTTCAACTCAATTAATTAAAATTACGATTTACGGCGAGTGCTCTCGCACTCATAGTCAACAAAACAATATTTTTTTACTTGTGGCATTCTTGCCTCCGGTATGCGACATTGTGAAATTTTGCAATCTTCTCCTGTCATTATTACAACGAATTTTTTAATGTTGGAAAAAGTTCCAGTTTGGATTAATAAACATTATTATTCTTTCAATAACGGCATTATTCTTTCAATAACGGCATTATTCTTTAAATAACGGCATCATTCTTTCAATAATGGTATTACACTTAAAATTTACTGAAAATTTATACTGACTTACCTAACATTTTTAAGTCTAATACTTTGTGGTGCTGTTGCGTGTGATGAGAAGGAAAACACATTTATTAAAATAATAAATATTTAAAACAGGAAACAGCGAAGCAAAACAAAATAAAAGATGTCGCAAAAAATTGTTCTAAAGATATTAATTTGTGATTAAATTTTATCTCTTGATTTGAAATTTTATCTCTTGAACAGTTGCCACAACTTACAACTAAAAGTGTACAAAATTTAGAAATGTGAAATTAATTCAGAGCGAAAGAACCAGAAAAAATATCACTGATCGCGCGATCTTGTTCATTCACGTTTCATTGAAAAATATCGTCTGTCCCAAATATTCTTAAATCGTTTTCATTGCGCAAAGAATAAAAATAAGACTCGAAATAAATGAAGTATCAGAGATGAAATTCCATAAAAAAAAATAATTTTTTGAAGAATAATTACTTTTTCAGCAGTACTGGTAAAGCAATCGAAGTAATCGTAATATTCAATAGACATTCCAATTTTTCCCAAACTACCAAATTATGGTTGATTTTATACTTACTCAGGTGTTTTAGCATGAAACTCAACTAAATATAACAATAAAGAAATGTTTAATATTGCATTCACTAAACTAATAGATAATGTATAAAATAAAATACAATGCAATAAAATATCTGGAATAGAATTCATGTGATGTCTACACAAACACACTAACACAAAATCGAGCATAGAACAGAAAGACGATTAGACAGACTTTCGCAACCAATGCCACTCACTAAATGAAGATAAGTACTCACTGTATGCAAATTTTCATGAAAATATCTTAAACCGCGTGGACGTGTATAGGGCACAACATACAGACAGACAGACAGACAGACGGACAGACAGACAGACAGACAGACAGACACCAAACGAGAAAAGGACGGATTCGGCATCAGAAGGGTCCAAAACGGATAGAAAACTTGAAATGGGTCGAAAATATTGAATGTACAAACACTCCATTCTTATTTATATAGATTTCTCTGATTTTATTTGATAACTTCGGATAAGCGCAGATGATCTCTCTTCATTTCATTAGGACAAAACAGCACTATATAGAATAATAAAATATCATGAGTAACAAATACTATGAGCCAAAGGTTTAAGGAACGCATTTAACATTGATCGTACCTATACTAGAAGAATGATACAGTTTAAAATAGAGGTTTTGTTACATTTTCAATTAAAAGAGGACTCCTTTTGTTCAGACAAATCAAACCAGGAAACGAATTTTACAATGTTTTAATAAGAATCTTAATCTATAAAAATCAAATCAATAAGAAGAATATTGATGAAAATTAGTACATTTTTAGTCTTGTCAGCATTTCTACTATCCCGGCAATCTCTGCAGTGTGATACATTTTACGAGAACATACATTCATACATTTGTTAATTTGTGGTGACTGTAGAGTGATAAATACGAATAATTTATCGATTTTAAAAACATTAAATACAATTAAAAAATTTTTATTTTTACTTTTCAACTTTGAGGAATTTTGATTTTATTCCCAAAACTGTTCAACTTTTACACTGGTTGCGTACTAATTTCGTGTTAAGGGCATAAAATGAGATCCTGGTTCATTTGCTCTTTTATTATCTCTAGAACAATGCGAATCTAAATCGAATGTAACAATCATATTACACCTTGATTATTTTAAAACGGACAAGTGCGTAATGTAAAGCATCTGTTCTTTTCCTTTAATACGGAAATAGTTCTCGGCACTCGTCGCTTCTTATAGAGGATTTGGATTTTTCTTGTTCTAATAACATGTGTGTGTGTGTGTGTGTTACATGAAAGGTTTACTGTACAAATATTTAATAATCTAAATAAGATCTGAAGATTAAATGACAAATACACACATACATCAAATGTTACCCCGTTTATAATGGCAACACACTCAAACCCCTTGTTTATAAAAATTGGACAACCTCGATATATCACGCTCTTTTTGTTCCCTTAGAAGTCCGATACATCTAGGGCTCACTGTACAAACATTAAGTCATCTAAGATCTGATGGTAAATAACAAATACACGCACCATATGTTACCTTCAGAAGCACGGTGCATCTAGGGTTTCCTGCACAAATACCAAATCATCTATATAAGATCTGAAGATTGAATGAGAAATGCACCAAATCTTATCCAATAGAATGGCAACGCACTCAAATCCTTTGACTGTAAAATTGAAAAACCTCGATATAGCACGCTCTTTTTGTTCTCCTAGACACCCGATACAGCACCAAATGTTGTATACCTAGAATGGAAACACACTCAAATACCTTGACTAAATTGGGCAACTTCGACCTATCATGCTTTTTTGTCTCCCTAGAATTGCTATATAACTTGGGCTTACTGTGCAAATGTTAAAACATCTGAGGCTATTATAAGATCTGCAGGTAAATAGTAAATACACGTACCAAATGTTGTAAACCTAGAATTTAAACACACTCGAACCTCTTGACTGCAAAAATAAGTTTAACTTCGATATGTATCGCACTTTTATTTATCCTCTAAAAGAACGATGAATCTAGGGGAGAAACTAAGAATCTTTGACTGTAAAATATATATCGTTTTACCTATTTTTACAGTCAATGATGGTTTGATTGTGTTTACATTCTAGATTTATAATATTTGGTGTTTGATGTGTGTATTTTTTATTGAAGCACGATGCATCTAGGATTTGTTGCACAAATACTAAATCATCTAGATATGAGACCTGAAGATTGAATGAGAAATGCATCAAATGTTATCCAATTTCAAATGGGAAAGCACTTTAACCCCTTGGCTGTAAAAAATTGGACACTAATTCTACAGGGTTTGTGTATGAGTTAATACAGGGAATTATCGCGGTCATATTTTAGCTGTCGCGGTTGGAAACGCGTTCTACAGGGTTTGTGTATTTGAATTAACACAGGGAAATACTGCGGTCATATTTTAGCTGTCGTGGTCATATTTGAGCAACGCCGGGTTATTCAGCTAGTTGAGTAATAAAGCTTGTGTACCAGGTTATTGCGCAGAGATGTTTGAGTGGCCTGCTTTCGACTACTTACTGGACATGACAACCTACAAAGATACTTACGCCACATTGAAGTAGCTAGATTAGTTCCCTTTGCAAACTGGTCGAAATGACTGGAGATCACCTATAGAACTGTATAAAGTTCTTTACAATACTAATACTAAATTATCCATATATAAGACCTGAAGATTGAATGAGAAATGCATCAAATGTTATCCAATTTGGAATGGAAAGCGCTCCAACCCCTTGACTGCAAAAATTGGACACTAATCCGTCACCCCAATCCCACTGCGCTGAAAGCCACCCACTCAAAGAGCTCGACAATGGGCCCCACTATCAACTTTCAACAATCCCCGGGTCGAAACCTCATTACAATCAAAAGATGAATCGTCATCCGAGACCCTTTTTTAATGATCCCATACCAACGGACGACCAGCGGACCGCACGTGCAGCCTGCCGCAGACCTGTTTACAGTCCGGCGGTCCCTGGAGCACCCTCTGGAGCAGAAAGAGAAAGTGGAAATTGTTACTCTTGGCATTGAAACATTCGATCCTACCCGTCTTCAAAACTTCTGCCCTTAATTAGAACCGCAGAGCGCTTCGATTAACTCCGAACCGAGGGGTCGGGTTACGCGGCGACTAATTGGAATCGAACGAACGGCGCTCGGGCATTTTTGTCGCCAATTGAAGCCGCCTGGTTCGGTTTCGTTACCAGAAAGATCGCGGGGGCAGCGCATTAGTGACGGTCGGTGACGAGGAATAAAAATGTGTCGAGGACTTTGTGGGAACATTTATTTACAACAAATGGGGTTGTACTGAAATTAATGAGTCGGGACTTCGGATTACCATGTAAATTTTCTTCTGTGTTCTATAAAATTTCGTTAGCCAATTATTGTGGAATAAGTCTGTGTTCCAACACGTTAAAAGGATTTTGGGAAATATCAAGGTGCATTCCAAAGAAAACTTGCTTTTATCCTTTAGAACTTTCAGGAATTATGTTCATCAATAATTTTAGACTAAAATCGTTAAATGTTGAGTATTTCGGGAAGTAGCAAGAAACATTCCATAACAAAACTGGCATTTATTCCTTAGAACTTTCAGGAATTCAACAAGTACATTATAGACTAAAATTTTTAAATGTAGAGTATTTGTGGGAATTATTAAATAAGATACCATAGCAACCTAATATTTACCTTTTGGAACTTTCAGGAATTATATTCACCAATTTAGACTAAAATCTTTAAATGTTGAAATTTTCGCGCGCGCGCGCGCGCGCGCGAGGAAAGCATCAAGAAAAATTCCATAGTAAAACTGGCCTTTGTTCTTTAGAACTTTCAGGAATTCGATTCGTCCATATTTATGGACTAAACTCTTTTAAATGTGGAGTATTTGGGGAATTGTCGTGAAATATTCCAAAACTAAACTAACCATTGCCCACCTTGAGAATTTCCAGGTACTATTATATATGTATCAACTAGTAGAATTATCAAGCGTTGTGGAGTTGTTCTGCAAGAAGCATTCCATGACAAAACTGGCTTTTATCCTTTTGAACTTTTATGAATTATGTTCACCAATTATTATCGACTAAATTTTTTAACTGATGAGTACTTCGGGAAATTTCCAGGTATATATTTACCTACTATTATAGACTAAAATCTTTCAATCTCAAATATTTCGGGAATTACCACGACAAATTCCATCGTAAAACTAATCTTTACTCGTCTTGAGAATTTCCAGGTATTTTATATTCAGCAACTAGTAGAAACAAGAGATGTTGTGTTGATTAAATGTTAATTGAAGGTGATCTAATTTATCTCTTTCCTTTATCATAGAAAAGTGGAAAACCATTTGAATGAAAAAATAATAATTTTTTTGAACTCCATTTTGACATTTTATACCTTAATAGCTTATACATTTTACTTTAGACGAAATATGTTTGATTGGTTTTTCCATCCAGATAATCCATTTCACATACATCGCACTATACTGCCTTAGAAAACTAAAGTAAGTGATACTGAGATGACGATGAATACTTACAGAAGTGGATTTTGAGTTTTGTGGTGATTATAAATGTCCTTTAAGCTCATTTCCTACAGAAAGGACGAATATTTTCAGTACAGACAAAGTTAATCGATAACAATATTTCAAAAATACGGAAGGATACGAGAATACGAAATACAAAATACGAGAGAATACAATTGTACAGTGCTTTCAAAAAAGGAATATCGATGTTTTCTACGAATGTTCCTGATAGCAAAGTTGCATAATAATAGTTTTAACCGTAACGTAAGCAACCTTGACCCCCTTTTGTCAATTCAGTAGAAAGCTTTAAACTTTTCAAAAGCCCAGCTATAATAATTTACAATCATGAGATTATCCCCTAGATGCAAAGTTTTATTTAAAATTTTCTTTACCTCAACTGGCATGCAGTTTTAAATCGATTCTCTGTGTCACTCTTTTTATTCAGAAATTCGGCTTCTAAATGAAACCCACGTACCTATTTATAACGATTGATGTATTTCCTTGGTTATTGAGTCCAGCTTTTAATGCAATCCAATAATATAATTTGAAACTTGAAACACAAATGGCAACTGGTTTTAATTGTCTTGTAAAGGAAGTATTCGCCGAAATTTAAAATAATCTCAGAATTACAGCACATGGTTACACATCTGTTTTTTAAAGATATCACGGTGGTACTTTGAAATAGGACTTTATTCTAACGTTAACTTTTTACAAACTTTCTAACATTGACTTTATCTTAACCATCAAACTAGTTTTGACGATAAATTTGTCCATAAAGATTTGAGATTCATTGATTCTGCTGATGGCAACTGGTTTTAATTGTCTTGTAAAGGAAGTATTCGCCGAAATTTAAAATAATCTCAGAATTACAGCACATGGTTACCCATCTGTTTTTTAAAGATATCACGGTGGTACTTTGAAATAGGACTTTATTCTAACGTTAACTTTTTACAAACTTTCTAACATTGACTTTATCTTAACCATCAAACTAGTTTTGACTATAAATTTGTCCATAAAGATTTGAGATTCATTGATTCTGCTGATGGCAACTGGTTTTAATTGTCTTGTAAAGGAAGTATTCGCCGAAATTTAAAATAATCTCAGAATTACAGCACATGGTTACCCATCTGTTTTTTAAAGATATCACGGTGGTACTTTGAAATAGGACTTTATTCTAACGTTAACTTTTTACAAACTTTCTAACATTGACTTTATCTTAACCATCAAACTAGTTTTGACTATAAATTTGTCCATAAAGATTTGAGAACTTTCATTGATTCAATACATAAGGATTTGTAGAATTCCGTTTTATAAAATCAAATCAAATGTATAAAACAAAACCTTTCCAAATAAGAAGGTAATCTGTCTTGCCTTGTGATGAGATAATTTATCATCAAGGTATTACCAACGTTTTGATCTTGACGTTGATATTAACAACGTGTCAGTTTTCTTTATGTGACGAGCTATCTTGTTCATCATCCAATCAGGTTTGCTAATGACAAGATACCTTATCTAGTACCTTATACTAGGAGGATTAACGTTAACTGTCTTATTTTAAAATGACTTTATTTTAATGTTATATAACTGTCTTATTTTAAAATGACTTTATTTTAACGTTATATAGCTGTCTTACTTTAAAATGACTTTATTTTAACTTTATATAACTGTCTTATTTTAAAATGAACTTATTTTAACGTAATATAATTTTCTTATTATGAAGTAACTTTATTTTAACGTTATATAACTGTCTTATTTTAAAATGACTTTATTTTAACGTTATATAACTGTTATTTGAAAATGACTTTATTTTCAAATTTCCTATCCTTTTAAAGCAATACGCATTACCTTCTTATTTGGACAGATTTTGTTTCATACATTTTATTCGATTTTATGAAACGGAATTCTACAATTCATTATGTATTCATTGTGTATGATTTAATGACTTGAAAGTTGATCGAAATAGGCTTCAACGCTGATTTTCATGACTAAATTTACTTTTTCTGATTTGGCTAGCACAGTTCTTTGTATATTAGAACAATAATTTTATTACATAGTTCATTTTAGTCACGAAAGCTCACAGAAAGATTACAAGAAACAAAAGTGAACGTTGGAAGCTCTAATTTGTATGTCTTTAATATAGATCACAAAAGAATCTTAGTTAAATTTTGAGCCACATGATTTGGAACTTTGGGAAAACTCATAACACGACTTAAAGGATGCTGTTCTTTTGATTCTGTGTAGTTAAAATTGAAAGGACTTATAAAGTGCTTTTGTCTGTATGTTGAGTCTGAAACGTTTTAGATTAAAGAAAGTAACTTATCTCATGCCAGTACCTAAATTTCTTCAATGCTTTTGATGAACTTCAATTCAACAATTGCATCTTTCAACCGTCATAAATTGTCCACGTTTGAAAGAAGCAACTATAAAATTTTTACCTCTCTAAATTGCCGTGCTTTGTTCCTGAACTATAGCAATAAAACAATTGTCTAGCTCGAGCATTTCGCGTTATACGCTTCGTCCATTTGACAGAATATTATAACTAGAAGTTTTCAAATCGAGGAGTTTTCAAAAGGCTGGAATATTTTTAAAGAGAAATGAGACATTGTCAATTAAAGAATTCCTTAGTTAGGAAGAAATGGTTTTTGAGAAATTCTTACTTTGTTTCGATTTGACGTTGTAGTATTCCATACAATGGTACACGATGAGCTTATTTTCAGAATCTGCGTTTCAGTTTCTCGTTTAAAGAAAACGCAAAATAAAAACAGTTTCGGATGAAAGCACAATGCGAATATTAATTATTTTTCAGAAATATGGAGGGAGAAAAATAGTATTTGGAAAGTTAAATTTTAAAATTTGTTTAGTGTATTTTAGTGCCCTTTAATTTTTGCGTTCTCATTTAGATCTCCTAAAGGAATATTAAAAGACTGAGGAAATTATATTTCCTTTCTCTTCCCATAATTTATACTTTTAGATTGCATAAGAATTGATTTGACTCTTAACAGGGGAAAAATAATTTTTGTTGTGGAATTACTTATGTACTTGTACTTATGTTTGGGGGAGATTATACCTTTCCATAATATTAATAATATATAAATATTTGACTTAAGATTTTAAATTATTAAAAACATGTGTATTCTTCAAGAAGAAATGTAACCATGCAAAAGTGGATACTTCACCAATCTAAAAATCAACACATTCAAGTATAGATAATCTAAAAAACTCGGAAAAGTTTAACTTAGTGTTTCGTTTGTAAGTTAGCAATACAACCTAAACACACATTTTATCTAGGTAATTCTAGATATTTTAATGAACATTTACGATAGAATTCTAGTATTTAAACTCCCCTTTAGCGTATTTCTATAAATACTAATTAATTCCTCCAGATCCCAACACAAAATCAGTCTCAATAAAACAAAATGAATACTTCGCTACCAAAAAAGAGAGAATGTAGAATGAAAGGAAAACCCCAATAAATAAGCTTGAACCACTAAATGTGTTTTTAAAGAAGAAATCTAAGCTTCATGCAAAGAAAAAAAAATGACAGTGGGATTCGCCAATCTAAAGACCACCATATTTCATTCTAGAGAAGCTAGAAAAAACTCATGTCTTCAAAATTCTGACTTAGTGTATTACATTTGCAAGCCGATGATAAACACACATTTTACCCACTTTCAGTGTTTTTGATGAACATTTAAGATAAAGTTCTAGTATTTTAATTCCCCATTAGCGTGCTTCTATAGCTCCTAATTTATTCCACCAGATCCCAACACAAAAACAGACTCAATAAAATAAAAACGAGCAAGTCGCTTCAAGAAAAGTAACACACAAACAAAATCGTTAACTTAAACCTTCTTTAGAGCTGGATGAAAAGGAAAGCTCGGAATAAATAAGCAGGAGTGTAATTTAAATAAATAAAAAAAACTCGCGAGTGTTGTAAGAGATGTAAAAAAAATGTATAATTCACCACTCCGTTCGTCAGAAGTGCTCCAAATAGGCCTAAAAAGCAATTACGCGGCGTTCCAAATTAGCGGACGCAGTGGAGCGCTAGACGAAACGGGGGCAAATTAAAACATTCCGCCCAAACTATTCCGGGAGCTTTTGAAAACTCGCCTACGGTCGCAAAGATTCGCAGCGACCCTAAAGAAAAGAGTGCGGAGACCCATTGAGGTATTGGGTTCGCGTGCTGCGGGAACGGCGAACCGCTGGGCTTTTGAACCTTCGAGTACTGGGGAGCGAGCTTTCTGAATGGCGACATTTTCTGAAAAGAGGCTGTTGAGGTTTGCTGCGCTTGAAACATTTTCGTGGACGGTTAGCGTCTGTCTATTTTACGTGTCCCGGATCGTTAGGGACTTTCCCCGATGTGTAATTGAGAGCCGGGGGTGGAGGGAAATGAAGTGAAGAGAGAGATATGAATTAAAATGTGTCGCAAAGTTTGCCGGTTGCGTGTTGTGGGAGGTGTCCGTTAATTTGGGGGGGATTTGAAAGTTTGAAATTATTGTAGTCGGGTTTTGAGTTTTAAAATGTTGGGTCGGCAAACCCACCTTATTCACTACTAATGGCGAGTTGTATTGAGAAACTAAACCCTGGGCAATGGGCCTGGAAACTATTGATAACTGCTAATACAGACTGTTCTAATCGTCGTAAGACAGCGTTCAATGAACAGAGGATATGAACAATGAAGAAAATGATTTACGATTCAAGAAGTTTTAACCAATTCGTCCTTTAAAAGTACGAAATATGATTGAAATTTTGGTGTTTTTTAATTATTCTAAGTAGGTTTAAAGGCGAAAATTGTGTAGCTTTCGGAGCATTGCATCTCATTTTATATTTTGTTGACGTTGAATAAAATGTCAGCAACTTTGTCGTTTGAGTGTTTTAAAAGGTGTCCGTTAATTTGAGGGATTTTAAAAGTTTTAAATGATTGCAGAAGGGTTTTAAATTTTAAAATGTTGAGGCGACAAACCACCTTATGCGCTATTAATAGTTTGTTCTCCTAAACCCAAGAATCGAACGGGCAGGAAAACTCTATTGATAACTAACTGCTAAGACAGAATGTTCTAACCTTCTCAGGACAACATTCAATAGACGTGTTTTAGAAAGTGTGCTTTTAATTTGGGGTTTTAAAAGTTAGAAATAATTGGAGTCGAGTTTTGAGTAAGAAATGTTGAGTCGGCACAACACCTTATGCGCTACTACTGGATAGTTCAACTGAGAAACCAAACTTCTAATGGGCCTTCAAACTTCATTGCTGACTACTAAGACAGACTATTCTAACCGTCTCAATGAACAGAAATAATGAACTCATTACGATTCAGTTAATTTTATCAATTTGGTTTCTCAGTATATAAAATGTAGATGAAACCTTAGTCAAACTGGTAGCAAAAACGTAAACCTTCACAAATTGATTAATAAAATAAAAAATATGGAAAAATCGTCCATTTTGATGGATTAAAACATCCACCATCATCAGGACAGAAGTAAGCCACAAGAAGAAAACGTTTTATCTTTATAAAAAATTGTTATTTTATAATAGATTATCTAACCACAACTCATTCACAACCGTCTTCCTCCTGTGACTTACTTCTGTCCTGATGATGGTGGATGTTTTGTTCCATCAAATGGACGATTTTTCCATAGAGTTTCATCTTTATTAGTCCTTTTTTACGTTTCTACTTTATAGATAGGATTTTTTTGGTGTTTTTAAATATTTTAAATAGTTTTTTAGGATGGAAATTGGATAGGTTCTCTTTCAAACATCCAATGCGCTGCATCTCATTTAATGTTTCGTTGACATTATAGTAAATGTCAGATAATAAAAACGGCTCGTTTCGATAGAGTTCGCTGCACAATTTTACAAGTACAATTTTAGTTCGCTTCGTAAGACACACGGTCGTCAATTGGTGAATTTAATATGTGTGTCAATTTTGACCTGGTGTCATTCTGATTGTTTTCTTTCACGATTTAAACTCGTTTGAGTGTGCAATAAGATAATTGTTGCACTTGAAAAGATGTGGTAACGGGACTGGTTTCTGGTGTACACAATTTTCAGCAAAGCCCTCTATTAATATTTAGATATTTAGAACGACGAGCCGGTACTGTAGACTTAATATCTGATATTTTGCTGATGTGTTCAAGAAATTGTAATTTAAAAGTTACCGATTCCTTAGGCCTAGTTTGAAATGGAGAATGGCAATTATAATCTGAAACTTTTCCCTAAGATATCTTAGGCCTGGTGCACACATCCGGGTTTTTTCAACGTGCGGCGCCGCTGTCGCAACGCATGTGCGGTCTGAGATACATTAGATCCAATGGAGCAGTGCACACGTGCCTCCAGCGTCGCTGGGGCGACGTACGTCCAACTTGCGTGCCATTGGTACAGAAGTTCCCCACGGCGCCGCACGGTCGCCACACATGAGTCTCCGTTCTAAAGTACCTTGTTTTCATAAACAAATGTAATATAAATAATAATAAATAAATAGTTGTGTCCAGTAACGTCTATTTTGTTTCAAAATATACTTTTTTTACATCAATTAAGCGAAATAAACACGTTTTCTTCGATAGAATATTTGTCGCAAATGGCGCGAAATGAATTCGTGCGTCATTTCACTGTTATGTGTGCATAATTGGGCTTCGGTGCCGCAGTGGCGCCGCACGTTGAAAAACCGGATGTGTGCACCGGGCCTTATTATATAAAACATTAGGTTCTCCTGTGTTACCGTGGCTATTAAAATTTGATTGGTTGTGAGACGTCACGAGTAGGCGGAGTTTCTAATTGTTTTGATTGGATGTGTGATGTCACGAGCAAAACGAGATACGAATTATCAAAAATCCCTACATTCGAAATCGCCATGGAAATAAAATTGAGTATAAAATTATTGTCGTACGTAGATCATTGTATTAACAGTATTGATCAAAAATCAAGTTTTCAACTAACATCGTTTTACCCGTATATATTGCTCAAAAAATCAACACCATGAGGAAACAATTCAAGTTGACAAATAGTGGTGGAAAAGGGTTTATACTACACACGACCAGTGCTCACGCACCGTCAGGTTTAAAAAAATATATAAATGAAGTTTGACCAACGTAAATAAATTTAGCTAAGCACCCGTCGTACCGGGGCCATATATCCTAGTATGTACCTAAAACACTAGTGTCACACTCAACTCAAAGTGTCTCGTATAAGACGTTGTGAGAAGCTGTTCACTAGTACATCCCTATCAACTTATCTGATGTGAAACATACTAGTGAATGATACGAACGCCTTCACACATGAGGGGCCACTGTATCCCAGTTGGTAGAGTCACCGAATAGCAACCGGAGGGGTTGTGAGTTCGAAACCCGATCCAACCAAAGACCGTCATGTTCGTGGGGAGATCTATACATCTTTGTTTTTTGTTGTCTCAAATGCCCTCAATGTGGAAGTTTGGAGAGTAGGGGTGCAGTTTTAAATCCATTTTCTGTGTCACTCTTTCTTACAGAGATTCGTCTTCTAAATGAAATCCACGTTAGCAGTTAAAATCTTGATACTTTGGACTCATACTTTTCTCACTCAACGTGTCTATTCTATATCTGAATTTGATTGTTGATTATTTACCATTTAATGTGAGATCTACGTTACTGTTCTATACATAACTGTTTCTACATGTTTAATTTTATTTTTGAGGCTGTTTTCATTTAAAAATTAATTATTTTTGGAGAGTGGGTTTCCAGCTCAGGCGTTGATCTCGTCATCTGTCCGTGATTCAAAATACGAGGTGTTCACCTCTGATCTTTCCCTTCGGGATTGGTATCGGGATCACATCCTTGTTTTTATCTTCCTTGTTAGTCGTTTTTTGATGTTTTTACACTATCGACTGCCTGTATTTTGCATTACTGTGTTTGGTTCGTACACGAGGGACGATTAGACTTCTACCAACTGTTCATTGTTGTGTTGTCTGCATACTGTGTACTGTCTGTTCGGTGAGGGTCACTTTATTACTTGGTTTTAGGTTTGGTTCCAGAATCGTCGTGCCAAGTGGCGAAAGACGGAGAAGTGCTGGGGCAAGAGCACCATCATGGCCGAGTATGGACTATACGGGGCGATGGTCAGACACTCCCTCCCTCTGCCGGAGTCCATCCTCAAGAGTGCCAAGGAAGGAGACGTCGCCTCCTGCGCCCCCTGGTTGCTAGGTAACACCTCCCTTCCCTCCAATACACACCTCTTTTTGTATGTTTATTAGAAAGCATCGTTTCCTCTGTAAACTTATGTCGGAAAGCCTCCCTTCCTTTATAAATTTATACTGGCAGGTGTCATTTCCTACAAATTTATATTCGAAGGCATCCTTTCTCATAAGTTTATACTGGGAAAGCATCCTTTCCTATCAGTTTACACTAGAAGTATTTTTTCCTTAAAGTTTATATTGAGAAAACATCCTTTTCTATGTGTATATATTAAAAAAGCATCCATTCTTATGAGTTTAAATCAGGAAAGCATCCTTTCCTCTAAGTCTATCTTGGGAAAGCATCCTTTCCTGTGAGCTTATATTGAGGAATTATCATTTTCTATAAGTTTACATTGGAAGCATACTTTACGTATGAGGTTATAAATTGGGAAAACATTATTTCCTATAAATTTTTTATTGGATAGCATCGATTTCTATATTATTACATTGGTAGCATCCTTTCCTATGCATTTATATAATAAAGCATCATTTCCTCTATAAATTTATATTAGGATGCAACCTTTCCTCTATGAGTTTATACTGGGAGACATCCTTTCCTTTACTTTTATATTGGGGACGAGTGAACAGTTTCTAAATAAATATTAAATTTGGATACAGTTAAATTGGTTCAATATTCACTGTTCGATAAACGTTTCTTAGACCGTCACAAATGAAAACGAAAAAAAAAATGTTTTCCAACTCAATTTTAATTTTTTAATTATTTGAGACTGAAAAATAGATCAACGAACGTGAACAAATGTGAGGTTGGTTTTGAAATTGCAAAAGGGTAACAATGAAAACACGAAACCTCAGTTCAAGGGCTTAAAAAATTAGTGGAAACACTGCAAGTGAAATAAGGCAGCCAAAATAAGACCGTGAAATGTTAACCGCATAAATTTTTAATGCGCAATCTATAAAAAATATTTAAAATTTTTATTTTTTTTCCTTCAGAACGTGACGAAGACCACATAGGAGTTTTGCCTTCAAGTAGGCTATTATTTACTGTTATCTTACTTTAATGTCTTTGATTCAAAATATTTGCTAAAATAATTCAATTTAACCTAATTAGGTTTTATTTTATCATTTGCTGCAGTGAATACTACCAGATATTTCATTTAAAATGGTGCTTCTGTTTTTTAATACTCTAATTAAACTAATATGGAAAAAATTACGTTTGTCAACTATTTGAGAAATTGTAATTATTAATGCAATAGCACTTTTATTATTCGTTTTACGAAACAAAAAAATATATCAACTATTTGGAATGTATGAAATTTATTGCTTTGTTTTATATGAAAATCTGTTGGCACTCACCTTAAAGCAGATTAAAGTTAAAAACGTACAGTAAAAAACATAATCATCTTTAAATAGCATGGAACTAAATAATAGCACAAATTATATAATGTCTTTATGTTTATTAAGTAGACAGTGGTCTTTCAAAATCACCAAAATCGATCGAAAAATCGATTTGTTTTAACGTTCAAAATTAATTGATTACAAATTCTGTAGATTGCTAAAAAGAATTTTTTATAACCATCATTTTTGACGGAGTTACAACATAAAATATAGTAAATAAATATATTAAGTCTACAACAAAAACTTGTTTTCTTCGATTAAAATCTTAAGAATGTCGAAAAATCTCAGTGTCTCCTGCGCAAACTAGTTTTAGTTGATTTACGTGAATTTTTCTTTGCTTGCAATCTGTATATCTGTTGTCGATGCAAATAAGAAATTCATCATGCTTCCAAATATTGGAATTTTGGTATAAAATGCTTTTTAACCAATGCTGTCTTTGCAAAAGTTTGGGTGTTTTATTAAATTGGTTTTTGTTTTGCAATTCAGTGATACATTTACCAAATGAAGTTAATTTAATTTGTTTGTATAGAAATTATTATGTGAATTGAAATTTTGAGTGCAATGCAACAGAACGTCCTACAATATTCCATCCTTTTGCTACTTTGTCAAAACATTTTACTACGTTTTACGTAATAACTTCCAAATGGCTTAGTATTAATATTTTGGGCCAAAATTTAAATAAGCTTTTTTGTATAAAACAGTATTCATAACAATTAGAAAATAACAAGCGTTTGGTTTTAAAATCCACTGTCCTCTTAAGTGAATACTAATCAAAAACCTATCAATTGAATAGAAAATGATTTATTGTAAATTGTTATTAAAGTATAAACATTAATTTTTGTAATGAAAAGAAAGCAATAGAGTGTATATGTATTTGAATTTGAGAAACATAAATAAGTATACATCAAGAGCAAACGTATGTTAGTCAAAAGGATGCATTTGAAAAGGATACATTTTACTACATTTAAAATTCTCCAAAAAAGCAATATTTCTTAAGATTTTAGAATAATCCATTTGTCACGCTATAAAACACACTGGAGTGCAAAACTTGAGAAACAGTAAGATTTTCAACGGCTAATTTGCATTGAAGAAACCTGAGTGGGGGTAGGAAAATAACATAAAAGTGTGTATCGAGAGTATCGAAAAGATGAATGTAAACAAAACGGTATCAAAATATGCACCTGCCTTCTACTGAATATCCTCGATTATGCAAATCATCACATACTGTTTCGTTTATTTCACGGTTGTAACTTTTTAAAAATAAGATTCTCTGAGGTATCTGGCTACGTTCTGTGTCGTTATTAAATGTTTGAATTATACTACGTTACTTTTTATAGTAAAACAGCTTATAAAAACGAACTACAAATCAAATAATCACGGAGGATTATTATAATTTATTTAAAAACTTGGCAAAAATCGAGATTAAAAAAATGAAGTTAACGAGAAACATTGGAACTGAAAAACGTAAGAGTACATTTGCCGAAAATTTTGCATGAAGTCTGAATATACAAGGTGCGAGAACTAGAAGATATACAATATTCTTTCATGAGGTATTGGGAACAATGAAGAAGAAAACACAAATTTTTGAAATTTTTCCTTACGACACCACTGAAGTCTCTAAAATGATTTACTTTCATCATAACTCTTATATTCTACTTTATACCTTCCAAAACAAATATAAAAATCAGTACATTGAATTTCGTTCGAAAAATATGTTATACATTTTTGGTTATCGTGTTTCTCATGCAAAAAGTGTGCTCAAAATCACATGCAGAGAAAAATGCATTTACAGATTGGAAAACGAACTAAGAAACAGCTGTCAAGATATTTTCAAACAACTATATCTCCGTTTCTATTCCCCGTACAAACAAAATAAAAACAGTTTTTTAAGGAAACATGTCTAGATATTAAGAATATTAAATAAAATGAAGTATGAGTGATAGTTTAGCAAAAATCTAATTTTCAGTGTAGTCAGGTACCTTAAGTTTGGCACGGAAGAGCATATCCCTAAAGCCATTAAATCAAACACATGAAGGATATTCAAATTTCACTGCATCAGTTTCCACTCAAAGAACAACCAACCAAACAAACAAACAAGTAGTTACCGACTCCTAACAAAAACATACACGCTACAGAAACAGCCGCACAAAGAGATTAAACGCGAACGCAGAGGGATTCCAACAAGTGGCTGAAATGCATTTATTTGATTGGGAATGAGGAAAATGCTCTCTTGAGTTTGAAAATTCCCTCAACACCGGAAAAGCTTTTCTCTCCCGGAATGCCCAGGAAAATCCCGTACTCTTTCCTTTTATTCCCAAAAAAAAAATTGCGGAGGGAAATTTCCGGAGCTCTCCAGTTCCAACCAACCTCTCTCTCTCCTTCCCTCAAAGGAAATCCCTGGAAAAGTATCGGAATAAATATTGGCATTCCCCGCAAAGTGCCCATCGCCCTATAGGTAAATAAAATGGTATATAATGATGAGAGGAAAAACCAACCGGGCATTTCCAGAAAGAAATATTAAACAACAATGAATATACAGGGGAATAGGAACATAAATAAATATTCCTTATTCGTAGGGAAATATGTGTTTTCAATGTCCTGAGGTATAGAAATAAAACGTGGAAGGAAATGCATCTGTATTTATTTACCGTCTATTGGCACAATCCATAATGACTTTTTTAAAGCTACCTCTGAAATACTCAATCAGCTTATCGCCAACCAAAGTGATAAGGCACACCAAATCGCGCAAGGTCGTTTTAACCGAGTAGTCACGTGACTCCTAGTGGACATGTTGGTTGCGCTTTTTGAAGCTCCTCTAAATAGCAATGCTCGGTCCGCTAATATTTCACGTCATGGTATGAGATAGGTTGTCAGTGGAAACAAATAAGCCATACAGAAAGCGAAGATTTTACTTCCACTACCCAAATGTTCTTGGATGATGCATATAAGTTCATTTAAAATGTAGTTTATTGCCATTTTGGTAACGTTTGGCTTTTATATAACGGGCGTTGATCAATTAACTGTCACATGCAATTTCTGAATTCATTCTTTAGATTTTCTTTTTGTCGACGTGCTGAAAGCGTATTCGAAAATTGTGACGAACAAATCAAGTTATGTCACGACTAGAATTCGTAAAGGAAACACTACGTTATATACAAATAGCTTGGTACTAAAAGATTCTCAATGATTGAAATAATCCTAAGAAATATTCTATTAATTAAAAATGTCAAAACTAGCTAGAATTCACACAGGAAATATTGCTAATTGTAGCATGTGGAAGAAACTGTTCCAAACAAATCAAGTGATGTCACGACAGGAATTCGTAAGGGAAACACGTCCACCGCGGAAACACTACGTTATCAGCATATAGCTCGGCACTAACAGATTCTCTCTCTCTCTCTCTCTCTCATTGATTGAAATAATACAAAGAAATATTCTTCTCGTTAAGAATGTATAAACTAGCTAGAATTCACGCAGTAAATATTGCTGATTGTAGAATGTGGAACATACAACAATTCGGATACTCTGGATTTTAAAAATATGGCGGCTCTGTAGCTTCCTATTTAAAGTATCAAAATTTTGGGATAGTATCTTTCACCATGAGGAATTTTAGGTTTTCATGTATAAACGTCGTGGATTAGAAACATCATTTCTGTTGTCTTTGCTTCAATGAATCTGAGGGTTTAGTTCTCGACAATACTCCGTGTTGAACTTAGTTGCTTAGTAGCTACAAAAATAAGATAAGTTAACGTCGTTATTCAAATATTTAGTATTCAAAGTACCTCGTAACATTATGATGTTTCAAAATTACCTCTGATAAATCTTATGTGATTTCCCAAAAATTTTTACATTGAAAGCTTGCTGTGGGAAAACAACATTGGAAATGTGATAAAATTCAATTCTATTCTTACTAAATTTACTGTCACTCAGTTTTAATGTATTGATATGCAGTCGAATATTAAATATAAATTTCATGGTAAATTCGGTTATACTATGAAGTTAATTACCTGCTATAATTTATGAACTATCAATCCATTGACAAAACGCATTCTTTACACTATCCCCTATCTTCGGACCAGAGGAAAACTCTCTTGAAAACTTACACTTTTAAAAAACATTCTTAGCCGGAAAGCCCTTATTTGCTTAGAATTTTCACGATCGAAGTTAGTTGTTTAGTGTCGAATGACAAACAACGAATATGAATAATATGAAATTGACAACTACAGGATTAATTCGTCGATTCCGTCACTTTGTTTAAATGTGCTTTATTTGTCCTATGGAGATGCATGGTATTGCTGAAACAACACGGAAAAGCTCGCAGCTCTAATGAAATTCTTCAACTTTCTGATTAAAAATGAATGTCTGATTGAAACAGTGAGAAATCTGAAAGATAAAATTGGGCTCTGAAAAGAAAATAAAAACGAAAATAGGTTTAGTGTTGAATATAGCCTTTGAAAAGGAGAATGGGATGATTTGAAGCAGACGTTCAGAGTTTAACTGTGATAACTTAATTAAGGTGCTTTTTGCCATGCATTTCATTGGAAATTAGTGTTAACTCTAGTAAAAGTAAACTAAATGCTGTTGAATATTTTTTAGATAAGTTTACTTCATTTAGAGGACTTTAAATCCATTTATGTGATTATGGATGCTAGATTCATTATATATAGATTGAAATTTGATATGAAATGTGAGTGACCGTACTTTGAAATTAAAGATATAGTAATTAAGAATGTTTACCACAGATGCTTTTCGCGAGTCTGCTGTTACGTATTAATTCGATAAAGAAATCCCTGGGTTGCCCACAAAATACGAATATACTATGGATATAAAGGAAAAATACTAAATTTTGTTAACTTTGTTTTGAAACATGTACTCATATCAAACTCTTAAAAGTGCAACAAAAGTGCCCACAAAATATATGCAATAGATATAAAGAAAAAATACTAAATTTTGTTCACTTTGATTACAATCATGTACTCATATCTAACTCTTAAAAGTGCAATTCGTTTATTAATTTTATCTTTATACTTTAATATCTAACATAGATCTCAAAAAGCATTCTTTATTTATGATGGTCATAGTTGCACACCAATCAGCACACGATTCTTTGTCTAAAATAACCTGAAAAATGTCCGTTTCGATTGGACGTGGTATTCAAGATATGTTTGCATTGAAATTTTAATGACGTCATTTGAAAGTGCTGCACTAAAACCACCAAACTCCTTTTTGACCGCCTCTGAGAGGTTAAAGGCATACGTACAAAAATGAAACAGCAGATGGATATAAAAATTCGAATAAGTGCTCTAATCAATCAGATGTAAGTATAGATGTGTCGGAAGGCAGCGAATCATGTGATACGGTAGGTAGGTGAATTAAGCCGCACTGGAGCAACACAACGGTCTATTGGCAACCATCAGATAACGATGTCAAAACTTGCTGGCCCAACCCATTATCCTAAATTCCACACCAAGCCAACATGAGAACATTTGAGTCCACGATAGATTTAATGCGCACCAGCTTCCACTTACACACGATAGTCGTTTGTTTGTTGTTGGTTCGAATTCGCAAACTTCCGGTTGCTCTTCCAACCTGACTACTCCATCCCCCTTCCGTCGTAGTCCACCCAGATTTCGATTCCAGAACGTTTGAGTTTGTAGAAAACCAGCAGGCAACCAGCTCAGATGTTGAATTCGACATCGGACCGTGTTTTAAAGTAACTAAATTGCCCTAAGATATTTCCCTTCATAATTGATCCCGGAATGTCACAAATACACATCGTGTTGCTCCAGTACGAGGTTAATTAACTACCTACTACCTGCCACTTACAAATAAAATAAAGGACTGGTTTGTTTCCCACGTAGAATCACGTGCGAGTCGTTGAATTGGTTCCGACGAGTTATCTCGTCCATCGAGATCTGACCAATTCTGTTAATGACATGATATATCTTTGCCGGTAACAACTTGAAGATGGGATACCTCGTTCCCAAGACATTGTCATTTTTTACTATAGTGAAATACCAAGATCTGGTCAATTTTTCCTAAAGACGAGATATCTCGTCCACTCAGGTCTAGTCAATTCTGCTAATGACGAGATATCTCGTCAAGACAACAAATAAAGGTTGTGCGGAGGATTCTGACCACCCTGTATAAATTTTGAGGCATTTGTCACCCTCTGTTGATGGTTGATTCGACGAGGTATCTCGTCATCATCAAATTTGACCAGGCTTCAAGGACGAGATATCTCGTCCTATTGATAATTGTCCTATTGATCTATCGTCCAATTGAGAAAAAAGCGGAGCAAGTCTGGATCTCTTCATCATAATAACATTGGCAATATATTGATGACGAGACAAATGGTCATTAGCAAAATTGGTCGGGTTTTGTTAGACGATATATCTCGTCGAAACCACTAGGAGTGTTAATATATTGTTTGCTTTAGAATTTAAGATTGTGTTTTGGAATAGGATAAATTTTTTCACGCAAGTGATCAACTTATAAAAAACTATTTGTATCCGCCTTAATGTAAAGTAAAAGTTAGATTAAAGGACGAAAAGTAAACAGCTATTCACATTTCTAGGAGTGCGCAGTGAAGCGAATTTACAAATGAGTATTTTTCTGAGAATACCTTATAAGTATTATATTTTTTCATGTTGTATATTTATGTATATTTCTTATAAATTTAATGTTGTAAACTTTATACAGTGTAAAAATTTCTGATTCGTTCATATGCAGTTGAATCAACTAAAAAAATATAGTTTGTTGGAAAAAAAATAATACTATTTTTAACTTAATATAAACATTAATCCAAGTTTCAAACTTCCCTGGAAAAGATAATGACTTCCTTAAAATTAAAATTTTAGTGTAGTTCAAAAATTGTTATGTTTATAGGGGAGAATTATTAGGCAAAAAATTTAATTTTTAAGCTTATTTTAAATTTAAAACTATAGTAAAATTCAGCTTAAAAGCTTCATCCATGCATTTTTGTTGAACCAGATTTAATGAATAATACATTTTTGAGGTAAACTTTCGTATTTTGTATGTATTTTCATTCGTTGGTTCTGGCATGACAGTTCTAGGTTACAGAAACCCTGATAAGAATTTTGAATAACCCAGGGCTTACAGAACGCTTAAAATGAAATGTAATGGAAAATTCAACCCTTATAGTAGAACGCTTAAAATGAAATGTAGCAGGAAAACTAACGTTTGTAGAACGCTTAGCATGAAATCAAAAGCTTAAAACTATTAAACTAACGCTAAAATGTAATGGGAAATTCAACGCTTGCAGAATGCTTAAAATTGAAATATAATGGGAAATCCAATGTAGAAATAAATATAACAGGAAATTCAAATTCTTGCCGAATGCTTAAAATTAAATGTAGTGGGAAACAGAACGATTAAATTAAAATGTAAATGAAAAATCAAAATCTCTCCCAAAGCGCTTAGTATGAAATCTAACGCTTAAAATTAAATGTAATGGAAATTTAAGGCTTGCAAAACGCTTAAAATGGAATGGACTGGGAAATGCAATGAGAAAGGTTAGACTGAAACAAAAACCAGTTTCTGGTATATCCCCAATGAGGTGTCTATGCACTGTGTCCCCCCATGCAAAGCTTGTAACTATAGGCGAACGTATTCAGTTTTTACTCTGGGTGAAAGAGAGGTGAAAACTTGTGTTTTAGACAATCCGTGGAAGCTAACCTCGTGGTCCTCATCTGTCGTCTAAACAGGGATGCACCGCAAGTCCCAGGAGGCAGCCGAGAAGCTCAAGGACTCCGACCTCAGCTCCGAGGAGCAGGTGTCCCGGACGGCCGTCGACGGCACCGCCGCGCCCACCGTCCAGCAGACCACCTTCCACCCCCTGCGCCACCACTCGCCCTCATCCTCCGTCTCCTCCTCGTCCAGGGGTTCGAGCCCCGTGCTCGGACAGTCCTCGCTGCAGCCCAACAAGGAGGACCTGCGGTCTTCGAGCATCGCCTCGCTGCGGGCGAAGGCCATCGAGCACTCGGCCAAGGTGTTCGGGGAGGGGCCCTCGGACCCCTCGGTGGGCCCCCGCCACAAGGACGTCATGATGGACACCAGGCCCTCGATCCACTCCATCGGCTCGCTCTTCTAGCTCCTCTCTCATCTGATCCACAGAGGTCTGTCTACCACGAGAACTGCCCCAGACGCAGAATCTGCACCCGCCTGTTGCCATAGAAACGAGACTTGGCCTATTTTACTATAAGGGATTCTTGAAGCATTCGAGTTTGTCTCACATTAGCGCCCTCACCTTCTCCTCCAGTCCAAGAGTTTGTGAGACATAAGAAGACGTCACCCTGGTCGCCAAAACTTCACTCGATTGGTTCCCATTCAGAATGCACGAGACCCGTTTCTATAACGACCAACTGTACCCAGACCTAGAGTTGGGATCAGTTCCCCTGACAGACTGACAGCACGGTACTGTCTGTCTACCATGAGAACTTCTAGCACTCGCCTATTGCCATGGAAATGAGACAGCCCATTTTTAAACAGGAGTTTCTCGAGTCATTCAAGTTCGCCACATTGGCACCTTTAGCATCAATTGGCTCTCCAAGAGTTTGTGAGATAAGTAGACATCATCCATTATCGCCAAAATACCATCCCCCAAAACCAAACACGACTCATCCCCATTCAAATCGTACCAGACATGTTTCTATATCGAACAGCATTGCTAAAATTTTGTGTCTGGAGCAGTTCTTTGGTAGACTGACAGCAATATTGTCTGTCTAACACGATAACTGCTCCAGATACAAAGTCTGTCCATCTGTTATGTCTGTTTAAACTGGCCTTTCCTATTTTCCATAGGGGATGCTTGAAAAAATGCGTTCGTCTTAAATTGGCGCAGCAAATTGGAACCATTGTTGTTAATGTCACTTGGGGGTGTACATTTTCGTGAAAAACGAAGTAAAATTAAGGTATTCACCATGGTCACCCCTTTTTAAAATGAATAAGTTCTGTTTCTATAACGACGGCCACCACCCAGGTTTGGTGTCGGGATCAGTTCTCATGGTAGACAGAGTACACGTGTGTTCTTGTCGTCGAACAGCTTTGCACAAAGTGAGTTGAAATCCTCGTTCTGATTCTCACTCTTCTACTCAGGGACGGGCTAGTTATTTGGCCATCCGAATACTGACCTGAAATTGACCTTCCCTAGGTTGGACTAGGTTCAGTGGTAATTAGCAGTCAAAAACATTAGAAATAAACATTGCTACCAATAACGATAACGGTCGAAATAATCTATATCTAAAACGAGAACAGTTTTAGAAAGAGAATGAATGAAAGCTGGAATATTTAAATGAGTAATTCGTGTGATGTAAATGAAAAATTAAATAATATATGAATGAAAGCGAAACATGGGAAGCAATTTGATTTTCTCTCAACCACAGATAAACGCAAATAATTAAAACTACAAATTAATTCAATACCTTTTAAAATATGTAATGAATATTAATATTTATTCTACTTATTAGGATGTTTACAACGTTACAAACAAATAGCAATCGAATTGAGATTGATGTAACTCCAATTCAGATTTCACTGAATTTCCATCAATGTTTGGCCGTGGAAAACAGAGGACAAATACTACGATAATTAAATACAACTAATGGAACTGATTATGGAAACTATAACAAACTAGGCTACCTCAGGTGAAAGCTGAGGACAATAAACGTAAACAACTAAAACTACAAATTAAGTTAATAACTTTTAAAATGTAATGAAATATGAGCTTTTATTCTTCACATTAAGATGGTTACAAAGTTACAAACAGATAACAATCAAAGAGATATTAATATAACTTTAGTTCAGATTTTACTAAATTTCCATCAATGTTTGGCCGCGGAAAATAGAGGATAAATACCACGATAATTGAAAACAAGACGTTCAGTTACAGAAAAATTAATCACTCATTTCAATACATTGGTATTAAAATGAGTGATTAATTTTCCATCAATATATAGAGATGAGTAATAAGTTGTGATGTGACTAACGCGATCAAGTGGCATTCATTTCAGAAAAATTTTAATTGCATAGATTTACTCCTGTGCAAGAGATCAAAGCTGTTCGATGGCAAAAGAACAATCTTAATACTAATATATAGCGTGTTGGACAATTTTCAAAAGTACAACTAATGGAACTGGTTCTGGAAACTAGATCAAACTAGGCTACCTCAGTTGAAGCTGAGGACATCGATTCTGAAAGGACCTTTTATTGAGACTTGGAATCAACTTGTATAAATTATACAGCTGCAATTCTACCAGAATTGCGTTACAGTAAAACTGCTGTCATCAGCATTCAAGAGAACTTTAACACTAAAAACTTACTCAAACATACATTATGTTCTTTTATAATGATACCTACCAGTATAAGATTTTTAATTTCTTTATGCTTATGTGTGTACAACAAAATGTGATGCATACTATGAATTACCGGTGATAAAGCTCTGCAAAGAGTGATACCCATTGCTGTGACATCAGAAGATGTGATGTATGCATGACGAAATTTTTCTGATCACGTCTGTTTCTTAATCTTGGTCTGATCAAGTTTTGAAGATCAATGACTAACGTTAATTTTTGATTTAACAGCTTAATTTTCAGGTCCCAAGCTAGATTAATTTTGAACTCGAGTGGTGCTGATAAAAAAATCTCATTTCTTACTTAATTTTAGTTAAGTTGTCCTTTTTTTTAGTGAATGTATTTTTTTTTGTAATTCTCTGGAAACACAAACGGTAATATTAAACAATCCAACGTCACCAATTTCGCCATTTTTAGTGGAATAAATATGTACATGATAAGGGAGCAAGCAAATTAATCTAAACGATCTATGAATTCATGATGTAAAATTTGTAGTTATTAGTAGGTTATCGCTTCGTATTGGTTTGCTTTAAGCAAATTTTATCCCAGCAAATCCAAAAATTTTAAATTAAAGTATATGATTTGTTTTGAATTCAATACAAATTTCAACTAAAGTGATAATTTACTAACTTTAAATAAACCTTAAGACAAATAGTACTGGTGAGAAATAACGAAACTGTCTTGGACACGTACTTAACAAGCAAACATTGAAATCTACCATTATCGAATAAAAATATTAATACTTTTGAACTGTAAATGTTTTATGTATTTTATTTCACATTTTTATCTGAAGAATCGTCTGAAAAGATGTTAATTAAGTTTATTTTAATTGGCAGAAATATGAATTCCGTAACATTTTAAATAATTTGGAAATAAATACCTCGAACTCATCACTAAATCAAGTATATGTTTAAAAAATTTTGAACAGCTGCCGTTGAAAGTTTAAAAATGTAACTAGTTATGTACCGTTCATAGTTAAGCTATAGGAATGTGAAAATTTAATTGCTGTAAAATCCTACAAAACAGACCATTTAGAAAGATTAAAGAAATACGTTATATCAAAAGAGCACATGCTTTGCTGTTGTACATAGATAGAAACGACAAAATATGAAAAAATTATCGAATACTGAATTGTAAAGACACACGAAACCCAAATCTTCGACAAATGGTGTTGAACACGAATTTTCAAAACAAACTTGACATAAATGTGACAAACTGAATTCGATGACAGACGAATCTGAATGTTCATACACTGAGTTGGTGATAAGAGTAAATATTATGTGTACTATTTCCTACGGATTGCATCTCTGAAACACATATGGACTTCCGTTACTTTCCTTGCAGAAAGTGAAACGCATCTAGGTGTTGATAGAGGAACGATCATCAACAAACAAAGTGAAAAAGATGCTGCATTTTGCTATGACATTTACGAAACTTTAAGTGGAACTCTTCAACAATGATGGAAGAATTACCGAATAATTGAATCTATATGTACATTTTTCCTAGTATTCGAATTTTGTGTCCATAATAAAATATGTTAAAAAGATTGGATCCGTTGTTTCTTTATAAATATACATCAGATCTGAGGAAATCAGATCTGCAATCAAATTTGACTTTGCCCATCCAAGTTCTTTCGTCCCAATATCTCGTCCATCAAGACCTGGCCAATTTTGTCGATGACTAGATATCTCGTCATCAAGATGCTGCCTAGTTTTTGATACTGAAAAGATCAAGATCTGGCCTGTTTTCTGAAAATGGTGAGCTTACTCATCGGGCCCACTACAATTAAAAACCAATAGTTCTATGCACTTATCCAAATATTTATCAAACATGATCTGTCGTAGGTCACACAATAACAGTCTGCGGAATCAGCAAGTCCTATTTAGTGAAGTACCTGTAAGTCTGAACTTGTCAACCACTTAACATCAAGTAGAGTTATTACACAAACTGCGAGACGTAGAGATAACTACATGTAACACAAATCTAAAAACCTGTAAAGATGATATCATTTAACACAAAGCTAGTATAAGAAGTAAAGATGATTACAGTTAACAGAAACCTAGTAAAACGTAAAGATGACCACACATAACACAAACCTAGTAAAACGTAAAGATGACCACACATAACACAAACCTATTAAAACGCATAGCATAAATCTAGCAACACATAAAGATAAGACGCCAACCAAAGCACAAATCTAGCAAGATGTAAAAATTACCACGTATAACGCAAACCTAGCAAAACGTAAAGATGATCACACATAACATAAACATAGCAAAACGTAAAGATAACCTCATTTACCAAAAACTTAGTAAGACTTAAAAATGACCATGTATAACACAAATCTAGCAAGACATAAAGTTGACTTGGTATTACAAAAATCTAACAAGATGTTAGGATGACTACGGGTATAACACAGACTATCAAAACGCAAAAATTATCACGTTTATCACAAATCTAACAAGTTGTGCATATAACTGCGTTTGACACAAACCAAGAATGTCATGAAGTGATCAGGTACAAAATAAATCTAGGCACGATATAAGGATGACAACAAGGATGGTCACAAAAAATCAATTTTCGAATTTCTACCGGGGTATTCACCCCCCCCCCCCCCGCTAAAAGTTTCCAATAGGCTAGGACATGCGATTGGCAAAGTTTCAGCTCAACCTGATAATATTGACCCGGGACTCATTGAGGTTAAAGTTAAGAAAAACATCGTAGTTTTTCACTCTTTAAAATTGAAACCATTCGTCCTAGAAACCTGGTTCTTGTCTCGTTTCATAGGAAATTGTATTGAATCGAAAGTTGATCCCATCCACTTTTTTTCTAAAACTGATAAGAGTGGTATTTAGCAATTTTGAGGTCATTTGGTAGTGGATATCCTCAAAAGTAAATTTTCATGCAAAGCCCTAAAAACATTACAATATTCAATTACATCTGCTTTCCAGATTTTGCTTTTTGTATTTTTCATCTTGTACAGTAAAAAGGCTTTAGTTACAGGTATTTTCAAAAGTAAATTCAACAACATTCAAAGTTTAAATGAAGGAATTAAGGGTAAAGAAGTGGAAGATAGGAGAAAAAATGACAACAAATAGTGTTCAAATGTATTTTATTAATTATATTGTTGAATTATACATCATTACATTATTATTATTTAAATATACAAATTAAGTTGTAATTACAAATTAAAGTGGTAATTCAGGCAAAAGCTGTACTATCATCAGTTGAGCAGTGGGGGGGGGGCGATTGAAAAATCCAGGCAATGTGTTTTGATACCACACGGCAGTAAATACTAGTCGCCTTAGGGCGTTTTGCTAGAGCAGTTATTAGTGAAAACCTTCTGTATTTAACATGTCGACACTATATTTTAGAAGTTGTTTTTAATGCAGTTTTTAATTGCAAAAAGGCACATCCACTGGTCCTGAGTCAGATATTTTTCGAAAATTCCAGACTGGGTGGTCTAAGCTAGACGAGAAGAAATACAAAACAGGTATAGAAGATGAAAATATTAGAAATAAATTAAGTAATCCAGACCAAATTTCAAGTTTTCTTTTTGAACAATTAAAAAACAGACAGCTCAGGGGTAATAAAAATAATTCATCCAAATTTGCTTAATTCCTTTAGGGCGTCTTCCTCAAAAAGATATTACTTTTAGAGTACCTGGTGCTTTTCATCATGCCAGACGGATGGCAAAGGCCATTTATTCTCTCAAAATGTATCTTTTCAGGGATCAATTTTGATTAACTGATATAGAGAGAAAAGGTATTGAATATATTTGTTTATTTATAATCAAAATTTATGTAGAAGCATGGTTCAATGCACAAAAACTCACTTTGGACCCCAACCTAGACCTACAATTATTAAAATCTTTAGTTCAAATACAGGAAAATTGATAAAGAGGTTGCAGACAAGACTCTGCGTAAATTAATAAACCATCTGTAGTATCTGAACTCGGAGCAAGTTGCATTTTCATTTTTCGATGATACTTTGGGAAAAAATGTCAAAACAAGCATGGTTGAAAAATTAAGGTCCAAAGCAGAAAATGATGAAGATGATTGTGATGATAGGGATGAAAACCAAAACTCAATCTCCAACAAGTTGTTCATTTATTGGACAAAGAAGTTGATTATTATTTTTTTTTTTAATTTTTTGTCTAAATTTTTTTAAGAGAATTGAAATTGATACAGATTTTTTTAAATACTGATCCCGATGTATGGTGTGAAAATCAACATTATTTAAAAACGAATTAATAGTGAACGTTTTAAGGGTTGTTAATGACACTGTTGAGAGAGGAGTAAAATAAATTAAAGACTTTAATTCCTCTATGACGAAAGATGAAGAACAACGGCAGTTTCTTTTACAAGTTGTATCTAAATAGAGGCAAATTTTTCCGGACTCTTCAAAAGTTACAATATCTAAGACATTACCACCTTAATTTGTAATTAACACGTAATTTGTATATTTAAATAATAATAATGTAATTATGTATAATTGAACAGTGTAAATAAAATGCATTTGAACACTATTTGTTGTCATTTTTACTCCTTGCTTCCTCTTCTTTACCCCTAATTCCTTCATTTTGAATTTGAATGTAATTACACTTACTTTTGAAAATACCTCTAACTAAAACATTTGTAATGTACAAAATGAAAAATACAAAAAGCAAAATCGGGAAAGCAGATGTAATTAAATAATGTAATGTTTTTAGGGTTTTGCATGATAATTCACTTTTGAGGATATCCAATGAGACCTTACCTGAAAATTTCTAAATACCATTCAATCAGTTTTAGCGAAAGAGTGGATGGGATCAAACTTCAAGTCAATAAAATTTCCTATGAAATGAGATAAAAACCAGGTTTCTAAGACGAATAATTTCTATTTTAAGGAGGAAAAACTACGATTTTTTGCTAAAAATCGCTGTTTTTCTTAACTTTAACCTCAATGAGGCACGGGTTAATTTTATCAGGTTGATCTGAAACTTTGCCAAGCATATTTTCTAGCCTATTGAAAACTTTTAGGGGAGTGCCGTTGAAGATTGGGTCAAACAAAATTTCCCATATACCTTTTGCCACCCTAATGACCACGTATGAAACAAACAATATATAAGGATGAGCACGTATAGCGCGAACTAACAAGATATAAAGATGACTTCTTGCAACACAAACTTTGATATGACCACCTATAACAGAAACCTAGCAAGACATTGAGATGACCACATATAACACGAGCTAGCAAGATACAAAGGTGGCCACGTATAACACAAACCTTTAAAAACGCAACGAGGATTACGTATAAAGCAAATCTAGCAAGACGTAAAGATGGCAACATATAACAAAAACCTAGAAATACAAAACTATGATGATAACTATGACTACGTTTTATGCAAACGCAGCTTGACCTAAGGACGATCACGCTTCACTCAAACGTATCAAGATGTAAAGATGACTACGTATAACACAAATCTTGCACGATATAATGATGATCCCGTATAACACAAACCTAACATGATGTAATAATGACCACAAAAACACGCGGAGTAGCAAGACGAAGATGCTCTCATAGCGTAGCAAAACATAGGTATGGCCAAATATAATGTGAACTAGCATGGCTACGTTTTACACAAAGTTATCAAATTATACCGCAAATCTAGCAAGACAAATACACTGGTGTACAAAATTATCTTTACACGCATAGAATCACAGATTTCTCACAAACTGTGAACTATAATTTTTGGAATTTGTCTGGAATGAGACAAATTCCACATAAATGCATAGAAAAGTTTTAAGAACACTGCTTATGATATAAAACTGTAGCATGAAACCATAAAAATTGTAATAATATTTAACAAGGAGAGTTCAGAAAAAAAATTAAGGCTTCTGAATTTAATATGGAGTGTGATTTCCCCTGACTTGTACACACATATCACAACGTGATTACATGCTGGCAATAATGTTGTTAACCCCAGTTTGAGGAATTAAGTTCCACTCCTCCAACAATGCGTTCTTCATGGCATTTATATCTCTAGGAGAAGGATGTCTCCGTGCAACCGCTTTTCCAAGGAAGTTCCATAAGTTTTCTATCGGGTTCAGGAGATTTACGATGGCCACGGTATTCACTCAATGGCTTCATTTCCAAGGAAATCATCAACGAGGTTTCTCGATATGTCCATAGGCACCTCTGAAAAGTCTTACATAACGTTCTAAGATCTCATCTCGATATCTCTGACCAGTCACAGATCCTGTGTTGAAAACGCGTAGGGGAGCACGTCCATCGATTATTATTCCACTCCACACCATCACACCTGCTCTACGAAAACGGTCATATTCCATAATGTTCGAATGAATATTTCGCGTTCCTGACTCCCTCGAGATGTAAAAACGCTTAGAATCAGATGTTAAACTAAAAATCGACTCATCAGTAAAGGGAACATGGATCCATTGGTATTGACTCCAGTACTGATGTTCTTTGCACCAGTTAAAGCAATGCCTCTCGTGTTGTGAAGACAGTGAAACACATACGCATAAAACAAACCTAGCAAGACGTATATATGACCCGTTTATAGTCAACTAACCTTAGTAAATTACAACCAGGAAAACTTCCTCTCTTCGTACTGGGTCACCAGAGAATCCGGAAAATACCGAGGACCGATGGCTCTTGGAAACAGGTAGGCATCTCAGGAAAATATACACAAAATACCGTGTGGTTAGAAAAAAAATGTTTCAGTATTTTTTTATTCAAAGGTAACAAAATATTCAATGAATGTGAAATTAGTTTAGGGTCACATAATCTGTTCTGTAGAGCCTAGAATAGTGGACAAGTTCCTCTCCTGTGATATAGCAATTTTTAATCTTGCATTTAGTTGCACTTTTGCCCATAAGAAAGTTAATATCCTTTACATGAAACGCAAAACATCCGTAGTCTTCTATGACTTTGGAGTCATGATTTCTTTAGAGTTAGTGATATTTTAGTATTTTTCTAATTAACGTTGGACTAGAAGCACAACACCACGTAATTTTTAACCAGAGTCAAATCACGAGGCAACACCTGAGCTGGCACCCCACTCTACCACGGTCCTTAGAAATTGGTAATTGGTAATATTTAATTAACGTTGTACTAGAGCAACATAACGGGCTATTGACGATGGGAGGCTATTGACCTGATGGAAATATCCCAGGACAACACCACACAATTTTGAACCACGGTCATATGACGAGGCAACACCTGAGCTAGCACCCCACTCTCCAAACACGCCACGCAAACACGAGGACATAAGAGACCACGACAGATTTAACGTGTACCCCCCCCCCCCTTATACTGACGATCTTTGGTTGGATCCGAACTCGCAACCCTCCGGTAGCTAGTTCATTACTTTTTCAACCGGACTACAAAAGCCCTTAGTAATGGGTAATATTTAATTAACGTCGTATGAGAGCAACACAACAGGATATTGACGCCTGTCCGGGATCAATATCCTATGGGAAAGATCCGAGGATAAGACCATGTAATTTTGAACCACGTTCAGATGACGAGACAACACCTAAGCTGGCACGCCACTCTCCTAACTTCCACACCAACCCATTGTGAGGACTTTTGGCCACGACAGATTTAAAGTGCACCAGCCGCCTTTACACCATACGCTTACATACATTCATGCACTGATCCGGATTCGAACCAGGACCTTCTGATCTAGAAGCTAACACCTTAACCACCAGACCGGTTGGTCGACCCACGTAATTTTGAACCACGGTCAGATGTCGACCACGGCCCTTGGCGTTAGTGAATAAGGTAAACGAATTTTATGTATTCCAGGGAGTGATTTATCGATGCAAGTCCAGTAATTTATGTCTCGAAACATTCCATTCTCAATTACAAACTTGATATTCGTTTTTATTCGTATTTGGTACATTCTTATTTTAAAGACACATTAGTTGTTTGGAGAGTTCTTTCACGCAAGGGCCTTATAAGGCCATGCTGTGCCAGACCCAAGAGATGCAATTTCAAGACACACACAATGAAAGTTTTGCTGACACAGAAGATATTTACACCCAGGGAGGAATGCACGTGACAGGAACCAAACCTGCGCTACCAACAAATCGAAGGTTGCTAGCGTAGAAGAAATACCCACTGTGCCAAAATACCCTTAAAAGTCACATTTGAAAGTGAACCGGTTTTATCATTAAAAGGACGTATTGCAATTGTGTCGTCTCTTGCATTGAAATGATCTCATCGCAATTAGTTTTAGAACAGACAGATTGTTCTTTATTATATTTCTACATTTCGTGACATTCAACTTGACCTCACTACTTCCCATGTAGCTGAATGAGGCATCTTCCATGAGGAAGGTGTTACCGGAAAGAACAAAGGTCACCAAGAAAGGTGAAAAGTTGTTAGTATCCTAATCTGTTTTGAATGTAATTTTTTTCATAACTTTATAATAAATTTACCAATATTTTAGAAGTAATATGTAAACTTATATAATTAATTTACAAATTTATACTTTAATTACTTTATAATAAATTTACAAATTTATACCTTAATTACTTTATAAAAAATTTACAAATTTTTACTTTAATTACTTTATAATAAATTAACACATTTTTACTTTAATTACTTTATAATAAATTTACAAATTTATACTTTAATTACTTTATAAAAAATTTACAAATTTATATTTTAATTACTTTATAATAAATTTACAATTTTATACTTTAATTACTTTATAATAAATTTACAATTTTATACTTTAATTACTTTATAATAAATTTACAAATTTATACCTTAATTACTTTATAATAAATTTACAAATTTGTACTTTAATTACTTTATAATAAATTTACAAATTTTTACTTTATAAAAAATTAACAACATTACTGAATAAAAAATTTACATTACTTTATAAAAAATTTACAACATTACTTTATTATAAATTGACAACATTACTTTTTCATAAATTTAGTTTTTACATAAATTTATTACTTTAGTACACCCTCCAAGTTGCTCCGAGAAGATAACTTGTCAATTAAGATCTGACAAATTTGCTAATGACGAGATATCTCGCCATCAAGGTATTACCGACTTTTGTAAGATGATATCAAGATCTGGTCAGTTTTCTGCTAATGACGAGGAATCTCGTCCAGATAATCACATGGAGGATTAAAATTGAGTACTTGTAATACATACCTTGACTTTTTCCACAGAAATCTGTTTTCTAGTATGAAACCTGACCTGTTACTTTGGTATTGGGGCCAGAAGGGCAGACATGGGATTGTCGCAAATAGGTCCCTCTATATTCTCTACTAGCTGAATAACCCGGAGTTGCTCGGGTTTCAAATATGACCACGACAGATAAATTATGACAGGGACATTTCCCTGTGTTAACTCAAACACAACTCCTGTATAACGTGTTTCCTTATCCATGTCCAATTATTGCAGGAAAACAAAATATTAGATTTTAAAATTGGGGCTTCGAGAGGCACTTTTAGGACTACCTACCTGTGTGCCGATTTCCATGACTACAGATTGGTCTGAAGACAGGAAAGTAATAGTCTATATCTTCCGCAGTGTTCTGAAGTATAAGTTACCAAATTTCGTGTAGATTGGTCAAACTGCGTAGATTTTCTTAGAAAACATGCACACAAAACCCCATATATATATATATATATATATATATATATATATATATATATATATATATATTGTTGTTGTTGTTTCTTACACCTATGCTGGCAGACCAGAGGAGTGCCAGGCCCGTCGAAGACGGCAAGAGGCGAGGGGGGTGCGCCTTCCATGTTATTGAGCCCCATTGGGAGGAAGTCCGACTTTGCTCGACATACATGACACATACATCCATTCACTCACAGATATCGTAATTTAGATCCCAATCAGAGGCCGATAACCCCCTGATCAGGTACCCCCAGAGGTATTGATTTGGTATGGGAACATGGGGGACATTGTGACCACGACCTATTTAACGTGCCCCAGTCACCATTAGTGAACACGACGGTCTTTAGCCAGGTCGAAGCGCCGATCTCGCAATCATCAGATTTGTAGGCTCCGCCGAGGACAGAACCCACAACCCTTCTGATGCGAGGTTGGTAAGTATTTTAATTAACATCGTACTGGAGCAACACAACAGGATATGGACTTATGTCCGAGATCAATCCCAACCGGAAAGACCTTAAGACAACAGTGGGCCGCCATGGAAGAGTAACGGTTTAGCAACCGGAGGGTTTCGAATTCGAATGGGAGAAACACTGTTATGTACAAAGGTGCTGGTGCTTAATGAATCAATCGTGGCCTCAAATGTCCTCACGTTGGCGTGGTATGGAAGTTTAGAGAGCGTCGTGCCAGCTCAGGTGTTGCATCGACATCTGTCCGTTGTTCAAAATTACGTGGTCGAATTGTCGTCAACAGACCGTTGTGTTGCTCCAGCACGGCGTTAATTGAAATATCTACCTACTTACCAAGAACGAAACCACGCAATTTTGAACCACGATCAGATGACGATGCAACACCTGAGCCCTGGACCGAAAGAGACATTATTTTATAGCAATTTGAAATCGTGATATTAGAGCTGTTAGAAAAACAAAGGGTGCGTGATTCAACTTATGCGATAACAATACAGTTTTGAGGGCAGGAAGGTATTTTAACTAACATCGTACTGGAGCATAACAACACGCTATTGTCGCCAGTGCGGGATGAAACCTGAAGGGAATGGACCCTGGACAACATCACGTAATTCTTTACCACGGTCAACGATTGAGCGGGCACCCCACTCTCCAATCTTCCACACCATGCTAATGTGAGGACATTCGAGGTCACGACAGATTTTGCATGCACCAGCTCAATGTGTACACGACGGTCATTGGTTGGATTTGAACTCGCAACCCTCAGGTTGCTAATTCGTTACTCTTTGAACCGGGCTTCCACGGCCTGATTTTTTTAGGGAAAAGTAAGCTCTATATAGCAGTTTATGTAACTAGTGAAGCCCCATTCAATGTTCTGAAATTAAATAAAGGATTCTTTTATTATATGAAGTATAAATGAAAAATTAATTGAATTTTAAGATCAATTTCAGTGTCCACGCAGTGAGTTAAAATAAACTATCACCTATTAAGCTACATAAACTTAAGTTAATAAAAGTACACATGAAGTAGTCTTTAAAAAATCCAAACTAGAATGTATTCAAAAGATAACAAATGAATTCAAGTCAAAATTAAAAGATTAAAATCGACGCATAATTACAATTGAAAAGTAAATCTAATAACTTGATCAAGAGTGATCAAGTAAGCGGGTAATCAAGTAAAGTTAGAGCGAGAATAAAAGCGGGAATCCTGGTGCAACAGATTCTAACCGCTTTTATAATAGTATGAATAGTATGATTTGCATAACCGTGACAAGATTTACAGGAACAGCTACATTCTACGTTTATGAGTGGTGGCAACGGCCTTGTCGATTTTTTTGGCGCACTTCTAAATTCGCCAAGGAAACAATTATTTAAAAAATCTTTTTCTTTCAAAAACATTTTTCTTTTCACAACGGAAAATGAAGACTTGCAAAAACATTTAAAAACGTTTAAAAAAGTATATATTTTTTTAATTTCAGAAAAAGTAAATACACTACAAAAAACAATTGTGTTCCAGCACAACTAAACTTCGAATGTTGGGTAAGAATATATATACATATACACAGTCCAGTCACATTAATGTGACCACCACCTACTTTCGACGTCAACGTGAAATAACCAATCACAAAAGGCAGGTGGTAACACATTGCAGTGGAGTGTATGTAAAGGATGTCCTAGGGCATCGGAAAGCATTTCAATCGTTGGCGTAATGCAGAAACGTAGCGATTTATCCGACGTCCAAAAGGGCTTGATTATTGGTTTTCGGGCCAAGGGTGGAAGCATTTCGGAAACGGCTAATTTTGTGAACGGTTCGCGTGCCGCCGTGGTAAAAGTATACCGTGCATGGCAAAATGGCACTATCCAAAATCGGCTGCGTGGTACAAGTGGTGCACCACGGGCTATAGATGACAGAGGCAAACGAAGGCTACGGAGATGCGTTCGGGCGAATAGACGTGCAACTGTTGAGCAACTGACCGCCCAGATGAACCAAGGGGCTACCAAGAGTGTATTCTCAACAACGGTTCAGCGAACGTTGCTGCGCATGGGACTCCGCAGCAGATACCTGGTTGATGCAACTATGCTGACTGCTGTTCATCGGAGACGAAGGCTGGAATTTGCACGCCATTACCGCAATTGGACGTCCACAGAGTGGCGACAGGTGGCTTTTTCCGATGAATCACGCTTTATGCTCCATCGGACACATGAACTTTGGCGTATACGGCGTGAAACGTCTGAAAGCAAACATCCTGCAACAATTGCCGGAGGGATCCAGGCTGGAGGAATGTTTTCCTGGCATTCACTGGGTACACTCATCATTGTGGAAGGCACGATGAATCAGCACAAGTACTCATCTGTCCTTGCGGACCATGTCCACCCTTACATGCGAATTATTTTCCCTCAGAATGATGGCATCTACCAGCAGGACAATGCGAGGTGTCACACAGGTCGCAGTGAATGTGCGTGGTTCGAAGAGCACCAGGATGAGTTTACCGTACTCCCCTGGCCAGCAAACTCGCCGGATTTAAACCCAATCAAGAATCTGTGGGACCACCTCGATCGGGTTGTTCGTGCCATGGATCCTCAACCGCGTAATCTAGCGCAGCTGGCCACGGTACTGGAGTCGGCATGGCTCAACATCCCAGTGAACACCTTCAGAAACCTAATTGACTCTCTTCCTGAACGTCTATTATACCCTGAAATAATATATAAAAAAAAATATATATACAGGGTGGTCCCGAATTCATGGTACAAACTTTAATGGTAGGTACAGGACATTGTAACAATGATTTATTGTATAGGAATGTATAGTCGCAAGTGACGCGGTGAGGCGAAAACAGGGGAAATAACGGCCGAAAGGAAAAACAAAGATTTTATTGAAAGCGTTGTTGACAAGTGTCATGTTTACAGTAATTGTTCAAAATTGCGTCCACCAGTATCGATACATGCTTGACAGCGTCGGTGGAGCGATTGGCGTCTCGGGTCTATCAGCCACAATGTTCAAGATGCTTTCTTCCAGCCTTGGAGTGCGTACAGCTCTTACTCGACCAGCGCCATGTCTGTTGACGTCGAACGCACCTGTTTCACAAAGTTGACGATGTAACCGTTGAAAAATTCTATGATCCGGCATTCGTCGATCAGGATACTCCGCGCGATACATTCGTAACGCAGCTCTGCCGTTACCATTTGCACGGCCGTACATGTAATGCATGTCTGCTTTTTCTGCATACGTAAAGTCACCCATCGTCTACGGCAGCACAATTGTGAATGGCGCTTTTCCCTACTGCAATGCATCATGTTCAACAGCGGCTAGACATCTACTGCCCTCTACCGGCAATGATACCAACCGATCACTCCATTTCTCTTTCCTTTTATTTCCCCTGTTTTCGCCTCACCGCGTCACTTGCGACTATACATTCCTATACAATAAATCATTGTTACAATGTCCTGTACCTACCATTAAAGTTTGTACCATGAATTCGGGACCACCCTGTATATGCCGACCAACCGGTATAGTGGTTAAGGTGTTAGCCTCTAGATCGGAAGGTTCCTGGTTCGAATCCGGGTACGGGCATGGATGTTTGTAAACGTATGGTGTAGAGGCGGCTGGTGCACCATAAATCTGTCGTGGCAAAAAGTCCTCATGTTGGGTTGGCGTGGAAGTTTGGAGAGTGGGGTGCTATCTCAGGTGTTGCTTCGTCATCTGACCGTGGTTCAAAATTACGAGGTGTTGTCCTCGGATCTTTCACTTAAGGGACTGATCCCGGACCGTCGTCAATAGCCCGTTGTGTTGCTCTAGTACGACGTTAACTAAAAATTACCAAAATTACCATATATATATATATATATATATATATATATACCCTGAAACTTATCAATTACACTAAATACAGTGGGTATGTTAAAAAAGAAAAAGATTTAAAAAAGAGAAAAAAAGCAAGAAATAATACAACCTGATAACGTCAGAACTCTTCCATTAAAAAATAATCAAAACGAAAATGGCAAAAAAGAAAAAAAAACTTTTAATCCTTTCGTGAAAACTAATGTAATAAAAAAAATTCCACAACTGTCAAAGTACAAATAAATGGACCAATGGTATCACAGAAAAAGATTTAAATGGACCAATGCAATCAAAGAATATTTTTAAATCAAAATAACCAATGGGAGCAAAGAAAAAATTTCAAACGAACCAACGAAATCAAACAATTTTAAACAGATTTTGGAAGAACTTTCCAGAATATTCAAAATGAAAATTGAAAGTTTCCGTTTGCCGAGGTTGCTATGAAAACCACAACAACCGCAGCGACAGATGGGTTGCCTTAATTTATCGTCACTCGCTACTAGAAATACGCCAAAAAAATCGCCAAGCCGTTGCCATCACTTATAAACGCAGAGTGTAGCTGTACCGATTTACATAAAGTACGAATAATCAAATATGTTGGCTTAGTAAAATCCAGAAAAGTAAGATAAGGTTTTCAAACAAAAGTTGATTTAACCTTCCAGCGGTCGCGCGTATGTGGGAGATACACTAGAGTTGATTTTAGTTATAAATTTTTAGACCCAATAGCGCTACAAATACTCTCTCTTTGCTATTCTTCCAGCTCACTTAGAATTATTTTCAGTCATAATTTGAATTCTGCGGTGTTAATAGATCTCCTGTAGATCCGTCATTTGTATTTAACAGATACGCGCGATCGTTAAGGTAAGTTTTTATTATACCTGGTTTTTTTTAGTTTCAAGATATCTTTATCATTTTATTTATTATTTTGTATTATCTTACTTAAATGTAAGTAATTCATTAACTATATCGACAATTTCATTCATTTAATTTTCACCTCATTTATACAGTTCTTTGGGCATTTAAAATGATTTTGATGCCTTGTATTTATATTATTTCTATTTTATATTAAATAAAGAAATGATATAGAAATTTGAACAGCATTTCCTTAAATAAATTGATTTGATGTTATTTAAAGCATAATTTCAATACATATACCCCCCCCCCCCCCCTTTACATTTTAAATTTTAATACTATTAACCTTAATTTTACATTTTAAAGTAATGTATCTCAGAAATACCCGCGACCTTTCACGTTGGTATGGAGGACACGACCACTGGAAGGCTAATATGGATTATTGTCTCCAGGGAGCAGAAGTATCATAGACTAGTTCAAAACCACGCGACTAAACTTGCAACTACTAGGAGCCAGACCATAGTAGTCTAGCGAATGGTCTCTCATCGACCAGGTGAACAAGTAACTGAAACCCCTAACATTTCTATTCAATAAAAAATAGAGGCAAAACGTTCAATCTTATATGAATGATTAAAAACACATTTTTAAAAGTTACCATTTCATTTAATGCGCATTCGCAAAAAAACAAGCTAAGCTTTAAAATGCAACTTTTTTTGCACACTCTGCCCCTTCCTCGTTACTTGAAAATATTAACAATAAGAAAAGATCTAATTTAGATATAACCCATTATTCTTGGTCGGTAAAAAACGAGTAGTAGTAAAAAATTATATTGTTTTAAATTAAGTAAATGAGTAATTAAATTACAACTTTTTAAACGCATTAATTCTCTGGAATTAGAGAAACAGTTTACCCCAATTAATATATTAGGCAAAACAGTGTAACAGTTAGTTATAAATATAATTAACAAAAAAAATTGAATAGATTTCTTAAGGATAAACGAAAAATAAATCATCGAATTATTGAAATATTATTAGTTTTAATCATTAAAAAATTAATGAGTAATTAAGAGAGCGTTAGAGAGAAAAGAATTAAGCAAGGAATTTTTAAATGCAAAGCAAAAAAATCTTTGTTTGGATTCATTTTTCATGAAAAGTAAAACAAAGAAATATTTACGAAATCCAATTACATTGAAGCTTGAAAGAAAAATATTTTATTTGCAAAAACGGCTACATTTGCCATGTCTAGACATCAAATAAGAAGTATATAGTTTAAACACTAAGGAAATATACTCTTAATCACGCTGCACATTATGTAATGAATTGCAAAATCAAGCTAAAATGAATGAATACGACATATTTTACAGAAACTGATGTTAATAAAAATTTACAATGAGAAAATTAAATTCCACGCAAAATAAATAAACGAATAACGCACCCAAATATTGAATTCTATTAACTTTTTAAAATACATCTTGAAATGACACATTCCAAAACATTTCTGAGCGAAACAAGATTATTTAATGCTATCTAAAGTATACTTGGTTTCAAAGAAAATATATTCTTCATCATTTTGGATGTAAAAAGAGGAATTTGTATTTTGTGTATTTTATTGAAACATTATTCATTATTCATTATTCAACATTAACATAATATTATTAATACATGGAAGTAAAAATATTTTAAGTTTCAAGTAATAGATATTTCACTTCTTTTGGTACACTAACCATTTGGGTAATGGTAATTTTAGTTAACGTCGTACTAGAGCAACACAACGGGCTATTGACGACGGTCCGGAATAAGTCCCTTAAGGGAAAGATTCGAGGACAATACCTCGTAATTTTGAACCACGACTAACCATTTGGGAAGGACTGAGTAAAGTAATATTTATCTATACATGATGACTAAATGACTCCATCTATTGTTTCGATTGGATGAACACCACATTAGCAACCGGAAGTTGTGAGCATATCTAACCGAAGACAATCCTGTACGTAGGGGCTGATATCACTTAAATCTGCCGCTGCATGAAATGTCCTCATATGTCACGTGATATGGGAGTTTGGAGAGTGGGGTGCCAGCTCAGGTGTTGACCCCGTTATCTGGCCGCGGTTCACAATTACTAGCTGTTGTCCTCGGATTTTTATCCCTGTTAAATCTCTCACATATTTGCAAAAGGCGATGTGTGAGCGCGGGGAGTGTTGTCTCCCACATACTGTACAGGGCGCTGCGCGAGCGCGTGGGTAGCATTCAGGCTTGTGACACGGAGAAGAGAGGTGCTCTCTTAAACCTGATGAAAACGAGGCTTCCTCAGCCCTAACGAGAACCAGGCTTTCTTAGCCTTAATGAGAGTGGTCCATCCACAACCTTGTAAAGTTTGTTGTCAGTAAATATTGTTTTTGTTACAGCTAATTGTTTTAATTAAAATACAGTCCACTATAGAGCTATCGGAACAAAAATCTCCTTACATCTTTGCTTGCTTAATCTGTTAAGTTGTTCCGGCAAATATCTTGAAGAAATAAATGTTAAGACATCTTTATTTTGACAATTGCTTAGGTTATGCGAAATTGTATTGATGAGTGTCGTTGAACTTGGTTCTTTCAGGCATTTGATGAGTTGCATTTAAACCCTTGGATAAGGGTAAGAAATTTATGCTCAACGAACTTCAATTGTGTCCACACGTTAAGTTTGCGTTGTGTGGAAGTTTGGAGAATGGGGTGCAAGTTCAGGTACGGTCAGGGGCGTATATAAGGGAGAGGCCGAGGGGGCCCGGGCCCCTCCCGAAATTTTGACTATGTTCAATCATTAAAGCTTTTAAATTTGAATTTTTTGAAATCAAATTTGTATTCCTGGCGGAAACAATTTTCTTAAAATTTTTTATATTTATACACATTTAAAACTGGACAGAGAAACTATTTCCTTTCCTGAGTAAAGTAAAAACAGTGGGCTGGACACAGGGATCACCAAAGTTTATGATGGTTGATGAAAGATGTGCTGTGACCACGTGGTTGTGAGAGTGCAACTCAACAGGGAACATTTTCTTCCTCCTCTGCCCGCAGAATCCAATGGACACTCCGGACAGTTTTTTTTTTATATAAAAATGGTAAAAAATAAATTTTTCTTCCTCATAATAATGTAGATTATTAGAGAATCTTTTATTTTTGAAATTTTTAGGAAAAGTCAAAACCCATCTCCATAACTGAATCTGTGATTAAATTTCTCTTTTAATTTATGGCTCTAATAAGTTTGCATAGTACCGCATTTATGAATTGTTGTTATAAGCAACTTCCTATTAAACCAAATTATTGTTTTTCTTAATCCTAAAAAAGGGGCCAACAGAACGGCGATATTAAAGTCAATAATTTTAAAATGTGCTGTCCTGAACAGAAAAAAAAAGAAACTAATTTCTTTATGCGAAACTCGCTGGGTCGAAAGACATGATTCTGTTTTGATATTAAAAAATTTGATGGAATCCATGATTCTTGCTGTCCTAGAATTTGAAAACGAGTGAAGTAATTCTTCCCATAAGGCATTTGTGCTAATAAGTTCAATAACCCAATTTCAGTTTCTCGTAAACTTTTTTGTTTTGAGCAGTATGCTCGACATAACCCAAAATTTATCAGAAAAGCTGCAAAGAAAAAATATTGACCTCTCGAAAGCAATGAGAAATTTATCAAATGTGTTGTAACTGGTAGCAAATCTAAGGACGGACGCCGATGAAAATTTTAAGACTCTGTACAGTGGAATAAAGGAATTTGCTGAAAAACTAAAGATAAGAGAAGTTTCTAGAACGTGCCGCCTTCAAACTACAAGGAGCAACATACCTTACTGCACAGCAGAAGAATATTATAGGAGAGCCGTTTATGTATACCTTTTCTTGATGATCTCTACAATTCCCTGAAAGAGCGTTTTGCATCCCACCATCAAACAATTGCGTCCTTAAATAATGTCGTTCCCGAGTTCTGTATCGAAAAGTACTGGTCTTCAGTTGAAGCTGCTTTCCACTTTTATGAAGATTATTTATCGCATCAAGAGGTAGTTAAAAGCTAATACCTTCTATTGCAACAAAAATGGAAGACATGTGAAGTTTTGCCTCTAACAACCATAAGTTCGCTTGAAAAATGCGATAAAACATTATTCGCAAATATTTTCATTCTACTCAAAATATTGACGGTTCTGCCAGTCTCTGTTGCGACCACGAAAAGGAGTTACTCAAGTTTGCGGAGACTGAAGACTTATTTACGAAATACGACTTCAGAAACGAGACTAAATGGACTGGCGCTGCTTTCAATTCACACAGACATTAAAATATCAGACGAAGAAGTTCTTGATAAGTTTGCCAGTTCACCAAGAAATACGGATTTTGTTTTATAAAGTTCTCAGCAATTTTTGTCATTTTACAGGGTGTACACTCTTAACCTCGACTGATAGTGTCTTTACTAATTTCTTAACCATTCGTTATATATATGCATATTTTCAATAACAAAAATGTTTGGAAAGGAAAAAATTGTATTTGAAACGTTTTGAGTAAAAAAATTCTCAATAAAAAAAATATTTTTATTCGGTGTTCTAGTTCTATCAGTCATAATTAGTAAACTAATATCCAGATATTCATACATTAAACAAAGAAATTTCAATTGAGATAGTAATTAAAAGTAAATTACCTATCCATCAACTTTAAGAGTGGGTCCCCTGTATATAATACGAATTATAGAATATTTTAAATAAGTAAACAAGTTACTTTTTTCCAAGTAAAGAAATGTATAACTATAAAAATAATTTTTTAAATTATACTTCCCAATTTCTAAAAATACATTTAAACTGACCTTCAATTCCTTTTAATATCCAAGCAGGGTTTAAGTCATTATTATATACACTGACATTATTTAAAATGCATAACTACCTATTTTTAGAAATAAATTTTAAACAATTTGAGAATTTCAAATTGTTGTTGGAATTATATTGAATTGTTATTATTTATTCAAATTGATATCCTGAAGTCCTAAATAGCTTTCGAATGTTTGCTTCCCCCAAAATTAATACATTTCTACTATGTATACTAAATTGCTTTAGAAAATATTTGGCTCCCCCCCCCCCCCGAAATAAACTCCTTTATACGCCACTGGGTACGGTCCTCGTCATTTGACCTTGGTTCAAAATGAAGAGACTTCCTACGATCTTTCCATTCGAGATTGAACATGGGCCGTAGCCAATATCTCCAATTGCTCCAGTACGTTATAATTTTAACTACCTGCCATTCGTTGGTAGCAATATCGCTGGAAAACATTCTATCGTTCAAGAAGGTAAGAAGTCATGCGAGGCAGTACCTTGTAGAACGAATACGTGTGCACTACTCAGTAGCTGTGTCTTTTAGCCCACGGCTTCAAATGAAAAACATACAGTTAATGATTTTCACACTGAATTCTTCCATATTTGAAAATTTAAATGTTATCTCACTTGGATAAAAAATTACACCAAGTCTATTGGGGGGCGAGACTTGATGATCTCAAGAACCAGCTAAGTATGGTGAAGAATCTGCCATCAGGTACATACGAGACAGGTAGGCATATATTTGATTATCGTCACACAGTGAGCCAATGGCGATGGTCCGGGATTAAACCTTAAAGATCCGAGAAAAACACCACGTAATTATCATGGTCAGATGACAAGGCAACACGTGAGCTGGCACCCCACTCTCCAAACTTCCATAATACAAAAACTTGAGGGCATTTGAGTCCATGACAGATATAACTAACACCAACACACACTCCCGTGCCTAGTCTCGCGAGACACTGTACTAGTTTAAATAAGTTTTGTTGGATGAATTGAACATACCACCGAGGTGACATGTCTACCTAGAAAGTTAGAGCACATCTCAGCTATTATAAAAGGAAGTGTTTCTCTGTGTGTCTGTACGCAGTGTCCTGACGAATCTATGGCACTAAAAAGAATGAAATTTGGCACACAGTTAGTCCGAATTTTTTGAGATTTTTGTGTCACATCAAACTTTAAAATTTAATCTAGAACATTTTAAAATGAATTAAATAGTTTTTACCACAATTCTTTCTTCCCTTCCGGAGTGTGACGTCAGAAAGAAGAAGCGAGCCTATTTTGCGATTTTCGACCTTTGACGTCACATTGTTTTCCACCCGAATTGCCTTTGAAACCATGCCAATTTTCCCAGTTCTAACGTGTTATGATTCACATTGATGATAACAGCCACCTCGAATCCATGCGATTCTAAGGTGGTCGGCAGGCGTTTTCATATGCCATGATACTGTAAGGGGGCAAACTGCGATGTAACGACAGAGTTAACGTGAGCCAGACCTCTTTTTACACGACGGTCGTTGGTTGGATTCGAACTCACAACCCGAGTCCGTTATTCGTACATCCGGGCTGCGGCCCATTTTAAACACAGGATGGAGACACAAGCTCAACAGTATGAATTCAATGAAGTTATTCTACAATACATCTGGACGTGAGTTAGGTTACGGAAGCCCTATTGGTTCACGTTGGGTTGGCGTGGAAGTTTGGAGAGTGGGGTGCCAGGTCAGGTGTTGCTTCGTCATCTGACCATGGTTCAAAATTACGAGGTGTTGTCCTCGGATCTTTCCCTTAAGGGACTGATCCCGGACCGTCGTCAATAGCCCGTTGTGCTGCTCTAGTACGACGTTAACTAAAAAATTACCAATTACCTATTGGATTAGTAAAGGACTAGCAACCGGAGGGTTACGAGTTCAAATCCAACCGAAGACCGTCGTGTACAAAGGAAAAAGGCTCAAATAAAATCGGTCGTGGCCTTAAATGTCCTCACGTTGGCGTGGTGTGGAATTTCGGAGAGTGAAGTGCCAGCACTGGTGTGACCTCGTCATCTGACCGTGGTTCAGAATTACGAGAAGTTTTTTTCGGTTTCCTATCCTTCGGGTTTGATCAGACGGTCTTCAATATTCCATTGTGTTGCTCCAGTGCGACGTTAATTTAACTACCTACTTCCTTACCTTGACTTGAGTTACGTACCTCTTAAAGTTTCATGGAAGAATTCCTTGATGAGTCATCTGTTCCGGAGCACTTTCTCGTCTCTAAACTAAGTACTCACCCTCGTGCTTCGACATGTGACCGTGGTTCAAAATTACGTGGTGTTGTCCTCGGTTCTTTCCCTTGTGGGATTGATCCTGAACCGTCGTCAATATCCCGTTGTGTTGCTCTAGTATGACGTTAATTAAAAATTACCAAATTACCACCCTCGTGCTATTTAAAACTTTAAAGTGTTTATCTCGTTTTCGTATTGCTTGCTTGAATCATGCTTTTAATGCTGGTTGGTTGGTTTGTGAATATGATATTCTAAAATCTATTTTCATTGAATTTTATTGCCCTGCGTTTGGAGCAGCTTGTTCGTTTTTGGATCTTGCTTCATAAAACCCAAGCTGGTACAGCTACACTCTACGTTTATTAGCGGTGACAACAGCCTTGCCGATTTTTTTTGTCACACTTCTGGTAGCGAGTTAAGGTAGATTAAGGCAACCCATCTGTCTATACGGTTATTGTGGTTTTCATGGCAACCTCGGCAAACGGTAACTTTCAATTTTCATTTTGAATATTCTAGAAAGTTCTTCTAAAATTCGTTTAAAATTTTTTTCTTTGCTTCCATTGGTTATTTTTATTTTAAATATCCTTTGATTGCAGTGGTCCTTTTAAATTTTTTTTCTGTGATACCATTGGTTCATTTATTTGTATTTTTACAATTGTGGAATTTTTATTTTATTATAATATTTTTTACGAAACGTTTAAGAGTTTTGTTTTTTTGCCATTTGTAAAATTTTCGTTTTTTATTATTTTTTCCCGGAACATTTCTGACGAAACAGGTTGTATTTTTTTTTCTTATAAAAATCTTTTTCTTTTTGAAAAGCCTACTGTATTTAGTGTAATTGATAAATTTCAAAGTAACCTTACCCAACATTCGCAGCTTAGTTTTTTTGCTGGTTCTCAAATGTGTTTAAGCTTACTACTTTATGCGAAAGTTTATTTTAAGTATTCTTTTCAAAACGTTCTCAAATGTGTTCTCAAGCTTTCATTTTCCGTTGTAAAAAGAAAAATATATTTTAAATAAAAAGAGTTTTGAGATAATTATTTCCTTGGCGACTTTAGAAGTTCGCCCAATTCATCGCCAAAGCCGTTGCCACCGATCATAAACGTAGACTGTAGCTGTACCCCCAAACCAACCTTTTCCTTACCAAACCAGATCAGTCAAGGACAGAAAGTACGTTTTGAAAAACCTCGGTATGAAATTCGGCTCAGATAACACGGACACGGTTTACCGGAGCCTGGATAATCAGGGCTCTTGTGTACTTTCCAAATCAGAAAATAACGTCACTTTATTGCGAGTGTTTTTAAGTTTATCGATACATCGCCCGTCGTTCCGTTGCTCAAGACAATCAGTCTAAATCATCCAACAAATCAAATGACGTAAATGTCTACCGTGGAGGAACCCGGCTACAAATGTTCCAGAAAAAGAATCCTTGTATTTCATTTGTCCTCGAAGGACCTCTCCCTTCCCCATCTCCGTGATAAACCAATCGAATTATTTGATGACGTGTCCAATGAAGTGTCTTTTTGGTAGCGGAGAGATCATCACTCAACCTCCATTCGGCTCTGTGGTCTAGAAATGAGAAAACACTAAAACATAAACTCGTGACAGTGCTGCCATAAACATAAAAGAAAAATGAGATGCAGCCAGCGCTACGTCGCCAAGCGGGTCGCCAAGCAGCACCCCGTTCATAAAGAATCGGTAAATTCACTTCGAATGAAGCGAAAATCTCCCAGATCTAAACCATCTCCAACGGGTAATGGTAATGGTAATTTTTGTTAACGTCGTACTAGAGCAACACAACGGGCTATTTAAGAGGGTCATGGATCAGTCCTTTAAGGGAAAGATCCGACCATCTTCAACGGGAAGAAACCTTATCTGAAGAAGTTAATTATTAATCTCCATTGCGTGTGTAACTTATAGAATCGCTCTTCAAGTAAGATATTTTAAGTGTACAAAGATAAAAAAGAAATTTCCAAAAAGAGTTGTCTAATATGTAAGACCACTTAGAAGTTAATTCGTTGGAAGAAGGAAAAATGTTGAAAATTAAATTCAGTTTTGTGAAAGTCAATCGAAAATATTACACGATACTTTTATCCTATTCACGAAGCGATTCTTCCGAGAAATATCCGAGAACATCTCTTTACTTTGTACTACGGTCAGATGAAATCACACCTGTGCTGGGACCCACTCTCCAGACTTCCACAGCGCACCAATGTGAGGACATTTGAGATCATGACAGATTTAACATACACCAATCCCTGTGTACAGGATGCTCTTTGGTTGAATCGACTTTCGAATCAGTGTATTGGGAAGCCTCCATGGGGGGACAATACATGCTGCTGAACGTCTTGTCATTGAAAAAGTCTTTGTGATACTTGTGATTTGGGGAATGTCAGTCAGTTTAGATAACCTGTCGAACTTTCACACTTTACCAAACTTCATCCTGGTTCAACCACGGGTGATCTGTGGTTGGGCGATCATCGACCAGACGTGTTCGATGAGTATCTTGTAAATAGGTGGGTTATGGAAAGAGTGAAACCTGATGGACATTGAGGAATTATACATCACAAGCGGTCACGTATTGTTCTGTTGAAAACTAGGATCCAGTAGAATCTTTTCAAATGATTATATTCTACAGAATGGGACAACAGGATACTATTATAAGGATATGAGCAACAGAATCTTTTAAAAGGATGCTATTCTAAGGAAAAGACCAATAGAATCTTTCCAGAGGACGCCATTCTAAGAAAACGAGCAACAGAATCTTTCAATAGAATTTTATTCTAAGGAAACGAGCAACAGATTCTTTCAAAAGGATTCTATTTTAAGAAAAAGAGCAATAGAAGCTTTCTAAAGGATTCCATTCTAAGGAAATGAGCAACATAATATTTTTCCAAAGGTTGTTATTTTAAGAAAACGATCAACAGAATTTTTCCAAAAATATATTCTAAGAAATGAGCAACATAATCTTTCAAGGATTCTATTCTAAGGAAATGAGCAACATAATCTTTCCAGAGGACGCCATTCTAAGAAAACGAGCAACAGAATCTTTCAAAAGGATACTGTTTTAAGAAAATGAGCAACAGAAGCTTTCCAAAGAATTCTATACTTAGGAAACGTGCAACAGAATCTTTCAAAGGGATTTTATTCTAAGGAAATGAGCAACAGAATCTTTGCAAAGGATACTATTCTAAGGTAATGATCAGCAGAGAATTTTACCAAAAGATTCTATTCTAAGAAAATGAGCAACAGAATCTTCGTAAAGAATTATATTCTAAGGAAATGAGCTACTGAATCTCTTCAAAGGATGCTATTCAAAGGAAAATGAGCAACAGAATCTTTCGAAAGGATCCTATTCTAAGGAAACGAGCAACAGAATCGTTCCAAAAGATTATATTCTATGGAAATAAGCAATAGAAAATCTCCAAACGATTCTATACAAAAGGAAAGACCTATAGAAAATTTCTGAAGGTTACAAGAATCCATGGATTCTTTAGAAAGGTGTTTTAGTCAATAAGCGTGTGGTAGGATAAAGCAACACAACACGATCCTGTAATCTGTGGCTGCTCGGAGTATTAAATAAAACTTCGTGACTTTAGATACGAGTATCGGTAAGAAATTGCTTGGTAGATAGTAATTCCGGAAAGTTAACATAATAATTCAAAAGTATGCAGTAAAAACGTAAACATAAAATATTCCTGGTTGAAAGAATCTAAGGAAGGAATGAAATATCCAAGTCGAAAAAAAACCCAAATTGTATCTTTCCCAGAACTGGAGAAGGTTTAGAACAGGTTTTCGCATCAGAGGATGGCCACTACAGTTCATATATGGACTACGGTCACTACAGTGCCACCAGGAGGGTTAATTGGATAATTTATACGCTTAACCCTTGTAGCACCACGAGATTTCAGTTTAATGTATGGTTGCTCTTACCCTTCGATTATGAGAATTTAAACAAACACAGCCATTGGTAAAAAAGTTGGCTGGTGTTTGGGTGTTATGGCATCAGGGCCAAATTGCGCCATGTTGCTCCAAACACAAGACAATGACAGTGTCAAGTAATTGTCAAAAGAAAAGATTGTTGTAAAAAGAGGCATCCTTGCATCAAGATCCCCGAGTATAACAGAGGTATTAAATCCCATGGGGAAAGAATAGATCCCAGGGGTACCTCGAGTTCACGAATCCCGTACATGTATAAAGAAATGTGCCTCCGAGGGACCATTTAAAAAAAGAATCTTCTGAACGATTCTGTTGATGAATGCGGTCACAACTGATTAGAAATCATGCTGAAAAAGTGTACGTTACAGAATGGATATATGCCTATAAGCTTCTCTTATCAAAGAAGCCCCTTTTTTTAACCCTTCCAAGTTAGAATAATATAAAGGGGTCCCTAGAAAAGGTGCTCAGGAAAAGCTATTAAGAAACAATTACATCCTTTTTGCACATTTATGGGGCAAAACTCTATATTGCAAACAATGGAAACTCTCGAGAGGAAACACTCGCTTGGTTCGTTGGGTATTATTGCGCAAGGGCCATATTTGGTAAACCAAACACAGTACTGACATCAAGTGATAAACACACATACAAGGAAAGGTTTACTGACACAGAAAAGAGAAATACATCCAGGGAGAAAAAAACATTGGATAATCGACCGTGCGAAAACAACCATCATCTCGCTGGCGATCCACAGCGAGCGAATTCTCACCACGCATTGCAACCCGCTCCCGGATCGGTTGCGTTCCAGGGTTACTGTCGCGGGGGCGCCCAAGAGTTTATGCCCGATTAGAGCAGAGCGGAAGACTTTATCAAATTGGTGGCTTTTTCCTACCGCCCGGATATACCCGGACACCCCTTGACCCCCTAATGAAATGCGGACCGGACAAAATTAGATCCGGGTTCTATTAGTTTTAGTTATGAGAGGAGGGGTAATGAGATTACGGAGAAAAAGGCTCTTCCGAAGAAAAAGGGGTGGCCAATAAATCTGGAACGCACCCCCCCCCCCCGACCTCTTTCCAGTCACCGAAGCTAGTTCGGTGGTGTGTGTTCGCTTCGTAACATCATCCGGGTTTTCTTTGCTTAAGACTAGAGCAGTTCATCAACAACAACGATTGCGCATTGTTTTTGTTTGTCTCGAACTGCTCTGTACAATAGTATGATTTTTGAAGGGTTTGCGTTTCTTTCTCGTTTTTTTTTCTGTGTGATTAATTTGTTTTTGGTATCCGAAGAAGAAAAACTAAAAGGGGTTTTTGGGGTGTCTAATAATTTTGACCAACTCCTCTCTATTGTTCTTCGTTTCACGTACCTCGAAGATGTACAGTTTGAAATCAAATTGACATGTCGAGGGCAAATTTACGAAGTTCTTTTAATGAGCTAATATTTTATCTTCGCAAATAATCTTTTGCCAGAGTTAATGTTTACATCTGTAAATAATTCCACTGTGTATTAATGTGTTCCTGCATGTTTCCTATGAAATGCATCATTTACGTGAAGCATTTACAGTGCAATGCTAGCCTGCATTAATTTAAAAGATTATTCTGATAAGTTTTACATACACACACGAGTTATTGAAAGAATAGCGAATAGGTTTCATGTGTTCGAGTTACTGAAAAAAAGGATTCGAATATAAGTTTCACAAATGCAGTTTATTGAAGAAATTGCTCGAATAAGTTTCACACTAGCGATTTATTGAAAAAGTAACTCGAATAAGTTTCTCACATGATTTATTGAAAAAATAATTCGAATATATATATATATATATATATATATATATATATATATATATATATATATATATATATATATATATATATATATTTATTTATTTATTTATTTATATTTATATATATATCATTCACACAGGTTATTGTATAAGTAACTGGAATAAGTTTCATACATATACACAATATAAATTCAAAAAGTCACACTTCACAATCAATACTATAGTATAAATTATGTGTTACAATGTGTTGGAAAAGGCAATATTAGAGAAGTGATAGATGTTTTTAAATGCGTGGGAAGAGGATTGTAAGCTCATAATTTTGGTAATCAGATTAGTAAAGAATGTATACAAGGTATTTTTTTTTTCATTATGTAAAACGTTTTTTCCTACTGGTGCTGACAATTGAGAAGAAAAAACCTTTTTAGAACTAATAAATTGTTATGAACGATCATTTACAAAATATACTGCACATTTGTTTATGATTGCTATATCATGCTAATATTACTGCAAATTGCTTACATATTTCACTTAAATTAACTAAAATATCAATTAAATCTCATAAAGGATGTGCAAAATTTCAAAAATCTGATTATTATTAATAAACATGTGTGGTTATTAATAATAATCAGTGTCTGATTATTATTAGTAAACCAAAATATTTTGTGTTTTCATAAAACAAACTGACCACTGAGTAACTGAAAATTTAACAAGTATTACTAAATATTCCAATAAATATTAATCATGTCTTTTAATAACCATTCTTGAAAAAGAAGAGTGCAATATGGCATTGATTACTTGGAAAAGGAACAACAGGAAAAAAAAGACAAATTTTTTTCAGAAATTCTCTCTCTCTCTCTAATTATGAGATTTGTAACAAATCTTTTCTAATGGGGTATTTTTTTTTACTTGTGGTAAGGCAGAGACACAATTGAAATACATTGCTAATGTGAATATCAAGTGACATACCATTTTAAAATAACATTTCAAAGTTGAGGAAAAAAAGCAAATAAAATTTTCAGGGTTAAAGAAAGGAAAGTAGTTGGACAACAGGTTATAAGCAAAGATAAGGGTTCAATCACAAGGGAAAGATCCAACAACAACCACTCGTATTTTTGAATCATGATCAGATGCCACCTTTCTAGCATTTGAGTTTACGGCAGATTTAACGTGCACCCATGAAACGCGACGGTCTTTGATTGGATTGAGTCTAATAGAGGCTCCACACCAACGGCGACAGCAACAGAGACAGGCGACAAAATGTCGCCTGTCTGCTGTTAAAAAAACATTCACACCGCTAGCGACACGAATTTATTTTCGCATGCGCATAATCTTCTTTTTCGAAAGCAAAACATTTATTTCCGCTTCTGATGCTGCACGATGGCTGACAGATCATCGCTTAGCTATAACGTTATCTGCAAGTCAACAAAATCGCACGTAGCGAGAGTCACTATCTTTATTCTGATTGACTGTCGGCATGGCGACAGAGACAAAAGTTGAACTCTTCCTCCAAGACTTGAAAACGCAGCGACAGCGGGAGAAACAAAATTTGTTTGCAATACGCATGCGCAATAACGAAAAACATGTTTTTTGTCTTTGTCGCCGTTGGTGTGATAACTCTCACAACTCTCTGGTTGCTAATCCTCAACTCTACCAACTGGGCCAGCACGTTCCTCTGTTATAAAGCAAACACCTGTCGCATTAAAAAGTGGGAAGTGTCGAGTGTAATGGAGAGGTTGTATTGACGCATCACTTAAAAACACAGGGCTTTTGACGAAATTCTGGGATGAATACCGAGGGGAAAATATCCGATTACACCACTTCGTAATTTTGAACCACGGTCAGAAGACGAGAATACCTGAGCTAGCTTCCCATTCCCCAGACTTCCACACCACGCCAACGTGAAAACATGTACGACCACGGCACATTTAACGTATCCCAGACCTCACGCATACGACGGTTTTGGTCTGATGGAGTTTCGAACTTGCTAATCGACTCTACAAACCGAGCTACAGCGGTCCTCTGTTGCAGAGGGAATAGTTAATCTAGCACCCCACTCTTCAAGCATATACTAAACTATGCACCTCAGACTTTTATCATGGGTAGGTATAAAGGTAGGTAAAGGGTAGGTATTTTAATTAACGTCGTACTGGAGCAACACACAGGGCTATTGACGACGGTTCGGGATGAATCCCCTAAAGCAGTGTTTCCCAAAGTGTGGTACGCGTACCCCCCGGGGTACGGGAAAAGTTTGGTGGGAGTACGCGTTGCACCGGAGTTTGGAGGGGATATGCACTGCACTGTGCTTAGCTGTGCCTAATTCTACGTTCTCATGAGTCACGTCAAGACAGTCTTGTGAGGCGTGAGATGGTCCGGAGTGACACGGCGGAAATATACCACACTTCGTTACAAAAACAACTTACTTCGTTAACCCTCCGTTGGGCGCAACCCTTCCCCACTCCTTTCGTAGAAGGGGTAGAAATCTGCTTATTCTAGTAGTCTCTTATCTTTACCGGATGTTTGGACCCGATCTTTTAATTTTATTCGCGCGCTTCGTGGACAGCTGTTAGCGTCATTCTGATCTCTCAGGCACATTGCGCCCGAATGCCTTACAAAGGCAAAGAAATTTCATTGTTTCACGTTCAAGATAAAGTGAACGCTGCCATCGCAAAACTAAAGTTATGGCAAAAGAGAGTTGGTAATGGAGAAGTTGACTCGTTTCCCTCTCTTCATGAGTTTATAACAAGTTCAACTACTAAAATTGATGCTGATTCTCCGAAATGCATAACACAGCATTTGGAGAGTTTGCAAGTGGGCTTATAACACTATTTCCCTTATTTTACCAAAAATATTGAATGGATAAGATATCCGTTAAACATTAACACAACATCCATGCCAAAAGATTTGTCGCATGCGGAAGAAGAGCAACTGTTAGAATTGGCGTCAGACGGATTCTTGAAAAATAAACATAAGGAGAGTACTTTAACATCATTCTGGTTACAAATGCAACTTGTGCATCCTGTTTTAACAGAAAAAGTTATAAAATACATCTTGCTTTTTCCAACTTCATATTTATGTGAAGTTGCTTTTTCAGTAGTTGTAAACATTAAGTCGAAGAAAAGGAACAGAATATTGGACGTGGAACCACATCTCAGATTAAAATTAACAACCAGGGAACCAAATTATGATGATCTGTTATCCCAGCACTAACAATTTCATCCTTCTCATTGATCCAAATAAACGTTATTTATAAAATATCTTTTATTTATATTTTGTTCTGGATAATTTTATTTCTCTTTTCTTATTATTTTGTGTATGTCACACAAAAAGAAAAAAAAAATTTTAATTGTTATTAAAATACTTCCATTTTTTTTGACGAGGGGTACTCAGCGTTACGAAAATTATAAAAGGGGTACACATATGTCAAAAGTTTGGGAAACACTGCCCTAAAGGAAAGATCCGAGGACAACACCACGTCATTTTGAACCACGGTCAGATGATGAGGTAACACTTGAGGTGGCACCTCACTCTCCAAACTTCTGTGTCAGTAAAAAGCGTTCGTTTTTCAGTCGGTGTGCAATTGACCAGGAACAACATGCAAAGGTCCAAACCACGAAAACACCTCCAAACAAGTAGTCGGATTTTATGCAAATCCGCTGGCGTCCGGTCCATTATTGTAGACTAGTGTACATTCTCAAAACAAATTTACACCGTTTGACCAATCCACTCCAAATTTGGTACACTTATACTTCAGAACACTGGGGAAAACATAGACCATTTCTTTCCTGTCTTCAGACCAATCTGTAGCCATGAAAATTGCCACACATGTAGTCCTAAAAGTGCCCCTCGAAGCCACAATTTTAAAACCCAAAGTTTGTTTTCCTGCAATAAATCGACATGTAGAAGGAAACACGTTCTACAGGGTTTGTGTACTTGAGATAACACAAGAAAATGTCAATGTCCTATTTTAGCTGTCGCAGTAGGAAACACGTTCTACAGGGTTTGTGTATTTGAGATAACACAAGAAAATGTCAATGTCCTATTTTAGCTGTCGTAGTAGGAAACACGTTCTACAGGGTTTGTGTACTTGAGATAACACAAGAAAATGTCAATGTCCTATTTTAGCTGTCGCAGTAGGAAACACGTTCTACAGGGTTTGTGTACTTGAGATAACACAAGAAAATGTCAATGTCCTATTTTAGCTGTCGCAGTAGGAAACACGTTCTACAGGGTTTGTGTACTTGAGATAACACAAGAAAATGTCAATGTCCTATTTTAGCTGTCGCAGTAGGAAACACGTTCTACAGGGTTTGTGTACTTGAGATAACACAAGAAAATGTCAATGTCCTATTTTAGCTGTCGCAGTAGGAAACACGTTCTACAGGGTTTGTGTACTTGAGATAACACAAGAAAATGTCAATGTCCTATTTTAGCTGTCGCAGTAGGAAACACGTTCTACAGGGTTTGTGTACTTGAGATAACACAAGAAAATGTCAATGTCCTATTTTAGCTGTCGCAGTAGGAAACACGTTCTACAGGGTTTGTGTACTTGAGATAACACAAGAAAATGTCAATGTCCTATTTTAGCTGTCGCGGTAGGAAACACGTACTACAGGGTTTGTGTATTTGAGTTAACACAGCGAAATGTCGTGGTCATATTTGAAACCCCCGAGCAACTCCGGGTTATTCAGCTAGTACTCAGCATAAGAAACCAAAGCAGGTTATAAAAAGTTTCTTTATTTTCTTCAGAATCTTGAATAAAATGAAAGGCCTGTATATTTACAACCTCTCCTCGATGGGGCTTCAGACAAAAACACGTGACCACCCCACCACTCATCCAAGAAAGATTCCCCCGTCCTAATGTAATTGACCATCAGTGGTGAAACCGCAACCCTCCCTTTTTTCGCACTCAGGGTTATGGAGCCGCACCGCTCTTTGGATACTGGAATTCCCCGCATTTTATTGGACAAGACGTCGATCCCCCCTTGGCACTAAAACATTTCCCGCTCTGCTCGATTTGGGTTTACTGAGGGCGACATCGCGCCAACATGTCGCCAACTCTTACATCCGAGAGGAAAATACACTGTTCTACGACACTTAACCCTTCAGTATTGGTATATTTAATCAACGTCACACTGGAGAAACTCAACGGGCTATTGGTGACGTTCCTGGATCAACGTCTAAAGAAAAGATCCGAGGACAACACAACATAATTTCGAACCACAGACAGATGACGTACCTGAGTAGGTATCCCACTTTCCAAACTTCCACACCACGCCGTGAGGACATTTGAGGCCACGACAGATTTAACGTGCACTGTTATCCTCTGTACACGACTGTTTTTCGTACGATTCGAACTCACAACCCTCCGATTGTTAGTCCGTTGATCTTCCAACCGGACTACCCTCTTAACCCTTCTAGTGGTTTCGATGAAATGTCTCTTCTAGACCAAATTTGGTAATGACGATATTTCGTCGTCAAGATATTTGGAGAGTTTTTTATGATGATGGGATCAAGAGCTGGTCAATTTTCTTGCAAGGAAGAGGTATCTCGTCCATCAATATATGGTCAGTTTTCTTGTAAGAAGGAGATATATCGTCCATCAATATCTGATCAGTTTTCTTGTAAGGAAAAGGTATCTCCTCCATCAAGATCTGGTCAGTTTTCTTGTAAGGAGGAGATACCTCGTCCATGAAGATCTGGTCAGTTTTCTTGTAAGGAGAAGATATCTCGTCCATCATGATCTGGTCAGTTTTTTTGTAAGGAGGAGATACCTCGTCCATGAAGATCTGGTCAGTTTTCTTGTAAGGAGAAGGTATCTCGTCCATCATGATCTGGTTAGTTTTCTTGTAAGGAGGAGATACCTCGTCCATGAAGATCTGGTCAGTTTTCTTGTAAGGAGGAGATACCTCGTCCATGAAGATCTGGTCAGTTTTCTTGTAAGGAGGAGATATCTCGTCCATGAAGATCTGGTCAGTTTTCTTGTAAGGAGAAGATATCTCGTCCATCATGATCTGGTCAGTTTTCTTGTAAGGAGGAGATATCTCGTCCATGAAGATCTGGTCAGTTTTCTTGTAAGGAGGAGATATCTTGGCCATCAAGTTCTGGTCAGTTTGCTTATGACAAGACACTTCTTCGAGACAATCCCCAAGAGGGTTGAGGAACGCACTAGTATTTTAAAAAAGACCTCAAAATAAATCCTCCAAGTGGTATCGACGAGATATCCTAAATATTACCAATTGTTTACTAATATGGGATAAATTTTCCTTTGCTTTCTTGCTTTTGAAGCGCTTCACAGTCGCCAAATACGGAGATTTGTCTTGAAGCTTAGCAGTCGCACTATACAATGTTGAAAATTGCCTTTAGCATGATTGAATTTTCGATGAGTCTGTCTGTAAAGTTATGGTGGTCTTGAGTATCGCATGAAGAGATGCCGATTCCGACGCGAAAGGACTTCCGTCTCACTTTCAAAAATCTGGACGTGGTCGAAACCACATAAAAGTTGCTGTGCTTTATTTTCAAACTGAAGGAATAAAAGACTTTAGTAAGTCCTTCAAAGACTACACGAATCAGGACAAAATATTTGGTATTTGAATAATTCTAGAAGCATATAAACCCAAGAAGCAATGAGACTTGGACCATGGTAGCCCGATTGTGAAGAGTAACGGAGTAGCAACCGGAGGGTTGTGAATTCGAATCAAACCAAAGACCGTTGTATGCAAAGGTGGCTGGTGCCCATTAAATCTGTTGGAGCCTCAAATGTCCTTACGTTGGCAAGGTGAGTAAGTTTGGAGAGAGGGGGTCAGCTCAGGTGTGACCTCGTCACCTAATCGTGGCTCAAAATTACGTGGAGTCGCCTTCAGACCTTTCCCTTGGGGAATTAATCTCGGACCGTCGTCAAAAGAGCTGTGTTGCTCTTGTACGAGGTTAATTAAAATTACCTTAACTTACCTTCATAAAAAGTAAAAATTTCCTTGAGTGTGTTGTTTATTTACTTTGCAGAAGAACGTTGCCTGACCGTGATATAGCCCTTGTGCCATATAAAAGAGCGGTATGGACGTAGTGCGAGTATAAACATACAGACATAAAGCACTGAAACAGTTGATTTTGTATTAGAATAGTCCGCAATGGATAGCTTGAAATGAGGCGAAAATATTCAAAGTACAAACATTCCAGTCATATAAAATTACTTCAGCAAACAAGCAGGGACAGAGGGAAAACATTCAACCTCGAGCTCTTTTTCAGAAATTTTAATTATTTCTCTTGGTTTTTTTTTTCTCCAATCTATTTCTTTTATAAAAGTACTATGTTACAAATAGTTGTGAATCTGTCCAACTTTTCCTCTGACCAGTTGGAAAGTGGCTACTTTATTTGGTCTTGTTGGTTTAAGTAGTCTTTTGACCTTAAGAGGCACATCTTTAGGTGTGTACGGGCATCCCAACCCCAAGGTACCCGTGTGCTCTGTCCTCCCTTCTGTTACACCCTGGCCTGTTAAATCTCCCATACATTGTAAAGAAGAGCTGTGTGTGAGTGCGGAATGTTAAGACTCCCACATACTGCAGAGGGAACGATGTGTTCAAGCTTCATTAGCGCTAAGTAGAACGAGGCTTTCTTAGCCTTAATGAGAAAGTGGTCCATTCGCAACCTTGTTATATTCGTTGTCAATAAACCTCGTTTTGTTACAGAGGAATTGTGTTAATTAGAATACAGTTATTAGACACTGAGGAGATAGGTGTTATCTTAGACCTGATGGAATAGAAGCTTCCTTAGTCCTAAAGTGAACGAAGCTTTCTTAGCCTTAATGAGAAAGTGGTCCAATCGCAACCTTGTTATATTCGTTGTCAATAAACCTCGTTTTGTTACAGAGGAATTGTGTTAGTTAGAATACAGTTATTAGACACTGAGGAGATAGGTGTTATCTTAGACCTGATGGAATAGAAGCTTCCTTAGTCCTAAAGTGAACGAAGCTTTCTTAGCCTTAATGAGAAAGTGGTCCATTCGCAACCTTGTTATATTCGTTGTCAATAAACCTCGTTTTGTTACAGAGGAACAGTGTTAGTTAGAATACAGTTATTAGACACTGAGGAGATAGGTGTTATCTTAGACCTGATGGAATAGAAGCTTCCTTAGTCCTAAAGTGAACGAAGCTTTCCTAGCCTTAATGAGAAAGTGGTCCAATCGCAACCTTGTTATATTCGTTGTCAATAAACCTCGTTTTGTTACAGAGGAATTGTGTTAGTTAGAATACAGTTATTAGACACTGAGGAGATAGGTGTTATCTTAGACCTGATGGAATAGAAGCTTCCTTAGTCCTAAAGTGAACGAAGCTTTCTTAGCCTTAATGAGAAAGTGGTCCATTCGCAACCTTGTTATATTCGTTGTCAATAAACCTCGTTTTGTTACAGAGGAATAGTGTTAGTTAGAATACAGTTATTAGACACTGAGGAGATAGGTGTTATCTTAGACCTGATGGAATAGAAGCTTCCTTAGTCCTAAAGTGAACGAAGCTTTCTTAGCCTTAATGAGAAAGTGGTCCATTCGCAACCTTGTTATATTCGTTGTCAATAAACCTCGTTTTGTTACAGAGGAATTGTGTTAATTAGAATACGGTTATTAGACACTGAGGAAATAGATGTTATCTTAGACCTGATGGAATAGAAGCTTCCTTAGTCCTAAATTGAACGAAGCTTCCTTAGCCTTAATGAGAAAGTGGTCCATTCGCAACCTTGTTATATTCGTTGTCAATAAACCTCGTTTTGTTACAGAGGAATTGTGTTAATTAGAATACAGTTATTAGACACAGAGGAAATAGATGTTATCTTAGACCTGATGGAATAGAAGCTTCCTTAGTCCTAAAGTGAACGAAGCTTCCTTAGCCTTAATGAGAAAGTGGTCCATTCGCAACCTTGTTATATTCGTTGTCAATAAACCTCGTTTTGTTACAGAGGAATTGTGTTAATTAGAATACAGTTATTAGACACTGAGGAAATAGATGTTATCTTAGAACTGATGGAATAGAAGCTTCCTTAGTCCTAAAGTGAACGAAGCTTCCTTAGCCTTAATGAGAAAGTGGTCCATTCGCAACCTTGTTATATTCGTTGTCAATAAACCTCGTTTTGTTACAGAGGAATTGTGTTAATTAGAATATAGTTATTAGACACTGAGGAAATAGATGTTATCTTAGACCTGATGGAATAGAAGCTTCCTTAGTCCTAAAGTGAACGAAGCTTTCTTAGCCTTAATGAGAAAGTGGTCCATTCGCAACCTTGTTATATTCGTTGTCAATAAACCTCGTTTTGTTACAGAGGAATTGTGTTAGTTAGAATACAGTTATTAGATACTGAGAAGATAGGTGTTATCTTAGACCTGATGGAATAGAAGCTTCCTTAGTCCTAAAGTGAACGAAGCTTCCTTAGCATTAATGAGAAAGTGGTCCATTCGCAACCTTGTTATATTCGTTGTCAATAAACCTCGTTTTGTTACAGAGGAATTGTGTTAATTAGAATACAGTTATTAGATACTGAGAAGATAGGTGTTATCTTAGACCTGATGGAATAGAAGCTTCCTTAGTCCTAAAGTGAACGAAGCTTCCTTAGCCTTAATGAGAAAGTGGTCCATTCGCAACCTTGTTATATTCGTTGTCAATAAACCTCGTTTTGCTACAGAGAAATGGTGTTAGTTAGAATACAGTTATTAGACACTGAGGAGAGGTGTTATCTTAGTCCTGATGGAATAGAAGCTTCCTTAGTCCTAAAGTGAACGAAGCTTCCTTAGCCTTAATGAGAAAGTGGTCCATTCGCAACCTTGTTATATTCGTTGTCAATAAACCTCGTTTTGTAACAGAGTAATTGTGTTAATTAGAATACAGTTATTAGATACTGAGAAGATAGGTGTTATCTTAGACCTGATGGAATAGAAGCTTCCTTAGTCCTAAAGTGAACGAAGCTTCCTTAGCCTTAATGAGAAAGTGGTCCATTCGCAACCTTGTTATATTCGTTGTCAATAAACCTCGTTTTGTTACAAAGGAATTGTGTTAATTAGAATGCAGTTATTAGATACTGAGGAGATAGGTGTTATCTTAGACCTGATGGAATAGAAGCTTCCTTAGTCCTAAAGAGAACAAAGCTTTCTTAGCCTTAATGAGAAAGTGGTCCATTCGTAACCTTGTTATATTCGTTGTCACTAAACCTCGTTTTGTTACAGAGGAATTGTGTTAGTTAGAATACAGTTATTAGACACTGAGGAGATAGGTGTTATCTTAGACCTGATGGAATAGAAGCTTCCTTAGTCCTAAAGTGAACGAAGCTTTCTTAGCCTTAATGAGAAAGTGGTCAATTCGCAACCTTGTTATATTCGTTGTCAATAAACCTCGTTTTGTTACAGAGGAATGGTGTTAGTTAGAATACAGTTATTAGACACTGAGGAGAGGTGTTATCTTAGACCTGATGGAATAGAAGCTTCCTTAGTCCTAAAGTGAACGAAGCTTCCTTAGCCTTAATGAGAAAGTGGTCCATTCGCAACCTTGTTATATTCGTTGTCAATAAACCTCGTTTTGTTACAGAGGAATTGTGTTAATTAGAATACAGTTATTAGACACTGAGGAAATAGATGTTATCTTAGAACTGATGGAATAGAAGCTTCCTTAGTCCTAAAGTGAACGAAGCTTCCTTAGCCTTAATGAGAAAGTGGTCCATTCGCAACCTTGTTATATTCGTTGTCAATAAACCTCGTTTTGTTACAGAGGAATTGTGTTAATTAGAATATAGTTATTAGACACTGAGGAAATAGATGTTATCTTAGACCTGATGGAATAGAAGCTTCCTTAGTCCTAAAGTGAACGAAGCTTTCTTAGCCTTAATGAGAAAGTGGTCCATTCGCAACCTTGTTATATTCGTTGTCAATAAACCTCGTTTTGTTACAGAGGAATTGTGTTAGTTAGAATACAGTTATTAGATACTGAGAAGATAGGTGTTATCTTAGACCTGATGGAATAGAAGCTTCCTTAGTCCTAAAGTGAACGAAGCTTCCTTAGCATTAATGAGAAAGTGGTCCATTCGCAACCTTGTTATATTCGTTGTCAATAAACCTCGTTTTGTTACAGAGGAATTGTGTTAATTAGAATACAGTTATTAGATACTGAGAAGATAGGTGTTATCTTAGACCTGATGGAATAGAAGCTTCCTTAGTCCTAAAGTGAACGAAGCTTCCTTAGCCTTAATGAGAAAGTGGTCCATTCGCAACCTTGTTATATTCGTTGTCAATAAACCTCGTTTTGCTACAGAGAAATGGTGTTAGTTAGAATACAGTTATTAGACACTGAGGAGAGGTGTTATCTTAGTCCTGATGGAATAGAAGCTTCCTTAGTCCTAAAGTGAACGAAGCTTCCTTAGCCTTAATGAGAAAGTGGTCCATTCGCAACCTTGTTATATTCGTTGTCAATAAACCTCGTTTTGTAACAGAGTAATTGTGTTAATTAGAATACAGTTATTAGATACTGAGAAGATAGGTGTTATCTTAGACCTGATGGAATAGAAGCTTCCTTAGTCCTAAAGTGAACGAAGCTTCCTTAGCCTTAATGAGAAAGTGGTCCATTCGCAACCTTGTTATATTCGTTGTCAATAAACCTCGTTTTGTTACAGAGGAATGGTGTTAGTTAGAATACAGTTATTAGACACTGAGGAGAGGTGTTATCTTAGACCTGATGGAATAGAAGCTTCCTTAGTCCTAAAGTGAACGAAGCTTCCTTAGCCTTAATGAGAAAGTGGTCCATTCGCAACCTTGTTATATTCGTTGTCAATAAACCTCGTTTTGTTACAGAGGAATTGTGTTAATTAGAATACAGTTATTAGATACTGAGAAGATAGGTGTTATCTTAGACCTGATGGAATAGAAGCTTCCTTAGTCCTAAAGTGAACGAAGCTTTCTTAGCCTTAATGAGAAAGTGGTCCATTCGCAACCTTGTTATATTCGTTGTCAATAAACCTCGTTTTGTTACAGAGGAATTGTGTTAATTAGAATACGGTTATTAGACACTGAGGAAATAGATGTTATCTTAGACCTGATGGAATAGAAGCTTCCTTAGTCCTAAAGTGAACGAAGCTTCCTTAGCCTTAATGAGAAAGTGGTCCATTCGCAACCTTGTTATATTCGTTGTCAATAAACCTCGTTTTGTTACAGAGGAATTGTGTTAATTAGAATACAGTTATTAGACACTGAGGAAATAGATGTTATCTTAGACCTGATGGAATAGAAGCTTCCTTAGTCCTAAAGTGAACGAAGCTTCCTTAGCCTTAATGAGAAAGTGGTCCATTCGCAACCTTGTTATATTCGTTGTCAATAAACCTCGTTTTGTTACAGAGGAATTGTGTTAGTTAGAATACAGTTATTAGACACTGAGGAAATAGATGTTATCTTAGACCTGATGGAATAGAAGCTTCCTTAGTCCTAAAGTGAACGAAGCTTCCTTAGCCTTAATGAGAAAGTGGTCCATTCGCAACCTTGTTATATTCGTTGTCAATAAACCTCGTTTTGTTACAGAGGAATTGTGTTAATTAGAATACAGTTATTAGATACTGAGAAGATAGGTGTTATCTTAGACCTGATGGAATAGAAGCATCCTTAGTCCTAAGGAGAACGAAGCTTCCTTAGCCTTAATGAGAAAGTGGTCCATCCACAACCTTGTTATATTCGTTGTCAATAAACCTCGTTTTGCTACAGAGAAATTGTGTTAATTAGAATACAGTTATTATACACTGAGGAGATAGGTGTTATATTAGACCTAGTGGAATAGAAGCTTCCTTAGTCCTAAAGTGAACGAAGCTTTCTTAGCCTTAATGAGAAAGTGGTCCATCTACAACCTTGTTATATTCGTTGTCAATAAAACTCGTTTTGGTACAGAGGAATTGTGTTAACTCACTAACGCCGGTTAGTAAGAAATTTTGCCATTCGACATTTCAATTTTTTTCTTCGCCAACGGCGGATGTGATTCCACTCAGTGTTTTTTCTTTCTTAGAATAAAACAATTAAAATGCTGCACTAGTTGTTCATTTCCCATATAGTTTTGTCGGTAAAAACGTGGTTCAAAGCTAAAATTTCTTGCGAGCGGCAATGATGTCTGGTCCATCATCGCTAAAGAGGCTAAAATATTACTTTTATTACTATTTTTGATCTATTTTTTGCGCGTTATTGTGTTGACATGAATCCATTGTTTATATTTATGCACTAAAAAAATCCAAACAAACTTATTTTATAGACGTTAGGTCATCGTATTGTTGATTGACAAGTAATCTTGCCAATCGTCGGATGTGTGAAGTTCGATACTATCGGTAGTTACTTATTACTTTAAAGGTTCCAACGAAATATTTAGTTCCCGTCCCTCTTCTTTTCAGTCTCACGCTAACTGAAGCTTTAGATGTATTCCTTGCTCTCGACAGTGATTCTGAGTCAGATAGTAGCCATAAAACAACCAAGCATACTAATGTGCTTATCCAGCCCCCTATTGAGATAGAGAGATATGCTGATGGAGACTCTGATAAAGATTCAGACAAAGTGATAACGCGGTGTAAAGAGAATTTCGATGATTTGCCGCGGAGAATACTCTCCACCACATGTGAAATAAGTCGTCAGTTAGACTATGAAGAGAGCGATGCAGATTATACATCAGTACAAAGCAGTTCTGTTACTCGTAAGAGGCCAAAGCGAATAAAATCTGAAAGTAGAAGACCTCAAAAACCAAAGAAAGAATAACGAAGCTGGAACAAAAATCTTGAATTTTACTCCCATGTACAAACCACCTGCCATGGATTCGTGTCACGAAAATGTAAAATTCCCATTACAGAGTTTGTAACGTTTCCTTACCGATGAACTGATTGATCACATCTTGACAAAATCACTACTTTACCCATCTCAAAAAAAAATCTACTAATAATCAGAACATCACTACCGTTTTTTTTTTTTTTTTTTTTTGCTTTTTTTTCTACTTTTTTGTTGTTGAGTTTGACGAATCCTGGCCAAATATGACCCTTGAGCCATGAAGCCAAAAAAGTAACCAAGTAAACTTATGCATGATTCAGAAAAGTGAATTAGAAATAAGTATAGATTTATATGCATTTAGAAAAAGATTTCCAGTTTTTAAAAAACTATTACATGAATGTACATCGAACAAGAGAATTTTCTGTAATTCCACACTACAACTTACTAATAAAATATTAGGCATTTTATCGAAAAAGATTCTTTGGAATTCGTTACTCTACGACAAATAAATTTTCTCGGGGGAAAGGAATGTATTTATTTCAATTAGAAGATGTAGAAACACGTTTTCAAGAATGATATCTGCAATTATCGTCCTTTCTGTTTATACAGTTTTAAACGGAGTTTCTAGACTTATATGTCTAATAGCAGTAATTTAATCGACGACAGCCCGTAACAATTTTTCAGAATAAAAATCAACTATTGTTTTCGTACATTTACAAGTATTTTTAATTCAGTTTTAAGGACAGCGGTAACCCTGTTGGAATAGTCGCGCATTCTCAACCGGAGGATTGCGAGTTCGAAATTCAATTCAAAGAATGTCTAATACGTGAAGGATGGTGCACGTTTGAATCTGTCTAGTCTCATGCTGCCGTGGTGTGGAGGTTTGGAGAGTCGTTTCCCGGTATCACCTCAGACCTCATCGACTGTCTGTGGTCCAAAGTGTCTACGTATTGTCCTTGGATCTTTTCCTTCTGAATTTATCTCGGACCGTCACCAATAACCAGTCGGGTTCCTCCAGTGCCACGTTAATTCAACAACCTACCCACATGAAAGAATTCTCCTGAACCCCTTGTGTTTCAGAAACGATTTGCCCTCGATGAAACCATGAATTGAAATTCTCTGGGTCTTACCAACCAACGCCAACTACCTAAATTGGATTCTGAAACCGAATTAGGGGTATTAACATGGGATAGTAATGGTTTGGACGCTTTCAGGGCAGGCTTATTCCACCGAGTTAATTCCAAGGGAGTGTGACGGTTAGTTGTTTTGTCTTTTCTTATCTAGAGGTGCCAGTTCAGAGGTTCAGTTCGTCATCTGACCGTGGTTCAAAATTACGTGGTGTTGTCTTCGAATCTTTCCTAAGATATCCGGACCGTCGTCAAAAGCCGGTTGAGTTTGCTCCAGTACGACATTAATTAAAATGTCAGGGTGGATATTTTGGTAGTCAAGTGTATGATATGGTCTTCCCCCACTTGGAGGTGAAAGATTAAAACTTTTCAGCCATACCCAAAATAAATAAGCTTCTTTTTATATCGTGTCTGTTTGCGGACCGCGGTAACCCGGATGAAAGAGTAACGGACTAGCAACTGGAGGTTAATTGGTCAGATCTTGATGACTAAGTATCTAGTCATTAAAAAATTGGTCAAATCTTGATGACAAGTTATATAGTCATTAGAAAATTGGGCAGATCCTGATGAACGAAGTATCTATTCATTAGAAAATTGGTCAGATCTTGATGGCGAAGTATCTAGCCATTAGAAAATTGGTCAGATCGTGATGGACGAAGTATGTATTCTTTAGAAAGTTCGTTAGATCTTGATGACAAAGTATCTAGTCATTAGAAAAATGGTCAGATCGTGATGGACGAAGTATGTATTCTTTAGAAAGTTCGTTAGATCTTGATGACAAAGTATCTAGTCATTAGAAAAATGGTCAGATCGTGATGGATGAAGTATGTAGAAAGTTCGTTAGATCTTGATGACGAAGTATCTCGTCATTAGAAAATTGGTCAGATCGTGATGGACGAAGTATGTATTCTTTAGAAAGTTCGTTTTAGATCTTGATGACGAAGTATCTAGTCATTAGAAAAATGGTCAGATCTTGTTAACGAGATATCTCGTCTTTAGAAAATTGGTCAGATATTGCTGATGAAGTATCTATTCATTAGAAAATTGGTCAGTTCTTGATGGCGAGATATCTATGCATTAGAAAATTTGGTCAGGCCTTGAGGACGAGATATCTAGTTATTAGAAAATTGGTTAAATCTTGACGAAGAAGTATCTAGTCATTATACAATGGGGCATATCTTGTTGGACGAGATATAACGTCGAAATCACTTGAAGGGTTTATGAACATTTTATAATGCCTAATATAGAAGTCCAATTCCGTTCTGCAATGACCAAATTCTACCACCTGCCTCGCTAACTCTCAAGTAGGGATGCGATCGCAAAGGGTTGCCACACAGCATATCGAAAAAGAACCCAAAAAAATCTACCTGCACAGCCTAACGCTTCCTCATAAAGCACGCATTATCAACACTTTTGAATCCAAAAAAATCATCCACAATACCACACAATAGACGGGTCCTAAAAAACCTCCCCCACTTTCTGTTCGGAGGGTTCGCGAAAAGTCGCAGGGGGTGCTTTCGAACTTTTTAAAAAAGATGGAAGCTCGATCGGGGGTGGTATGCGGGTGGTCCGGATCGACGTGTGTGGCGCGCCGTGAGGTTTATCAGTTAGAGCCATCGGCCAGGCCCCACTGGGTTAAACAAGAGGGCCTGGGCCTGTGGGAAAGAAAGGAGGAAGGGTTCTCGATTCATCCCGATGTCAAAATTGACGGGTGATGAATTGAGTTTTGAAGCGAAATGCTAAAAGACTGCTGATACACGGGTGGGTATGTAACTGTGTCCGTAATCACGGAGTTTTCGAAAATTGAAAAAGTAATGCTTCGTTATTTTAAGGGATGATGAGGTATTTTTTCCAATATGCCTGGAGGGAGGGTTTCTGTAAGGGAAGAGAGGTACATTGAGGTATGCAACACATTGATATTTGCTTTCCAGCCATGGACTAGTATATGTGCCAGTTGATCAATTGCACTGGTCTGCTCGTCCATAAAATCACTCGAGTTTGCTGGTAAGAATATGTCTAACTTTGTTTGGATTCTTTGTAGGTTGTTCAATTTACGTCACGCTGAAACAATACATCGGTCTATTGGGGACTGTTCAGAATCAATTCCGAAAAAAACACTTCCCAATTTTAAACCAGACAGATGACAGGAACAAACCTGAGCTGAAACCATACTCTAAAATAATCCACATCACACGCAAACACGAAGACATTTGAGGCCATGAGAGTTTTTAAGTGCACCAGTCCCCACGTACACAACGGTCTTTGGCTGGACTGAGTTTCGAACTCGCAGCCCTCCAGCAGCTAATCCGATGCATCTGGGTAATTGGTAATTTTAATTAACGTCGTATTAGAGCAACGCAACGGACTACCGATGCATCTGGGATACCACGAAGAGTAACGTATTACAAATTGGAGGCTTGGGAGTTCTAAAATCGATTCAAACAAAAACTGTCGTGTGCACTTGAGCTGGTTAAATCTTTTGGTAGCTGGTAATTTTTAATTAACGACGTACTAGAGCGACACAACAGGCATTAAATCTTTTTTGGCCTCAAATTCCTCACGCTGGCATGGTGTGGAAGTTTGGAGAGTGGGATGCAGATTTAGGTGTCTACCTCGTGATGTGAAAATGGTTCTAAATCAGGGATCGAAATACCCGAGTGCACAGCTGCACTGTGCAAATTAAAATACAATTGTGCATCTAACGTTAATAAAAAAAGGGGGGAACGTTGTTTATGTTATTTTGATGCTTGAACAAAATATTAGTGTCAACCTCTCTTGCTTTAAAGGAACGTAATTAAAATTCCTATACACACAATATGCGAAAACAAAATCGCTGGGCCAGAACCGGTTTATATAGAAGGAAGGTTTACTTGTGCCACTGCCACCAGAACTTTCCTATGATCGAAACATTTTTCCAGATGATTCTGTTGAAGCGACTGTCGCGACATCCGTGCGCCGGCGAAGGGAGAATTTAGATGGTTAAATATTTTTATTTACTATCGACTACTAACCTATCTTAACATACCAAAAAATAAAGAGGTTTACATTACATTAATGCTCTTATTTTACGTTATTTTTTTTTAATGTGCTCCAAAAATGTAACATGTGCACCTAATTTAAAAACTTAGGTGCACAAGATACACCTGTAGTGAAAAATCTATTTCGAGGCCTGTTCTAAATTATGTGGTGTACCTACCAACCACTTCTTCTTCGTCCGAATAAATAAAACTCAACTTTCTCTAACGTATAAAAGCCCAAATATTAATGTCGGATCTTTACCCTGGGGGATTGATCCCGGACCATCGTCAATAGCCCGTTGTGTATCAGCATTACGACGTCAATAAAAAATACATACCTACCTACCAAATATATGTCCAAATAAGGATTTATTTGAGAAATTCTATTCAAGTCAAAAAACAGTTCATCTATTAATGCAATTTTTTCCAAGCGATGCGGTGGTGTTGCCAACGACAAAGGAAAACCAGTCCACCCCCAAAAAAGTCATTTTGTAAGCCATTTGGTAAACGTTTCTCATCTCGCGTGGGCAGCGTTGCGTAAAAGCGTTGCCACGCTTAGGGGAAGGGGGCATTTGTCCCCGCGGGACCCGTTCTCCGAACGGGGGGGGGGGAGTTGTCCGACACGCTCGCTCGGACACCCCTCCCAACGAGCGGCCACTTGTTCTAATCTCCGGATATCGCGGCGCGGAGTGTCGAATGTCGCAGGGGGCTTATTAAATTAAGAAAACGAATTAGCGTCCTAGTTGTGGTGGGAGAGTGGTGTCATATAGCACTCGGGTGTGGTGACGAAGTCCTCGCTACAATGTCACTACAATGTGAGTGAAGCTTTGCAGTGACACGCCATTGTGTGGAACCATGCTGGATGATATGCCAGTGTGTTGCACTTTGGTTAATGATGTGGCTTCTTGCGTGGGTTTCGAAGAGAGTAAAGTCTGACCAATGCGGTAATTACGCTCTATGATGGGCTATTCTATGGCACTTTAATATACTACTGTAAAAAATCATGAAAAGAAACTCAAGAAAGGTACCTTTCCCTGAAAACGCTTTTATAATGCATCCTCCACACTTGGACTTGGCTATCGACATCTAGCTTTTACCCGGTGAATTTTTAATCCCTGCTGAATTACAGCTAACCCAGTCCATAGAAGAAATATAAAATTAAAGTGAGCAACGGTAACTTTTTTGAGTCCAGGATAAATGTGACCAAAACATGCAATAGCGTGACCCTTAGACTACTTTTGTTTGCTGATTGGAATCCAGTATTCATCGTCCGATTGGTCCACGGGACAGAAGAAGCCCATCCATCATCTGATTGGTCCATTAATTGGTCTGGCCATTTTACCACTTTTGTCGCTACTCCATAGAAATCCGCCTTTCACAGACCAACTCCGTCATTAGATGTTTTATCGTCGAATGAGTTGATAGGATGCGATATCCAGGTGTGACCTCGTCATCTGACTACGGTTCTAAATTACGAGGCATCGGATCTCTCCCTACGGGTTTGTTCCCGGACCGTCACCAATAGCCCGTCGTGTTGTTCCAGCGCGATGATAATTAAAAATACCTACCTAAGATGCAAAATTATCTAACCAAGTCCATTTTTCACTGAGCAGTCACGTGACTACTGGACGACATGTCTGTTTCGCGTTGTGAAGCTCTTTTCTATAGCAGTGTGCGGTACACTTATACATCGCGTCAATCTGTAAACCTATTTCAATTCAGCGTCTTCAACAAGCATTCGATTCTCCTCACTTCTTCAATGTGGTACTCTAGGAAAGTTACATGTGTTCCGAAAATCCTAAATAACTGTTGGAATACATGCGTTCCTTAAGCCTCTTAACCACCCCATGATGAACCATTTTCTGTAATTGAAACGGAAATTGGAAAGATTTATTTTACAGGTGAAAGATAAATTGGTATTCGTAAATAGTTTGAAAGCCGCGTACTTATTGTCAGAGTCAAGACTGGCTCCTGTGTGTTCCATATCACGCAACTTATATCGAAGACTTACCCAATGTTTCAATTTCATCAGATAGAGACTGAGTGGCACATGCTAGCCTTCCATACTTTTCTAAGCGCCGCGATTGCCCGGTTGGAAGAGTAGCAACCGGAGGGTTGTGAGTTCGAAACTTGACCAAACCAAAGGCTATCGTGTTTGTGGGAGCTGGGGCACGTTGAATCTGTCGTGGCCTCAATGGAAGTAAGGAGAGTTGGGAGGCATCTCAGATGATGATCTCATCATCTGACCGTGGTTCAAAATTACGAGGCATTGTCCTTGGATCTTTCCCATGAGGATATATCCGAGACCCTGGTCTATTACCCGCTGTGCTGCTCCAGTGCAACGTTAATTCAGCTACCTACTCAAAATGCCTTTCTAAACGTAGAAAAACTCTATTTTTGTTTCCAGAGAACTTTCTGCGCCTCAGGAGAGTAAAAGTTACGGTAAGGATGAAGAAGTAGAGTGAGAATGTGGATGAAAGGAACTGAAGAGTTTTAAAGAAATTAAAAATATCATAAATTAAATGTGCAAGCTCTGGCCAGTCGCAGTTTGGGGTTATAAATTACTGTTGTAGCTGTTTTGTCTTAATTAAAATATGATGATTCTAAAGTTGCGAGCTTTATTTACCCTTCAGATGAAAAGATTTATGGTTAAACATTTATGGCAGTCTATAGCATCCTAAAACCTTATAAAAATACTTTTATAACGACAAAAAAAACCTGAAAAAGTGTTTTTTTGCGAAAAATCTTGAAAAATGCCCATTAAAATGTCTTTAAAAAACACTTAAAATTAACATATTTTAATTTAGTTTATTATAAATCAGCACTTAAATTAATTTATTTCAATCAGCAATTATATCAGCTTCTTAAATACATTTCCATCCACGCAAGTAATGTTGTGTAACCAACGGTCATCTATTCTGTTCCAATATCGACGAGATTTAGATTGCTTAAAACTTGGAGCCCATTTAGGACCATAAAACTTCAAAAGTGTCTTAAGAAAACGCCTGAGCCAGACTACTTTTTTTCCGAGACGAACTATCTAATTGAATTTTCAATTTGTCATATTTTGTATTTCATTAGAGCATAATTGCAGAACACAGTAAAACCATGGTCACGAATGATTTTCTATGGCCTTCTAAATTCAGTTTTAAGCATTGAAAAGTTCCTTTCAACCTCAACTGAACCCCCGGCTGTGTACGCTATAAATTAATTTCATCACTTTATTCAGTATCCTGTAATTTCCTCAATTCTTTTCCTCTATAGGAATAAAAAAATGAAATTTGGGGAATTTCATCCAAAAATGCCCTTACCATGAAACAAAAAAAAAATACACAAAATAATGACTCAATTGCAAAAAAAATTCTTATCCCAGAAATCTGAAAAATTCATGAAAAAGGCATCTAACTGAGCATAGATTTTTACGAAACTTTTGGTACAGAAACATCACGTCCAGGAATGGTAGGTACATAGGTAATTGAACTAACTTCCCACTAGAGCGACACAACGGGCTAGGGATGATGTTCTGGATTACTTCCCAAGGAAAATATCAGAAGACAGCACCTCGCAATTTTGAACCTCGGTCAGATGATAAGGTCAACTTCTGATCCGGCACCCCACTCTCCAAACTTCCACAACTTTACAATGTGAGGACATTTGTTGCCACGACAGATTAAGCGTGCTCCAATCCCCCACACGTTATTCGACAGTGTTTGATTGGATTGCGTTTAGAACTCGTGACGTTTGCTAATCCGCTAATCTTATTTTTTTTTCTACCGGGCTCCCACCGAATTGAAAAAAAAAATATTTTTTTGGAACAACGAATTTATTATTTAATGAAAGATAATCAATGAATACTTATTATATTTATTACAACATATCTTATGCAGGTCTTTTGAATACGTCTCTAACAGTTATCTAACACACAACTTCTGACAACAGAATTGACGACTTGTGATTGTTGGACGTGTTTCCAAGTATCACTTTTCTGACACTCTGACGGCCGTATTCACAAGTCCGAGTTAACTCGAGGATCAACGATAATCCGCGAGTTATCGAAAAAACCGTATTCACAAGTCCTGATCCGTGGTTTAAACTGCCGTTTCGGTGTTACATTTTGATCCTCCGAAATCGGCGAGTTAACTCGCGGGTTACATTTAACGCATGCGCAGTACAATCTTTTTGGAAAAGCAAAATGGAGGACACATTTCATTCTATGCTCAATTACAGTATTCTTTCGACGACTGGACTGGATCTGTCATTACGGAGCACCTACTCGATAGCAGCTAATCTCATCATCATAATATTGCTTAAATAGAAAAATGTATACAAATTTTTATTGAAATTCAAAAGAAAAATGAAAATAGAGGTAGCTGCGTAAATCTTAAACAAGCAGCTTAGCGAAAAGATAGATGGCGCCACCTCTGTCCTATAAGTCGGAGAGAGCGAACGGTAGAAAACGACCATGGCAGATACAAAAATTCGTCGTAGAATAAAAATTATTCTGTTGATTTACTACGAATGAAAGAAAATTGACAATGCAAGTTACTTTTCACGACACCAACACACACCCATACTGACAAGTATAAAGATAATCAGATTACATACATCTGTCAAGACATTGTGTACAATTCTTTCTTGCCAAATTTAGGTTTCCATAAAAATCCAATTTGAAATTAAATACCTTTGAATTTCTTTTCCCAAACCCATATTAAAATGCTGTGCGAGTCCTATTTATTCACAATTTGGAATCAATTCTACGGTGAAGTACGTGCTTGATCAGTATGAATGCATATTGGGGCGTCGTAACCAATGTAAACAATACCACGTGATCGTGAGGTAGCCAATCACAGCGAGCGTCTCATTTTAATCCCCGGATCACTTAACACGCCGTTTGAGAATACTGTTTTTGATAATCCTCGAGTTAACTCTTACTCGCGGATCAACTGATTCTCGAGTTAACTCGAGACTTGTGAATATGGCCGTGAATGTATTGCGACGATAGGTTCCATTGTAAATATTGGTCGTCTTGATGGATACTATCACCCTCCAATTTTTTTTGAACCGCTTAAGACCACCCAGTGTAATAAAAGTTTAGTATTTCATTACTCACTCCCAAAACTAATAGCAAACCCTTTCCATTTAACAGCACACTAAGCAATGGTGGAAAAATCACAAAAACATTCATCAACGTTCATCTTCATACATGCTGCATATACAAATTGATTGACAATTTCATTCTTGAAACCACAGCAGATAAAAGAATATTAAGAATTTTTGTCACAATATCTTGTAAGCACTTGCATAGAAAAACTTCTCTCTAACGATCAGTTTTATAGCTAACAATGATGTAAGGTTTGTAACTTTCATCAGTTCTCCTTTTTGATTTTCCCGTTATTTTACCCTCCCCTCGATATTTTCACATAATGTGGCAGCAGATACATCCGAAGCGATATTTTCATTATACTGTCAAACCTCATTAAAACGAACTCGTTTTATAGGAATTCCTAATAGTACGAACTAATTGCAATACCTATCAAAATGCATTGTCAGATAATGTTAACTCATTCTTTTAAGAAGAATTCCATTGCAATCATCGCCAGTTAAGAGACGAATAATTTATTGAAACTTTTCTTTTCGTATTATCGAAAACGTTGTGACTTCGAAAGTGAGGATTATTTGTGGAAGAGAGGAGATAAGAAATAATTATATATATATATATATATATATATATATATATATATATATATATATATATATATAATATTTAAAAAACACAAAACAAAAATTTGGTACCAGAACTATTCCAAGACAAGAATTGTGTAATCAGGAAATCTCTGTTTAATCAAGGATTATCTGTGAAACTAACCGTTGGAGTTGTTAAATAACACTATTAAATTCTCGCCAAGGTGAAACATGTCAAAAAGTGATTGCATTTTTCAATTTAAGTTTTCCCTGTAAACACATGATCGTTGATTATTTTACATGTTTGGGGTGATTTGTGAAACGCATCAACTTTAGAACTTTGAGGTGCACATTTTCAACAAATAGCTTCAACTAAAAGTCATTCTACATCACATAACAGAAATTCCAATTGTGCTTCTTAAATACTAGCCACTACGTGGCCAGCACGCCGTTGCTTGTTTCAGTTTTTTTCGTGGAGTCAGGTGTGACCACTGTTCACTAACGCTCGCCAACTCCCGGTGATTGCTACGCATTCCCATTTAGTTTGCTTCGCAAGCCAACAGCACAGACAACGCCGTGATGGCATTAAAGTGGCTAGTAACAAATAAATTCCAATAAATTAATTGAAAAATACTTTAGATTAAAATTTAAAAATTTGAGGGACGCATTATTTCTTACTGATACTGAAAACATTGAAAAAAGAAACAATAATTTTAAGAATGAGGCCCACCTTTAGCAGACATGACACATTACACGGTTTACAATTACAAAATTATTTTTTAAAGAAAATCATATTTAAGGTATTGATCTGGTGTAAACGTTTCCGCAGATCTTAAAACCGCTGATGTTTTCACACTATCTTTAACGATCGCGAAGATAAGAACCTCAAATAGTCTTTGCCCGTGACAAAGTTGAAATCACTAGCTAGAAAGTTATACTAATCAGCAACGCAAATCAAAACACGCTAGAATAGGAAAACGGCATGGTTCCAAATGTATTAGGACGAAAACCGCAGAATCTGTCCTTTCTTCAATGTGACGTCAATGATCGAAAATCGCAAAATCCTCTTCTTCCTTCAGTAAAGCGAGGTAGCCCTCCCTAAGAGAAGAAAGAAAGGTGAAAGAAAAACTAATACATTCATTTTAAAATGTTCTAAATTAAATTTTAAAATTCGGGTTCGACACAAAACACGCAAAAAATTCGGACTACCTGTGTGCCAAATTTCATTATTGTGCCATAGATTAGTCAGGACACCGTTCGGAGAACACAGAGAGTAGAGATGGCGTTGAGTGGTATTATCTCTGCTCTTATTATTTCAGTTATGCGATAATCATTTGATGTAGAATGATTTTATTTCTTCGTGTCTATTTATATATTTATATTGTTTTGTTTGTTCGGTCTGTTTGTATTGTTTTGTTTCTAGTCTGTGTTTGCGTTCCCCAAAGTTCTAAAACTGTGGTTTCTTACAAACCGTTTAAAAGATATTCGTTTCATTGTCTCTGTTTATTGTCTATTTGTACTATTTTGCTTCTATAGTCTATTTTTTTTTGTTTTGCTTCAACAGTCTGTATTGATTTATTCGTATGGTCATTCGTATTATTTTTTTTGCAGTCTGCATTGTTTAGCTTCCACAGTCTAATTTTATTGTTCCGTTTACACACTCTATTTGTATTGTTCTTTTGCAGTCTGTTTGTATTGTTTTGTTTGATCAATCTGATTGTACTGTTATGTTTGTTCGGTCTGTGTCTGCGTTGTTTTTTGTTTGTACACTCTATTTGTATTACTTTGCTTGTTCAGTCTGTTTACATTGTTTGTTCAGTCTATTTGTATTGTCTTGCTTGTTAAGACTGTGTGTAGTGTTTTGCTCCTTCAGTCTATTTGTATTGTTTTGTTCGTTCAGTCTGTTTGTGTTGTTTTGTTTGTTCAGTCTGTTTGCATTGTTTTGCTTGTTCAGCCTGTTTATATAGCTTTTATTTGTTCAGTCTTTATTATTTTGTTTGTTCCGTGTGTGTTGTTTTATGTGTTCATTATGTTTGTGTCATTTTATTTGTTCAGTCCGTTTGTATTGTTTTGTTTGTACAGTCTGTATGTATCGTTTTGTGTTTTTCCATTCTATTAGTATTGTTTTGTTTGTACAGTGTATTTTTATATTGCTTTGTTTGTGTTGTCTTGTTTGTATCGTCTACTTTTACTTTCCTTGTCCCTCGTGCGGGGACATTTTGAACCCAAGAACAGTAATCCTATAGAGAGCCCAATGTATTAGACTTTAAAAAAAAAACATTCTCTAACATCCTCAGTACCTTCCTGGTCGGAGAACAGTGTCCACGCGTGAGTATCACCAGGGGAGGAAATCATGTACACCAATTAACTTGAAAGTGATAGACATGGATCATCTGCCAAACCTGGCAACCCATCCTTCTTCCTCCCCCACGGGGTTTACCGAAATAAAAGAGTACACTACATTTCATTTCATTGAGTAACGACTCCCCACCCCCGAATGATTTATGTGAATGCGACCCTGTCTACAGAAGAGAGAGAGAGACCAGGCGATTAGGAATACGGGTCCTTGAGGGTAGATGGGAAAATAATATGGTAATGGCGAAGAAATCTGCATCCGGCGCACAAGTCAATTGATGAAGAGTCGAGGGGAGACTGTTCCATCCCTCTCCGGTGTGGTCATGGAGAGGGGACGCTCCATTTGCAGACGATTTTTCGTTGGGGGGGGGGGGGGCGCTCATATAAATTTCATTTAGCGTCGTTCCTCCTGTTGTTATCGCTACTTGTGATCTATTAGCTTTCAGCGTAATGCCGCGTAGACCGCAAAGTGCCTGGGATTAGATAAGTGGGATGAGGATTCTTTGTTTCGTTCGATGTCTCTTCTTGTCGGGAAGTGGTTGACTTCGGGTGAAGGTATTGCCGTCTAATTGAATGCCGGCTGTCGATTGGTGGAGACGACTTGTTTATCACTGGGTGCGATCGATTTTCGGGAGTGTGGACCGTGGAAGAGCCTCAAAATATTGTGACTGTGGACCATTGTTTCTTTAAATATGAGAGGAAAACATTTTCCTCTCTATCTCGTATTTTGGCGTCGTGTGGAAGTTTGGGGAAAGGGATGCCAGCTCAGGTGTTGACCTCCTCATCTGACCATGGTTCACCTTTACTCTGCGGCGCTTAGATTTTTTCAATCGTCTCACAGAAAGACTCTTTCGCCTGCATGCCCGACCCCCTTATCTAATTACCTAACTTGAGCTATAGAGCCTTGAGTGGCATTTACGACTGACGCTTTCCTTTCATAGTATTGTGTGGCATATCGTTTGACGTGAGAAAGATATCACCGGAGCGACCTTTTGCCTTTCCCCCAAAGCGTTCACACCTTACCGTCGACAGGGTAGGGTAACGAACAAAAGAAGGAACTCTCTAGAAGATCAGTCGCTGACAACTCGTAAACGGTGATCGATGCCAGCTGTCACTTAAAAGAGGGATAACATCCACAGTGCACAGATCGATACCATGCTCGTTCCAAATCACTATTTCCTCCATACCGTAAAAATAAAAGTAGAGTGAGCAATGGTATTTCCTCCATAGCGGAAGTATAAAAGTAGAGTGAGCAATGGTATTTCCTCCATAGCGGAAGTATAAAAGTAGAGTGAGCAATGGTATTTCCTCCATAGCGGAAGTATAAAAGTAGAGTGAGCAATGGTATTTCCTCCATAGCGGAAATATAAAAGTAGAGTGAGCAATGGTATTTCCTCCATAGCGGAAGTATAAAAGTAGAGTGAGCAATGGTAACCTTTTCACGTGTCCGGGATCATGTGACTATAACTAGTAGTAACGCGACCCTTAGAATACTTTCGTTAGCTGGGTAGAACCAAACATTCATCATTTGATTGGTCCACGGGACGGAAGAGGATGCCCATATAATGATTCATCATCTGATTGTTCCATTGATTGATCTGATAGTGGTAGATCACCAATTTCACCACATCTGTCGCCACTCTATAGAAATGCAGATTCACACCGATCTTGTCGCCAAGCGAAGCAATAAGGTACCAAATCGGTCAGTCAAAACAATTTTTAACAGAGCAGTCACATGACTAGTCTATATGTCTAGTCACATGACTAGTAGTGACTGCTGGTCACACTTCCGAAGCTCCTCTCAATAACGATGCTTAGTCTGCTTAGCTGACCAACTGGTCTGGTTGTTGTTAAGGTGTTTGCCTCTAGATCGAAAGGTTCCTGGTTTAAATACAGATCTGTACATGGATGTTTGTGAGTGTATGGTGTAGAGGCGGCTGGTGCACCTTCAATCTGTAGTGGCCGAAAATCCTCATGTTGAGTTGGCGTGGAAGTTTGGAGAGTTGGGTGCCAGCTCAGGTGTTGCCTCGTCACCTGATCGTGGTTCACAATTACGTGGTGTTGTCTTCGGATCTTTCCCTTGGGGGATTATTCCCAGATCATAGTCAATAGTCCGTTGTGTTGTTCTAGTATGACTTTAATTTAAAATGCATTACCTTCAATGTATTAAAACAATTTGTAATACAAAAAAAAATGTGCTCCTACCTCTTCCAAGGCACTTTTTCCTTACTTCAATCAACAAATATTTATATATTACTTTGCATGCACTAATAGTCAGATAGTAGTCTCTAGATCAGAAGGTCCTGTTTCTAATCAGTGTATGGATGTTTGAAAGCGTATGGTGTAGAGGCGGCTGGTGCACCTTAAATCTGTCGTGGCCGAAAGTCCTCACGTTGGGTTGGCGTGGAAGCTTGGAGAGTGGGGTGCCAGCTCAGGTGTTGCCTCGCCATCTGATCTTGGTGTTACAATTACGTGATGTTGTCGTCGGATCTTTCCCTTAGGGGATTGATCCTGGACCGTCGTCAATAGACCGTTGTGTTGCTCTAGTACAACGTTAATTAAAAATTACCAATATTACCATTACCTTAGTCTGCTTACGTTTCACGTCTATACTTCCTCCTGGGAGCCGCACTACAGGCAGATTTTGAGGAACCAATAGGAGTAAAGGATTCGGAGCTGTCTATTTACCATCTAAGTCAGTCTACACTATAACAAATCTCTCAGAGGTCATCCTGAATTCAACTGAACTGATTTGCAACAGTTCAACAGCTGTAAACTTTTTGCGAAGATACATTTAAGTCACACATCTAAGTGACCAAAAACCTCGCTCCTAGCACTGAACCAGACAATTTCCCAGTTCATTATACTTAACACGTAGCAAAATATCAGAAACATAGCTAATCCAAACATAGTAAAATAAACACGGAACTCTATAATAATTTCGAAAAAAGAAAAAAAAAACTGACGTGGAAAAGAGAACTTGGAAGAAAGAAAAGAAAGAGCTCTGGAGATAAATTCGACAAATTCTTTAAAACTAGCAAGGAGAGACAGCGAGTTTTATTTAGCTGCCATCGTTACGAACTGAAATGAAAAGAGCGCAAAACGTAAAAAAGGAAAAATGTGCAGCAAAAAAAAGAACGAACTGTTGTCCAACGTTTACAAAGATTTCAACGCTAAACGATTGTATTATTTTTTCCAAGTCTCGGACCTCGGTTTGAGTGACAGGATCTTGACCTTTGCGCATGCGTTAACTCGGGTTACTGTTCTCTTTTTTTTTTGTCGAAGAGGGAAGGGGGAGGATGGGATGAAATAAATGGCATTTAGAAGGCAACTTAAGACGACCTTTTTTTTCTGCCTCTTCTGCCTACATTCTTTGCTCGAAATGCCCGTTTAGGAACTGACATTTATTTTATGAGACTTCGCATTGGCCTTCTTTTGTTGGTGACAAATCTCTTATTTAACTTACACGGCAGAGAAGGCGACGTTTAAAATGTAATCGCAAACTGTATTTTTGATGTACACTCGAAGATTACAGACTTTATTACTCTTCTTGTAGGCAGAGATTATTACTCTTCTGCCTACATTCTTTGCTCGAAATGCCCGTTTAGGAACTGACATTTATTTTATAAGACTTCGCATTGGCCTTCTTTTGTTGGTGACAAATCTCTTATTTAACTTACACGGCAGAGAAGGCGACGTTTAAAATGTAATCGCAAACTGTATTTTTGATGTACACTCGATTACTCTGTCCAGTTTATATATATATATATATATATATATATATATATATATATATATATATATATATATATATATATATATATATATATATATATATATATATATATATATATAAATTTGTCTGGAAGCAGTAATTTTACGGAATTGTTTTCGTATTTCTCATTTTATCTTTAATTCTTAATATTTCATTTTATTTGAGGCATTTTCTGTCAAACTAAGTATAGGTACCGGTAGTGCTTCTGGGACAAAACGTGTTTCCTTTACGTATTCTGAACATACTATGTCAGTTTTCTTGTTTTTCGAATACGATTTCCGCACTTCGCCAATAAAAATTCCACAGATCAAAATTCTAAATCGATGTATTGACACCTGTAGATAGGGGTGGGCAGTTGGCAACGATCTATGATCAATCCCAAAGAGAAAGATATGAGTTCAACTCGTCGTTCTGAACACTAGGAGGGGACGTAGTCGCGCCTAAGCTGGCACCGCACTTTAAACTTTGACGACATAAAAACATTTGGGGACAAGATAGATTTAACATGCTCCAGCCCTCCCGTGCATGACGGTCTTTTGGTCGGATCGAGTTTCGAACTCGCAACTCTCCGGTTGCTAAACCGCTACTCTTACAACCGGATTACAACGGCTCTTTGATACAAATCCAGAGAAATAATTTAACGACCGTTTATGTACGTATTTCAAGCTATTCATGTTAACCTTTAACTGCTGTCATGGGTCTCACAGACCCCGAGTCATTTTTGAAAGGTCGGTTCCACCCCTTTAAGTGAATATTGGTCCCTGTCCTATTCAGTACCTTCCTACTACGTCCAACAGAAGCCACATTCCAATACTGGTTTGGCTGCCCCATTTATTTCGTCTTTTACACTATTTACATTTCCCGCGTGGTCTCTTAGACCCCGTCACAGCATTTGCGTTACCGTTCTTGTTGAATGAAATCGTCGGAGTTTGAGTAGGCAATTTCGGCAGAGAGCCTAAAATGGCTACAAACTTTACTAAAAAACGACCTGTGTATCTTACACAAAAAGAAATTCAGGATAATATTCAATTGATAATTGATCGGAAATAGAATGCTGGGACAGTGAAATTTCGGATAATATTAATGAAAGCAAACACGAAACGGATTCTTAAATTTAGGCAGATGAAGAAAAAGACATTTCAAGAGCGTCTTCACAAGAAGACTGTTTCTACGAAAAAAATAACTTCAGATGGGATGCCCGAGGGGCCCTAATCGTGCCGTTAGAACACCAAAACACAGCATAGTTTAACAGTTTCCAGAGTTGAAACGTCCTGCAAATTTAGGTCCGAAAGCTGTGCCTGAAGAGACATAGAATCTACTTAAATTATATTTTAATACAAAATGTATTTAATGTTAAGAATTGAATTTATCTGAATTTAAAATGTATAAATAATAATTATCTAATAATAATTTAATAAATAATAAATAATAATTTAAAGATAATAAATAATTATTTAAAGAATCTTTCATTAAAATATTATATTAATCAACTTTATACGCACTTTAGTGAGCGAGGTCGGAGAGACCCTTCCATACTAGTTACGGTACGGTTTGTGACACAGCAGTTAAGGGTTAACGTCTTCAGTCATAGTTCTTTATCTTTAGAAAAGCTTTATCATAATGTGGTAAAATTCATTCAGAGTATTAACCTATAATGACTGTAAACCCTAACCACAATCCTGCATTAAGTATTCCCCTTCCTATACGTGGCTTAGAATCACTCAAAGCCAGCATAGGTGCAACACCACCATAAGCTTAGAAACATAGAATGGAATGGTGCGACTCGAACAGTTGGTGTCGCGCCCTCCGCACAAAGGATGTCCAAAAGGGGTGAACAAGCACTGACCACCAGCCTCCAGATTCTGTGCGCGACGATGGGGCTTTTAAAGCATTTCTCTGAAGAATCAGGAGTACTAGTTTTGACAACTGTCACGCTACAATAATGTCATCTGTCCGGGAGGTCCAGCAGTGGCATTTGCTGTACAATATGGGCTCTTTCTCCTCCTTTCACATGGACCTCATAAAGTGCCAGATTGATATGAAAGGTCGTACAAGTTGTCGAATGGTGGTCACTGAATATGAGTATTCAGTGAGTGTTCAAAATAACAAAGCGTGAGTGTCTATGGCGATCTTGAATATTTGGTTAGCTGAGGCAGAAACCACAAATGGGTGTATTGCATTCTTGAGGAGTTGGTAGATCCATCTACTTATTTGTATTTATTAGTTTTGTAGACTATAGAGCATAAGACTCAAAAGTGTGCGTCTCGTCTTTGTATTAGTCCATATATATAATGATCAAACCTTGCCATTGATTAGTCCTGTGAATAGCTGTAAATTCATTTTATTCAGTTGTTATTTTCTTAACCCTCCAGCAGTGGCATTTGCTGTACAATATGGGCTCTTTCTCCTCCTTTCACATGGACCTCATAAAGTGCCAGATTGATATGAAAGGTCGTACAAGTTGTCGAATGGGGGTCACTGAATATGAGTATTCAGTGAGTGTTCAAAATAACAAAGCGTGAGTGTCTATGGCGATCTTGAATATTTGGTTAGCTGAGGCAGAAACCACAAATGGGTGTATTGCCTTCTTGAGGAGTTGGTAGATCCATCTACTTATTTGTATTTATTAGTTTTGTAGACTATAGAGCATAAGACTCAAAAGTGTGCGTCTCGTTTTTGTATTAGTCCATATATATAATGATCAAACCTTGACATTGATTAGTCCTGTGAATAGCTGTAAATTCATTTTATTCAGTTGTTATTTTCTTAACCCTCCTCGCAGTTGTCTCTTTGAAGTATCTCGTCAATAGCAAAACTAACCATACCTCGAAGGATGAGATATCTCGACATTAGAAAAAAACTGGCCAGTTATTGGTCTTGTCAACATAAAAATATCGGCAATATCTTGATGATGAGGTATCTCGTCGAAATATTTGGTATTATCAAACTTGGCCATAGCTCGATGGACGAGATACCTCGTCGAAAACTTCTTGTAGAGCAGCATACTCGAAACGGTCTTCAGTACAAAATAAAAGTTGACAAGACACCATTCAAACTGAAGGCATCATTACATCGGAGTCATTTTGGAATAACTTTAAAGTAACCGAATTCAGAACAATCTCAAAAATGATTTTGTATAGACTTAAGAGCAACCTTGAAAAGCGCATAATTTTATTGGAATACATCCCGTTTTTATAGTAAATACCTTCAAAACATTAACTATTATTATTAACGATTATGAACAACGTCAAAGCAAAAGATCGCCTATGGCCATTTCGGTGAAGTAGAGTTGTACCGATTCATCGATTCAAGGATTCAAGTTAGTGTCAAAGGGCCAAGCTTCTTAAATTTATGCCATAAAACTAACCCAACCCCATAAGAGCATCATCTAAAGGAGTTAGATGAATAACCGTCGCATTGGAACAACACAATAGAGTGTTTTCGATGCTCCTGGATCCATCTCTAAGGAAGGTCAGAGAACAAGGCTTCGTAATTTGGTCCCACGATCACATGAGCTGTCATGCCATTCTCCAAACTACCATTCCTCACCGAAGTGAAGACATTTGAGACCACCAGTTTTAACGTGCACCAGCCCCCGCAAACACGGAGATCTTTGGTCGGATCTCGTTCCGAACTCGCAACCCTCCTGTTGCTAAACTTTTGTTCTTCCAACTAAGCGACTGCAAACCAACATCATCGGAAAGATAAAAATTCAAGCCACTCTTCAGGGATACATTCCCTAACTCTCAAAGTGGTTTCGACGAGATATCTCGTCCAAGATCTGGGTTGTTATGCAAATGACGAGTTAACTCGTCCAAGATCTGGTTTGTTATGCAAATGACGACATATCTCGTCCAACATCTGGTTTGTTGTGCAAATGACGAGATATCTCGGCCAAGATCTAGTTTGTTATGCAAATGACGAGATATCTCGTCCAAGATCTGGTTTGTTATGCAAATGACGTAATATCTCGTCAATACAAAATTAACCTTATTACTCTAAGGTGAATGAGCCGACCTACCAGTCTGGTGGTTAAGGTGTTAGCCTCAAAGATCGAAAGGTCCCTGGTTCGAAAAGGGTCAGTGCATGGATATTTGTAAGCGTATTGTGTAGAGGCGGCTGGTGCACTAAATCTGTCGTGCCCGAAAGTCCTCACGTTGGGTTCGTGGAACTTTGGAGAGTGGGGTGCCAGATCCGGCTCTGCCTCGTCATCTGACCGTAGTTCAAAATGACGTGGTGTTATCCTCGAATCTTTCCCTTAAGGGATTGATCCCGGACCGTCGTCAATAGCCCGTTGTGTAGCTCCAGTACGACGTTAACTAATTATTACCAATTACCTTACCAAGGTGAATTAAGGCTCAAGTTCGAAAAACAATTTTTTCTTGCCTAGAACTGGCAACATTTTTTAATAGGTTTTTGCATCGAGCTGACCGTTACGGGGTGTTATTCTACTGGAAGTTAAACCATCGGTAGGGACATGGCATTCTTTTGGGACAACTGAATCTAACCCTCCTCCAACCTACTTTACTCGGGAAGCAATCCTCTACAGAGCCACGACAGATTCTCCATAAACCTGTGCTCCATAAAAGCTCGAAAGCAAAAAAAAAAGGAAGCTATCTGAAACTAAAGCTCTACATCTGACGTTCCATCGCCCCCCTCGCATTGTGGTGGTCTTCCCATGTGGGCAAACGGAAAGCGATTTAATTCATACCAATTTTCTAAATTCTTTTCAGGTGAGCGAAAGGGGGAGGGGAGGGGAGAGAGACAAAGTGTGTCGGGGAAGTGTGAAGATTGCTATCTGCTCGTAATTGTTGTGTCAAAGTTCGAGTTAACCTCCCACGCCCCCCGCGAACGACACACACAGCGCGGAAGGGTTGGCATACTTGGCGACATATTTCCCACAAAAATGTCGTTTTCGGGCTTGTCTGAAAAGCACAGAACTTCGGAGGTGATTTGTCACTTTAGTACTCTGAGCGTTCGCGAGATTTCGGGGTAGTGTAAGGTAGTGGTTTAACCTCACACCACAATTAAATCGATGAATGCAGAAACCAGGCGAGCAACATCTTTCAAATTTAAAATAAGGCAATATAATTTTAATTAACGTCGTACTAGAGCAACACAACGGGTTATTGTCGACGGTGAGGGATCAATACCCCAAGGGAATGATACGAGGACAACACCACGTAATTTTGAACCACGGTCAGTAGGTGCGGCAACACCCGAGCTGGCTCCCTACTCTCCAAATTTCCACATCAACTCAACATGAGGAATTTCGGCCAAGCCAGATTTAAGGTGCACCAGCCGACTCTACACCATACGCTTGCAAACATCCATGCACTGACCCGGATTCGAACCAAGAACCTTCCAATCCAGAGGTCTAGCAATCTAGATGGATACCTTAACCACCAAACCGGTCGGTCGGCGGATGACACATTGAGATATGTGAGTAAATATCGCTTTTCATGTGGAGATACGGTAAGGTAATTTTTAGTTAACGTCGCACTAGAGCAACACAACGGGCTATTGACGACTATCCGGGTAATTTGGTAATTTTTAGTTAACGTCGTACAAGAGCAACACAACGGGCTATTGACGACGGTAATTGGTAATTTGGTAATTTTTTTAGTTAACGTCGTACTAGAGCAACACAACGGGCTATTGACGACTATCCGGGTAATTTGGTAATTTTTAGTTAACGTCGTACAAGAGCAACACAACGGGCTATTGACGACTATCCGGGTAATTTGGTAATTTTTAGTTAACGTCGTACAAGAGCAACACAACGGGCTATTGACGACGGTAATTGGTAATTTGGTAATTTTTTTAGTTAACGTCGTACTAGAGCAACACAACGGGCTATTGACGACTATCCGGGTAATTTGGTAATTTTTAGTTAACGTCGTACAAGAGCAACACAACGGGCTATTGACGACTATCCGGGTAATTTGGTAATTTTTAGTTAACGTCGTACAAGAGCAACACAACGGGCTATTGACGACTATCCGGGTAATTTGGTAATTTTTAGTTAACGTCGTACAAGAGCAACACAACGGGCTATTGACGACGGTAATTGGTAATTTGGTAATTTTTTTAGTTAACGTCGTACTAGAGCAACACAACGGGCTATTGACGACTATCCGGGTAATTTGGTAATTTTTAGTTAACGTCGTACAAGAGCAACACAACGGGCTATTGACGACTATCCGGGTAATTTGGTAATTTTTAGTTAACGTCGTACAAGAGCAACACAACGGGCTATTGACGACGGTAATTGGTAATTTGGTAATTTTTTTAGTTAACGTCGTACTAGAGCAACACAACGGGCTATTGACGACTATCCGGGTAATTTGGTAATTTTTAGTTAACGTCGTACAAGAGCAACACAACGGGCTATTGACGACTATCCGGGTAATTTGGTAATTTTTAGTTAACGTCGTACAAGAGCAACACAACGGGCTATTGACGACGGTAATTGGTAATTTGGTAATTTTTAGTTAACGTCGTACTAGAGCAACACAACGGGCTATTGACGACGGTCCGGAATCAGTTCCTTAAGGGAAAGATTCGAGGACAACACCTCGTAATTTTGAACCACGGTCAGATGACGAAGCAACACCTGAGCTGGCACCCCACTCTCCAAACTTCCACGCCAACTCAACGACGACGGTCCGGGATCAGTCCCTTAAGGGAAAGATCCGAGGACAACACCTCGTAATTTTAAACCACGGTCAGATGACGAAGCAACACCTGAGTAGGCACCCCACTCTCCAAACTTCCACACCAACACAACGTGAGGACTTCCGGCCACGACAGATTTAAGGTGCACCAGCCACTTCTACACAATACACTTTCAAACATCCATGCCCGGACCCGGATTCGAACCAGGAACCTTCCACTTTATAGGCTAACACCTTAACCACTATACCGGTTGGTCGGCCTTTTCATGTGGAAAGCCATTTGTTTATGATTATTAGAGCAAAAGAAAATAGACTATATGTGCTATATTGAATATCGTGTTCTAAGAAACTCGTGCTATATGGAAACCGTGTTAACCAAAACTCAGAGGTCATATATACTTGATAATGCGTTCCTTGTTATATGTCAAGCAAAGGACTGTTATATGTGTTATATGGAAACCACAATTTTCATGAGAATATATTAAAACGTGTGAGCGTGTATAGGATACATAAAGACAGACAGATGAACAGACAGACCAGATATACAGAAAGATGAACAGACAGAATAGACGTACAAACAGTCGAACAGAGAAGACAAGCAGACAGACATAACAGACAAGACAGACAGAACAGACAAGACAGACAGAACATACAGAACAGACAAGACAGACAGAATAGACAAGACAGAACAGACCAGACAAGACAGAACAGACCAGACAAGACAGAACAGACCAGACAAGACAGAAAAGACAGACGAACGAACAGACAGAACAAACAGTAGAGCAAGAGGCGGATTTGGCATAACGGATAAAAAAAATTTTAATTGGTCGAAAATATTCAATGTTTACAAACAAATACTCCATTCGTATTTATACACACTCTATAACAAAAAAATCGACGCACCAAGAAGGAATCATCCGATTGCTTTGAAATTTCGTTTGCAAAAATGTTTTGACCAAATATGCAAATGATTAAAATGTAGTGTCCAATGAATGAGTAGCGCGATCCCCAGCGCATCGGAACTGCGCATCCAACAGTGTATATAAGGAGTAGTTCTTGAACGATTGTTAAAAATTTCTGCTGCATTGCGATTTAGGATACCTTTCAACGACTGAAAAAAATGCCGCAGGATTCGAGCTCATTACGAGCAACTTTCAGAGTTTGAAAGAGGCAGGTTGGGCAAATCGGAGAATTGCTCGTCATATGAGTCGAAGTAATGCGGCGATTAGAAGATGCTGGCAAGAGTGGTGGACAATGGCAGATTTCAGCGTCATGATGGAAGCGGTCGACGTAGGGCCACAACAGATCGCGAGTACAGAGTGACTGTCAGATCAACTGTCATAGCGCCTGATTCATCGCTATCAACCATCAGTCGTACAACCCATACACGAGTGTCCACCATGACCAATCACAGACGGCTGAGAGAGCGAAATCTACGCTCGTAACGACCGTTACACCACCTGCCACTCACGCCGGCACACTGTCGAGCCACATTACAGTGGTGCTTGGCTCGATCAGGCTGGAATGATGCTGACTGGTGACGTATAGTTTTTAGCGACGAATCCCGCTTCCAACTGTGTCCTGACGATCATCGAAGACGTGTCTGGAGACGCCCAGGGCAGCGTTCCGATCCTGCTTTCACTATTGCACGCCACACGGGCCCTCAACAAGGAGTTATGGTCTGGGGTGCCATTTCCTTTGATAGCCGAACCCCTATGGTCGTCATTAGAGGTACACTTACTGCACAGCGGTACGTTGACGACATTCTGAGACCTGTTTTGCTACCGTTCCTTTCGCAGGACCCTGAGCTTATTTTTTAGCAAGACAATGCCAGACCACATACGGCACATGTTGCTATGAACTGTCTTCAAGCTTGTCAAACACTTCCTTGGCCAGCCAGATCACCAGATCTCTCTCTCCCATCGAGCATGTCTGGGATATGATGGGAAGGCGACTGCATCCGGTAGGGAATGTTGATGACGTAATACGACAATTGGAGCAAATTTGGCAAGAAATACCGCAAGAGACCATCCGGGAACTTTATCGGTCTACGCCACGTCGTGTGGCAGCTTGCATCCAGGCTAGAGGCGGGTCAATACCTTATTGAGCTCGTTACTGTAACTCTGAAATAAATCATTCAATTGTTCTGAAATGTTAAGCATTTTCTATTCTGTACATAATTTTCCTATCCACCAATTTTCGTCTCCATCGGACAACTCCTTCTTGGTGCTTCGATTTTTTTTTGTCATAGATTGTAGATTATCATTGTTATCGTAAACCGTGTGATATGGAGAACCTAGGCGTGTTATATGAGGAATACCGCAATTTTGGTGCATTGTTATAGGAATCCGTGTTATATAGTACCGTACTATACGAGGGTTACCTGTATTTCAAAGTGTTTTAATACATTGATATGTAGTATTATGAATATGTGATATAAAAATATCACATAATATGAGGAATACCGCAATTTTGGTGCATTGTTATAGGGAATCCGTGTTATATAGTACCGTACTATACGAGGGTTACCTGTATTTCAAAGTGTTTTAATACATTAAAATTTAGTATTATGAATATGTGATATTTTTATATCACATATTCATAATACTAAATTTCAATGTATTAAAACACTTTGAAATACAGGTAACCCTCGTATAGTACGGTACTTCTATAACACGGATTCCCTATAACAATGCACCAAAATTGCGGTATTCCTCATATAACACGCCTAGGTTCTCCATATCACACGGTTACGCTCAGAATTCAAGAAGCTATGCATGCCGTTGAAGATCCGAGAAGAGAATGACGCAATTGTCTATATACGTATTTACTATTTGAAGTCATAGACTGATGCGACTTCTGCATGCATTATGTGTCGACCTAGACTGATCAATTTATGCAATATAGTCAGTTTTCAAAAATTTTGAAGTCATGGGGTATCTGCATTCGTTTATTGACATGATAACTAAATAACTATATTTATTGGCTGATAGGTAGTTATTTAATTAACGTCGTACTAGAGCAACACAACGGGCTATTGACGACGGTCCGGGATCAATCTAAGGGCAACGCCTGAGCTGGCACCCAACTCTCCGAACTTCCAAACCAACCCAACGTGAGGAATTATAGTCACTACAGATTTAAGGTGCACCAGACACCATTACACCATACGCTTACATATATCCATGCACTGAGCCGGATTTGAACCAGGAACCTTTCGATCTAGAGGCTGACACCTTAACCAAAAGACCGGTTGGTCGGCATAGTTATTTGTTGAATAGATCGTAGTAAAGGTAATTTTTAACTAACGTTGTACTAGAGCAACACAGCGTGATATTGACGACGATCCGGGATCAATCCCCTAAGGGAAAGATCCGAGGACAACACCACTTAATTTCGAACCACCTTCAGATGACGAGCCAACACCTGAACTAAAATGATCGTAGGTAATTGGTAATTTTTAGTTAACGTCGTACTAGAGCTACACAACGGGCTATTGACGACGGTCCGGGATCAGTCCCTTAAGGGAAAGATCCGAGGACAACACCTCGTAATTTTGAACCACGGTCAGATGACGAAGCAACACCTGAGCTGGCACCCCACTCTCCAAACTTCCACGCCAACCCAACGTGAGGACTTTCGGCCACGACAGATTTAAGGTGCACCAGCCGCCTCTACACCATACGATTACAAACATCCATGCCCGGACCCGGATTCGAACCAGGAACCTTCCGATCTAGAGGCTAACACCTTAACCACTATACCGGTTGGTAGGCTAAAATGATCGTAGGAAATATCAAGTTGTTCAAGAAAGTCGGTGGGTTAGTAGTTGAATTAACGTTGCACTGGAGCAACATAATAATAATCAATTAGCGACGATCTGGTATAAAACCTGATGGGAAAGATCCGAGGACAACACCAAGTAATTTCGAACCACGGTCATATGACTAGATCACACTGAGCAGGCTTCCCCATACACCAAATTTTTGAGGATATGAGGAAACATGAGAATATTTGAGACCACGACACATTTAACGTGCACCAACCCCTACAAACACGGAGAAGAGTACCGGATTAGCATCCGAAGGTTGTGAGTTTGAGTCCAACCAACCGTCGTGTACAAAGGAGAATGGTTAAATCAGTCATGGCCACAAATGTCTTCACGTGAGCGTGGTGAGCTCATCTGACCATGGTTCAAAAATACGTGGCGTTGTCCTCGGATCTTTTCCTTCGGATTTAATTTCGCACCGTCGTCAATAGCTCGTTGTGTTGCTCTAGTACGACATTAATTAAAAATTACCAAAAAAATTTACTTTGGATATGATTCCGCATCGTTGTCAATAGTCATGTTATGTTGCTGCAGTATGATGTTGATTCTTTACCAACTTCTCACCCTTATAAACTTGGTGGGTCTTAAACCTCAGGTTATCGCGAGATTTCAGAATAATGTAAAGTTTGTTTCACCCCACAAACTGACTAAATAACCACATCTACAGGTTAAAATAATCCATGGATTCTTCCAATGGTAATAATGATAGTTGATTAATCAATGTCAATTACATGAAACACCAAACGTCGCAAAATGAAGCGAAAAGTGGAATTACGCGTGCGAACCCCTGAGGAGGTTTCGACCGTGAAGACCTCGCATTTAACATCCTTTACTCTATTCAATTTGCATTAAATTACCTCTAACTACCCGATCCGAAAAGTCCCAATGCATGACATTCCATCATGTTCATAACACCATGTTGTTATTGGGGGACATTTAAAGGAAAGAATTCCCGAGGGGCAAACATTTTTATGTAGAGGAAATGCAAAAGGTCATGTATTTGCTCTCCAAATCTTCTTCCGATTCCAGGCCGACTGACCAATCAGATAAACTCGACTGAGAAAACTGGTCATCCCCCGTATCCTCCAGCAATTTTGCAAATATATCCTACTTAGGCTGGAACATTTTTACCGCGCCATGTTCGATACGATATTTTTCGTACTGCTGATTGAAACCACGGATCAGAAGTCGGGAAAATGTATTCCACGACTTTGTAAATTTCAAAACTTAATTTACACCCTTCTTGCTGTCCCCTTGACCACTTGCCCAGCGGCGGGGGAAAATATCGCAATTTGATCGACATCCGATTGGATGTTTTAGTAACCCAAAATTTATTTTATTTCTTATCGAGTTTTACATTTTACGAAATCTAGATATTTATACTCAAACTTGAACACCAACTTTGATCCGAGAGGTTTTGGTATCCGAATATTAAGCTAATTGGTTCGCTAAACCTTGCAGTTTGAAGGAGCTTCGAAACCTTACCAATTGATCCTGGTAGAGGAGGATCATTGAAATCTTGCCAATTAATCCTGGAATCCTTGGAGAATCTTTGAAACCTTGTCGATTGATTCTGGAATCCCTTAAAAGCTTACGAAACATTGCCGATTGATCATGGAATCCTAAGAGAATCCGCGGAACCTTGCTAATTGATCCAAGAATCCATGAAGAATCTGTGATACCATACCATGGAATCCGTGGGGAATCTGTGATACCCTACCATGGAATCCGTGGAGAATCTGTGATACCATACCAGCGGTGGGGGAAAATATCGCAATTTGATCGACATCCGATTGGATGTTTTAGTAACCCAAAATTTATTTTATTTTTTATCGGGTTTTACATTTTACGAAATCTAGATATTTATCCTCAAACTTGAACACTGACTTTGATCCGAGAGGTTTTGGTATCCGGATATTAAGCTAATTGGCCCGCTAAACCTTGCAGTTTGAAGGAGCTTCGAAACCTTACCAATTGATCTTGGTAGAGGAGGATCATTGAAATCTTGCCAATTGATTCTGGAATCCTTGGAGAATCTTTGAAACCTTGTCGATTGATTCTGGAATCCTTTCAGAGCTTACGAAACATTGCCGATTGATCATGGAATGCTAAGAGAATCCGCGGAACCTTGCTAATTGATCCAAGAATCCATGAAGAATCTGTGATACCATACCATGGAATCCGTGGGGAATCTGTGATACCATACCATGGAATCCGTGGAGAATCTGTGATACCATACCAGCGGTGGGGGAAAATATCGCAATTTGATCGACATCCGATTGGATATTTTAGTAACCCAAAATTTATTTTATTTTTTATCGGGTTTTACATTTTACGAAATCTAGATATTTATCCTCAAACTAGAACACTGACTTTGATCCGAGAGGTTTTGGTATCCGGATATTAAGCTAATTGGCCCGCTAAACCTTGCAGTTTGAAGGAGCTTCGAAACCTTACCAATTGATCCTGGTAGACGAGGATCATTGAAATCTTGCCAATTGATCCTGGAAGCCTTGGAGAATCTTTGAAACCTTGTCGATTGATTCTGGAATCCTTTAAGAGCTTACGAAACCTTGCCAATTGATCATGTAATCCTAAGAGAATCCACGGAACCTTGCTAATTGATCCAAGAATCCATGAAGAATCTGTGATACCATACCATGGAATCCGTGGAGAATCTGTGATACCATACCATGGAATCCGTGGAGAATCTGTGATACCATACCATGGAATCCGTGGAGAATCTGTGATACCATACCAGCGGTGGGGGAAAATATCAAAATTTGATCGACATCCGATTAGATGTTTTAGTAAACCAAATTTACTTTATTTTTTATTGAAATATACATCTAACGAAATCTAGATATTTATCCTCAAACTTGAACACCGACTGTGATCCGAGAAGTTTTGGTATCTGGATACTAAGCTAATTGGTCTGCAAAACCTTCAGTTTGCAGTTTGGAGGATTTTCGAAACCTTACCAATTGATCCTGGAAGAGGAGGATCATCGAAATCTTTCCAATTGATCCTGGAATCCTTGAAGAATCTTTGAAACATTGTCGATTGATTCTGGAACCCTTGAAGAGAATACGAAACCTTGCTAATTGATCCTGGAATCTATGGAGAATCTGCGAAACCTTTCCAATTGAACATGGAATCCATGGAGAATCTATGATACCATACCATGGAATCATTGAAACGGCAAGGAAAGGGATAATCTTTGAAGGTAGGTAGTGGCAATGGCAAACATGGCTTTGAAAATTGGCGGAGTTCAGCTCTTGCTCCCAAAAAGCGAAAAACCAAACAATAAAACATGATATAATGTACCGAGGTTTGTATTTATGTATAGATTTGTTCTGGATTTTAGTACGTCGCCTCGCCTCTATAGTTATTATCATTTTTACAGCACATCTGTCTAATAAGACCAACATTTCCGAATCTTGGTAAGTTGACATAACTAAAACTAGCATACACTACCCTACAATAATGGACCGGACATCAGCGGATTTGTATAAAATCCGACTACTAGTTTGGGGGTGTTTTTCGTGGTATGGCCTGGGACTTTTGCATGTTGTTCCTAGTCAATTGAACGCCGACGCCTACATGAACATTTTGGACAATCAGGTTCTTCCTAGCTCTGGCAGATTTTGATGAAGGGGCGAAGGTGTTACTTCCAGGACGACAACGCTCCATGTCATGTTGTAGCATCTGTTAAGCAGTGGTATCAAGATATGGATGTAAAACGTCTTCCCTGGCATGCTTAGAGTCTCAACCTAAACCCCATAGAACATTTGTGGGATGAGTTAGAGCGACGCTTACAGACCAGAGAACCATGTCCGAAATCTACAGCTGTGCTGGCGACATTCGTGCAGCAGGAATGGACACAAATACCCTTAGCTGTGTATCAAAACCTTGTGAAAGCATGCCCAGAAGAGTTGCTAGTGTAAATTTCAGAATGTGGGGGACCATCCCTCTTTTAAAGCATGCATTATTTCCCTTATACCTACACATCTTGCTGTCTGGTCCATTTATTGTAGGGCAGTGTACTTACCTACCCCTTTCAACTTTCGGTAAAATGTATTTGCGCATAGTTATCTTAACCCTCCTCGTTGTCCATGTCGAAAACTGCCCTGTAGTGATCAGTCTGATGGTAAAACCTGTTTAAAATTGTGACCAGTTCTTGACAAGGGAGACTATTTTCCCCACTTGATCTTAATTCCCTTAAAGGGGTCCGGGACACAAAATTCGTCAAATTTTCGAATTTTTTTTTATTATTTTAAGAAATTCTCTCTGTGTTTTTCTACTTAAAATGACGTCTAAATCATGTTTCTATCTTAATTAGAACTAGAGATATAGTAATTTTTGTGGTGCGTTGTTTGGAAAATCTAACACTCTTGACAGTTGTTGTCTCATGGCAACAAGATCTGTCTTTAAAACTTTAAATGCGTTTTTCTCCATGATACATTTTTTCAAGATTTCCTGTATTCAAATTGCTATAAGTTGAAAACCGATACAGTTTAAGGGTTGAAATTTGGAATATATCTTTTTCAAACATTATACTTTAATTTTGATTCAGCAAATTTGAAACAAATATTTACCTTTAAAAATATGACTTTTTAAAAAAAAAGTACCTTAGAATTTTCAAAGATTTTCATTCAAATATTTTTTATTTTTTATTAAATTAATATTTTTTAAATTGCTGAATCAAAATTAAAGTTTATAAATTTGTGAATAATTTACTGCAAGAATTTTGAAAATTGATCAAGAATATTTTAAGTTTTAGCAATTTAAAACGACCCTTCTTTTTTTCAAAAAATTTTAATTTAAAATTTTTAAAAAACTATTGGAAAAATTTTGTTTTGTGATTTCATTTATTAGTTAGATGTGTAATCAGTACAAAACAATTCAAAATTCTAAATTAATTAATAAAAATATTTTTTCGATGTGTCCCGGACCCCCTTAACAGTTTTATCACTGCGAGATACCTCGTCATTAACAAAACATAATTTTAATACAATACATCACGTTTTTTATAGCAAACATACTCTATAACAAAAAGAAATCGTCGCACCAAGAAGGAGTTACCTGATAGCAATAAATATTGGTGGATGTGAAGAACATACACAGAAATACAAAAGATGAAAATTTCCGAACAATTGAATGACTTACAAGATCTGTCCAGAAAGTAATGAGACTGATTCCATAAAATTCGTTTATTTGAAGATAATTTTACAGACACACAATATTCTTCAAAAAAAAAACCTCCTTATGCATTAATACACCGTTGACAACGACTCTGCCACCCATTGATGCCCGCCAAGGTATTACAATCCGATCCGGCATCCCTTGGCTACCTTCCGTATCCAGTAACATCTATCGAATCCGGTACGCATCGATAAACCCGAATTTTTTTTAATATTAAATAATCGATTGTTCAAACCTAACTTTAAAGTCGCAAAATCGTTTATTAAGCAATCGATTGTGAATTACTCGATTTTATATTTTTCAATCATAATTTTGATGAATTCTAGCAAAAATAATAAATTAAAAGATCAATAATATATTTTTAATAAAAAGGAATTAGAAAGCAAATTCTGCAATAAAATGAAGACTATTTCAAGAAGACGAACTTAAGAAAAGAAATAGTTTTTGAGAAAATACTGAAGAAAGAAATGACTTCATATGAAATGGAGTCAAAGGAAAATATTTGTTTCTTATGTACGACTACTTAATGACGGTTAAACCAACTAGTGTCGAAGCTGAGAGGTTCTACTCGGCCGCTGATTATATTTGCAGTTAGTTCATTGAGAAGTAGGTTGGAGATGACACAGTTAATACAATTTGTTTCCTTAGATCGTTTTTTCAAACTCAAAAGTTATTTTCATTACTATATAACTTCGATTTAAGCAATTAGAAGAATTAAGAATTCCTTTTATTGTTATGTTGACTAAACACTACCAAAAATTTGATTTTTATGTTAGTATGAGACTAGGTTAGGTACAATTTATATGTCATTTGCTCAACGACATTAGAGATAGACTACTTAATTTTAGATAATAGAAAAGTACTAAGTATAAAATAAACTGATGTTTTTGTGTGGAAACTAGTAAGACTGATCATCATCAATCGTTCAAAACATACTACTATTAGTACAAGTAGTTACTATAATCAATTTTTGGTGATTGATTTCCTACCTTTGGTAATTATTTATTCAATTGATTTTCTAATGTTAAAATAAACGTTTTGTTCGTCTATTTGGAATAATATTCTTTTTACCTACTTTCACTCAGCCGATTTTGGAAAAAAACATACTGGTTAGAAAGACTTATTAACAAAGTACCGATCCGGCCGGAACCGGCCGTATTGAAAATCGTGCCGGATTGTAATCCCTATGCCCGCCTGGAATTCTACTGGAATGCTGTTCAGAACGCGCGTTACGTTTTCCTGCAAGTTCTCCAGATTGTCAAAACGATGACCTTTTAAGCTGGATTTTTACTGAGATAATAGAAAAATGTCAATGGTGACAGATAGGGATGGTTGAGCAACGTTGCGAAATTGTCTTTTGCCAAGAACTGAGTCACTTTGAAGGATGTGTGAACTGGTGCATTATCGCGAAAGCTTTGTGCCACCTAAACACTAGAGCCTTGGACAAAGAATCCTTCCCGTAGGCTTCTTGTAACATGGCAAGGGTCTCAGTAGACGATTTGTTTAGTTTTACAGAAAACTTTATGGTGTATCGCTGCTCGACACTCCTCTGCATTCTGAAAACCTAACACCAATTTCAAACACATATCTGCTTCACGAGCGATCCATACGCTGCAAAGGCTCAAAGCCGACTGACTTCCGACAGACTCTGTAGCTTACAACCCGTACCGTCCAAAAACTCCGCCCCTTTGGCATTCTGCAAGGCGAAAATATTCAGTCTCATTACTTTCTGGACAGACCCCGTATTTCAGAGTTTGACCGTTACAAAGGGAGGAAGTCATCAAGGTGTTGGTCCACCTCTGGCCTGGATGCGTCACCCGGCGTGGCATAGACTGAAAAAGTTCCCGGATGGTGTCCTGCGGAATTTATTGCCAAATTGTCTCCAACTGTCGGGCTAAAGGGTCAACATTCCGGGGAATGGTTACAATCGCCTATCCAAAACGTCTCAAATCTGCTTTATGGTAAAGAGATCAGGAGACCTAGCTGGCCAAGGAAGTGTTGGATAAGCTTGAAGACAATTCATAGCAACACGTGCCGTGTGCGGCCAGGTATTATCTTGTTGAAAAGTAAAGCCATGGTGTCGCAAAAGAAACGGTAACACAACCTGTCGCAGAATGGTGTCTACGAACCGCTGTAATGTAAGTGTGCCAAAAATGACTACCAAAGGGGTCCGGCTATCAAAGTAAATGGCACCCCAGATCATAACGCCCTGTTGTGGGCATGTGTGGCGTGCGATAGTAAAGGTAAGATCCCCACGCTGCCCTGCACGTCTCCAGAAACGTCTGCGTTTGTCGTCAAGACATAGTTGGAAACGAGACTCGTCACTAAAGACAAAACGTCCCCAGTCAGCACCGTTCCAAGTGGATCGAGCCCGGCACCACTGTAATTCCGCTCCTTCTTAGTGCGTCGATTTTTTTTGTTATAAAATATATTTGGAAGCCCCCCCCCCCCTCTACAACAAAATGCCAATTTCCTTTGTTTGCAGTTCCCGCTTACCAAAGATGAGTGTGTCTCGGCTCACGAAACAAACTACTTTCGCTCCTCACACAGGAAAATTGATTCCGAATCCAAAGCACCAGGAACGCGTCCGCAGATACAGTGAGTACAGAAAAGCGCCCCCTGGTGGAGAATCCCTGCTGCGGTTGCGAGTGACAGCGGGCGGAGGGGGAGGGGCCGATTGTGTAGCGATTAACTGGTGGTCAGAAGATGAAGACTTCTCCGATGATCGTGGGGGGGCCTTCCCAGTCGGACCCCCGCCGCGGACAAAATGGCCCGGCCGGGGGGTGGCCCCTCCCTGCCCCTCCGATTTCACGCCTCTCTTCCAACGGAATCGCTGCTTCTTTTCTTCCTCCGATTTCTTGCGACGTAATGTCGTTAGGGTCCTTCCTCCTCTGCTCTTGCTTCCCTTTCTTTTCTGCGTCGGGGCAATTTCGAAGGAATCCATCCGCGTATGTGTTTGGCGCACCCGGAGTGGGTTTTCAGAGATCTACCAATTTCGTTCTTTTGTCATGCATAAGCGGAGGCGCAACTATGGAGACGACCCAATATATTTAATTGATATCTTAAAGTCATCCATGGAGACATTTCTTCCATGGCCTTTTTTCCTTGCTTCAATCAACAAATATTTATCCATTACTTTGCATCCACTAATAGTCAGATGGTAGCCTCTAGATCAGAAGGTCCCTGGTTCTAATCAGTGTATGGATGTTTGAAAGCGTATGAAGTAGAAACGTATGGTGCACCTGTGTCATGGCTGAAAGTCCTCACGCTACGGTTGGTGTGGAAGTTTGGAGAGTGGGGTGCCAGCTCAGGTGTTGCCTAGTCATCTGACCGTGGTTCATGTGGTGTTGTCCTCGGATCTTTCCCTTAGGAGATTGGTCCCGGACCGCTGTCAATAGTCCGCTGTGTTTTTCTAGTACGACGTTACTTCAAAATTACCATTACCACTTAAGACCCGGTGCACGCATCCGATTTTTCAACGTGCGGCACCGAAGTCCAACAATGCACCCATAACCGTGAAATGAAGCAAGTACTCATTTCGCTCCATTTGCAATAAATATTCTATCGAAGAAAACGTGTTTATTTCGCCTACTTGGTGTAAAAAAAAAAGGATATTTTAAAATAAAATATATGGGGAAACTGGATACAACCGTTTATTAATTATTATTTATATTCTATTTATTTATGAAAACAAGGTACTTCAGACCGGAGAAGAGTGAGCGGCGAGCTGCGGCACCAAGGGGAACTGAGGTACAAATTGCATGCAAGTTGAACGATATACATTAGTCCATTGGATCTAATGTATCTCAGACCGCACTTGCGTTGCGGCAGCGGCGCCGCACGTTGAAAAACTGGATGTGTGCACCGGGCCTAATAGTCCGTAGTAGGTAGATTGGATTAGCAAACGGAGGATTGCGTATTTGAAACTCGATCCAACCAGACTGTCGTAGACGTGGGGACTTGTGAATGTTAAATTTTTTCATGGTCTCAAATGCCCTCATGTTCGTGAAGTGTGGCAGCTTGGAGTGTGAGGTGCCAACTCATGTGCTGATCTCGTCATCTGACCGTGTGTGGTTCAAAGACAATGTATTATGTAAATGTATGTATATGTATTATGTAAACGCTATGCAAATTATTACTTTCTTTTTATCATTCCAATACATTAAATGTGTATGGATCGTCTCTGTTTTTCATATGGATTGGATTTTGAATTACATATGGATCAATCATTCACAAATTATGTTTGTCAATTAAGCCATTCGCCTTTTTGCTTACCAATTCTTTGAATGTCAAAGTCATTAAATACAGCACAAGTGTCCGATTTGTTTTACCCACTATTCGTTGGTCGCAGAATTACATTCAGAACAAATGGGTGAATTCCAAAGTCCAATTGCAATACTGTAAGTCAGTTATTTTATTTTTCTCCTCTAATAACAGCGTAACCACATTGTACGTATATTTGTTAATATGAAAAATGACTCATTTTAGATAACTATTTCTTCGAAACTCGATATAACCAAACTCTGTCGTGTGTGCGAAGGCTGCAGTACGTTAAATCCATCGAAGTCCCAATGGTTCTCACATTGATGTGGTGTAAGGGATGGTGCAAAATAAATTCGACGTGACTTTAAACATCCCTACGTTGGCGAGGGTACATTTAATTTGGACGTCTGGAGAATGGAATGCCAGCTCAGGTGTTGACCTCGTCATATGACCGTCGTTCAAAATAACGACGTATGATCCTTCGGTATTGACTCTGGACCATCACCAATCGACCATTGTGTTGCTCCAGGACAGTTAAATTAACTTCCCATCTACCTATTTTGTGTTTGTATGCCCATTGCTTGATGTTGTTTGTCTTGTGTTTGGAGCAGTATGGCCCCTTGACCCATAAAACCCAATCCAACTAACCAACAGAATTATAGTCAATCTGAAAGTTTTCTCTCCATTGCTTTTATCCACAAAACCTCCTGGCCATCAGGAAGGACCGAAATCGGAAACAGTTTTCTCCTAATATCCGAGTAATTGTCCAGCATTTCCCAGAGTTCACGTTTCGATCTCGGTCATCAGGATCCAAAACATCCCCCCATCCCACAAGTCAGCTCCTTCCGGTGGACGCACGCTTCAGCTCGAGGCAGACTTTTAACAACTCACGGGAATTGTAAGAACTGTTGACAGGCGAATAAACCTCAAGAGCAGGGGGCCCCCCTGTCCTGACGGCGAAGGGGAGGAGGGGGGGGGCTGTAGGGGTTCAGAGAGGTCCTTTTCAATTGTCTGCGGATTCCGGGTAGTTTTAAAAAGCAGTTGTGTATACTCGTGGCATTTATTTACCTAAGGTGGCGTTTGAGCAGAAAATTGCCCCGTTGAGAGGCGTGGCCCCTTGTCAAAACATCACCTCTCGACACCATGGGCACAAAACCCTACTCAGCGGTGAATGGGGCGTCCAGGTGTTCCACGATTGGCGACGTCTCTGCCCAACTGAAAGACGGACGCCTTCAGAACACTCGCCAAGGCCCTCTGGAACTGAGTTCGCTTCAAACCAGAGGTGGAAGCTAGACGATTTGGAGACTAGGGGCTGGTTGTTTGGGTTTTATGGCGCAAGGGCCATGTATGCAGGGCCCGATTTAGAAAATTTGGTATAGTAGGCACAACACGCAGGAAGGCCCCCCCCCCATGTTATTTGTTCATCACAAAAACTAATTTTATAACAATAATTGGTACTTACGTATTTGACTGTTGACCGTTTCACAGATGTCACCAAAAAGTTTGAGAAAATCGTGACATCACTTATAACTCTTGGCAAAACAAAATAAAGCAGATGAAAATTAAAAACATAATAGTTAGATAATTAATGTAATTACAAGAATGTGATAGTGGGGGAAACGGTCGACGGACATTTACGTAAATACCCAATAATTTATGTAACTACTTAAAAACTTTAAAAAAATTTTAGATGCTTTTGAAACTTAGGGGGCCCTCTAAATTATGGGGACCCTAGGCCCGTGCCTCACAGGTCTAATGGTAAATCAGGGCCTGCATGTATGGGCATGTTGTGTCATACACAAGATAGACGACAAAGGTCATACACACACGCGCGGAAAGCCTTGCAAAGAGCGAAATACACCCATGGAGGAATCATATCTGGAATTTGGGATAAAGACTGATGCCACCCTGTCAAAAATAAAGGTGGTTGTAGAGATTGCAATCTGATCCGGCGGATCCGGCATCGTTTGTCTACCTACCGGATCCAGCAACATCCATCAGATCCGGTCAGTAGAACAAAGCTTAAATCCCAACTCACTTTTATTGCAAACTAATTTAACATTAAAAGAGGAATTAGAAAAGCAAATTCTGCAAAAAAGGAAGACTATGGCGAAAAGACAAACTTTAGAAAAGAAACAGATTTTGAGAAAATACTGAAGAAAAAATTTATTTCATATGAAATGGAGTCAAAGGGAAGTATTTGTCTCTTATGTACGACTACTTAATGACGGTTAAACTAACTGGTGTCGAAGCTGAGAGGTCCTACTCGGCCACTGGTTATATTTGCAGTTCATTAAGAAGTAGGTTGGGGGATGACACAATTAATACAATTTGTTTCCTTAGATCGTTTTTACAAACTCAAGAGTGATTTTCATTACCATATGACTTCGATTTAAGCAATTAAGAAGAATTAAGAGTTCCCTTGTTTGTAATGTTGACCAAAAACTGCCAAAGATTAGATTTTTATGTTAGTATGAGACAAGGTTAGGTACAATTTATATGTCCTTTACTCAACGACATTAGAGATAGAGACTACTTAGTTTTATACAAATAGAAAAGTACTACGTATAAAACAAACTTATGTTTATAGGTGTGGAAACTAGTAAGACTGATCATATATCATCAATTCGTTTAATACTTAATACTAGTAGTACTAGTAGTTACTATAATTTATTGTTGGTGATTGATTTCCCACCTAGGGATAGTTATTAATAAAGTTGATTTTCTAATACTAAATAAACGTTTGGTTCGTCAATTTGTAAATAATATACTTTTTACCTACTTTCACTCAGCCGATTTTGGAAAAATACATACTAATTAAATAGACTTATTAACAAAGTACCAATCCGGCAGGATCCAGTCGGAATAGCGTCAATCCAGCCGGATTGCAATCCCTAGGTGGTTGGGTAGTTAATTAAGGTCACACTGGACAACAACGCGCCATTATCGGCGGTCGGAGATCGATCCTACAGGGAAAGATCCGAGGACAACGCATCGTAATTTTGAACCACGGTCAGATGGCGAGAACACTTTAACTGGCACCCCACTCTCAAAACTTCAAAACCACACCAACATGAAGACATTTGAGACCTCGACTGATTTAACGAGCACAAGCCCCCAAGTACACGTAGGTGTTTCGTGGCATCTGGTTTCGAACTGGCAATCGTCTGGTTGCTAATCCATTACTATTCTAACTGGGCTACTAAGGAAAACAATTAGGATAAACGACACTAGTTAGCACCATTGTCGTGGCATCGGTTTATGTGAAAATTATGCGCATGGATCTGGCAATGGGTAAAATAAAATTAGTTTTTCCTTCAATCGCGTGCGTGACGGCCGCAAATAAAATACCTTTAGAATGTAACGATCAAGTAAGATTGAGATATTAGAATTATTAAGTCTTTATTTTGACGCATGACTACGCTTGTTTAGACTAGCCAGCTTATTAAGTTTATTTAATTGTTCATGAATTTTTACTAAAGTTACTTTTTTACCTGACTCGTTGCTCATTGAGCCAGTCGACATCTTCATATGACTATGATAATCAACACCATTCAGTCATGCCATATTAAGTTTGTTGAATGTATTAATGTCCCAATAATATTATTTTTTCAATTAATTATTGAGTTTGTGTAAAGATTAGAAGATGGCCGAGCCTTGTTAGTTCCGTTAATGAGTCTCCAGGACAAAGTAAAAAAAATGGCGTCTCTGTCATGCTTTTCTGCTCTCTAGACGTTTCTGAGAGATAATTTTAACAATTTTTACATTTCATATCTTCCTTTTCTGCATCACGACACTATTCCTGTGGGAATAAAACAGAACATACTTTTAAGGCGTTGCATTCTAAAGATGGGGTGCTTAAAAGCACGATTACTTCACACGCAAATACTTCTGTGACAAGAATGTTAAATAAGAGAACATTTTTTAAGGAATAAATATTTCTGAAATGACTACCTAGATCCTGACACTCGGGGCAACTACCACTGATTCCTTACCTTAGCTACGCCACCAGGGCCCGATTTAGAAAATTTGGTATAGTAGGCACAACACGCAGGAAGGGGGCCCCCCATGTTATCCGTTCATCACAAAAACTAATTTTAAAACAATAATTGGTACTTACGAATTTGACTGTTGACCGTTTCAAAAATTGTTGAAAAAACATTCCAGAAAATATGAAAAGTTATTTTTGTTTAAAATTTTTAGATACTTTTGAAACTTTGGGGCCCTTTAAATTATGGGGGCCCTAGGCCCGTGTCTCACGGGCCTAATGGTAAATCAGGGCCTGTACGCCACTGATTCCAAGATCCTGTTATTGACGCTCAAGTCCATGGTCAAATTATTGTTATTTGTAATCTATAGACGCTTATCAGTATCCCTTTCATAATATGCCATGCAATATAACAACGAAAATTTAAATGCTATGAGTAACAAAAGTGATCAAACACATTCTAAATTACACTGCAATGAAAAATAGAGCAAAGGAGAAAGCCAACAATTATTAAATTGAATCAGTCATGTTCTTAAAATTATTACTTCTTCTAAAATTTCTAATTTTTCATTTGATGCCCACCTTTTAATGGAAAAAATTAGACAGATGATCCTCCAGATTGTTGATATACCTGTGTGTGTGTGTGTGTGTGTGTGTGTGTGTGTGTGTGGTTTTAAATATTGGAAATTCTTTATTCTAATATATATTGTGTGCGCCAAGAAAAAAGGATTGGTGACCAAGAGGAAAATACATTTATTGTAATACGGGATAAAACGTATTTTAAAATTATTGTCCAGGTACTGAAAACGAGCTGTCATACATGAGAAATATTTCTGTATTGCTGTAATATATACTCATAAATTTAACCCTTAAAACATTTTTTTTTCTTATTTCCAATGGCAAGGCAGTACAATTGCGAAGACAAATACAAATACAATACAATACAATATAATACAAAGTACAGAGATTGACCGAGGTCATTTTAGCCTAATACAAAGCCAGAAGTGATGGTCACTTGTGAAGGGGCATACAGTGGGTGGACCATCATTGTCCCTAACAAAGGACAGCGCAATTTACATTCATGCCCTAACCCCGGATACGAACCAGGACCCTTCCGATCCAGAGGCCAACACCTTGACCACTAGACCAGTTGGTCGGCTCCCTTAAAACAAATTAAGATATACTGTTTTCACAAGTAACGCGATACAACCAAAGACCTTTGTATACAAAGGGTTAATCACGAGTCTGTCGCGCTCTCAAATATACTAACGCTGGCATGGTGTAGAAGTTTGGAGAGTGGGGTGCTAGATCAAGTGTTGACCCAGTCATCTCACTGTGGTTCAAAATTGCACGATATCCTCGGATCATTCATTTCGGGATACATCCAGGACCATCGCCATTAGCCCGCTATGTTGCTCTTCATGATCCAGTGCGAAGTTAATTCAACTACATACCTCATAAATAACACGGCAGAATAACAGTGACTTCATTTAAACCCTCCACGTGGTCTCAACGGGATATCTCGTCCATTAAGATTCGATTAATTTTACCAATGACGTGATATCCCATCAAGGTATTGCCGATTCTTTTGTGTCGTGATAACCACCCACAGAGGGTTAAAACCTCAGACAAAAAGTATTTCAACTCTCACGGAGAAGATTCCACGTCAATCAGGTAGGAAGTTTATGAACGTTGCAATGTGGCAACACAACGGGCTATAAGAACAACGAACCGTAATTTTGAACCATGATCAGGTGACGAGGCAAACAACTGAGCTGGAACCCCATTCTCCAAACTTCCACACCACTCCGGTGTGAGGACATTTGAAGCCACGACAGATTTTGTGTGCTTTTTGGTAATTTTTTAGTTAACGTCGTGCTGGAGCAACACAACGGACTACTGACGACGGTCCGGGATCAATCCCTTAAGGGAAAGATTCGAGGACAACATCTCGTAATTTTGAACCACGGTCAGATGACGAAGCAACACCTGAGCTGGCACCCCACTCTCCAAAGAACTCGGAAGGTAAACCCGAGAGAGACCGTCTTGGCGAAAAATCTTGGCTCCAAAACCGTCAACACTATCTAACATCATCAGAAGCGTTTAAACCTAATAGACAGACAGCTTTAAAACCCTTAAAGAAGTGTTGAGGGCTCCCCTGGAGCACCCCCTTTCCGTCCCTCCCCCTCCCGTGCCTCTCAATCAATGGCAGTTTTCAGGTGGCTGGACTTTATTTTTGTACTTTCCTTCCCTGCTCGCTACGGTGGTCGAACACGGTTCGAGAAAGGGAAAAGCTCTCTATTAGCAGGTCCGCGGGGGGCCGGGCTGTTCGCGAACTGAAAACAGAACCTCTTGCAAAGTGGTCGAGAAGAATTCCTAGCAATTACCCCGGGAGAGAATACTCCGATAACAATGAACAAAAAATGGAGGAACTCGGAGGGGATTTTAATTCGTTATTTGCCCGAGCTTGCGCGATTAAGTGTTGCGATGCGTGTGTATACACACCGACTTCATTGTGGCACTTAATTTCCAGAACGGGAAAAGCAAAGGTTGCGCGCAGATTCCTCCACGCCCTGCTTGTGATTAGTCTCCCATTAACCACCGAGGTTAGTCTGGATGCGAGCTCCTACCAAGACGGGCCACTGAAGAGTGCGTAACATTAATTAATTAAGCGAGGAATCGCGCTCTGGTGTTTGGTTGGTCAGTGAACTGACGCGCACTCGCTAATTGCTCACATATGGATAGCGGAATGGGCGGTTCGAATTAACCTTAACCAAACCTATTTCACTCTCTAATGCTCCACTTATATGCAAGAATGCGCTGATAAATAATTGAGATTGGTGCGTGTTGTTCTTCCCGTTTGGGATGCTTATGTCCAATAATTGTATTAGGAACAGGTTGAGCAGCAAGTTTTAAGTACTGCGAAATTGATTTCGATTGTTTACATCTGTTACTTTTATGGCTCATTTGAATTCTCTTCAAAAGCAGCTGGAGAACAGGAAGAGTTGCTACATTTATTTTAAACTGATCATCCACACGACTAGTTTTGTACTTGAACCAAAGAATTGAAAAGTAATAGTTGTGGTATAATCGAGGCGCAATTTTGGGATTTAAGAAAATGGTGATGTTGGTGAAGAGGGCACAAGCAGTAGTTTTGACGTGAATACTCGAACCTGATGTTGGATCGTGGAATGAATGAAGTGCAAATTAAAGTGAAGTTTGATTTTACCTGTTGAGAGTGTTGTTGTCCAATAATAACTGTAGAGTAGTTCGGTAGCACTCTGCCACCACTTATGCAGTCCCAACTCCAAGCAATCGAAAGCCACACTGGCCCGAAGTTCGCCCAGCACCATAGATGCAATAGGTAGCTATAAACACAGAACCATGACTTGTTGCTTATATATTTCCATGCTTCACCATCACTCAAAGACATCGACCTGAGTGTTTCGTTAATCTCAAAGGCCAAATAAAAAGTGTACGATATTAAAATTAAATTCATACTGTGTTCAAATTTATTGTTAACATGGGCGAAGCCAAGTTTTCTACCTTTTTGTTGATTTAATCAAACCTTGATGGACATCAGAAAGTGGTTTGGGAGTACAGGGGCACACACACGGATGGTGTTATGGGGACTTAAGCCTCTCCAGACCGTATAAAAAGCAAACAAAATATTACATAATTCATTGATTACTTCTTTTAAATTGTGTACGAAGATGCTTAGAAATTTTCTCGTAAGTCAATTTATATATTTATTACTTTCTGCGACCATAAACAAACGTCTTCCTTTTCGTTTTTACTCAGGTTTGATAAAGAAAAATGGAAAATTTTAACATTGTTCGGTAAAACGGAACCTTTTCACTTTAATACATCTTCTACTCATTTTGCAGTCATTCCAAAACTGGTATCGAGTTTATGTAATTGTCTTAAAACTAGTTACAAGGTGTCAAAATCACTGAAAATTTTAACACTGTTCATTAAAACGGCACGTTTTTACTTTAATATTGCATCTCGTCTTGCACTCATTTCAAAACTAGTCTCAAGGTGTCTGAGACATACTACAAAACTAGTTACAAGGTACCGCTCTCTGGTCTCTTCGAAAAGCACTCTAAAACAAGTGTTTAAGAAACAAACTAAAATTATTGTTTCAAGATAATTTTCAAATCACACCCTAAATAAAAAGCTTACGATAAAATTGCAGCCTTTTGCAGAATGAAGTTCTGGGTGTGTGCCCATGTGGGACCTGGTCGTCCTATAAAGCTAAATGTAGTGACACTCATTCTTGTACTGTGTCGCAAAGGTCATATTTGGTCAAGCTGCGCAAAACACATGACAACGTCAAGTAAAAATTTTCGTTGAAGAGAAAATATGAGGGATCGAGGAATACAGTAATTAAACAAAAGCAGGAAAAGATCGCTTGGGTATCCTGGGAGTTCGACCCTCGTGTTTACTAAAGACAGTAAACCCCATGACAAAAGAAAAGATCACTGGAGTACCTCGGATCCTTGAAGTCCATACACATCTAAAAGAGACGTTCACCCCTGAGGGCTTTCGTTAAGGAATTTATTTTGTTTACCTAACAAATTTGATAATTTTTAATTAACGTCGTACTAAAGCAACACAACGAGCTATTGACGACGTTCCGTGATCAGAAAGAATCGAGGACAACACCACGTAATTTTGAACAACGGTCAGATTACGTCAGACGAGTTAACACCTGAGCTGGCACCCTACTCTCCAAACTTCCACACCAACCCAACGTGAGGCTTTTCGTCCATGACAGATTTAAGGTTCAGACACCTCTACACCGTACGCTTACAAACATCCATGCATTGACCTGGATTCGAACCACGAACCTTCCCATCTAGAGGCTAACACCTTAACCACCAGACCGGTTGGTCGGCGTTTTTCGAACAAACGATTTTTGTTTTCCAATCGGTTAGTTGTACGTAGATTTTTTTTTTAGAGATCGCATTTTGATTTTATAAACAGAGTTCCCATTAACATATGTAAATAAGCGAACATAACAGGATTTAAGTTTTGTTAGTCTAACAAAAGATTTCTGATTTTACATTCGGTTAGTTGGGTTTTTATGGAAGGGCCATATTTGACCAAGCAATGCCAAGTAAATAGACATAAATACACCATAAAAATTATAACACTGAAGAGAGGAATCGTACCGGCGCTGTCTACAGCTCGAAGGTTGCTAGGAAAACGAGAGTGCCCATTGAGCACACAAGCAAACCCCATATTTTTTTTTTGGAAATATATGTATAACATTCTATTGAATTCTGAAAATTTGACGCTTTTGTGTTTTGAAAGTTCTGATTGGGTTTAATTTCGATCATTTTATATCATTTCAGTAATTTGCAGTAAGATTCTAAAACCCTTTTTAAAATAATCTAATATTACTCAAACCAAATTTTTCTTTCCACTGAACGATTTAATTTTACGAAAAAAATTTAAGCTTCGATACTGTAAATGTTAAAAAACAGGAAAAAAACTTTCGGAAAATTATCAAATGACTGTAAGTTTTCAAATATACATTATGAAAGTGTTGGGTTTTAAAAATATAAAACCTTAAATCATCTGAAACGAGTTTTTTTTTATTTACAAATTTAACAAGAAAATATTGCTTTCATAAAACGAAACAAAAATTAACTTACACAGGATTAAAAAAATATTTATCACCATGTTCTTTAATACCTTAAAATTGTAAGTTCTTATTTAAAACAAAAACGTTTAGAAATAGGATTTCCAAGTTCAACAACAATCGAAACAGATCCTGCTGCCATCTATCGATAGAATGTTTAGAAATGTTCTTATTCGAACTTTATGAATCATCTATCACAATGCCATCTAGTGGTGAATCAAGCAAATAATAAATATTCCCCTCAATTCTGGAATTAATAAATTTTATCCCCCGTCAATGCCCGAAAACTTTCCTTGTGTGTATTTCCATTTCTTGACGATTTTACACTCATAAAATTTAGCTGATTTGGTAAAAAATAACAAGATTTTACCAATCAATTTAATCGGATGAACATCCATTTTTGTACTGTCAAATATATGAGCATTGTATTTTTGAAATACTCTTTGATGTCCTTCCAAAATTTATTTCATATGAAATTTAACATACATACTTTCTTATTGAAATTTGTGAACAACAATTTTCATATTCAATGGAAATTACCAATTTTCAGTGTAGTTTCTTCCATTTAAAGACAGACTGAAATTTAGTATGCTTTTGTGTTGCATTTGTACAAATAAAAAATAAAAACTATATTTGTATAGCACTAAAATTTTCAAAACTATTGAAATTAGTAGCTTTTGAGACCGATTGTGCTTGAAAAGATTGCCCCCGGTCACATCAAGGTTAAAAAAAAACCCACCAAAAAGTCGCCTGAGGAAGCCTGCATTTACATTGCAAAAAAAAAAAAAAAACCCTTTTCACTTGCACCAACTGTCCTGAGATAAGACTAAATGAATCCTCTCCTTATCTAACCAATGAGACTTATAGCCAGTTACCACCTGAAAAAACTGGCACAACCTATAGTTCATCTGAGTTAGTAGGCAATCCAGCCACAAGGATTAAGGTTAAGAAGTAGGGTCTTTCCCTAAAGCCCCAAACCGAAAAACTGCACAAAATAGATGAAGGGTGAAATGTTGGATCTTGACTTGATTAGCCAGTTAAGAATATGATTAGAGGAAATGTCGAAGAGAGAGTAGAAAAAGGCACTAAACCCTAAATAGAACGAAATTCCCAAGAAGAGAGCCAAAGTAAAACTGAGGCATAAGCCTACAGAGATATCATCAACAGAAGATTCGCCATCTTATGCTGAGAGTGATAACATCTCTTTTTCAGAATTTCAATAAGACGTTGATGCAGTTGACAACAATTAAGAATGGTGATTACATTAGAGTTGAAGAACAACACCTTAAAGAACCTAAAATTCACTTGATTGGAGAAGTTGTGAATCAGAACAATGTTGATTTTGAAGCGTTGTACGTCAAAATAATTTTTCCATCTTAAAAAACCCTCACAAAAAATTATGTTTATTCATTTGAAAAATCATAGCCAAACTTCATCTTCTAATTCCATCAGGAGGGACAATGAGAAAAGCAGACATTTTAGAACCGTTTTTCCCTGTAGATTTAACTTCCTATTAATATAAATAAAATAAGTTTACAATTTCATTAATCTTATTTTATCATCTACTTTAAAACTGTAGGCTACAATCATTGCTAATGTTTTCCTCACATTTAAAGCTGTTCAATTATACGTAAACTAATTAAAAGTGGTATTTTATTTTAAGTCTGCTTAAGGAATCATTAGATATCTGTATATTTCAATTAAAATTAATAAAAACCTATTCTTTGTATCAACTGTTGCTACTATAGTGTAACACTGTACCCTGACAGTAGGGCACAGTGTTACAATATACATCACTACCAAAAACATTAAATACTGGAAATAAAAGCAACTCTTTTTAATTTAATGATGTGCACAAGATCAAAGATAATTTTAGTGGCTTTGTTTGCTTCATATAGATACATATCTTGATACCACAGCTGAAAATAAAAAAACGTGTAACACTGTGCCCACCTTCCCTACTACTAGTCTTGCCTTTTTAATTACATACAACCCTTACGAAAAAAATTGTAGTTCCATTTGGGGTGATAATTCACAGGGATTTTAAAATGGGTCACCAATGTTCAGCTGCGGTTAAAAAGGCTAATAGGTTATTGGGGTATATTAAAAAGACTGTAACTTCAAGGGATAAGAATATAATCTTGCCTTTATATAAGGGTTTAGTAAGACCACATCTAGAATATGCTGTACAATTCTGGGCTCCATATCTGAGAAAGGACATAGAATCAATTGAAAGGGTTCAGCACAGAGCTACAAAAATAATAAAGGGGGCTAGCAAATTTCGACTATAATGAACGTTTAAGTAAGCTAAACATGTATACACTGGAAAGAAGAAGGAGGGGGGATTTGATTCAGCTTTTCAAGTTTGTAAAACAAGGGGACACAGAGGGCTTAAATTTCAATAGGGATAACAGAACAAGGGGCCATGAGTATAAATTGAATAAGACACATTTTAATCGGGATTTAAGGAAAAACTACTACTTTAATAGGGTAATAGACAGTTGGAACGCGTTGCCAGAAAATATAGTTAATTCAAAGGGAGTGTACGAATTTAAGACACAATTGGATAGTCAGTGGGAATTGGAGAATTCATAAACAAAGGACCAGCCTTGTTGGGCTTGAGCCTGTAGCTGGTCGTCAATATTTGTATTTGTATTTGCATTTGTATAGAGAAACATTTCATTTGTATGAAAAACAATTATAGATATTTTTATAGAGAAACCAAGCCAATTCTAGAGAAATGTATTTCTATAGAGAAGTAAAGTTGTGAAACAAAAGAGTTTGTATGGAATTCTAGAAGTTTCTAGACATTCTATAGAGGTTACTTTAAAGTGAGTTTAAAGAAAAATAGGCTACAATTCTATAGAAATTTTTCATGAACACTTCATTGTGTCAGTAGCCAAATGTGACAACTCATATACTGCTATATCTCCCTTCTAAAACAACTTCTTTTAACCGAACAATCGCAAAGGATTTCCGAGAAAGGAATACAGTAACATCTCGCCATATTGCTCATAAGGATACATCCCTCATTTTTACTTGTCCTCTGATGGATTTTATGTTTTCATATAGCAGAGGTTGGTGAGTTTGGTTTCATGGCACAAGGGTGGGGGGCATTTTTAGCCAAGCCGCACCAGACAGACAACAAGTAATGTACATACACACAAGGAAAGTTTTCCTAACATAAAAGAGAAAATACATGCAGGGAGGAATCAAATCTGTTCCACCTACAGCTACCAGGAGGCATGCATGTCCACAGAGCCCAGTCTGCCTAGTGACTGGCAGAGGAAATCTTTTTTTTTTTAGAGTTAGGGAATCACAGGCACCTGTTTCAACCAGTCATCTGTTTCCTCTGGAACAGTGTGAAATTTCCTACAAGCAACATCTACAGACATTGTCAAGTTAGGGATGTAATGTTTTTTGTCAGACAGACTCAAAAATGAAAGCAGAACAATTTGCTAACATACTGAATGTACAAAAATATTCTATTGTATTGCAGTTGTATATTTAAAAAAATAAAAACACATAAATGCGCAACTTAGATTAAAAAAAAATATGTAAGAATAAGCGTATCATACACATAATTAAGATCATGGTATTAAGGTTTGCAAGAGCTGTCAGAAATGGAATATAGATCAGGCCTCTCCTGTTTTTCATGGAGCAGTCTAGATTGGTTGTTTTGGGGTTTTATGGCATACAGAGGCCATATTTGGACAAGCTACATCAAACGCAAAGAGACAACTTTAAGTAAAAATAAGGAAAGGAAAAGAGCGATAAAAGTAGAATAAGATCGCTTGGGTATCTCGAGAGCATGGACACCAGTGTTTACTAAAGACAGTAAACCCCATGGAAAAGTTCACTTGAGTACCTCAGGTCCATGAACCACATCGTTACATGCAGGATCAGGATAATAATTCTAAAATCTTCAATACAACGACAGGGCTTCTCGGATCAGTATATTAATCCTGTGATCCTTGTAGACATTTTGAGAGAATGAACTCACTTGTTCTAGCTTGTCTAGTCAAAGTAGGATAAGAAACAACGTATTTAATGTTTATTTCTTCATTTTCATTTGTTTTGATATATATACTGCACTTCCTACTTATCCTCACAATCTATATATATATAAAAGGATGTGGGTGTTTGTGTATTTTCTATACAAATCTATACCGTGTGGTACACTTATACTTTAGAACACTGCGGAAAACATAGGCGTATTCTTTTCTGTCTTCAGACCAATCTGTAGCCATGAAAATTGGCACACAGGTAGTCCTAAAAGTGCCCTTCGAAGCCCGCAGCAATAAATGGACATGGATAAGGAAACACGTTGTATAGAGTTTGTGTATGAGTTAAAACAGGGAAATGTCGCAGTCATATTTTAGCTGTCTCAGTGGGAAACACGTTCCAGCGATTGTGTATTTTAGTTAACACTGGGAAAAGTTGAGGTCATATTTTAGGTGAGATGGTCATATTTGAAACCTGAGCAACGCTGAGTGATTCAGCTAGTATATCATATATCGGAGTTACTTTTATTGCTTTCGACCTTGATCCTTTACTACTTTACTAGACAGTCAGCAAAAGATGTTGATCTTTATAAACTGCAAACACAGTGTGAGATCAACACCCCTAACTGCAACCCAATGTGAGACCACCACACGTAACTGCAACTGAAAGGCTACAGGCAAGGTGGGGAAAAATGGGGTGGAAAAAGGAAGTCTTCCTGTTGGGTCTGAAGTAGGGTGGATGTGTTGTCCCCTGCTCAGGCTATGTCAAAAGCCTAATGTCTATACTATATATATTTGTTTCATAGTCAAGAATAAACGTCTTATTTTCAATGTTCAGTTTTTCTTAACTAGATGCCAGTTCATCAAACGAACCAAATCCTAACATACAGCCTCAAAGCAATGGTTTGGATTGGTATTTTTTTAATTAACATCACACAGGAGCAACACAATGGGCTATTTTGTTTGGTTTGGATTTCATAGTACAAGGTTCAATAGCAGACAAACTGCACACAACGCAAGATAATAAAAACCAGTAAAAGACTAAATTAGTCACTAATCAACAATGAAAAAAACATTTAAAATACAAGTTTACTGTACAGGTATGTTTTGGTTTAGATGATATAAAAGGTGAAGGATAAAAGATGGACTGCCAGTAGGACACCATTGGTAAAAGAAATTATTAAGGCTAAAAAATATTACTGGAGAAATTGTTATACCTGGGAGCATATCCATCTTAGTCGACTATTAAAATTCAAATATGAAATTTAGTTAAAAAATGATGATGATGTGTGATATAATGGAAAAATGATGATGATGTGAACTATAATGGAAAAATGACACTGCGACGTAAGAAGGCAAAGTGTGAAGCACGTGAAGGATGACCCAACAAATCTGATAAAGAGAGAGATAAAGTATTAAAAAAGCGTTGAGAGACAAATTGTCTAAGATCAACACAGAAAGTTAAAATATGATTAATGGAGAGAGGTTCTTGGCACTGCTGTCAAGGAAGTTTTCACGACCAATACAAATCTATGCATGGATCAATTCAACAGTGTTGATTTAATTAACAGTTAATTCTGACAAAGATATTGCATGGGTTTGAATTGTATTAAGCGGATGATTTTATTAACAGTGGTTAGTGTAAATTTATATTTACATTGTATTAGATCACACTGAATCCAGTGAGATTTGTGACACAGGTATTATAGCTTGAAAATATTACACAAAAAGGTAAATTTAAAAATAAACAATATGAACACAACTGTAACTCTATACTGAGGAATTATGATTAGATAAAGCCTCCAAGAGAATTTGTATATTTTTATTATTTAACTTACCTCCACATGAGTATAGCTGTATACTCTTTTTAATTCCCACTAAGCAATAATTCATCAATATTATTTTTTAAAATATACTATTACATGAACAAAAAAAACAACTGTACCAGATTTGAAATTTTTTTTGATTTTGACAGATGTTTACATGTGAAGATCTTTTACATGCATGTGTTGATTTCTAAAAGCCTTGTTCAAAAAACTATTAGAAAAATCACACACAGTTAAGAAATCAATTTGAAAGTAAGACCAATCACTAAAAAATAACTAGTGACATTGAAAACTAGTGAGTGAAATGTATGAAGAGATGTTTTGCAGAATACAAAATTTACATCAACATAAAAAAGTACAAATATCAAAGGCAATTTTAATAGAAATTTGAAATATTTACAAAAAACTGTATAAAAAAGGAAGAGTCAATTTTCCTCTGATGTATCATCATCAAAATACTTTTCTTCAGCATCTAAGTCTCCTTGCAAAGGATCATAATCTGCATTGTGATCAACAGAACTGAATAGAGAAACAGGAGTTACAAATAAAGAACAAAGAAAACCAAATATTAAAAAATTAAGCATTTTCTAAAACAAGAAATGTATTATTATGCTAAAGACATTTGTTATTCGAAATTAAAAGGTTGCAGATCAAAATGAAATTATTTTGAAACATGAAATATCAGATTTCAGTACACACACTCAGGCAATTTTTTATAGCATCTCAGAAAGTGGTCATAAAGCTGATACTGATAGGTTATTTGAGAATTCTTTTTATTTTCAAACTTTGCACACACACACACACACACACACACAATCAATTCCCTGATAATACAATCCCCTTAGTAAGGACAAAAAGATGGGTGTCAGGGCTCAAGAAAAAGTGCTATGTTCAGTGTACTCTAATTACATTTATTTACATTGATTTCTGTATTATCTTAAGTACAAAGAAAGAGAAGTACTATCCTAAGTAAACAAAAGAATAATGGTTCTCTGCTGACATAGAGTGATCATTCAAAACTGAGAAGTTGGCAGCATTCTTGGCACTTGCAACTTGCATTCATAACTTGCCAAGTATATAAAAAGTTATGCCAATTAGGGAGCAGTGTTATGTTTTAACACGACGCTACCAGCCCAGCCCCATCATGCGCTACAAACCGGCCTCACAATCAATAGCATTCTTCATGGCATCAGCAGAGTATGACGAAGCTGATAAAAAAGCATGTGATTTCCAAGACTCTCTCTCTTGGCCTTTCCCCGTGACCCTGCATGATGTAGTATGTGTTCCGACGTCTGGCCTCTGTGCCCCCTCGAACTATGGAACATTCAATCTGCAAAGTATCGTTTTCTAGTTCTGCAGAACAAAGAAAACATCGTATAGTTGACTTAATGCCCTGTCGCCGTTCTTCCCAAAATCCAGCGTGTTTTTATAAAATTCCTTTGCCGCCAATGATTAACCCTAACTGCCCTCAATGTCGTCCAGACATTTAAAAAAAAATTCTATTTCATGATATATCTATATCTGTGTGTTAATTGGTATTTTACTCGAGCATTACATTGTTGCGTGTCATTCTCTTTTATTGTGCTAATTATTATACTGGTATTTAATAAAAAATTTAAGTTTTTTTTTTTTAAATTTAAAACCATGACTTATTTTTGTGTTTCTCACCAATCCTCTTGGTGACATTTGATCTCACATGTATACCAAATTTTTCATTGATTCTTTGTTACTAAGATATGGACAGTCTCCTGTCCTGTAACACATGTACAAGGTTCAGTGGAAGGTTTTTCTATTGTTCCAAATCTTAAAAATTTAAATCTAACTACTATACATCAATTTGGCTTCGTCGTGGTCCTTAGTTTCGAACCTTCTCTTTCATTCATTAATTCAATTGTATATTAAAAAGGACCAAACAGCAGTGCCAACTGCCCCCGAGATACGCACAGAGCGAACAATAGGTAAGTTGGGAAAATGTGTTTGGATAAAACTTGCTTGTGCATTAGACACAATAGATGTTTTTACATGGATGAAAATTTAATAAATTGGATTTTCATACAACTGTGGAGGTAATTAATGCTCACAAGTTATAAAAGTAATAATTTATAGGAAATATATCAGCTATGTATTGTGATTGAGCAATATCCAAACCCCAGTTCATTTTAAACACAACTCGGAAAACCCCAAGTAAGTCAAAAGTTGAACTTGAGTGTTACTTGCAGTGAATTATACAGTGAAATGTTATTTTAAAAGAAATAATTTGGTATTTGAAAGATATTTTTCTGTTTTCAACTCACCTGTAATCGAAATCACTATCTTTACCAGAAAGGAAATTTTCATACATGATGTAAGTGAATTCAGAACGTAGTCTTGATTTGTCTTTGTCTGTGACAGAAATATTTTTTGGCTCATCTTCTATTTCTGAAAATATAAATTAATTTTAATTATGCTTTCAAAAGATGATTTGGTTTATAATATTTTTCAACTTTTCTATAACAAATGAAATACATACTATGAATGATCATGTCACCTATTTATCTGTTTTTAACCTCACTCATCTAACTTAAGCATAGTCGGTCATGGTCAACAGATGAGAGGATGACTCCCTATATTTTGCGACTGGGCCTACGTTTTTTCTACAGCACTTAAGTTCTCTTCTGGCCCCTAGATCAATATTTTAGTTCAAATTCACCCACACTCATGTGACTAGTCTTTATTAAAATTTTTTTCTAATTCTGAAGTGAAGATTAGTTGCTTTGCAGTGGGTGCTCAGAAAGTGAAAGGTCTTTTCCTACTCATGTAAATTAGGACATATATCTTCCCTATTTAAAGTAACTTTGTAGAAACTTAAATTTTACTAATAAGCATTGAGACAATTTCTGTGACTTACAAATGAATAATTTTATATTTTCATTTTTGTATTCAGTGTCATATAACTCGAATTAATAGAGTAAAATTTAAAACCCTCACATATTAGGTATACAACTTTGCTTCCGCCGTCTTTTTCATGAAATTCGAGGCTTTATTGTAAAAAACTGGTTATACATTCATGATTCAAATTATTGTCCATCGCTGGCCACTACTTTCTCCCATCTTTCCGTCAGCGTACGAATCCCACGTTGAAAAAACTGGTCATCTTTTGAAGCGATCCACGAATCGATACAATTTTTTACTTTTTCATAAGACCGGAAGTGCTGATCAGCCAGGCGATGTGCCATTGATACAAACAAGTGATAGTCAGAGGGAGCAATGTCTGGAGAATACAGCGGGTGGGGTAGGACTTCCCATTTCAACGTTTACAAGTATGTCTTCGCCACTTTTGCTGGCCACTACTTTCTCCCATCTTTCCGGCAGCGTACGAATCCCACGTTGAAAAAACTGGTCATCTATTGAAGTGATCCACGAATCAATACAATTTTTTACTTTTTCATAAGACCGGAAGTGTTGATCAGCCAGGCGATGTGCCATTGATACAAACAAGTGATAGTCAGAGGGAGCAATGTCTGGAGAATACAGCGGGTGGGGTAGGACTTCCCATTTCAACGTTTACAAGTATGTCTTCACCACTTTTGCAACAAGGGGTCGAACACTGTCATGCTGCAAACTCACTTTATCGTGTCTTTCGTTACATTGCGGCCGTTTGTTTATCAATGCTTGGCTCAAACGCATTAATTGCCTTCGATAACGATCGCCTGTGATTGTTTCAGCCGGTTTTAGCAGCTCATAATACACTATGCCGAACTGGTCCCACCAAATAGAGAGCGAGACCTTGGAGCCGAGAATATTCGGTTTGGCCGTCAACGTGGAAGCATGATCGGGATATCCCCATGATTTTCTGCGCTTGGGGTTATCGTAATGAACCCATTTTTCGTCCCCAGTCACAATGCAATGCAGAAATCCCTCCTGTCTTTGCCTTTCAAGCAGCTGTTCACAAGCAAACAAACGCTGTTCAACATCTCTCTGTTTCAACTCGTACGGCTCCCAATTTCCTTGCATCTGAATCATTCCTATGTCTTTGAGGCATTTTGAAATTGCTTGTTGAGTCACTCTCAATGGTTGTGCCAAATGTTTTTCAATTTGATACAAATCTTCATTAAGTAATCCCTCCAATTCTGCATCTTCGAAAACATTCTCTCTTCCACCGCTATGCCGGTTTTCAACGTGAAAATTACAGTTCTTGAAGCGTTGAAACCACTCACGACCCGTTCTATTACTAATAGTGGCCTCACAGCATTCTATGCCTAATAGCATTCGATGAGCCTCATACGCAGATTTCTTCATATTGAAGCAGAAAATTAACTGACATTTTCAATCGTGAATAACATTATGATGCAGGCACAATCGAATAATATTTCTATGGGGTTATGTTGCCAGATGTCCAAATTTATTGCATGATGTCTCTGATCTATTTATTTCGACCACTACTTACCGCTAAAGCCATTTATAGGAAAACGGCGGAAGCAAAGTTGTACACCTAATAGAAATACTTTTAAAATCAGTTTAAAGGAAAAATTGATCCTGATCAAATTTTTTGGAGAATTTTTGAATCAGGCTTTTTTAAATTTTCTGTTAATCTACAGAAGAGTTGACTTATAATCTCCAGCTGTCTTTGTACAAAAAGTAAGAAATCAACTCTTGCTAAAACTCTTCTCTACACATAAAACTAACCATAGGGGTTTTGAGGTAATGGCTTAGATATTCACAGAAGTTAAGCTCCTGGTGTTTTAAAACATGGCCACCATTATTTGGCAAATGCAGGGGTGAAAACAGTCAAAATGTAAAAAAGAGGAAAATATACACAGCGTTATTTTGAACTACAGAAATAGCTGAGTAAGAATAGTATATTTGTGTACTAATGTGTGTACAAAACAGTGGTGCAACTTTAATAATTTTTTTTTTTTTTTTTTTTTGGGGGGGGAGACAAATTTTGTTTGATAAAACCCTATAAAGTTTACTAAAAACAATAAAATTTGTCTTTGGAAGTAGGAAGGTTAACCCATAACCTCCCATGGCCGTGCCACTTGTACAGAATATGTATTTATGATAAGCATGTGTTTTTGCCTATTATTTAGCTTTATAAGCTGTATAAAGTCCACTATAAACAAAGAAATTTGTCTTTGGCAGGAGGGGGGGGGGAGGGGCTTTAACCCATAACCCCTGCATTGTGGTTGCACCACAGGTACAGAATATGTATTTTGGACAAGCATGTATTTTTATAATTCAAAAGCACTTTATTCAATTCTTCTTTTGCATCTTTTCAAACACACTCAAAGTTAGGATATTCACACTTTCCTTAGTATTTTTTTATACATTTATTCTTTGGATGTAATGCTATGTTATTTAAGTCTACAGAAAAAGTTGTAGATAAAACAAAAACTTCTCAGAAGAAAAACAAGCGGACACCCGCGTAAACGTTGAAGATTTTCACCCTTGCAAATGGGACCATGTTGGTTGGTTGATTTGGGTTTTATGGTGCTAGATTCAATAGTGGAATAGTTGCGCATTTATGGTTTGGGAAACACTTCAGGTAGAGCTACTCTTTCAATGATGCCGACTCCAGTAAGGGTTCAAAATTAGCAGTTAGTCATATTTTGCACCAATAAATTCTGTAATGATCATTGGGTAGTACCAGTCACCATGTTTGACACCTAAGATTCCTGAACATTTTTGTTTGAACGTTGCAAACAATCAATCCAACAACATGCATGGAAGTCCTTAAATGCAATTAAGCAAAATAATAAAGCAAATAATTTTATAAAATTAAATATTTCACGAAATCCTTTACACATATCATTCATACATTTTATGACGTTTGCTACTGTTTCTTTCGCTAAATACAACAATGTCAACAGTAACGGCCATATTCACAAGTCTCAAGTTAACTCGAGGATCAGTTGATCCGCGAGTAAGAGTTAACTCGAGGATTAGCAAGAACGGTATTCTCAAACAGCGTGTTAAGTGATTCGGGGATTAAAATGAGACGCTCGCTGTGATTGGCTACCTCACAATCATGTGGTATTGTTTACATTGTTTACGACGCTCGAATCTGCATTCATACTGATCAAGCACGTACTACGCCGTAGAATTGATTCCAAATTGTGAATAAATAGGACTCATACAGCATTTTAATATGGTTTTGGGAAAAGTAATGCAAAGGTATTTAATTTCAAGTTGGATTTTTATGGAAACCTAAATTTTGCAAGAAAGAACTGTACACAATGTCTTGACAGATGTATGTAATCCGATTATCTTTGTACTTGTCAGTATGGGTGTGTGTTGGTGGCGTGAAAAGTGACTTGCATTGTCAATTTTCTTTCATTCGTAACAATTCAACAGAATAATTTTTATTCTACGACGAATTTGTATCTGCCATGGTCGTTTTCTACCGTTCGCTCTCTCCGGCTTAGAGGACAGACGTGGCGCCATCTATCTTTTCGCTAAGCTGCTTGTTAAGATTACGCAGCTACATTTATTTTCATTTTTCTTTTGAATTACAATAAAATTATGTTTTAAATTTTCCATTTAAGCAATATTATGATGAAGACATGAGCTGCTATGCAGCAGGTGCTCACGTCCAATCCAGTGACCAGTCGTCGCAAGAATACTATACTTTAGCATAGAATGAAATGTGTCATCCATTTTGTTTTTGTAGAATATCCTTCGCAAAAAGATAGTTCTGCACATGCGTAACTCTTACTAGCGAGTTAACTCGCCGATTTCGGAGGATCAAAATGTAACACTGAACCGGCAGTTTAAACCATGGATCAGGACTTGTGAATACGTTTTTTACGATAACTCGCGGACTTGTGAATACGGCCGTTAATGTAAAATAATAGCCTTAAAAAAATCAAAACAATTTTAAAGAAAGAGTATCCTTTGTAAAAGCCCATTTAAAAAGCATTAAGTCATTGAAAAATCAGAAATTATCTGAATTAAAAATATGAATTACCAGATTCTATTTCAGACTCGTCCTCTTCTTCATCAGTATCCTGTTCTTCTATGCAAGCTTCATCTTCACCTTTTTGTTTTTCAAACAAGGAATTTTCAACATTTCGTTCAAACTGGCCCATAAGAAAACCTGCAAAACTTTCAAAGCAAATGGCATTGTTAAACAAATATATCTAAATGAAACAAAATATATTATTTTACTTCAACTTAAGTGAACAAAATTCTTACAATAGCAATACAAGACAAATAGACAAGGCAAATTGAAATACAATATGGAAATGCAATGAATTTAATATAAAACTCAGGATTTTGATTTCATTTTGAATTTAAATATATAAAAACATATTTCTGAAAGGTAATATTGTCGAAAGCACAGTGAGGAAAGGCATAGAAAAATCTCAAGTGTTTTTTATTACAAAAATTGATTTTCAGGCAGGTACTTTAAAAAATTCTAATTTGAAAAATGTTTCAAAAATCTCATGAAATTTGTTGCAAAAAGCTACCAGTTTCCATTCAGCAATCCCATTATAAAGTCTTCTAGTCTGTTGTTATAGGACGAAAGCCTTATACCACATACAGTTGCGGATCAAATTCGTCCCATTGTCATACTTGATGACAAATACAATATATATTTTTCAGGTTGGTTGAGTTATATGGTACAAAAACGATATTTGGCAAAGCTGCTCCAAATGTCCAGGAAATGAACACATGCTTACACACACAAGTAAACCTTTTCTGACACAGAAGAGAGAAAGGCCCCCGGGGATAAATTTTAAACCTGTGTAGTCTACAACTCACCAATTGGTAAAATAGTGGGAAAACCCAACAAGCCACTGTATTTTTTAGGAATGTAACTTGTAATGGAAAGTATCCACAGTAGCAAACTATCTCAGAGATAGTTTACTATTATACACTGAGTCATCCCAACCCAAAATGAATAAGACCAGTTCATAGTGACCTCTATCACCAAGAGCTTCTTACGTACACAAACAAAAACCATTTTTCCAATAAAAAGATGTAACAGCTACAGTTACGTTTATGATCGGTGGCAACGGCATTGACGTTTTTTTTTGGCGAATTTCTAAAGTCGTCAAAGTAAGAATTATTTCAAAAATATTTTTTACAAACGAAAATGAAAGTTTGAAAACTCATTTGAGAACGTTTCGAAAGGTATATATTTTTTTAACTTTCGCAAAAAGTAGTTTAAACACATTTGTGAACGAGCAGAAAACTAAGCTGCGAATGTTGGGTAAGAATACCCTAAAACTTAATGAATTACACTAAATACAGTAGGCTGTTTGAAAAGAAAAAGATTTTTAAAAGAAAAAAAAAGCAAGAAATAATACAACCTGATACATCAGAACGGTTCTGAGAAAAAAAATTACGAAAGAAGAATATTCCACAAATGCGAAAAACAATACATGTTAGAACTCTGCCGTTAAAAATATTATGAAATAAAAATTCCACAACTTTAGAAATAAAAATAAATAAACCAATGGTATCAAAGAAAATTTTTTTTTAAAGGACCATTGCAATCAAAGGATATTTTAAAATCAAAATAGCCAATGGAAGCAAAGAAAATATTTCAAATTAACCAATGAAATCAAACGACTTAAACAGATTTTGGAAGAACTTTTTAGAATATTAAAAATGAAAATTGAAAGTTATCATTTGACGAGGCTGCAATGTAAACCACAATAACCGTATAGACAAATGGGTTGCCTTAATCTACCGTAACTCGCTACTAGAAGTGTACACCAAAAAATGTACACCAAAAAAATCACCAAGACTGTTGCCACTGCTCATAAACGTAGAGTGTAGTTGTACCGAAAAGATTATCACAACAGCCTTTAGGGGTTATATAATAGTTGAAACAATTTCGACATATTTCCTAAATCACAAACATTACCATGACATTTCACCTGTGCATTCTTAAGCTTAATAAAATAAACATCTGAACACATAGCACAAAATTTGAATAAATGAAGTACCCTTCGTCTTTATGTTGCTCTCTGTAGGCATCAGTTCTTTCCTTTTCAGTGAGATGCTGACCAATGAACTTATCGAACATAAAAGGATTTCGTTTCTTCATTTCGCAATCGCTAAAGTAAGATCCTTCATTAACCAACTTTTTCATGGCTTCGTATCTCCTGTTTTTGATTTGTGTTCGTACCGCTCGAGAATCGCTCTGTTTACGAATCTCAGAAAGATAAAAATTTATTTCGTAATCGTCCGGAGAACCAAAGTAGGCAATATCCTTCAGGTTAATAAATTTCCAGTATCGTTGCAGAAACAAAGGTACGTTTTTGTTCAAGAGGTTGCTTGCAATGTCACGTTTTTCAGCGAATGTTAAATCGCTTTCGCCGACTTGCTGGCTTTTAAAATAACCATCACTTTCAGCTACGTCGTCAAGAATACTTTCCTTCATTTTGTCTATTTCTGTGACACCTCCTAAGTCTTCACATTCCATTTCGCATGCACCTTCAATATCCATTTTTAAGTTATATACAGAGACTTTATCTATTTCTGGATATGTCCACCTTTAAAATGAAGAATTCTGTCTGTCAATGCAACAAAAAACACAACAAAAGAAACTGATGAAATGTTTTGCATCGTTAAAAACAACGAAACAATTTTTTTAATTTGAATGATCGAAAACTCATCCAAAACAATTTTTCATTTGTTTTGATTATTGTTGTTACTCTTTAAGACGAGTTGAGAAGTGATGATGATGATGATGCTCTTTCTTTGGAGAAAAAGCAGGTTTTTTGAGGCTTGGCTGCTTTGCCTTGTGCCTCTAGAAGAAAAAATGATACTTCAAGAATGAAAAAGATTTAGAAACGAGGATTAGAGTTTAAAAATAAGCATATGGCATTACAAATACTAAGTGAGAAATTTGAAAAAATATCATATAAAGAGTGTGGAATTTTCAAAGCGGAGAGAGTTTGAATTAGGTTATTTCGACCTTTTTGGAAAGTTGGACAGTAGAAAAGAATATGTTCTAAGTCTTCATAGGTGTGACATCTGAGGCAATTAGGAGCGTCTGTAAGATTAATTTTGTTTTTAATGGAATTTGTCATTAGGGTATTTGCTCGAAAGTTCTGAATGAGGGTTTCATCGTTTCTGTTTAGAGAGATTTTTTCGTACCATAGATTTGTAGGATTGATATGTGGAAAGTTATTGTTTCTATGGTAGCTTTTCCATAGGTTACATATTTTATTATGGTTGTCTTTTTTATAATGTTTTATGATGTCTTCAGGTGAAACACCTTCTGCAATGTTGAAAAGTTCAGCCTTCTTTGCTGCCTGATCAGCTTTTTCGTTAATTAGAATACCCTTATGTCCAGGGGTCCACACTAGTATGATGTTGTTGTATTGGCTTTTTTTACTTAGAATTTTATGAAGTTGCAGTATAATGCAGTTTGAGTTTTTGTTAATGTTTTCTAGGCTGGATAGAACGCTGTAACTGTCGCTTATTATAATGATATTTTGGTTTTTTTCAACCCAGTCTTGTATTGCTTTGAAAATTGCCATAGCTTCTATTGTGAAAATTGAGTTTAGGTTATTTACGGTGTAGCTTCGTTCTACGAATAATTTAGGAATGACAATTCCAAGTGAGCTATTAGAGTTGGTTTTTGACCCATCTGTCCCTATTATAATGTGGTTTGGTAAAGTTTTTAAAAAGTTTTCAAAAGAGGTTTGCAGTATTTTATCAGGAAGATTTTTATTTTGGAAGAGGAAGTTTTGAAGATAAATTTTGTAATTAAAATTAGAAGTGGGTGGGCACCAAGGAATAATGTCACTTTTTGTGATGCAGAGATCTTCGAAGCAATTAATCATACTTGCAGATATTGGTTTTTTTTTATTGGTCCAAGAAGCGTAAATAATAGAGGGTGGGTTGTAAAAGAGATCGTAAATTGGAGACCATTCTCTCAGGCTGATATGTTTAATGTAGAAGGTAGTTTTTAGTAAGTTGTGTCGTTGTTGGAGAGATGAAGCTTGAGTCTCGGAGTGTAGGATTTCTATAGGAGTGTATTTTGGTAAGCCAGTTGCGATTCTGAGCATGGAGTTGAAAATGGGGTTGATTTTTTTGTAATGTGAGGTTGAAGCAGTACAGAGAATGGGAGCTCCAAAATCTAATTGGCTGCGGATAGTAGTATTGCCTATTTGCAAAAGATGTTTGGTGCAAGCACCCCATCTCTTAGACGCAATGAATTTGAAAGCATTTAGGGTACGAGAAGATTTGGATTGTAGGTATTGAAAGTGGTTGTTCCAGGTCAGGTTCTTGTCAAAGATTAGGCCCAAGATTTTAAGTTTGTTTACTTCTGGAATGATAGTGTTATTTATTTTTATGTTGCATTTTTGGGAATTTTTATTCTGGGAAAAATTGATAATGTTGCATTTGTTTAAGCTGATGGTTAGTTTCCATTGGTTACACCAATTGTTAATGATTTTTATAGTTGTTTGGATTGCTTCTGTAGATTCAGTTAGAGATTTATTTTTGGTGTATATAAAAATATCGTCAGCATATATTAGGCATTTGACATGTGTAGGGATGTGTGCAAATAAATCATCTAGGAAAATAAGGAAGAGAAAAGGGCTGAGAATGCAACCTTGAGGTAGGCCTCGAGAGGTTTGTCTAGTATTTGAAAAGGTGTTACGCCATCTTACCTGGCAAGTTCTATGATTAAGAAAATTGAAAATCCAAAGGGCTATTTTTCCTGCGATACCTTTTTTTTGTAGTTTGGACATGAGCCCATCTATCCACACTGAATCATATGCTCCCTTTAAGTCGATGGAGGCGAAAACTATATGATTTTTTTGTTTTTTAGCAGTTAAGATGTCAGTGTGAATTTGGGTCAATAGAGTAATACAACTTCTATGTTGAAGAAAACCGTGATTGTTTTTATTTATGTTTTTTTTATTGTAGTAAATGTCTTCTACGAGTCTATTGAGGATCATTCTTTCTAGGATTTTTGCAAAGGTGGAAGTTAGAGATATAGGCCTGTAAGAGGTTAAGTTTTGTGGATTTTTGTGTGGTTTAAGGATAGGAATGATGAGGGAGTGGGTCCAAGATATGGGGATCGAGCCAGTGTTAAAACTGGTGTTAAGAATTTTTAAAATATATTTCTGGATATTATCAGGAGATATTTTGATCATTGTAATGGTGACTTTGTCCATTCCAGGGGTTGATTTTCTTATTTGAGTGATGGCTTTATCGAATTCATTCCAAGTAAATATGTTGTTTATTGAATTATTGTGGTAGTCAACAAAACTAAGGGGAAGGGGATCTAAGTATTCATCAGCAGTGTAAAGTTTATTAAAAAGGTTAGCTTGTTCTTGTGGGCAATGTATTTTCGTATTGTTTATTTGAATAATATTAAATGAATTTTTTTGTTGGTTGGAAGGATCTTTTAATCTTTGTAAGATTTTATAAATATTTTTGTCTTGGGCAACTGTTTTGCATGTAGTAAACCAAAATTTTTTTTTAAGTTTCTGAATTAAATCTTTTAATTTGTTTTTATATTTTTTATATTGGTCCCAGTCAGATGTGCTTAAGTTTGTTTTAGTTTTGGTAAGGTGTCGTCTGGCTTTGGCTCTTAGATAGCTGCATCTAGAGTTCCACCAAGGGGCTCTAGGTGGGGGAAGTTTTTTTAGAGATTGAGAATTCTCAATGGCTTTCTGGAAAAGGTCATTGAGAAGATAGGGATCATTTATATTTCTTTGGTTATTGTTTAGAGTTTTGATGAAGTAGTTCCAATCAAAGTGGGTCGAAAGATTTGGTCTATTGTTGTTTGGTTTGTGATACAAAAAATTTATGGGGAAATGGTCGCTCCCAAAATTATCTTGGTGAGCTTGCCAAGATGTAATTGGGGGACAGTTATTGGAAGTTAAAGTAAGGTCGATAGCAGATATGGCACCACTGTTGCTGATGTGGGTTGCAGTTTGGTGGTTGAGGATCATAAGGTTTTGGTTATTAATCCATTTCATCAGGTTTTTTCCACTGTTATTATCCTTGAAGCCCCAATTATGGTGTGTTGAATTGAAGTCACCTGCAATGATATAAAGGTTGTTGGGATCCAATCTGAGGTTGTCAAGCATCCCTACATTTTTTATTCCTTTCGGACAATAGATGTTAATGATGTGGAAAGTAATGTTGTTGAGGTGGACTTTCACTTCCTGGGATTCAAAATCCCGATTTTGTTCTTCCTTTACGAGTTGTGCACTTATATTTTGATCGATGGCTATTAGTAGTCCTCCTCCTCTAAAAGGACCAGGTCTGTCAAAACGAAAAATGTTTTTTTCGAAGAGAGTGAATCGGATGTCCGGTTTTAAAAAGGTTTCTTGTAGGATTAAAATGTTAGCTTGGCTGAAATATTTATTATGATTGAGGTCAAATCGGCGTGCTCTGGCACCCTGGCAGTTCCATTGAATACAGTTGAGATCAAACATGGTTGTAAGAAAAATAAAAGAAATGAAGGTGGAGTGGTCGTTCACGGTAAGGCGTTTGTCGCCAACTAATTTTTGTCGCCAAATCAAGATGGCGGCCGAATTCCGCTACAGCAGATAGGGTTGCCATAAAAAAAACGGCAGATGTGAAGAAAATCAGCAAAAAGTGAAGGTTTCCATATTTGGCGACAAATCGCCTTCTTACCGTGAACGACCACTCCACCGAAATGAAGTTGAGAAGTAAGAAAAAAGACAAAATTCTTAGTGAAGTTTACAGTTAAATTTTAACTGAAGTTAATTTATAACTAACCTTTTAAAAACTGAGTTTATCTGCATTGCTAATTGAATATTATAAAATATTTTAGATTTTTGATACTACAAATGATAATAATTTTAAATAGAGTACTGGTAAAATGAACTGAAATGCTATAGGTATAGGTAGGTTGCTATTTGCATTAAGGTTGTACTGAAGCAAAACCGGGTTATTTGTGACGTTCTGGAAGCAAACCTGAAGGGAAAAATTCGAGGGCAATACCATGTAATTTTGAACCACGGTCAGATGATGATGACACCCATTCCTCAAACTTCCACTCCAACCCAAGGTAAGGACATTTGAGGGGACAGTAGATTTAACGAGCACCACACCCCTTTATACACAAGTGGCTTTGTTTGAATTCAAACTCGCACCCTCCTGTTGTTAACCCGTTGCTATACCAACCACAGACAAGAGTCTTACCGCAACTCTATCCCGTGGAACCATTTTTAAACTACGCATGCGCAAACTGTTTAAGTATATGGAAGGTGTGGCTTATCTGACGGGAGGGACTAGAACTAGATTTCAATTACTCTGATTTCGAGAGTATGTGAGTATAGAACCATGAGCGGGAAAAAAAAATTCCTAGCGGTTTTTGTTATACTTTTTTAGGTTAAGTTCTGAAGTGGGTAAGTACAGACAATACTGCAGTATTTTCTTTTCAGAGAACTTTTTAGAGTTAGATCAGCTAAAACTGAAGTAAATATTTTAAACTGAAGAACAGCGAGCGGATTTGTTTCTTATAATTGCGCGTATCAGCGAAAGTTATCTACAAGAGCAGTGTCTTGTAATGTTACTTAAGTATTACGTTTCTGAATTACTTCTACTACTCTTATAAATGATAGAATTAGTCTTCTCTTACAAAGTTTCTTTTTGATTATTATAACGGTTGTTTCTTTCATTTATTGTTTATTTCATGTTAAAAAGTATTTCAAAAATTTAAATGATTCTAAAATCTAGGAAATTCTCTAAAACTTATTCAAGTGCTTTATCATTTGTATGGTGCGTATTTTCTTGCGTTTCAGTTGTTGTCATTATGAACTTTTGTGTTTCTCTAATTTCTTGTTTATTATCATTTATTTTAAAAATTAAATCTTCTAAAATTATATGGATTCTAATATTTAGTATAGTTCTGTAAAACTTTTGAAATAGTTGCAAGTGGCCTATCCTGTGTATATTGTTTTCAAAATATTTCCCTCATAACAATCTCAAGAGACCTCTCATTGCATACTTGCCAACTTTAAAAATTGCATCAGTGAAACTTTTGCACCCCTGAATGCCCCTTGCCATAAACACAACATTAATACATGAATTAATGTGTATTAGAAATATCCGTATGTCACAATAACTAGTATTATTTGTGTTTAAAAATGCATAGGTAAAAATTCACATTTTTATCAACTGCAGAAACTTTGCAAAGCAGTAGTGTTTTAATACCAAACTGGATACATCCACTATAATCCGTAAAAGTTGGTAAGTATGTGCCAGGGAAGTGACATGTCGTATATCTCAAAAGACATCCTGTGTTAATTTCTACAGATGTTGGAACCTGCATCTTGATCCAAAGATCTTTGAGTGGTATTACAAGTACAAGGTAGGGCAGAGTAAGATTTCTAGGTATCATTTTTGACCAGAAATTTGCTTCCTCTCGCATGTTGTTCAGCTATGGATGTATTGTGTAAATTCTCTAAAAGTATCCTCAAAAACATCTCGGGGAGCAGATCCTCCATGGTCAAGATCTATAATTCGTTTCAGACTTCACTCTGTGTATACTACCTATGGTTCCATCTGTCAGACTTGCGAAAGCTCGATACAGTGCATCCTCCCACATTTAGAATCTGTTATTGTGCCTTCAGGACCTCACCAGTGAAAAATTTATACGTTGTTTGTCAAGAACCGTCTTTAGCTTCTATGTGTCTTTTGTTGTCGCTTCGACTTAATTACTGCATATTGACTAGTCCAACTCATCATTTCTAAACAACTTTTTAATTAGTTTATTGTCAGTCTTAATTTTGTCTAGTGTAGCTTGGCCATTTGTGGCTCTTGTACCATAACACACCATCGTTATCATTTTATCATCACTCGGCCGTTTACATTGATGACTCGGACAAATTATGCTAGCTGTGCCTTTGTGATCCTGTTTCGTTATTTATTCACTTCCATCTATCTATAGTTTCAGTTTTCACTGTATTACAGGGCATTCAAATATATTTTAAGTCTACTTTTGGCAATTTTATATACAGGTTTTAGAAGTTTATTGGAATCCTTAAAATCAGATTGTCGTAAACATTTCCTGAAACTTGTTATTGGGATCCTCAGTGAACTTATTTGGCGGGGTTTCGGAATCGACTTTTTCATTCATCCAATATCTAGTAATCCTTTGACAAATCAAACAAGTTTACAAGGTAAATAAAGATGAAAACTGCTGCTTAAGAGGATTAGGGTTCTTGGCGATACCTCTATAAAAAAAGCGCATCATGATTCCTACCCCATGGGTGATGTGGAAATGGAATTGTTCATTTTAGGACATGTTATAAGTTACAGAATACAATTGTGTGAGCCATAATATTTGTTATAAGTTAAAACAGACTAGAGATAGTTCTAACTCAAATGACCATTTTCCTAATTAATAAAATGGCATTAAGTGTTGAGGTACAAAATATGCTTTGTTTCATTGTCAAAAGAGAGTAACATTCAGATATTTCCCTCTAGCTTCTGCAGAAACAATCATTAACATTTAGACTACTACAAGTATGGCTAATTCTGTTTTTGCACAAACCTTCTTTACTCTAATTTGATTTAACACGAGCGGGCCGAGCCAATTTCTAGTTTGCCTAGATTCTAAGAATTTTTTTAAATTTTTGGTATATGCATGAATAGATTGCATAACAGCTAATGTGCATTTGGAAACGCATACTTTGGTTTGCTAATGTGTATCTCTAGGTATCTATGAATAATTTTTATTGGATTTGGTGCACATCTTTATCATTGTTTCAGCCCATTAATTTTTATTTTAGACCTTGAAGAAAAATGTCAGATTGTTTAAATAAAGAGGTTTACATGATCCTATGTTGAAAATAAAATACTGAGACCAGAATGCGTTGCATGCTCTTTGACTTGCGATTTAAGAACAAACATTGCTAATCCATGCGAAATAGAAGTTGTTTCATCCTGTCTAAACAAAATTTTCGAGTGATATTCTAGATGTATACAAACATATGCACCATTTATTGTCAGAAAATGAACAACATCTTGTAAAACAGATTTTGTTCATGAAGAGTTTTTTCCATTTTGAATGCAATTTATTTTAATACATTTTTATTACATGTATTTTGTTGAAATAAAATAAGCTTAAAACTAATATTCTCAAGAATGTTTTAAAAATTATTTTTACTGATTTTTAGATCCTTATCAATTTTTCCTTCCATAGATACAATATCTTTTTTTACATGTATTCTTCAGGACTGTTACTCCTTACTTCTAGAACAGTTTGGTATAAGTGCTGTATCTGAGCTTCACCTCAAAGCATTTATAATAATGGCTCCGAAATTGAATTACGATCCTGAAATGATAGTTTTATTACTTATTTAGTGACAGTTTATGTGAGACTTATTTCTAGCTACTCACTAAAAACACTAAGGTTTGTATACTTTGAAGTGCAAATGTAACAGCAATATTTTACTGTGTATTGCTCTTGGGATGGGAGGCATAAAGCATGCGAGAAAACTTGTTAATTCTACTTGGTAAGAAATGCATTCGAAGGTAAAAAAATTGACATTAAATTGTGAATGGCAATTGTTTACATGTATAAACATGCTGCAATTTGCTTGTAACAAAAATGTTATTAAATTAACTTCTACAAGTTACAATTTTCATTTAATAAATGTAACTTGAACTAACCATTTCAATTTTAGTATAAAAATTTAAAAAAAAAAAAAAAAAAAACAGCTAAATATTATATAAAACTTTGGCTTTTTTTTGTAAACAAGAAAATAAAGAAAAGATAAAAAACTCTTTTAAAATATTACTTACAAAACAGTATGCCAGAGATACTTGTTTCTTTATAAATAACAAAAACAAGCTAAAATGTTAAAGTTACAGTTTGTTTCGTGTTTTAGTGAAAAGCAGATGAGATTTATAATAGGTTACATGTTTCAAGTAAACAAAACTAAAAATAGTAGATAGTCAATATTTACTTTAAATTTCATGGTTAGAGAAAATTTATTTAAAAATTATATGGACAAAATTGAAATACAGCAGATAATTGTAATGAGTTTCTTAGATATAAAAAATCCTGGTGAATACAAGATATTCTGTAAAAATACAAGCAAGTGGTGCAAAGAAAACTTTTATATTCGACAGAACTCAAAAAAGGTCATTCATATTACAACTAAAATTCTCTATACAATTTCAATTCTAAAGCTACCATTCCAGAAATACTGTTGCACAACACAATGTAGCATCCATTTTAGTTGAAAGAACTGAAAATTAATGCATTTAGATCAACAAAGCAGAAATTACATCTCAGTACACTTACACTATGGACTGATAAAAAAGAAATGAACACTTAATTGAAGTAAAAAACGGAACATTATATTTAGAAATCTTAAAATGGCAACAATAAGCTATACAAAATATGTCACAAATTTATTCGTTATGGAATGACCAAAAATCCAAATTAGTAACATGTTTTGTTCACATGCTCATTGATTATACCTCTATGATATCAATGTGATTCCATTACATCACCAGATATTCAATTGAAGATGTGTTTTATGCCAGCTAATTGGTAATGTGACCAACTGATAAATACAAATAGTAGCAGTTTTTAAATTATTGGGTATAAAATAACTTCATGAAATATTAAAATAAATAGGATAATAGAAGAAATGTCATCTACATAACATTACTGACAATTGGAGCCACTTCCTGAAACGGATGCTTTACTCTTTTTTGAACAAAAATGCAGTCATCTGCAATTTAACTACTTGGATCTTTGAAGTAGTTTAGGTATGTGTATAGTATTCTTCAACTAATATAATGAACCCATAAAATGACAGAATTTACTTAAGCAACCTTCTGCAACATTGACCCAAGCAAATGTGGCCTGAATTTTGTAAACATATTTAAGTAACTTTGTGGCCCAAAACACATGCAACAAATCCAAAAATCCATACCTAATCTAAACAATACAACTGATCAACTACATACACATAATTTAATTTATAAATGTATTGTTATCTACTTAGCATTTATAAGTACCAAATTTAATAAATGTCACCAAAAAGTATGTGTGCATGTTTCTGCCCTGATACTAAACTTGCATGATTAATATAAATGAAATATTGAATTGCTTATAACAGACCAGGTCTATTTTCAGAAACAAGCTAAACAAGAAAAGTGCAGCCACATACAAAATAATGTAGCAATTGCCTTAGATGGTTATTTGTTTCGCCAGCTGATGCTCATTGCAATCACTTTCAACAAAAAAATTCGAAATCAGTACCACCAATTATGGTCTGGCATTATAATATCTCTAACCAGCCCTTAAGCATCTCCACTCATTCTTACAAAATCGACTCAAATGAACACATTTCCATAGCCAGACTACTAGATTCTGAATTTTAAAAACAAGCATTTGGGTAACTTCTGAAATAAGCAGAAATATAAAATAAAAATGCCATGTCCAATACTTTACATCATTTCTTGATCCACAGCTTATTTTGTACTTATTGCAAGCCTTACTGGAAAACTCATCCACAGATTAATGAATTCAAAATTGGAGTATAGTCTAACTCCTGCCGGTTGTCAGTTGAGTCACATGGTCTTGAACAAGTCATTAATTAAATTAGGACACTGGCAGTAGTGTAAACAAACCATGTCTTTTGTTGATGTCTATAGCAAGGATCCTGGTGTTAAGTTTATGGTTCAGTGACAAAAGCGACAGCAATAACATGCCGGCAAAGGAAAACCATTCTTGCTTTACATATAGCAGCCTTTTCCTATCAATCTTTAAAAAATTTTTCACAAATCAACTGAATTAAGGTTTATTGATCTACAATATATTTATGTTTCACTATAGTGTACATCAGTGAACCTTGTACAGCTGTAAACCTTGTATATAGGACAATGTGTACATTGTCCTATATAAAATTACTAAATTCAGTCACATGATGCTCTATGTAGTGTACTTTGTGCACACCTAGATTTTACAATATCATAAATATTTTTGTTGGATTTTATAATCGATTACTTAGATGCTAGACTATATACAAATAAAATATTAACGACCAGCTACAGGCTCGAGCCCAACAAGGCTGGTACTTTGTTTATGAATTCCCCAGTTCCCACTGACTATCCAATTGTATCTTAAATTCGTACACTCCCTTTGAATTAACTATATTTATTGGCAACGCGTTCCAACTGTCTATTACCCTATTAAAGTAGTAGTTTTTCCTTAAATCCCGATTAAAATGTGTCTTCAATTTATACCCATGGCCCCCTTGTTCTGTTATCCCTATTGAAATTTAAGCCCTCTGTGTCCCCTTGTTTTACAAACTTGAAAAGCTGAATCAAATCCCCCCTCCTTCTTCTTCTTTCCAGTGTATACATGTTTAGCTTACTTAAACGTTTATTATAGTCGAAATTTGCTAGCCCCTTTATTATTTTTGTAGCTCTGTGCTGAACCCTTTCAATTGATTCTATGTCCTTTCTCATATATGGAGCCCAGAATTGTACAGCATATTCTAGATGTGGTCTTACTAAATCCTTATATAACGGCAAGATTATATTCTTATCCCTTGAAGTTACAGTCTTTTTAATATACCCCAATAGCCTTTTTACCCGCAGCTGAACATTGGTGACCCATTTTAAAATCCCTGTGAATTATCACCCCAAGATCCTTGACTGTTTCTCCCTCCTTTACCTTTACTCCCTGCAGACAGTACTCAGCTCCACTGTTCCTGTAACCCATATGCAGAACTTGAAATTTCCTTACATTAAATGACATACCCCGTTTTACAGCCCATTCGGATATCTTATCAAAATCCCCTTGTAAATTTTCTATCTGTAACTTGGTATCCACTGTCCCCCATATTTTTAAGTCATCTGCAAATATATTGTTTCTATTCTTGATCCCCTGACCTATATCATCTATGAAAATTATAAATAAAATTGGTCCCAAAACTGATCCCTGAGGCACCCACTTATAACTTCTGTCCACTGTGAATAATTTCCTTTTACCTGCACTTTTTGCTTTCTACCCAATAACCAATTCTTTATCCATATTAATGTTTTTCCCTGAATCCCCAGCCTTTGCAATTTAAACAGTAATGCCTCATGAGGTACTTTATCAAAAGCCTTTTGAAAATCTATGTACATGATATCCACACTGCTCTTATTATCCAGCTCTAACACAAGAAGGAAGAACTATTGCTAGTTAGTAATAGCTGCTACTGGAACAATTATCCAATTTAATTTTGAGGACTTTCTTTTTGTAGAAAAAGGATAATCAAGGCTAAAAAACATTCCCACTTTACAAATTTTTTAATTTTGATCCTTAATTTTTTTTTAATTAAAAATAAAACAATAAGTATTTTGATTTGTACCACTATCTGTGTAGTTGAAATGAATGATGCAAAACTACACCACCATAAATAACCAATATCGATGAGTACTTTAATTCAATCTTAAGTTATATTAATGATGTAGTATGCATTTATTCCAACTTGTGTTTTTGATCGATAGAAATTGTGAACTAAGACATTACACACAAGGAAAGTTTTACTCATACAAAAGGGAAGTACATCCAGGATTAAATAACAGGAATTTAACCTGCACTGTATGCCTACAGTTAAGTCAGTCAACACTACACTTAAGTCTTTGTACATGATCCCCTAATTTGACAGTGAAAAAATTTCCCAATTTCTAGCATTAACAAAAAAGTACAGTTGTATAACATTTCTGCTATCACTATGCAAACTGTGATGCTGTTTATAAATCAATACACTCTTAACAACAATGATGTTATCACATTAAAATAAAATAGAAAAATTATTGGGTAGCCACAATTTAACAATTACATGCAGCAGATACCAAATGCCTGGAGGTCATATTAAATAGTAACTTACTCAGAAGTGAATAATTTCACATTATAGAGCAACTGAAATCCTCTGAAAACCACCCTTTAAATATCATTGTTTTCTCCGCGTAGGCTGATTAGATATGCGTGTACATAAAGTAGTAGTTACCATTATGATTTGTAGAAAACGTTCTACCATAAGAGCTGAGATTCCACATAATACAAAAAATTTATAACTGCATTTGCGGACAACACATTTAATTCAAATAAAATTTCTAATTAATTAAGATAGGTCCCAACTGTTCACTTCAAATTATCTTTTTAACAAGTATCTATTTGTCATAATTTCCTTCTCACCACATCAAAAAATCTATCTGTATCTGCTTCTCTTCTATTCCAGGATGTGGTATTTTTCCGTTCTTCTAAATCGGAAATAAATTTTAGCCCCAAGTCAAAACAAAACACAGAAATCCCCCCCCTCCCCATGTTTTTACACTCATACTCTCGAATCCAGGGTGAACCTCTACTCACTCATGTCAGATAAGCCACACCTTGCATATACTTAACAGTTCGCGCATGCGCAGTTTAAAAATGGTTCCACGGGATAGAGTTGCGGTAAGACTCTTGTCCAACCACAGGTGATACCAACTGGGCTACCGTCGTCCGAACTGAAATGAGATGATTTACATTAGTTTTCGTTTCCTCATCTGGAACCAGTTTCAGAGTTGCAGACGGATTTCACGAACGAAGATTTGCTATTGATTCTTTAGCATTTCATCAAACATGACTGACAATAAGCGTAAATACGACATCGTAGTTTTTGGTGCCAGTGGTGTCACTGGAGAATTTGTAGTTGAAGAACTCGCTCTTTACAATCCAGATGTACATTGGTGTGTAGCCGGCCGCAATCGAGAAAAGCTGCAACTCACCCTTGAAAAACTTAGTAAAGAAATTAGTAAGTACTGGATTTAAAAATTCTTCCTTCGTGAGGCACTGAAATTATTTTTTTTTGGTGTCGTCCGTGATGCGATTGAAAAATCTTTAAGTATTTACAAATAGCATAACTTTGTCTTTTAGATAAGAAATTGGATAATGTTGATATACTTGAAGCAGATTGCACTGACGAAGCTTCCATTGCAAGGATGTGCCAGAGTACCTCGTTGTTGATTAACTGTGTGGGACCGGTATGTTTTTTAAAGAATTTTCGTTGCCTTGTTACAAAATCATGTCACTCCTTAAACTTCAAGGGATTGTAAGAAGTTACTTTCGAATGCCTGGTCATAGAAAAATATTGACTTTCTTTATTTAGGATTCGTTATAAAACAAATGAAAGTTTTTATTTCAGTATGTTTGGTAGAATGAATCATTACAAATTTGTCAAATATGCAGTTACAGATAACTCTTAATATCTGCCCATCCAATAATCGGCTTGAGGTCATTTGATGCACTCAATTTTCCTTCAGAATGGTATGAGGAAAGATTAACCAATGACATATCCGAATATCTTGTGGCAAAATTTATACACACTGTAGGACAGGGCTCGAAATACCCGGGTGCACAGGTGCACTGTACACATGAAAATAAAATTGTGCACCTAATTTTTTCCCACTAGGCACACCCGTGCACCTAATTTAAAAACTTAGGTGCACCTGTATTAAAAAATATATTTCGTGGCCTGCTGTAGGAAATGAAAATTATTTCTTAATTCTATTTCTGAACCTTCATTGTATGTATATTCTGATTCTTCTCTTTAACTGTATACTCTGGTATGTTTATACAAAGTGCACTGGTTGTATCCCTTTATATTTTAAAATAAAGAATTAAGTTCATTTTCGAATGTGTCTTAATTTGTTTCAACATAAGTAATAGGATTGCAACAGGCTACATGAAAAGAAGTGTAATGTTTTGAAGAAAGTTTAGGGAATTGTTGACTTTTATTCTTTATGGCCACAGCTAACTATTAGTTTTTATGGTATGCCAGTACAACTAGTAGCAGTTGTGCTGTAAAGGTTAAGTTTTGTATTTTCATTGTTTTTGAGAAGAGAATTTTAATGTGCTTTGCCTCTGCTCTTTTCTGAATAGCAATAGGATTTCACAGGGCTGCATAAAAATAAGTGTTAAATTTTGGAAAAGAAAGTTTAGAAATTGCTCCCTTAACCTTTATGCCACAACCGACTTGATTCTTATATGTTAACTGTACAACAGCTGTACCAGCCAAAGTATAAAGGTTATGTGCTGTACTTTAAAAAATGTACATATACTTCACACACCACTGGGAAAATTATGCTGAAAATTATAAAAAAATTTCCTAGATTAACAATAATAATTTTGCTATAAATATTTTTGAAATTTTACCCTTTTAGAAATTAGTTCTTCGCTACCATCTCTTATGCTACTCTTTGAATTATATTTTTGGGCTACATGATCTACAAACTGGCTCGAAAATTACCCTTTTTTACCATGTTGTAAAAATATTTAATTTTTAAGATATTTTATTAAAACATCCTTTATTACAACATAGTTTCTCCCAAAAGTTTTTATATTGTCTAATTATTTAAGATGAAGAATTTATATAAAGTTTCTTGGGTTATCTTTTCAAGTTAACAGATTATGCACTTTTCTCATATTATATCATACATTCCGATTCGTTGGTTTGGGGTTTAATGGCACAAGAGCCATGTTTGGTGAAGCTGTGCCAAACCCAAAACAATGTCAGGTACTTGTGAAAAGAAAGAGAAAGATTGTTTAGGGCATCCTGTGGTCAGGACCCCCATGTGTACCAGATTACCAGTAAACCACATGGGAAAAGAATAGATCATTTGAGTACTTTCGGTTCATGAAGCCCATGCATTCCTAAAGAAGATATGCCCCTAAGGGGTCATACCTTATGATTAGAATTAATAAATTATTATAGTTGGCTTGCAATTGAAACACAGTCAATAAACATAGTTCTAAAAAAATGAAGGGGTAAACTTCTACTCACTAAGAGTTTTTAAGAAATCTAAACTTAATGCTAAGAAAAATGAAATAGTGAGTATATTTTCACTAGTCTAAAGATTGAAACATTCTGATCTAAAAAAAAGCTCATTACGTGAAAACTTTGACTCTTTTATTGTGTCTCGTTTATAAGTCAATGGTATGTAGTTCTTCAAACTACTTAATTACTGTTCATATAAATGCACCCCACCTAAACCTATTTCCTCTTATTCACAAACATGAGATCTTTGTACTGTAGGTATGTTTACTGCGTTTTCCTCTTGTTAATGATGTCTGGCAAGGACAGATCAACTTCCTTCAATTTCTTTTACTTCATACTTTTATTATCATCCAAATATGTTATTATTATTATAACTTATAGAGAATCATTTCTGGGTAGTATATTGGAATATCTCTTCTCTTTTAGATGGTTCTCGTTAACCACAAAAGATCTGCTTTGTATGCATTGTATTCATGTAATTAAATGAATAAAAAAAACATATGATACTGACTGACAGCTCTTTATTTGTTAGTAAACATTTAAAGATTCAGTAAAAACAGTTTCATTTTTTTAAAATTTCATTGATGTATTCGTATTAAATGTTTTTCATCTATAGATGCTTTTAAATAAATTAATTTTAAAATTCCCTGTACACTAATATCACAACTAGGTACCTTGTTTGTGGATTTTTAGTTTCACTGTACCTATGCAAAAGTTCTGATGCTACTATTAATTATACAGAGATGAAAACAAAACTGAAATATATTTTACTATTATTTGATAAATTATATTAAATACATTAATAGTTAGAATCATTAATATTATTATTATTATTATTTTTTTTTTTTACCATCCTTGTTGTTTCAAGAAGGAATTAAATACTTTTGGTATTAGTGTAAATATTTTGTTCAACATATTATGCCTAATTGTTAATATATATAAGCATCACACCACAATTCATGATAGGTGATTTAAAAACATTTGCTTGAAATTTGAGCTTATCTTCAATTCAGAACCCTATACTTTTTCTTAATTTGTTCTTCCTTGATAGAATGGCTAAGAACAGCTGTTGGGTAAAATAACAAAAGCATTGTTCCAAAATAGCAGAAATCAAAGCTACAAAAACATGTATTTTGATAAAGACTAATGATTGCATCATTTGGAAGGTAAAGTTTAATTAACTCCAAAAAAGGAACCACTTGCTTCCATAAGAAATTTTGTAACATTGCAAGCAGATTGGGGTCTTTGTGACTCAGTGTTTTTGCCCACTACTCTATCACCTATACAAGTTGCATGTGACACATTATTGATTCCTGTCATCTTCAATCCTTCCCTGGGTGTATTTCTCTTCTGCATCAGTTAAACTTTCCTTGTATGAATGCATCCATTTACGTGACATTGTTTGTGGCTAAGTGTTAAAAAACCCAACCAATCACAAACAGATTGTATGGCTGATATTTGATTTTCTGTATCCCAAGTATTTTAAATATTGCTTCATGTGGCTTTTCTTTTTTAGTATCGTTTTACTGGAGAAAAAATGGTGGAGCAATGTGTTAAGAATAAAACACACTGTGTTGATGTCAGTGGTGAACCACAGGTATAATTTTATTTTTATTTTTTTTTATTTGAATTGAGTAAAATATAGCCATAGATTCATGTTATTGTATTATTCTAATTAACCCTCCTGTTGTAAAAAATAATGAATCAATCCACATTTTCTCACAGTAATGTGTAGAGTAATGATTTTCAACTGATGTGCAAATAAGAATGGCACAGGTGTGCCTTGAGGGTGGTGAAATGGTTCAAATTGTATATAAGATTTATTTGAATTCAATGGTTTAGTGTTTTGAACTTCTGATTAGTGTTAAAAATAATTTCAAGTTATATCCATGCAAGAAATTTTGAATATTACTTTTCATTAAAGTACAATACATAAATTGTTTCATAAGGATTTTTTAGAAGTGTCTGTGGTGTAAAAAGGGTAGATAATTAATAATACTCCTTTGCAATTTATCTGCCCATTTTTTGTCAAATTGGTAAGACGTAAAAATTTTTTGGTTCACAACAGAATTTGAGTAATTAGTTTATACGTGCCATGAGATAAAAATGTCAAAAATTGCTGGTGTAAAGTAATTGCTATATCTATTTTAATTTCAGTATCTGGAGACAGTACAGCTGAAGTATTTTGATGAAGCAAAGGAAAAAGAAATCTTCATTGTGGGCTGTTGTGGTTTTGATAGTATTCCCTGTGACATGGGAGTTGAAGCTGTAAGAAAGAAGTTTATTGGTGAGATATTCATCTTAAAGTATATTAAGAAGTATAATTTATTTTCATGTATCTAGTAAATTTTATTCAGGTAGGTGTATTCTCTCCTCAAAATAAACAAATTTTACTGTCTTATTTTAAAGCCATTTAAAGAAATTTATTTCAAATTAAAACTTCCACAGGCTTTAAATGCCTTTGAAGGCCTGTTTTTTCATTTTTTCAGACCTTTAAAAAATTTTAATATTTGTATTTCCTTGAATATTTTTCTAAAGCCTTACTTTTTAAAAGAACACTGCATATTTTGTTTCACCTGCATTAAAATACCAAGAATGCTGATACTCATCCAAAGTCAAGTGCTATCATAGTTAATGGCATAGTGTTCATCGATGAGCCAAAATTGATATTTTTAAAACTAGTTGGGGGGGGGGGGGCATGAGATCTCCCATGATACTCATTAAAGTTTCTTCATTTGTGTACTCATGGCTTAATCTATTGCAATCCATTCAAAATGTAGCCTTGAAGACTAATCAAAATAATACTAGACTAAAAAAATACTAACTATGAACTAATAAATGAAAATAGCATCGGAAAGGCCTTAAAAAGGCTCTAATTATCTTTTACTTAAAAGTAGCAACCCTATACTATAGAACTATGGAATATTGATACTGTAACAAGCAAATTATATATTACAATTTGTCAAGACATCTACTCTTGATATGCTTCCATGAAGAAAATGAAAGACATTTGCAACTAGTTACTTGTGTGTTAAATAACATAAAAACTCAAAATCATCTATGTTAGAGAACTTCACATTTTAACATGTTAATAAGGAGTAAATTATTTAACTGAGATATTTGGTTCCTGAACAAATATATTTTATGACTTTGTTATAAAGTCTAAATTCAAGTATTTCTATTTGGAAGTGTTACATTTTGATGAAATTGCATTATAACCATTGCCATAGAATTTTGTATTTAAAGAGATAACAAGAGAATATTGTTTCCTGCAAAAATAAATTGTTATTATTTTAAAATTTGTCTTGTAAAAGTGTTAAAAGAAGCTGTAAAAAAATCCTTATTTTATACCAATACAACAATAAAGTATTTAGTGCAATAAAAAATAAATGTCACCCATATTTTAATCAAAACTATTTTAATGGTGTTTCATAGTCATTATTGTAATGAAATAACTCTTGTAGCTTTAACAAATTTTATTATTCATGGCTCTGAAATATGCTTTATTTTTTAAATAAATCGAAATTAACTTAATTATTTCCTGAGTTTTGTGTTTTCCTATATGTACTTCATTTCTATTGTTTTAATCTTTTTGAGATATTTTATTACAGAAACCTTTATTTTTTAGGAGACTTAAACTCAGTGGAAACATTTTTAAATGCTAAAATGCCTCCTGTAGGTATTTTTCAGATAACTATGCGTAATTGTTTACATTTGCTAAGAGTAATCACAATGGGGCAAAAAGTAATTTATTGTTTTCATTAGGGAAGCACTGTCAATTTTGGAACATGGCAATCAGCAATTTATGGTCTTGCTCATGCCAATGAGTTGAGGCCTCTTCGAAAAGCTCTGAAAGAAAAGGTGTTTCCTAAGGGGATACCTAAACCCGATTATAGATTGAAACCTAGGTATGTGGAAATTAAAAGTTATTTTGTAGTAAGTAAGGGGAAAATTAATTTATACTTCTTTTGTCTATAATTTATACTTCTTCTGTATATTTTTTTCAGTGCAGTGCTTTTTCTGTGTATTTAATTTAGTGCTTTTTCTGTATGTTTGATTTTGCTTAGTGCTTTTTCTGCACATTGATTGTTACTTTGAGTTAGCATGGGTTTAGTTAGGATGTTAAAGGAGATAAGGACAGAGGGAGCTAGTGGGGAGTTCTATGTGGAATGTGACTTGAGTGGGAATATGGTTGAGGCAAGAAAGGGTGGTGTGAGTGGGGTTAAAATGTCAGAGAAGGTTGAATTTAAATGTAAGAATTGCTTAGAGGTGGGTGATTTGAGGAAGCAGCTGGAGGTTTTGAAGGTGAGGTTTGCAGAGTAAGTGGAAAAGGGTGTTCAGTGTGTAGACTTGGGACATGTAGATCAGGGGGATGAGCTTGATAAGGTGACTAAAGGGGTTGTGATTGGAGATTCAATGGTTAGGGTTTTGAGAGACATGGTAGGGCGTAAAAAGCGCAATTTTGCAAGGTGTTGCTTGCCAGGCGCCAGGGTCGAACATGTAGTTGAGGCAGTTAAGGCAGGTGTAGTTAAAGGGGAGGGAAAGGCATTAGTGTGGGTGGGAACTAATGATGTAGAGAGGACCACTAATGTTGAGTTTAAGAGGGAAGCGGAAACGCTTTTGAGAGGCATTAAGTCTCTTGGGGTTGAGGTTACAGTCTTAGGGTTGCTACCTAGGTATGGGTTAGATAATGGGTGGTTAAATTAAAGGGCCAATAAGATGAACGGGTTGTTAAGGGATTTGTGTGAGAGGGAGGAGGTTAGATTTTTAGATGTTTGAAAGGAGTGTAAGAGGGATTGGATAAGCAGGAACAATTTGCATTTAAGCCTGATAGGTAATAGGGAGGTTGGCAAGCGGGTTTTGAATATTCTGGAGTCAAAAAACTAGAATACAAGCAGGGATGGGTAGGACATAGAGGGTTGACAGTACAAAATAATTGCTTAGCAAAACTAACAAGGTCTAAATTACAGAAGACAAACAATACCAAGGGAAAGTGCAATGTAAAGGAGAAAAACAATACCAAGACAAATAATACAAGGGGAAAGTGCAATATAAGGGTGAAAAACAATACAAAGACTAATGCTACAAAGTTAAAGTGCAATATAAGGGTGAAAAATAAGCTAAAGTATTTTACTGTAATGCTCACAGTGTGAGAAATAAAATGGATGAGCTCAGGGGAATTGCACAAGCAGAGGATATAGATATCATTGGGATAACTGAAAGTTGGGCAAGCAGTGAAGATGCACAAATTTTAGAATTGAGTGGATTCACAATGTTTAGGGAGAACAGAGTGAATAGGAAAGGGGGTGGCGTTTTTATTTATGTGAGAGAATTCTTAAACTGTACGGAAATAAAGTTATGTAGTAAAACTGAGGGTATAGAATCAGTCTGGGTGAAACTGAATACCGACAAAGGCAAAGGACTAATTCTGGGTAATATATGTAGACCTCCTGTTTGTAGTGAAAAGCAGGAAAAGGGTATGTGCAATCTGATTAACGAAGCATGTCGAAAAGGAGAATTAAATTTAATGGGGGACTATAATTATCCAAATATTGACTGGACAAACAATCTAGCTACAAATTGGAAAAGGGCAGAATTTTTGGAAGTGATACAGGATTGTTTTTTGTACCAGATGGTGTATGAGGATACTAGGGACAATACAATATTGGATTTGTTTTTCAGCAATGATGAGGATAGGGTGCAGGATTTGGTTATAGGTGAGCCACTGGGAGAAAGTGATCATAGAAATATCAGATTAAGTATAAATTTTCAGTCAGCATACACAATCAATAGTAGGATAATTCCAAATTTCAGAAAGGTAAATTTTCATAGGATAAGGGAAGAGTTAAAGGAGACATTCAAAGGAGGATTAATAGCACCGCATCATTCTGAACAATGGGAGGAATTCAAGAATAAGTTAGACAGGGTGATAAAAAAACATGTAACGTTCAGGAAAAAAGGAAAATCTAGAAACTTGCTCCCTATGTGGTTTTCAGGGGAAACACAAAAAGCTTTAAAATTAAGACAAAGAACATACAGGGTATATAAAAGCACTGGTAATGACAGGGACAAGGAGGCATATCTGAAAGCCAGAAAGGAGTTTAAAAATATTAGTCTGAAGCAAAAGGTGTCCTTGGAGGGAAAACTTGCAAGGGAAATAAATATAAACCCAAAATAATTTTTTGCATATGCATGTGGTAAAAATAAATAAAGTACTACACTGGGCTCGTTGGAGGGGAGGTGAATTAATTCAAGACGGGGTGGGAATGTCAAACTTGTTAAATGACTTTTTCCTTAGGGTTTTCAATGGCAACTATAAATTAAAAAAGGATCCAAAGATGGAGCCTTTGCAGGGGGTACGATTAAAGAATGCAAATTTAACAGGGAAGAAATAGTAGATCAGTTGAAAAGAATTAAGCCTTCTAAAGCACCATGGCCAGACAATATTTATCCTAAAGTACTAGTGGAATGAGCGGAAGAATTGAGGGATGTAATTCACATGCTATTTAATTCAACATATAGCACAGGTTGGGTACCAATGGATTGGAAGTTGGCCAACATAACTCCAGTTTTCAAAAAGGGAATACAAAGTGATCCGGGCAACTATAGACCAGTAAGTCTAACATCAGTAATTTGCAAAATATTTGAATCTCTGTTAAAAAAGCATATAATGTTATACTTGGAGGAGGGGGGACTGTTATCAGAGAATCAGTATGGGTTTAGGAATGGCAGATCCTGCTCTACAAACCTTTTGAAGTTCTACGAAAAAATTACCGAGTTGCTGGATAATAAGAGCAGTGTAGATATCATGTACAGGGTGGAGCATGGTAATCTGCTGATTTGGGAATGAAATAAAAAAATAATGAACACTTAGAAACTTACATTTTTATTTTTCTCATATTGGACAATAATGGAAGTTTCTAGTTTTATGGTTTTAAACAGAGTATCGGGCAAATGTCTACCTTCACAATCCACACGCTGCTGCAGTCGTTTTCTGAAATTCTCTTGCACTCTTTCAAGCATGTCTTCTGGTATTCTTGCAATTTCATCCTCAATATTGTTCTGTAGGTCTTACAGGGTGTTGGGACATTTGCAATGCACCTTCGACTTCTGGTAACCCCAAAGAAAAGACATCCAGGAACACGTCCGCGTGGGGAACTGCAAATCGCAAACGAAAAGCACGCTGCACTGCAATGATTGAATGGGAATTCGAGAAATACACTTCAACTCAAAATGAGTGCTCCTCACGTGTCCACTGCATTATGACAACTGTACAGCAGATGAATACAAAACCTCCCATCCGTCACTATAAACCATGCCCACTCTCCCCTCTCTTGTACCAACAGCGTGAATTCTAAAAAAGCAATTTACTGCGCTCCATCCTGTACATAGATTTTCAAAAGGCTTTTGATAAAGTACATCATGAGGCATTACTGTTTAAATTGGAAAGTCTGGTGATTCAGGGTTTAACATTGATATGAATAAATAATTGGTTATTGGGTAGAAAGCAGAGAGTGCAGGTAATAGGAAATTATTCACAGTGGACAGAAGTTATAAGTGGGGTGCCTCAGGGATCAGTTTTGGATTCAATTTTATTTAGAATTTTCATAGATGATATAGATCAGGGGATTAAGAATCGAATCAGTATATTTGCAGATGACTTAAAAATATGGGGGACAGTGGATACCAAGTTACAGATAGAGAATTTACAAGGGGATTTTGATAAGATATCCAAATTGGCTGCAAAATGGGTATGTCATTTAATATAGGGAAATGTCAAGTTCTGCATATGGGTTACAGGAACAGTGGAGCAGAGTACTGTCTACAGGGAGTAAAGGTAAAGGAGGGAGAAACAGTCGAGGATCTTGGGGTGATAATTCACAGGGATTTTAAAATGGGTCACCTATGTTCAGCTGTGGGTAAAAAGGCTAATATGTTATTGGGGTATATTAAAAAGACTAACTTCAAGAGATAAGAATATAATCTTGCCATTATATAAGGGCTTAGTAAGACCACCTTTAGAATATGCTGTACAATTCTGGGCTCCATATATGAGAAAGGTAGTAGAATTAATTGAAAGGGTTCAGCACAAAGCTACAAAAATAATAAAGGGGGATAGCAAATCTAGACTGTAATGAACGTTTAAGTAAACTAAACATGTATACACTGGAAAGAAGAAGATGGAGGGTGTATTTGATTCAGCTTTTCAAGTTGGTAAAACAAGGGGACACAGGGGGCGTAAATTTCAATAGGGATAACAGAACAAGAGGCCATGGGTAGAAATTGAATAAGACACATTTTAATCGGGATTTAAGGAAAAACTACTACTTTAATAGGGTAATAGACAAATGGAACACGTTGCCAGAAAATATAGTTAATTCAAAGGGAGTGTACGAATTTAAGATACAATTGGATAGTCAGTGGGGATTGGGGAATTCATAAACAAAGGACCAGCCTTGTTGGGCTTGAGCATGTAGCTGGTCGTCAATATTTGTATTTGTGATTTACTTAAGATTTAGTTTTCATCTCTTAGAAGTAGTACTATAGTGAACAATCTATTTTTCAACTTTGGTGTATTGTTTGTCAATTACTTACCTTTTACTATCTTGAAAGTAAACCACACTTCATCAAAAAGCTTAGTTTTGAGAAAAAGCATGAAATTATAATTTTCAAGCAACAATAAAATTATAGTTTTATCATTTCAACAGGGTTGCAGTAGCCTGGCGGGAAAACTAGTAGATTAGCAACCAAAGTGTTACAAGTTCGAAACTTGATTTAACCAAAGACCATTGTGTTTATGGGGCTAGTACATGTTAAATCGATCCTTGCTCAAGTATCCTCATGTTAGTATGGTATGGAAATTTGGAGAGTGGGGTGCCTGATCAAGTGTTGACCTCATCGTCTGACCCTGGTTTAAAATGATGAAGCATTGTCCTTGGATCTTTCCCTTCAGGAGTGATCCCACACCTTCATTAATAGCCGTTGTGTTGCCCCAGTGCGACATTAATTCAACTACTCCCCATGTCATTTGAACAATTATTTATTACACTTTGTATTTACCTTAACTAATCAAGCATTCAAAGAAGGGTACTTTCATCATGATTATATGTATCGCTATAGCAACTTATAAATAAAATTGTACATTTATTTTATTTGTTTATGTTCCTCAAGTGTGTTTTCCAAGTATGTTTCTTAATAAGAAATCATACCACCATGCACGTAAAGATTAAAGCATTCTGGTCTATAAAAACTAAACAGCTCTTATTTGAAAATTTTGACCTGGTGAAAATCACTTTTGAATCGACATTATTTAAAATGCTGTTAGAAATAGCTAACAGACTGATTGTTTGAAACTACTCCTAAATATAATTAAAGGGGTGAGTGGAAGATGGGGTTCTGTGACATTTTTGTAGTTTTAAGATATTTGGCCTCTAAGTCTTTAGTACTTATACTATATGAGTTATAAGGAGTTTGGGATTTGTGATGCTGTAAGTATCAGCATATAGGGGTTTTTGCTGTAGTTGTCAGCACAAGTCATACCTCCCCCCAAGACAACTTAAAAACTGCAATAGTATCCAAATGTAAACAAATGTCACAACCCTTCCATTTACCCCTTCAATTGATAATAAGATTGTGAGTTATGTTGAAACGGGTAAATATAATTGCATGGAATTTCTCTTATCTTGAGTTGCAAAACTTAATTATGACAACCAATTCTTGACTTTAAAAACAAAAAAGAAGCAATTTTTAATTAAACATCAGTTGCATTACCTGTGTCCTGATTGTAGTGCATTTTCCTGCAGGGGTAATCTTTTCAAAAGCAAAGATGCCAATGGATGGTGCATACCTTTCATAGGAAGTGACCGCTCCGTTGTTTTGAGAACACAGATGTTCAATCACCAATTTAAGAATGAGCGTCCAGTAAGTAATACTTTTTTATTTAAAAATAATAATTTCTTTTTATAATTTTTTAATAAAATCTCTTCATAATCAGATTTTTTTTATTATGAGAGGCATCTGATGTAAGTTTCCTGTTTAACAAACTGCCCATTTTCTCAAGCTGATTCATTTTGTATCTGAGCAGCTAAAATAAGGTTTAGGTGGAGGCTTTTTTGCTACTATCTTTAAAATTTAATGTTAATAATACGATTATTTAACAAGTGCTTTGGCTGGTAACCCTGCAATTAATATATTTGACGAAAAAAAAAAACCTATCACAAAAATTTTTCATTTACATACTGTTAAGAGTTAAATATTCTTTAAATTATTTTTCCTGCGATATGTTCGTTTCACTTAAAAATTATTTTGTTAAAATAGGAGTAATTGTATTTATTGTTATATACTTTGTTGTGATACTTGTTACTCTATTATAGCATAATATGTTATTTTTTCTATTCTGAGGTATGTATAGTTGATAGCCCCTAGTTTATTTTATAACCGAAAGAAATTGAATAGAATTAAGAAAAACTTTTTCCACCTGTTGAGATCCAGAATTTTTCCTATTGTTATTGAAAAAATTGAATGAATATTAGACAAATACAGAAAACGGGTGTACTGACTACTGAGTGTTACAGAAAAAACTTCTAACAATGCACATTAAAAAAAATTGGCTCACTACAGTATTTTAAATCACCACATCTTCCTCAAAGTGCAGTACTCTTAACTAGTGCTATAAATGTGAAATTTCTATTAGCTTTTTTCAGCATATCTTTAAATGATTTTTGTACTAATAATTTGTCGAGTACATAAAATTTAGACGAATGTAATGAAGTTTGTAATAAAGTGTACGCGTTGCCAGAAAATATAGTTAATTCAAAGGGAGTGTACGGATTTAAGATACAATTGGATAGTCAGTGGGGATTGGGGAATTCATAAACAAAGGACCAGCCTTGTTGGGCTTGAGCCTGTAGCTGGTTGTCAATATTTGTATTTGTATCTCATATCTGGTAAACTTGTGTAATGGATTTTATGCAAATGGCTAACAAATGTAATTTTATTTGATAAAACACTTTTGAATTTAGAGAAAACTCTATCTAGTGATCATGTAATCAAAAATTTTAAATTTAGAGCATTATGTGAATATTAGAACAAAAATTTATGAATCCACAAAAATATTTCAACGTCTCTTGGAAAAGGTTCAGAGTACATCAAAAAGATACCTTTTTAAATATAGTAAAGATTTTTTATCATTAAAATCTTGTGTTTGTAAAAATTTTAATTCTTAATTTAGAATTAATTCAGATGACCTAATTTAGAATACTTTGTACCAGCAACACATTCAAAATTTCTATTTTTTAGACACTTTCTATTTAACACTATGTTGAACAATTTGGAAATTATTTCGAACATCCTATGCTGTTTGGTATTATTTTTTTATTACAATGTACTTTTAATGCAGAATGTGTTTTGAGAAGTTTGTTGTTTTGTTGAAGTATGATTATATGTTTTTTGCATTAATTTAAGCTTACTCTTTGTTATTATAACAGAAAATCAATGTTTTTGTTGCGTTTTACTTTTTTGTTGGACCCATATAGGTTTCAAAACCAAGAACTATATGCTTTTTTTAGAAGTTTTTGTAAGTCTTGAAACTTTTGTATTACAATCATTGACTATATTTATGATTTAATTCGCTTGGAAGGAGATGAAATTTAGAAGAAACAGCATATGAGATTCTTTCTGTTCAAATTAAGATTTTTATTAGTGTTTCAGTATTGTATAGGCCAAAGAGTCTGTTTTGCTTTTTAATCCTCCTGGTGGTTGTGTCGACTTGGTATCTCATAATTAGTAAAAGCATTAGAAGATTGTGATGGATGAGGTATCTTGTCATTTGAAAAAACTAACCAGAGCTTGATCTCATCATCATCAAAACGTCCACAGTATCTTGATGATGCGATTACTCATCATTTAGCAAAATTTCAAACCTTGATGGATGAGATGTCTCGTTGAAACCATTTTGTGGAGTAATAAATGCTACAAAAGCCCTCCAGCTCTTGAAACAATTTGTGATGGGTGACGAAATAAGGATACTCTACAATAATGTGACTAAAAGAGATCAAGGGGCATAACAATTAAACCACCATTTATCATCTAAAGGCAGGTCTGTCCTAAGAACATGATGTGGTGGGATTGGAAGGATATACTCCTGAGCATGTTTTACATAAACCAAGCAATGCATTCCATTAAGTATTGTTTCCAATTAAAAGCAGAATTCAATTGGGAGGAACGAAATAAAAATTCACCTGAAAGATGGCCAAAGATAGTGAAACAGAATTTTCAGTAGTTATTTCTAACATGGAAAAAATTCCAGCTACCCCTTTCTGAGCTTCTGATTGAAGACTGAAGATGGCTACTTAGCCAACTCCTATACAAATTCAAAATTTTCAACTGTCCCAAGTGTGCTCTGTGTGGAGGTTGAGATAAAATAGACTCCACCCACCATGGGGTTTGCCCAAAATTATGAGGATGCATTTTTCAAAGGTACTGTAAGAAACAATATCTACTTCAAAGCCTACAGACTGATTAACTGCAACTTATATATTTATGTTATTCATTTTCTGTAGCCCTTTTGTTCTTTACATGTTTTAATACTGAGTGTTTAATCTAGTAAATGAATGTATTTCAAGTACTACTGCTAAAAATAAAAACAATCTGACAATGAAAACTGTTACTTTTTCACTTACTTAAAAACCAAACGAAATTTTTTCCAACCCAACAATTTATGCACCAAAGTTGATTTAAAGAACTGTTTTGTTGAACCATGGGTGACTTAATATTAAGATTATTTTTTCTACGTTAAATGAAATATCAGTTATGTAATTTGCACCATATTTAAAATTTCCACTTAATAAACTCAATCAGGCACACATCTATAGGCATGTACCTCACTATCATACAGCCTGTGTTATTGAGAATGCATAAAATGGTATTAACCTGTAGAATTTTATTTTCTTGATTTTGTTTTACTGTATGCCACATGTTGTTATTTTAAAATTAATTCATGTTGAGATATAGTATTTTGTTTATTCTTCCAGGTTCAAATACAGACCTACATGAAAACGTATTCTCTGTTGTATGCATTAATAACGATGCTTGTAGGTGGAGTCTTCATGTTGATGACAAAATTTGTTATGGGACGTGATCTTCTTGAAAAGGCAAGTTATTTCAATTCATAATTGTACTCCCGGTTGGTTTAGTGGTTAGTGCATTCATCTGCCACGCTGAAGGGCCTTGGTTCAAATCTTAGTTAAAAAAAGGTCGTAAAATTGTGTTGTCTTTTGTTAGGGGTGATGATGGTCCTAATACTGGGTGTTCCTTCACGAGAGGCCATCTCTTCCGGCCCTCCAGTGGCCAATGATTAATATCATAGTGCCCACCATTGGGGAAAAAAATTGTAATTTATTTCAACTAGTAGCAATGGTGTAATTAATGTTTAACTCAATAGAGGGCAGCACAGTCAAAATGACATTGACATTGTTAACTTTTACTCTTCAAGAACATTAAATTAGAGAGAGTTAGCTAGTAAAGGTGTGTGTGTGGTGTAGGAGCCAAGAGAGGTTGGGTATTTCAGATGTTTCTGTAAATATGTTACGTCCATGATGTAAATAGTGGGTAAAATAAATAATTTGTAGATGTTAAGGAGTATCTGTTACTTGTTCGCCAGCTTCAAGGAGGGATTCTCTAAAACAGACTACTAACTTAAATTTTTGAACTCATGAATTAAATTTTTCAATCAGCTACATTTAAAATCATAATCAAATTAGTTTTTTTAAATCAAGAACTGCTAATTTATTGATAAAATATCCACATTTCAGGGTTGCCACAGGTGATTTTTTGCTAATACTTTTCAACTTTGGCAACTGGGAATCTTTGAGCAAAATTGTCTTGAATGCTCCCATTTTCAAAATTGGAAATTTTTGGTAACTCTTTTGAAAATTCACCAAAGTTCAATGAAAATGTTTCCCAATTTCTTTTAACTAGAAGAGGACAGAAAAAAATATGTTTCTGATATTGCTCTTTAACAAACATTTTCTAGAGATGCTTATTTTGAAGTTTAGATGCCATGCCATGGCTACCATGAAAGAAAATTGTCAGAATCTGGTTGTTAGATTGTTATGAAAACCTTATTAAGAAAATCTTTAGTTTATTAAATTTAAATTTCTTGGAAAGACCTTTGAGTTCTGTTTCATCCTAAATTAGTACATTTTGTGGTCTAACCAATTTATTTTGCACCTGAGTAACTAAAATTGCTACTGAAATAGGGTTTAAGAGACTTTTGCTGTTTAAAAAACTTATACCACTATTTCACAAGTGTTTTGTCCAGCAGTTCTGTATTACCACCGAAGGAACACTTATAAGATGGCAATGTAAGGATTTAAATACCAGAGAAAAACAAACGAGTCATTAGCATATCTGCTTATTTCATTTTATTCACAACAAACTATCACAAGTTTGTTAAATTTATACTCTTGATTGATCGAAATGATTAGATTTCCACTTTTCATTGAGCCATTATCAACAAATAATAAAATTATGAAAACTCACTATAGATATTTCCCATTCTTTTTGTGAATATAACCATTAGTTTCTTACACTGTATGTGATGTTGTTATAGATCATGTCTTATTACTGTTATATTCTTATTACTTCCATAATAATGAATATTAAAAAATAAAATTAATTTTCTGTGAATTCAAAAATGAAACTTTTTAAATTTTTACTCTGTACATTTAATCTGACTTGGATTTATTTCATCTAGTTCCCGGAGGCATTTTCATTGGGTTTCTTCAGTCGTACACCACCTAAAAAAGATCGGGTAATGTTTTTAATAATGTATATTTATGTTCAATTCTATGCTTTTAATTATACATGTTGCACGCTTTTTCTGTTTTCTTTTCTATTTGTGTAAAATAATTTATTTTTGTCTTCCGTTCATGGTCCCCTTGCTTCAATTTTTAAGTATCCCCTGCATCATTTGATGCTTGGAAAGGTTTTAAATACTTTAAAAATTATGAATATAATTAGCAACTGTTAAAATTTTTTAGTTCTGGGGATTCAAATGAATTTTTATTGTTAATCAGTATTGTGTGTAACAATTATTTTGAAGAATCACAATACCTTTTCTAAGATATCATATCTGTTGCATATTTTCATCTCAAATCCAAAATGTAAAACATTATTTCCATTCTGTTTAAATAGGATGGTGAGGGTTCCTTTAGTATTGTGTTTAAAGCCAGAGGATGGGCAGATAAGTTACTTGATGTATCTGACAAACATTCAAAGCCACCAAATAAAACACTTACAGCTACTTTGAAGGGACCAGGTAAGAGTCCTTGTTTTTGAAATTTAACTGTATGATACATTTTTATTACTCTCTAACTACTCTTGAAATCCAATTAGTTTATTTATTTTGACACCCTTGAGACGATAATGAGCTAAAGTTTTTTAAATTGTGTGGTTTGTGTTGGGTTGCTTTCAGTGTAATAACAGGAAGCAGTATGACTGAATTTATGTAAAGAATACTTAATTGAAAGATGAGAATGCATATTAGCACCACACGAAGAAAGTTTGATGGGTCACCCTTCATGTTCTTAAGACTGCCATAGACTAGACACTGTAACATTGTAAAATATATTTAATTATGATGATTGAATTTTGGCATAGACACAGCTTTGAAATAAGCAGTGCATTAAATTAAATTAAATTTATAGTATTTGTATAAGTTAAACAAGGCAGATTTGAAAGATAAATGAAAACTAAGATGAAATGGTTTCAATACCACGGTTTCATCGGAGCAGACAAGCTCTGCATCTTTTCACTTTCAAAATTTAAATGGACTTCTGTCGAGGTGTCAGGAATGAAGGCCACCACTCCTCCAATTTTTATTTAATAAATAGAGACCGGTTTCCTAAAAAAAGTGGGCTGCTGGACTCCTCTTAACCCTCTAAGGGTTTTGACTAGAATTCTTATAAACTCATCCAATTTTGCTAATGACAAGATATCTCATCAAGGTGTTGGTAATTTTTATGAGAATATCAAAATATGTTCAGTTTTCTTCTGATGACAAGAGAACAGTTTTGCTAGTGAAGGGATGCCATGTCAAGACCACCACCAAGAGCATTAATTCCATTGGTCGTAAACTCTCTGGACATTTCCATTTAGGAGGATTTATACAATGACAGCCAATTCATTAATTTCTATAAGAATTTTTCATATGATATAAACCAAAAAACTAAAAATGATATTTCTTCAATGGTATGCTGTTACCTCCTGTGATTTATAGCCCATATTTTTGCAGTTTCAAGTATAAAATATGTTTGAACAAATACCTCAGCTACACTGACTGCTTGTTACAAATATGCTTGCATCTTCGATGTTTGATTTGTCGAATTTAACTTCATATTACAATACATTTTGATAATACTCGGAGAGTTATGATTGCATTCATTCACACTAAAGTGTGTCCTGTGAAGCCAGTTTCAACTTTATTGACCAATAGAATGATCCTTAGATTTTTTTGACCAACACCTGTGGCTATTTAGAAATGAACCCTCCAAGTTTCCCTAAGATACCTCATCCAACACAATTTGGTCAATTCTGCTATTCACAAGATACCTTGTCAAGGTAAACACTCTTATTTTGCTAAGGACAAGCCCGAGAAGAAATGATCTGAGAGTTTAACTGTGAGGCTTGTTTCAACCCCCTTTTCGAAAAGGTAGGCCACTAACAAGTTCAATGAGTAGGTACTTGTCTGTACTGCCCTTTCCCTTAGCAGATGATTTGAGAAGTGATTTTCGTTTGATTGAGCAGGCATCAAAGTTCTTTCAAAAGGTTAAGAACAGCTTTTCAGTGCATTCTCACAACGTGTGGTTCTCGTATGTTTTGGCAGTAACAGTTACTCTGAAAGTCAAAATAAAAATAAGGCACACAAAGAATGCTGTTTCTAGGTTTCCAAAACCCACCCTACAAACACCTTTCAGCACATTGAACAGATCAGCAAGCGCCTGTCAAGTGACTGTTTTGAAATAAGTATCAACAATTGTACATTCATAACTTTGCTAAGGAAACTACAAATATTGCTAAGGGTATAGAGTCTGTTCTCTGCTTTTCAACCTGAGGCATGAGGGAAGATTGAGATTGAAGAGGGATTAATAGAATTTCAAAGTAGTTGAAGAAGGGGTGGAACAGGCTTGCGATTTACTTCTAGTAGGAAACACAACTTGTTCCTTACACAGATTTGGTGTCATTTGGAACATACTTTTTTGTATCAGAGGTTACTGCAGTGCCGTTTTCGATATAAAGATATACCCACCAGAAAGGTTAAAAGTATTGTAGTTAAAAGCAACTGATAGAATTTCTGTTTTCAGTGATAGTTTGTATGTTTTCTCTTTACTTCAATTCATGGAAACATTTTAGTGTATGGAGAAAGACTGTTTGTGACTAATTTCTAATTGTGGTCTATGTATTTTATCAACTATTTTGTGTCCTTTAGATCCAGGCTACATAACTACAGCTATTTGTGTAGTTAATGCTGCTCGTGTTATTCTGGATGAAAAGGATAGATTATCTTTAAAGTAAGTGCTCTTTCACTGTAGACACTTTTAAACTTAGTTTTTAGCAGTGGATCTATTGTATCAAAAATTTGTTTTGAAAAATGCTTATCCAATGTAGATTTAATTACTATTTATTTATTGTGCTATAAAGTTACAAATTAAACACTTTCCAACTAACTTCAAATGGATTTATATGATTCACTGCTAAACCGAAGTTTCATTTCAGACTTTTTGTACAGTTGCCTGAAAATATAAAATTGTAACTATACAGCATTCAAAATCATTGGTGATCAGCTGTTCCGAGACCACTAAGAATAATAGCAACATGAGATTAAGAATTTGGGTGGTCCGCTGGACCAGTAGCTATAGCAAGAAAGCTAGTGTGCACATATTTTCTTTTAAAATGTTTCAAATCCCCAAATCTTACTTTTGGCAATCTCAAAATTTATTTCGGTCATGTAATAGAGAATTTGGAAGTTTGTATCAGCTTATTTTGGATTTGTTTCTGGTTCTTGTCTCCAAATGGCAAACACAATAATCGTCGCCCGTTGAATCATTGACCGTTGATGATCGAAAAGTCCTAAAAAAAGTGCTCTGGGGAGCATTTCCGGTCTTGTTGTGGGCAGGAGAGGTGGTGGCGCCTACTTGACCCCCTGTGGTTTATCACACTCTGTTCTTTTACGATGACCAGCGCATTCAATTTCTGAAAATGGGGAAATTAAAATTCCTCAGAGACTTGAAGCTAATAAAAAATCTATCTACAATTTGACAGAATTTTCATTCGCTAAAGAAAATACTTCGCTCGCCAAATTTTTTTCCCCTGAATTAACATGGTATTAACTAAATTAATTTATTATTTGAGGAGTGAACCAGCTACGATGGCAGTGGACCAGTATATTTTCGCATACACTGGTCCTTGGGATCAGTCACTTTTTCTTTTCTAACACTGCTATGCTTGTTTAAATAAAAAATATTTGCTCATTGCTATTGAAACTTAAGGCATCTGAAAATAATTGAGTCAATGCAGTTTCCTTATGTTTAAAACCCAACATCTATCATTTTGACGCAGGTTAGATTGAGAAAGAAGAAAAATATTTTGGGAAGAGTTCCAAATAGAATCTTGTGTAATTATGTGGACACGACTGAAATAATTACGATAACTTCAGAAATGATAGTATCAATTTCTGCTGGAAATACAAATAAAGCAAAAATGTTTTTCAAAATATCAAGCATAAGATGTGTGCTGTATATTTATAAGGGCAATTCATTTAAAATAAATTTTATGTAAAGAGAACGTATTGTTTCCTGAATGGCAAGAACTAGGGAATAAATAAATCAATCGAATTATTTCCTGTAGACATCTCTAGATACAAAGTCTATTAGTCCTTTTAGACGAGCATATAAATCTCTTTATATATGGAGAGGTAAAGGGATTTTAGGTTGGTGCAAGTGTGCTTCAGCCCTAACCAACTGGTCAATCTGTTCATTGCCATATATACCACAGTGGCTTGGAATCCACTGTAGAGCAACCTTTTTTTTAATCTTACTAAGGTGGATTAGTTTTTGTCTACATCAATGCACAAGATCAGATTCAATTTGACTATTTATGTTAAAAGAGCTATTGCAGCCTGAAAATAGATTAAAAAAATTCAACATTGTATTTTTGGATAGGTCTCAACAACATACACATTCAGACAAACAACAGTAATTTCTCCATCTGAGTTATTGCAGTATTTTCCCACAGGACAGGGAAGTCTGCTGTTCGAGATCACTGTAGCTCCTGTGTTTCTGAGGGTGTTATTTACAGATCCATGAGTGCAAACATGTAGCTAGGTCTCCTCAGGGTATTTTGCATGGATTGTAGTCTAGCCTGCACATTTTAATTCATGTCCAGATACTTTTATTTACATCCCAAACGAGGTCTAGATGTCGCTCAGCCATCTTTATATCAGGATTCCCACAGCTTAGGGAAAACCTAGAATTGTCAGATAATTTAATTTTGTCCAAAAAAACAAGGAAAATTATGCATTTTCGTCTGAACCTTGGAAAATTGCCTCAATGACCTAAAAAATGATTGATTGTGGCTTCACAGACGCTTTGGAGAAAAGTAGCCAATAAGATTTTCTTACAGTTTCGTATCACTTTATTTTATGAATAGAATTTTTCTACCGATTTTAAAAGATACAGCTAATATTTAACAGGTAAAGAATTTGATTTCATCCACAGGCTTAAATTGAAGAATTTAATGCTTTGATACATTGAATAACAAATTGATTTTAAGTCAAATATGTTGGACTATTTGACTAAGTTATTTTGATGCAAAATTACTTGTGCTTTGTGTATTAATTTTGTATAGTTCTTAAATTGGTTTTATTATTAGCTATTGAATGCTAAATTATTTTTTTGTTTTTCACCTTAAAATTGTCGTAAATTGCTTAGGTATGACCTGGATTTTTGTAAACATTTGTCTGGAAAAGTTGGTGAATTTTATTTCTGAAATAGAGTGGGACCCTTATTATATTATCCAGATGACACTGGTGATTAAATATTAAGTTAATATTTGCACATAAAATTTTCCTCAAATAGGCTTTCATTTGAAAAATTATGTTTTCAAAATTTATTATTTACATTTGTTATTTAATTTCAGAGGTGGCGTGTTCACACCTGGAGCAGCTTTCAGCAACACAACCCTCCTTGAGAAGTTGGAAAAACGAGGAATTACACTTAGTGTGAGTGAGACGTAAAAGGCCAAGATTGTAGAAATAGTTGAATTTGTAAAAGCAACCTTTTGGTAATTTCTGGAGCAATTTTGTAATGTTAATGTTTTCTATGAATAAAGAATATTTTTACACAATCTTGTTTCTGCTGCACATAAAAGAGTATACATTATTGTAAATATCTGTGTTTTATTGCATTAGCTGGAAAATTATCTGACTTATTGAAATAGTATTTTTTTTCCTGCTAAATTGTACCGATGTCATAATTATTTAACTAAATATGAAACCTTGTCATTTTTATGCCGATTTTTTTTCTAGCTATGTAATTGTCAATTTTTTAGATATTTAATCTAGACATGAGGAAATGTTCAAGTGGTACACATTTCCATTTTCAGTTATGCTAAATAATATTAAGATGTTCCGTTATGCTAAATAATATTAAAATTTTCCATTATCAGGGTGGTAACAGAACCTGGAAAACCGGGAAATCAGGGAATTCTCAGGGAACTTTTTAATTCTGGAAAAATCAGGGAAATCTCAGGGAAAATTTCCAAATTTTACAAAAAATCAGGGAAATTTTGACAATTTAAACGGCTATCATTATCGTTCATTTAGAGATGCACTATTACGAGGGCTTTTGAGAATCGAATAAATCATATTCACTGAAATTGTAATTTGAATAAAGAACCATGGCGTCGTAATTTTTAAACACCGCGAAAACTGCCTTCGCCGTTTTTTTCGCGGCAGTAGCGTCTTGGTTGCCGTGAGGCTAGCGATACAACTGGTGGTATATAATTTGAAATTTGTGTAACTAATGATGTTTTTTGTGTATTAAATTAGTTATTTTTGTTTGCAACTACATTTTTGTAGAACTTTTTATGTATATTTGCAGTTGGTTTTGATGAATAGTATGATAATGTAGTGTGGGGTGTAAAAAGTCCATAATCAAAATATTTTATCCATTTTTCTCCATTTTTTTCAATTGCAATTCTAAGAGTTCCATTAAGGGTTCCAACCCTTACAATAACAATTAAAATATCTGTAGAGAAAAAATACAAAATATTTGCGGGGAATGATCCTTTTACACCCTCTGATCTTAAATATTTAAAAATAGTGTTGCGAGGATACTTTATATCGATACCAATCATGGATCACGACATTTCTTAAGGGAATCAGGTTAAATCGGGGAAATTTTTATGACTATCAGGGAAATCATGGAAACTTCAGGGAACTTTTTTTCTTGGATTTTGTTGCCACCCTGATTATGCTGAAAAATTAATTATTTTCCCAAAATTACTACAAATTGTGCCATTTGGAATATCTCACTTATCTTTGTATATAATTGTTTTATTTTAATTTTTAACCTCATACAGAAACACTAATGATATAATAAATTTTTAATATTAAAACTCTATTATGTTTGTTAATCAGTAACTATGAATCAAAATGAATAATTTACAATTATTCCTTAAAATTTTAGTTATTTGAAAATAAAATGTTCCATCAGCATTTTTTGCAAAATATAATTGCTCTTTTGGGAAGAAGCAAGATTTTCGTTTGATTTCTACAGTGAGAAAAATTTATAAAGTTCTGTAAAGATTAAAACCAAGCAAAAATGACATGAAAGTTTTTGTTCCTTAAAAAAAATTAGGTATGAAAGTTATATCTCCTTAATAAATAAGAAAATTATCATTTATATATATATATATATATATATATATATATATATAAAACGAACATCTACACTGTAAATCTTAACTTTTTAAACCTTTTAACTTAATCAATAGAAACTGACATTAGGAGCTTTAGCATAATTAGAACAAAAAAACGAAGATCTTGCCATGAATTAAGTTTCGTGTCTCGCTCGTTGAGTAAAACAGTGAGTGGAACATTCAACCCAACAGGACAAAAACTTAAGTAATGAGTACAAAAATGTATCTTGCGTCGGCCGGGAGTCGAACCCGGGTCAACTGCTTGGAAGGCAGCTATGCTAACCGTTATACCACCGACGCTTGCTGCAATGGGTAAAAGCATAATTCTTATGGATTTAATATTAAATTTTATTGGAATAATTTTGAAAGTTTGGAATTCACGATTTTTTTTGTTTGCTAAAAACGTGTTTCTTTGAGTTTATTTCAAATAATTTTACCCAAATCATCATGTAACAAATATTGAATCTTTAAATACCCATTCCAAATTCATCAACAAACAAAAAAAATTTAAGTTATCTGCTTTTCAATTGAATCTGCTTGCAAAAATAAACAATAATTATTCTGTCACAAAAAAACTGGTTTAAAAAAATCATCTCGAATCACAATTCTAATCTAATACTATACGCCGTTAATAACAGCATAAAGTATTTCACAAAATTCAATGCACAGAGAGCGAGCGAGTTATACTTTTCACAAATTCTTCTCCGTTCTTTTGTAGTTCATTTGATTCCAATTTTAAACAACCCAGCAAATTTTTAGATTCCCAAAATTTGTGTTCTCCGATTTAAAATCTTGGAAATCTTATCTGATTCGTGGCGCCATCTGCTGCTACATTTAATGCAGTAATAGTTGTATAATAATTATTACAAACTATAACTAATGCATTAGGAATAATATAGTGAATCTTTATTGACATACGTAGAATGCAATGAAAATAATTTGTTTGCAATTGATGAAATCAAAAATTAAATTTCTCATTTTCTAAATTATTGTCAGTGCATGCAATTTATGAACTTAAGTTCATAAATTCTGCTTGGACAAGAACAATTTTTATTGCGTAATTAAAAAAATTCATTTTTTTCTTCTAAAAAAGTTAATTGTTAATTAAATTTAAAAAAACTGGAATTTTTTTGTGCTCTTGTATTTTTGTTTTCATGAAAAAAGGCAAAAAAAATAATTTGCCAGCAATTTCTTTCGAGGTTTTTTTTGCCCCCAATAATGATGACTTGAGGCAGGGTTCCCACGGTCTTTGAAAAATCCTTGAATTTTTTTTTTTTTCGAAATCGGGGATCTTGTAAGGCTTTGAAAATTACGGAACTTGGTGTAAAAGATGGAATTATTAACTGGTGTGAGATATTGGTCAGATCGACAAGGTAAAATTGTTTGCGAACTCTTAAAGACTTTTTATATTGATCTGGAACGTCAGATATTTTATCTAGCAAGATTTTGCAAGCTATGAGTGAGCTATCCCTCCCACAATCTCAACTGCTCACGATTGGCTCAGATGGGCCCAATGTCAACAAGTCAGTTTTTAAAAAGATTAATGACTCATTACTTTTTTTCTACCCGAAAAAAAAAATAACTAATTAACATTGGGATATGAAATATTCACACAATACATAATGCTTTTCTTAAAGGTCTAAAAGAGCTTGGGAAAGGTGTGTCTGAGCTAGTTTTTCTATTCACAAATTTTTTAATCGATGACCTAAGCGTTGGTTAACAAACAAACAAACAAATTCAGAGACTTGAAACTTCCCACTCACTATTTCATCAAGCATTGTTCAAGCAGGTGGCTAAGTCTAAAGCCAGCTGCTAAAAGGTTGCTTGAACAGTGGATTGCAGTGCGAAAGTATTTCCTTGACTACTGAGTTGAAAACGAATATTTATCTAAACTATTATAAAAGTAAGTGTTTGTTTGTTTTCTGCCCGAAAAGTCCTCACGAATCTATGGCACTTACAGTAAGATTTTTCACACAGGTAGTCCGAATTTTGTGCAATTTTTGTGTCGCTGCGAATTTTACAATTCAGTCTAGAAAATTTTTAAATAAATTTAATCGTTTGTTTCACTGTTCTTTTTTCTTTCGGAAATGAAGAAGCACCAAAATTTGGACTTTTATCCAACACGTCGCTATTGACGTCAGCCTTTGGAACCATGCCAATTCTTCTTCACCTTCCGTCTCGAATAGTAGGGAACAGATTCGAATGACCTTCGTTTGATTCGAAGTTAATTCATTTTGTTTGTCATATTCTTAAACACAGATTTTCATAATACATAAGTTTCTGCATCTGTATCAAGTTTAAATTTAATAGCATTATTTTCAAAACTGATTCTTTTTAGCCAAACCCTATCTAGTGAGTCAATGGATACTTTATGATTTCTATTACCTGTCTGTTGTATACACTGTCAATGTATAAATCTAGATCATAATTTTCATCACTCTTTATATTACACTCATTGCCATAAAAATTTGCGCACCAAGAATGAAATAACTGTGGGATTGTAACGAAACTTGGCATGAAGGTACATGTCGGCCAGACATGCAAATGATTAGAATTACAGAGTGATTGCGCATTGCGTAATGCCACTAGAGGGCGTTGAACTTCGTTCTCCTTGGAGTATAAAACAGGTAAGCAGAGCTTGTTTGAGTGTACTTCATGTTTTGCAAAAGAAACGCTGAGGTAGACATGCCGTTACGCCGCCATCGAAGACAATATGAGCAACTGCCAGAGTTCGAGAGGGGAAGAATCATCGGGATGATGGAAGCTGGGTGATCAGCTCGGCGAGTAGCTCGTCAAGTAGGCCGTTCTGATTTTACTGTGAGGAGGTGTTGGGACCAGTGGACAGAAGAGACGTCATTTACACGGCGATCAGGCTCAGGACGCCCTCGACAGACCAGTCGTCGAGAAGACCGTCACATCATACGAAACGCAAGCGTAGAGTCAACTGTCTCGTTGGCCGCTATCCAGACACAGGCAGCACCTTCACTACGGGCCCCTGTGTCTTCCCGAACCATTGCAAGGCGCCTGGCTGAAGGACATCTGGTATCGCGGCGCCCATTACGTGTGCTGCCAATGACACCCACACACCGACCCCTCCGTTTGGAGTGGTGTCGCGCACGACGGGATTGGACTGCAACGGAATGGAACCAGGTCTTCTACAGCGACGAATCTAGATTCAATTTGAGCAGTGATGACAATCGTGTTCGTGTGTGGAGGCCCCGTGGTGAACGCCTCAATCCTGCCTTCGCTTTACAGCGACACACCGCTACCACAGCTGGTGTGACGGTATGGGGTGCCATTGCTTACGATACACGGTCACCCCTAATATTGATCCATGGCACAATGACATCCCAGAGGTACGTCCATGACATCCTTCAGCCACATATGATGCCACTCATGGTAGGGCTTCCAGGAGCCATTTTCAACAAGACAATGCTCGGCCACACACAGCAAGGATATCACAAGACTGCCTCCGCCACATTACCACCCATTCCTGGCCTGCTCGATCCCCAGATTTATCACCATTCGAGCAAATCTGGGATCATTTGGGACGGAAAGTTGGACACCCTACGAGTTTGGTCGAACTAGAGGAGCGTTTACAGCAACTGTGGAACGAGATGTGTAAGGACATCATACGGAACGTGTATGCCTCAATGCCCGCTCGTATCGCATCGTGCATTCGCACTAGAGGGGGTCCAACAGAATACTAAAACTTCCGTTCATTTGTACCTTTTTGTACAATAAGTTATCCTTTTTCTTTGATTTTCTAATCACTTACTTATATCAAAGTAGCCCAAATATGCAATAATGAAAATCCATAGCCCAAATTCTATGTGCAATTAATTTTTTAGTTTGAAGTAACATTTTGCATTTTTAGGAACATTACGAATATGATCAGGTCAACCTTTCTCCCAATATTCATACACTATTTTTAACTCAGGATCACATTGTATTGCATTTTTAAATTGAGATAATATCCTTTCACTTATTGGGAGATGTGTAATCGCATGTACAATATTACTCATCTCAGGATCATTTCTGATCTACGTGTCACTATTAAATGCCCTTGATAGCGTGTCTGCAAAGTACATTTTGTTTCTGGGCACATATTGCACTTCATAATCATATTTCAAAAGTTTTAACAGCATTCGCTGGAGCCTTGAAGATATTTTTGACATTGGTTTGTTTTCTATAGACGTAAGTGGCTTATGGTCGCTTTGTATGATTATGTGTCGTCCGTATACTAAATTCACAAGAGAATACTATAGCTAATAACTCTTTTTCAATTTGAGCATAATTTTTTTCACATTCCGTCAAACTTCTTGACATGAAAGAGATAGGTTACCCATTTTGTAGTAGACAGGTGCCTAGCCCATCTTTCGAACTGTCACACTGAATAGTGATACTTTCAAAACAATTAAAAACTTAAGTACTGGCGCTTTACCCAATAGTTCCTTAATCTTGTTGTACGCTGTAGAATGCTCAAATCCCCAACGAAACTCTGCATTTTGTTTTATCAAGTTCCTTAAAGGGGCGGTAATTTGGGATAAGTTCGGTAAAAATTTTGATAAGAAATTAATCATGCCCAATAATTTTCTCACTTCCCCTTTAGAACTAGTGACAGGCAAATCTATTATACCCTTAATATGGGATGGATCAGGCTTTATACCTTTATCAGAGATTATTTGGCTCATGTATCTTACTTCAGACATTCTAATTTGTAATTTATCAGGATTGAATTTTATGTTAAGAGCTTCAGCTCTTTTGAAAACCTCATTTAAAGCAATGCCATGAGATATCTTATCAACACCTGTTGCAATGAAATCATTAAAATAGACTTGTACCCCCTCAATATCTCCAAATAACCTTTCATTTCTTTTCTGAAATACCTCTGGGGCTGAGGCTATACCAAAAGGCATTCGATTGAATTTATTTCGCCCAAAAGGTGTGTTAAAAGTACATATTTCAGAGCTTTCTTTATCTAATGGGACCAGCCAAAACCCATCATTGAGATCCAAGACAGGGAATATCATTTTACCTTCAAGTCGACTGGTATGGTAATGGTAATGGTAATTTTAGTTAACGTCGTACTAGAGCAACACAACGGGCTATTGACGACGGTCCGGAATCAGTCCCTTAAGGGAAAGATTCGAGGACAACACCTCGTAATTTTGAATCACGGTCAGATGACGAAGCAGCACCTGAACTGGCACCCCCACTCTCCAAACTTCCACACCAAACACACACGTTTACAAACATCCATGCCCGGACCCGGATTCGAACCAGGAACCTTCCGATCTAGAGGCTAACACCTTAACCACTATACCGGTTGGTCGGCAATCAAGTCGACTGATTATATCTTCAGATGAGGGAATTAAGTGATGTTCCCTTTTATGTACCTTATTGAGATCTCTTAGATCAAGACATAGACGTAAACTGCCATTGGGTTTCTTAACAATTACCAGGCTTTGAACCCAGTCAGTTGGTTTGTTGACTTGGGATATAATCCTATTGGTTTCTAACCTTTCTAAACTATCTTTTAGACGCTTTTGTAAGACTTATGGTGCCCTTCTAGGTGGGTGTTTTACAGCATTGAGTGAGTTTTTAAAACTATATGGTATTCCTCACCTGAAAACTTTCCTAGGCCTTGAAAAACAGTTTTGTACATTTTCAAAATATCTGATTTATTATCCACACAAATGCTATTAACTCTTTCAATTAAGTTTAGCTTAGCACATGCAATTAAACCTAATATAGGTGTAGCATTCATATCCACTACAAAAATTTCAATAGGGACCTTAACACTATTTCCATTAACACAATCAAAAACAACTTTGCCTTTAGGCTCAATTTTAAAATTTCCGTAGGCCAACAATACAGTATCAGTGTTAGTTAGAGTTACTTCACGATCTTTTAAAGCATTAAATGGGAGCACATTCGTCTCTGCTCCTGTGTCTAATTTAAAATTAACTTGTATTCTTTCGTTAGCTGTTATTAATTTTAAAATTTTAAACCAACATTTCTCCTGTTCACTTATATGTTCAACTTTTAATGATTCCATATACAGTTCGTTAACGTCACACTCCAGTTCGTTCACAGTCCTTTTCCTGCAACCCTACGGCGAACTGATTTTTCATTTTGCACTTTGAGTAAGTCTTACCATATGCGGGACATTCGGCTCTGCTGTGAGTTCGTTCACACTTTCTGCACTCATATGTCCCATCGCTGAATTTGTCTTTTGAGTTCTTTTTTGGTCTCGGTGGCTCTTACAGCATTCACCTGGCTGGAGTTTGCAATGTCTCTCAAGGACTTCAGTTGCTCTTTACTCGCCTCCGCTGCTCTCACGAATTCAGAAGCCTTTTTAAGGGTCAGTGTTGGCTCACGAAGCATCCTTTCTCGTTGGCTTGAATCGATGATTCCCAAGACGATTCTATCCCGAATCAGACAATCCTTTTTTTCTCCGAACTCGCTCATTGCGGCCAGGGTCTTTAACTGCCTCAGGTAGGTTTCGAATGTTTGCCCGTCGAGCTGTTTACACGAGAAAAATTTAAAGCGTTCGTAGACCACGTTTCGACGAGGGAAATAATGGCTTCCAAAGTACTTCATAAGCTCCTCAAATTTCTCCAGAGCATCAGGACCGCAATGCTCGAAAGTGTTGTATACTTCAACACCCTCATCTCACAGGAGGTTTAATAAGATAGCTATCTTAACGTTGTCGGGCTTTGAGTTCTTCTCTGATGCAAGCATAAAGTTATTGAACTCACCTCTTCCAGCTTTCCGCAACGTTATCCGAGCTGAATGTCATTTCACCGGGCGGCTTAAAAGTCTCCATTGCACTGGCTCGTGGATAGTTCTTCACGCTTAAAACGCTATTTAAATGACGATCAGACTTCACATCAACATCATCAGATTAGCTCTGACACCATGTAACTTTCTCAGTGCATAATTATTAAACATCCATTTAGAATTCCTATTAAACGTATTTATTTCATATCAGCATTCGAACGACATTAACAACGCTAGCTATCCGGTGCTGGTCAAAGTTCGGGTCTACAAAGGAGACGAGTCGAGTTGAGTTGCACTCAAACATGACAAATCATGACATTCCTCCGTCCTTATCCGTGAAACATGCCCAAAAAGTCTATTTCATAAGATGCAAGACATATAGTACAAAAAATATTACACAACATACAATAAGGCCACTAAAATTCACTAACACACAGTTACACAAGATCACGTTAAATGCGCAGAATTGCTCTTGAGCATTGTTCAATTGTACACTCACAACTCCATGGTAGTTAAGCCATCTCTAATCTCGATATGGCCATCTGCACTCCCATTCTCCTTTCATAGGGTGTGTCGTATTGTTAGGTTATACTACTGAGGTGCCAGTACTCAACGTGTTAACTTCGGGCTTCTCGGAGTGGTCACTGATAGATATTTTAGAGGATTATGGTTCGTATAAAAAATGTATCTCAGATCCGAAAATCCAATATTCGAATTTTCGTAACCCAAATAGTAGAACACCATCAGCTTCAGCTTCCTTCTCGATCGTCGATCAGTTCCGCTGAGTGTCCGATAACTTTTGACTAGCGAACCCAATTGGTTTAAAATGGCATTCGTTGTCCTTTTGGGATAAACAAGCCGAAACTGCTAAATTTGATGTATCAGTATGCATTTAGAAAGGAACGGTGAAATCCAGAGTAGCGAGTGAGGAGGCATACTCGACGCTTAAGTTCCCGAAAGGACATATCGACTCTTTCATCCCAAGGTACTTCGTTTCGAACGGATTTTTTTGGACTGGCTACTGGTGTAATGGGTGTTCGTTCACTCATTTTTGCTGGTTGTCTTAACTGGCATTCCTTAGAGGCACTAAAATATTGCTTAACTTCTCTTGCCAACCCCTCCCAATAAAAGGAGTATCGTATTCTTTCCCCTGTTTTCGGCGGCTCATATGACAAAAGACGTTCAGGGCAGCTTGATCCATCGAGCCAACCTCATCTCATTGGTTGAAAAGGGGCACGTGATTTTCCCTCTGTTTTTGGGTTCGAGAGTATATAAGTAAAATAAGTAACTACGGATGTAAATAAACAAGACAAGCGGATGGAGACACGGTTAACCGAAAATACAGGCTTTTTTGGTTGAGTCCAACTGTTATTTATTATATTAGTTTAAAAGTTTTCCCGAGTGCGATACGATTGGCCTAATATATTAGCTCTTTATTTTTTTTTAGCTTTATCACATTTAGTATAGTTTGTTTCGAGCACGATTGTATTTGGTGATTTTTCCAATCAACGTTTAGTGATGGATTCCGATCACATCTGTTCGATTCGCTGCAAGTCTTTCAAGACAAGTTCTGGAATGTTTCAGCATCAAGGGCAATTTCACGTTGCATCATCTGCAGTCACCAAAGCTGGTTAAAATAGTCTGACATGCCCAATTTGCAGTCTGACACAACCTTTAAAGAATGAAATGGAACAAGCCACAAATTCTCTCTAAGTTTACTCAAGAACTGTTTACATATCAAAACCTGTCTGCATCATAAGTTCGTGGTCACAGTTTATCACTGCTTTCCCTCCATCATGCTTTTCAAGAACTGTTTACATTTCAAAAGCTGCCTGAATCATATGTTCGAGGTAACAGTTTATCTCTGCTTTCCTTCCATCATGCATTTCAAGAGCTCTTTGTATATCTGCTGCATCACATGTTCAGGGTCAATTTATCCATGCTTTCCAAGAACTGTTTACATTTCAAAACCTGCCAGCATGCCATGAACTCTGCCTCTGTCGTTGAATTGGATATGGTCTCCTGTAGTTTGCTTCACACGTAATTGCACGTCCACCGTAGAAAGAAACTACACCTCTGCGAGACCTGAGTGTTTCTGCACAGCTGTTATCTGCATCACTAAACAACATCGGGCTTCTGTCATCTTCATTATTGTACACAATGCCCATATCCAATGATCTTGCAAAGGTATCTTAATGTCTGCACGATTTCCCAATCAGTCTCTGTGGGGTTGTCCAACTTATGAAGTACCAAACTCACTGTGTAAGCAATATCTGGCCTAGTCCCATTGCCAAATAAAGCAAACAGGCAACTGTTGATTGTTATGCAATTTCACTTCTTCGCCGGGCATGAATAAAAATACTACTGAATGTACCAAAGTGTGCGACAAAAAGAAAAGGTATTGGTACACAGTCATCTACACACAGTCCAGAAGAAATGGTGAACTCAAATATGTCGTCAGAGCCATCGTTACTTTATCTGCGCAGTTGAATGTCGCTAAAACCCATAACCTGTTGCAATATTAATGAAATAAAGTGATAGCTAGTTGAATTCGGGATTTAATAACTAGAAAGTAAGATTATAAGAACAGCACGTCTTACTGTTCACATAAATTTTACTAGAATACAAAAAAAAGGAGATGCCAGATACATATAACACTAAATTGCACATAATATTAATCTGTATTCTGTTCAAAAAAGTGATCCATAAATCCTTTGCATCATGAAATAGGGTTCATAAAAATTGTATTGTGTCTTATTTGCTACACATACTGTGTTATTTTAGTGCTAATGATATATTATGTACAAAATTTATGTTTTGTAGCAATAAATGTACCTATGTATATGAAAAGGCGCTTCCCAAGATACAATATCAAATGAAAAAAATGTACTTTGTGTTTCTAACCTATTTTAATAGGGCTTATAAAGTGATAATAATAGAGCATTATACAAAAACATGAGTTCTTCAGCAATATCTTATCATTTAAAAATTATTAGGCTTTCAGCATAGTTGAGACCCAAGGTTGAAGTAATTCATAATTTTTATCAGAAGAAAGAGAAAGAAAAAAAACAATTTGTATATGGTTGGTTCTGAAGAGGTTAGATAGAGGGTAGAACTAGACTTTTTTGTTAACTTCAATTACGTGTGATTGTCATTTGAAAATTTTTCTCTATCTACAACATATCAAATTCTGTGTTAATAAAGATTATTTCTATGAGCAGTTTTCAGTTATGAAGAAATAGGAGTTCAAACTACCACTATAATTGAGTGTAGTGGAGCGTTCCAGCATTGCTTATTTTCTTATAACAATCATACATTGTAAATATAAAAAGCTACATCTAATGAACCATTCCTTGGTATCAGTTATCAATTACATAAGTAAAACAATGACGAATTATGCTATGAACAATTTAAGTATTAATAAATTAGTTATTTGTGAAAAAAATCTTATATGTGAAACAAAATTCTTAACTGAATGGGGGGTTTGAACCACCACTCCTTTGGTTATGCCAATGTTTTCATACAGCTAATGTACCACTGTTTCATTGAAATCCTTTACTATTTACACAAGTCTGGTTTATATTGGGCTGCATGAAGGAAAATGGTCAATACGACCCATTCCTCAACGTAATTTTAAAAAAATATTTACACAAGTAAAATTGATGAATTTTACTGTGAATAATTTGAATTATTTTTAATAAGGAATTGATTAAAAAAAAAAAAACATTTGCAAAGTTTTTTTTAGCTGATGGGGTGTTGAACTCCCAAGCCTCCTGGTTACACGTATGTCGGGAAGTGGTGACGGTGCTTAACGTTTACTACTAAAGTTTTAAAACAACCCTCTCAAAAGAGTCATTTTGCATAAAAAACCCCATAGGGACGTGTAGGTGTCTGCAAGTAAATAATTGTTTACAATATGTTTAAAAAGCTAATGTGTACCATTGTTTCATTGATATTAATTAATTATGCAAGTAACACAGTTATTAATTGTATTATGAACAATTTAAGTATAAGTATTAATATAGGAGTGATTTGTGAAAAAATTCTCAACGGACAGGGGAATTATTAGAACCCCCCCCCTCCCCTTTTTACGCATATGATTTAGACTGATTCTATTGTGATGACTTAATTTTTTTGTTTTATTTGACCTTGTTATCTCAATATTTTACGTCCCTCTGACTTCAAGATATTGAGAGTATACTGTAATATTACTTAAGTTTACTAGTATTTTATTTTCTTCTCTACCAAAATGTCATGTGCAACAATCATTCCAAGTGTCAAGCTTTTCATTTCAATTCTTAAAATCCGCCCTTATATCAGATTTAAAAAAAATTTATTTTTGTATATCTAAACATTGAGCTTTATGTTACATACTAACATCAACATAAGCAAAAATTCCATAACTTACTCTATAAAAACATTTAACTTCAAGAAACTTTTTATGTTTTATTACAATTACTGGAATTTTGTTTCTTGTCTGGTTGCTGGTTCAGATATTTATTAGTTAAAAAAACATCAATATTAAAACCTAAATGGTAGAAGATAACATCACAAAGCATGTTGGTATTTATAAAAATGCTGGGATGAGCACACACAGGTGCTATTTCCCATAGTAGATCTGACCACTAAAAATTATGTGTCTCAAATCAAGCAAAGGCTCCGACATTCTCGTTTGGGAAATATTTGATTGAAAGAAACAAAAATATGCTAAGCTTCTCCTGACGTGCAACGTTAACATTTAAAAAGTATCAACTCTGAGGGTTGGATTTGTTATGGTTAATAGTAAAAAAACTAATTTCCCCAATTTTAGCCCTACACCTTGGGTTATGCTCCTTCATTCAGCTGCCTTATTATTTTTGCATATTTTGATATAAATAATGGTTTTTAACTTTTTATGTAATGCAATAAAATTACCACAAAGATTCATTTTAACGTAAAATATTTAATATAACTGATCAGTATAAAACATTTGTTTTTATAACCATGAATTAAAATAAAATAACCTTTGAGAAATAATTCTAGTAGAAAAAGAACTAAATATTAACAGAAGAACTCATTCGTTTACAATTAAATCAGTTTATCCGCAAAGTTATGTTAATTTTAATTGAAACTGAAATTTGAAACTCTATTTCAACAGCCTACTATAATAATTTCATGAATCAAATTGTTTACTAGTTCTTTTTAAAATCAGATACTTATTTTAAAACCAATTTTCTGGAAGTTTTAATGCAAACGATGAATTAATTAGATGAGTTTCTGGTATTTTTGACAACATACACCAGTAATTCCTATCAAATGAAAGTTTTTTTTTTACCAAACCAAGGTTGGAAAATATCGAGATATTTACATAAATATAGAAATATCGGATATTTTATAAAGAGGTTTGCTGGAAGAAAAATATATCTTTCTTTTTTAAAGTTATGAAATGGTTACTAATTGCAATAAGTGTGTTCGGAAACGAATGCATTTTGGAAACTGTTGATGTAACGTTAGTTAAACACAGCGGAAAAGGTAAACAAACTTGTTTACATCTTTAACTTTACTTATTTACTTATACACTCTCGAACCCAAAAATAGAGGGAAAATCACGTGACCTTTTTCAGCTAATGAGAAGAGGTTGGCTCGATGGATTGAGCTGCCCTGAAAGGTCTGTCTCATATGACCACCATAGGGGGTTCCTTATACCTTTCCCATAACCTCCAACCATTTCTCTGCGGGTAAAACAAGCTGAGAAATATTCGCCCCCCCCCCCCTACATCCTTGTGAAAAAGCAAGAAGTCGATAAAGAAATAGTTTCCCTTTTTCCTAGCTACCAAATCACATTCACTACGAAGTGAGTCTGTTATGTTGTTGGATGCAAAAGTTATACGGATGTCAGCAGATACAAACTCAACAACTTTATTTGCAAATGATAATGCCCTAGATCATTCGTCACCTGCTGATTGGTTTCAGATCTTCGAGCCAAGTGTTCGCATGGACAAGTATGCAACGCCACCTATCGGTGTCGTGCACCATAAAATGACACTGAAAAGTGGTGCCATTTATTGAACAGAAAATAAATATAAATTAGTTTAAAATAGGTTATCACTACAAGAGTATCCCTTCAATGAAGAATAAATTTCATGAAGGAACAACAAAATGTCAAAAGTAAATATTAAATTAACAATAATTTCAAAGAGAAAAAAAAATATTTTTCACATACACTGTTCTTGAGAGTTACCTGATGCAAATTTACAAGACAAAAATATGAAAATAATGTAGCATATAAATGTGACATATTAGATCAATATATAAAGAAAACAGTGTATATATATATATATATATATATATATATATATATATATATATATATATATATATATATATATATATATATATATATATATATATATATATATATATATAATCTCTGAATATAATAAACAATTCACTTGTGTATGCCATAATGAATATGCATCCCTGTATACAAAATGTTATAAAAGATAAAGAGAAATGATTTACTGCATAAAATAGGAATATGTATATTTTTTGAAAAATTTAATTGTGTTTGATATGATGCAATTTTAAGATTATATACAAAATATTTTAACCTATATCAGTTATTAATCTCTTATTAAATTTTACACATCTACCAGATTTAGTCACTTGAGTTTTTATTACCGTCACAGGATTTTCTGGTAACTTCTTTTCTTTTTGTTGCGTTTCAGGGTAATCAGTCTCATGTAAGACATTAAAGATAAAATCTGGCTTGACTCTATCCAGTGAGACACAACTTTTCTTCCCATTTAAGTCGATAAAGATGTATTTGCTCTCTCGTGAAAGTACTGCATGAGGACCAGTGTAGGGTTGTGACAATGATGGACTGATTTTATCCACCCGAAGGAACACATGTGTGCAGGTCTTTAATTCTGGGTGCACAAAAGACCTTAGATTTCACATGATTAGATATGGTGATTGGTTTGATGTTATTCATCTTTTCCCGCAATTGTTGAACAAAATTGTTTTGTGAAATTTTATACATTGAAGATTCTGTGCTCAAATCTGCTGGAAGTTTCAGTGAAACACCATACACTAAGTCAGCGCTGGATGCATTTATGTCTGTTTTCACAGCAACTCTAAGTCCAAGTAAAATGGCAGGTAAGCAATCCGTCCATTAAGGATTTTCATGAGCCTTTAGAGCCCTTTTTAGGACACGTTGAAAATGTTCCACTAAACCATTTGACTGGGGGGGAAAGCAGTTGTTCTGATTCTGTCAGTGCCAAGCATATTTGTCTACTCTCGAAATAGAAAGGATTCAAATTGTTGACCTTGATCTATCGTTATGGTGTAAGGACATCCAAAACGACAAATCCAACCGCTGAATAGAGCACGACATACAGTTTCTGCGGTGATATCAATAGGCATTACTTCAGGTCATCTTGTAGATCTATCGATGATTGTCACACAGTATGTCTGCCCTTCTGATGGAGGAAAGGGACCTATCAAATCGATGTGGATATGTGAGAATCTTACATCAGGTGATGCAAAAGTGCCTAAAGGTGTCTTCGTGTGCCTGATTACTTTTGATCGCTGTCATGCAATGCAGCTTTTCACCCACTCTTTAAGATGTTTCTTCATTTGAGGACACACATACCTAGGTGAAATTAGTTGTGTGGTTGTTGCTACACCTGGATGTGCAAGGTTATGGAAGTGTTCGAAAATAGTTCTGCGAAAACTTTCTGGGACGAATGATCTAGGTACATCAGTAGACACATCAAAAGAGTTTGGTATTTGTCACTGGACTGGGAATATATTTAAACTGTAATGAAGAACAATTTTCAGTCTGCAACTGTTTCAATTCAGGATCAACTGTTTCGGCATCTGCGAAGACGTTGAAGTCTAAAAAAAAATTGGAGATAGGACTGATTTCTACTCTAGATAGGGTATCAGCTACAGAAGTTGACTCCAGTGGTATGGAGAATGTCCGTGCTGAATTGAGATATGTAGTCAAGATGCCGCCACTGACGGGGGCTGCATTTATCAAGTTCCTGTTGAAATGCATAGATGAGAGGCTTTTGGTCAGTATATATTGTGAAGATGGGACCTTCCAACATATGTTGAAATCGCTATACAGCTTATACACTGCTGTCCACCCAAATTGCAACACCAAGAAAGACAAGAGATATCACAACAAAATTTATTTTGTAGATAACATGTTGACCAAGTATCAAATGATTAAATTTATAGACTTCTGTGATGTCTGGTTCCTGCCAAAATCAGTAGCCAGAGTAGCCGCCATTGTTGGAGATCACCGCTGCCACACGCCTCGGCATTGATTCAAAGAGACTTTGGATGTGTTCTTGGGGTACAACAGACCAAGCAGCGTCCATACGTTGCCAAAGTTGATCTGATGTGGCAGCTGGGGATGTAGTCTGGGTCAATCGTTGAGCAACCATCGACCACATGTTTTCTATCGGCGAAAGATCCGGAGAGCGAGCTAGCCAGGGATGCAATTTAATCTGGCGATTGACGAAGAACCCTTGGACAATGCGTGTCAAGTGTGGTCGCGCATTATACTGTTGAAATATGGTTGTGGGCAAGCCCTGAAGGTAAGGAAGGACAACTGGCTCCAACACATCGGAGATGTAGCTCTGGCAGTTTAAAGTACCGGCAATGCGTACTAGAGGAGTGCGAGAGTGATATCCAATACCGCCCCATACCATAATACCCGGTGCAGGACCAGTGTGGCGGAGCATAACGCAGCTGTTCAGCATCCTCTCTCTACGGTGTCTCCAGACTCGAATCCGACCATCGTGGTGTTGCAGACAGAAGCATGACTCGTCAGTGAAGACAATTTCATTCCCTTCTGCCGTCCACATCCTTCTTTCATCGCACGCACCATTGGAGGCGGAGACGTCTGTGGTTCTTCGTCAAGGGTAGACGAAGCAATGGACGTCTTGCGGACAGACCACTCTGCTGTAAACGGCGTCGAATAGTACGCGCAGACACTGGATGATGCGTTACAGACTGAATGTGCTGTGCTATGGTTCGTGATGTGGCTGAGCGATCCGTCACTGCCATACGCACAATATGCCTGTCATCACGTGAAGTGGTGCACTGAGGGGGATGCGATCGAACACGTCGGTCCGTCGTAAACTCCTGCATCCAACGATCACATATCCGCATTACAGTTGTTTGGTTTCGTCCAACACGACTACCGATTTCCCTGAAAGATAATACACAATCTCGGTAGGCCATTATCCTTCCTCTGTCGAACTCGGATACTTGATCAAAAGATGATCGCTGTTTTCTACGAGGCATAATTGATCGTTTTTTTGAAAAAACCGCAACAAAAACACAACTGCCGTACTTGAAATCGTCGAAATCTCCAAGCCTCAAATAGCACTTTGAAGTGGCGCCATAGGCGCGCGTGATGTGCGTCTGAGCTGAAATTCTAATCATTTGCATATCTCACCTCCGATAATGCATGTTGTAAATTTCATATTATTTGCATGCTTCCTTCATGGTGTTGCAATTACGGTGGCCAGCAGTGTATGTTGCCAACAGTTCTCGGTCATAAGTGAAGAATTTCTGCTCACTCTTTGAAAGCTTTACAGACATTAATGCAATTGGCTCCCATATATTTTAATGCACTTGCATTAGAAAACCGCCAACAGCAAAATCGCTGATGTCAACCCATACACTTAACTTTGCACCTGGAATAGGATGACGCAGAAGAGTTGCTTCAGCTAAAGCACTTTTGGCATCTTTAAATGCCTGTTCAGCCTCTTCAGTCCATTGAAGTGTATTCTGGAGATTGCTGCGGGTGGGTCTGTTTGATTTATTTTTATTTTTAATTCCATCTAACAGTTTGTTTAAAGGTGCTAAAATGTGTGCTGCTTTTGGTATGAACCGTCGATAGAAATTTAAAAGTCCAAGAAATCGCCTCAATTGTGTTAATGTGTCTGGTTTTGGAAACTTTAAAATGCAATCTACCCTGTCCGTTAAGTGCTCAATGCCAAATTCTGAAACATTATAGCCTAAAAATTTTATAGATGAAACGCCAAAAGTACATTTAGATGGTTATAGAAATAGGGTCTTTGTAAACAAAGATCCTATTTCTGTAACTGCTCAAATAAAATGTGGAAGTGCTCGAATGTTCTTCTGTTGAATGAGATGAAACAAGAATTTCGTCTACAAAGACGTACGCCGCAGACACAAACAAAGTATTTTCAGAACAATTTTTCCTTAATTTTATCAAAATTTTGTCCCAAATTACCACAACACTTTATAAATAACACATCTTCTATGTCAAAATGAAAAAATATGTAACTTTAAAAGTTATCGACTGAATTCCAAATTATGAAAGGATACCGTGGTTTCAAATAAAGTAAGTTAATTAATTTTGATGTTTTATTATAAATATTGTAGAACTTATATGTTCAAGCAGAAGACCCCATATTGATTAATTATAAGCATTTATTATTACATTTAGGACTGTTACACGATTGGGACAAATACTAAAAGGAAAAGAAAATAGTAAATAACATCTGAGAGTTACATCTTAGCTAGAAACATCGTCGCACGTCTTTACAGTATGACATCTTAATATCTACATGAGGAAGCAACTGCTATATAGAGGTCGCTTTAGGAGGAAATTCCTGTTGTACGAATGGTGTTTGGCGGAAACCAATCCCTACAATATGAAATACATATGAAATACAAAATACTGTGTTTTATTTTACTGCAGTTTTCAAAATTCGGACAAAATTCCCCTGCAGAACAATTGCAATTGCTTGGTTGCAATTGCAATTGGGGTTGTGTTGCAGAACACTGTATATAATTCTGCAAATAGGGTCGTCAGTACATCGAATCCAACAACAATCCATATAGTTTGTTTTTCCTTTGCATTGATGAAATAATTGATATATGTCTATAAAAAAGTAACTAATTCACTTTCCACCGAATCTTGCATCAGAATATACTTGAATAAAAAAATAGAATACATAACAGGAGAAAAACTTGAAAACATAAGTGTATGTGTAGAAGATCAATCCAAAGATTTACATCAATAACCAGATTCGTCATTTTTATTCCACACAGTATAAAATTAACAAGCAATTAAAAGTTAACAGTTGCTATTAGTACTATTTGTACAGAAATACATTCATTTCGAAGGTTTTTACTATAATATTACAAATTAAAATAATTTAAAAAAATGCCATTTGGTGCTTGGTACTAGGGAATGAATGTGCTGGTGCCAGTTATTTTTAATTATTCCCAAGGTTTCCTATAAGCATACCATAAGTGAAAAGATTTGCTGGAATGCTAATAATTAGAGATCTATCTATGGTATAAAGTTTACCCAAAGTGAGCTTACATCTGCAGTAGCATTTCTTCTCCAAAAGTATTTTGATTTGCTTGTATCTCGAAGGTATCATTGCTGGTAAAGAGAGCACTTTGTTCTGGACTCGTTCTGCCGATTCCAAGGTTGCTGAAGCTGACAGTATTATCCTGAAAAGAGCAGTTGCACACATGAATACATTAATACCATGTTGAAAACCGATTTGCCAGTTGATAACTTTAGCGAAAGCCAATTCATATCCACACCAGAATATCTCGCCTAAGCAGGTGAATACGCTTACAAAAACAGGAAACGTAAACGTACTGTCAACGAGCTGCATGGCATCGTAGATGGCATCATGAACCTCAATTAGATGCTTGTACGCTTGGTCCACTTTTCGACTTTGTAGATCGCAGTATAGAGTTTCCCAAAAGGTCTTCAGGGAATCACACAGTACGCTATAAAATAAACAGAATTGATGCAAGACTAAAGTCGCATTTATCCAAAACAAAGTCTCAAAGATGTATCCTAATGTGAAATAGTTCTTGGAAAAGAGATTTTCCATATAGGAAAATTTTTCTAAGATTATTACATATGATTCTTTTTTAAAGTACAAATTGCAGAACATAGTCAATTGAATCGAGTCAAAAATCAGAACTAAACCACAGTAAAAATATGACGTGTTGCGAATATTTTGAAGGTGAAGGGACTGTTCTAAGGTACCAGTGATTCGTGCTACTTTATCAAGGACCTTCTGAATCGTATGACATGATCGACGGATTGAAAAATAAAGTATAATATTAGAAAAGAGTCTTAGGATAATAGTAATGGATGACTTCTTATCGGGCTGACATGTAATATGGAAAGTATTTATGATGCTTCCCATCAAAATAGAAGCAATTGCGACGCATTGAGTGCTTTTCCGAATGAATTTACACATTCTGCTGAGACAATGTGGATGTAGAGTGTCAACACCTAGAATCTGAAGGATAATCAAAATCGGCTGAAATACTTGTTGCAAAGTAGTTGAAGAGGAAGATATTTTCTCTTGTTCCCCAGTTTTTCTCATTTTTAAAGGTGTATTTAAACATTTTGCATACATAGGTTAAGTTAAAGAATTAGAATGACTGTTAAAATCATCCACAGTAAAGAATTTTCAAAGAACTCGTGCTATTCTGAGAAGCCACATGTGTCATTATGATTCAAATCCTTTTTATGGGAATAGCTCGAAATGTTTTCCAGAACGTTGCTATAGATGTGAGAGAATCAATTCTTTCAAATTAGGTTCCATACAAGAGTATTTTTGGAACTCAATTGCAATGGAAAATATTTCATTTTTGTAATCTTCTGAGTTTACAGGTACTTCATATGCCCTACATAATGTCAAAACTTCATTACAAACATCATACAAATAAATAGATTAGTATTCATCAATGCATTCGTAGCCTATCTGTTGGTTGAAATTTTTTTTGTAGCAGATTAATTAGTCAATTTATTTCTGCTCAAGGTAATATTAATTTGGTAATTTTTTGTTAGCGTCGTACTAGAGCAACACAACGGGCTTCTGCTCAAGGAAATAACTTTAACTGTTCCATTTTAAGCTTAGAGCCAAGTTGACAAGTGCATTGTGTTTATTTCTGCAAAGGTAAAATGAAATTACTGCGAACAATTCAAATAGCACTCTTTTCAGTTCCTTTACTTCTTTGTTAGTGAATCACAATTTAGAAAATTGGACACAATTTATGTAATTGGATGTAATTTAGGTAGAAATAAGTTTTGCCTGCTCTATATTGTAGGACGAAGGATTTATTATTTATTTCCTGTTACCTCTTAATTCTTCCAGTACAATTGAAAAAGGTACATTTCTTTTATATACGTCACGCAAGCACAGGAGATTTATGTTCAACTTTCCTTTAGTCAATTGCCAGAACTCATCAAAGGCTTTTAATGCATTCAACGAAACGTAGGAACACAATACAACTTAATTTGATTAAATGTATCAGTTCAAGAGTGAAATATGAACGGAAAAGATATGAAAAATTGTGAGCCCTTCATTTGAATTTATAGTATTATATTTATATATTGCACCCTCATTAGAATTTTAAGATGGACAGTAATTCTTATTAAATTTCCTTCGTCAATTTATGTTCATTGAAATCTTTAAATCTTTCAATAGAGGGAAAACAGACACTAACTTGATTTACATACAATTCAATTCTGCTTGCGTGCTATCCCTCAAATTCTTTGGCAGTCTTAATAACAAAAGGCACACCCTTACGAAAAATTTTAGAGTTCCGTTGAAATCTAGAGATTTCTATAGTCACGAAATTTTGTTTCTATATAATTCTATAGAGATTTTAACAGAGAAAAAATCAAGCTCTGATTCTAGATAATTCTAGATTAGAGCTAGATTCTAGATTCTCTCTATTGAAAAATAAAATCCTAGGACAAATGAAATTATCTTCAATAGAATTCTAAATGGGTTCTACAGAGATTTTCTATGGAGATTTCTATAGACAACAAACATTCAATGGAAAGTTTTATAGAATATTATAGAAATTTTTCGCACGGGAAGAGAGGTGTGATAGTTAAAAAATGCACAGACAAAAAAAAATCTGAGTCAACATGAAAATAGTTTTTACTGTAAAAAAATATGTAGAATCATCTTTTGGGTAAGTGAATGAGATGCCATCGAAGTAGACATTTAGAAGATAATTAGTGTCAATCTGACTGAGATGTAAAGTTTCTACCGCCCACTTTATTGGGAATACGAATTAACATTAGTAAGAGTACATTTGAAAAGTGTTAACGAAATTAATTTTTACGTATGTTGAAAACGCAAGGTTTTTATAAGTGCAATTTTAAGTTAGCGCGTAAGTACTGAAATCATGTAGACATAACATCAGAATGGATATAGCTTTACTATGACATATTTACAACTCCAGAAATTAGATTATTTAAATCAACAAGAATTTAAAGTGATTTCGCAGTCAGTGCGTCCGAATCCTGCGAAAGAGAAAGTAGAATGAATCTAAAACACAAAACGAACGTTCCTTCTTTTTGTTCTTAATTTTTGGCATAAGTTCGTAGCTCACAAGAACTTTCGAAGCTCCGATCGAAACGTCAGAACACAAAGAACAGTTGCCATTAGTGGTAAATTTGGAGGCCATTCCAAAAAATCAAGCATCTGAAGCCACCGCATGTTTTTTTTTTTTTTTTTTTTACTTTGCAGGTTTTGAGCAGTTTGTTTTGTCAGTGTAAATTTGAAGACTTTTTAAGTAAATAGCTTTTTTTTAACAACATTCTGTTTCCCGCTACTTTGGTGATGTAAACATCGCGCCAAAGGCAGTTAGCAAGTTTTAAACTTTTGATAATGCGTTTTTTTTTTAATTTTTTTTTAGCTGTTTCCTTATTATAGGTTTTTAATAACCTAAGCCGAATTGAATCATCAGAAAAGCAGAGAGTAAATTGTAGCAATACTTTATATAAAAAGAATAAAAGAAATGTTTATATAAAAGTGTTATTTTTGATGCAAACTCTTTCATCTTTATTTTGCTGCTAGATCTCGGATCAAAACCACCACATCAACATTTATCTGTGAATTTGGATATAAATGCGTAAAAATGCTGTTAACTATTTTTTATCTAGAGATTATTCTTGTATTTTTAGGCCAATATTTGCTCATAATTTAGTTTCAATCTGTTAATTCTATTTTTCATATGAAAATGTGGTAGATTTTTTAACAAATGTGTACTGATGGTGTTGATTATTTTTGAAATTAAATGTCTTTTGACTTGTATAAATGGATGAAACTTAAAATTAAATTTAAGTGGGTTAAAATTTTGTGTTATGCATTAAAAAGGTCAAATAAAAATGTCCATTATCTTTTCTGGTTCGGTTAATGTAAGGAAAGGATTAATCACACTAAAAAAACTAAATGTGTTGAACAGTTGGTTGAAAGAAAGTTTTATTTTAAGGAACAATCCATTAATAGTAGGACATTTCAAAACTATTTTTTATTTAATGTTATAAAATTAATGCCTAAACTTCTATCACACAGCATGGAAAGAATTTAAAGAAATAACTTGTGCCTGAGAGAAACAACACATCATATCTTATTTTATTTAACACTGAAGTTATAAGCTTAACTTTATTAATTTTCTTGTTAATATTCACGAAAACAAGTTCAATAAGTCGTGAGCATAAAAATTACGGGACATAAACACTATCGCCAAAAGAAAGAGAGAGGAGGAAATGCGGGAAACCGATGGAAGAAACATATTCGCCCAGCAACCGATTCTGGTAGAAAAATGGCTGCCGCGCATGTGCATTGGGCCAAATTTGGTCCCTTGTCGCCACTCTTATTATATAGGCACTCTAGGTTTAAGTAGGGCCTATTAGTACGGCTGATATGTGGAAAAAATTGTTAGAATTGTGCCTTTAATGATAGAAGCATACAACTTGGGGCACATATACTACATATATGAAGATTTAATTTTGGATATGAGGCCATCTCAGATTTCGCCTATGGCAGTAATGGCGGACATTCAAAATGGCGGCTTTGGAACATTTTTTGTGCTCCTTTTAAATGTTATTTGATGATGTTAAATGACAGCTATTAAAGTAATGGCGAGTAATTGATGTTTTGTGCATGTATTTAGCTATTTTTAATAATATATACTTTATTTTATGTATATATTCTATTTATAACAAAATGGCGGACACTCAAAATGGTGGCCTCTGAGTATATTTTATGTGCTCCTTTTTTACTGTCATTTGGTGATGTTAATAGCGTATTATATGTGATTTTGCATGAATTGATGCTATAAACATACGTGCATGTCATAATTAGATTTTTATGTTAATTATTAACTATATTAATTAATGTGAAAATATTAATTTTTAATTATTTTCATATTAACTTTTTTCATAGGTGACACGATAAGAAAAAATTAAGATAAAAATACAGATGTAGTGCATTAAGCTGAATAATCCATTCAATACTGATACATCTGGACAATTCAAAGAAACAGATTGGAACAAGTGTTTTACCTGTCAAGAAGACAGTTTTGAAGTTCTTCGGTGTCCAGCAGACAGTAAGTAATAGCAGTACGCGTAAAGAAAAGGGAACTGGTTACAAAACAATTTCTGATTTACTTGTGGGGTTTAGTATTCCAGGGTGTTTACCAAGGACAATAAATCTGGAACATCTCGATGATGCAAGAAGTGGTCGAAGCAACATTGGTACAACATAAAGCTCAGTTTCACGAATCATGTAGATTGCAGTTCAATAAGACAAAACTTCAAAGAGCTCAGAAATGGAAGATAGAACCTGCGGATAATGCAAATAGTTCTACGAAATTCACCCGCCAGAATGTTGTGGTAAATAGTTCAGTGAATTCAAAAGCAATTTTTTTGTGACCTGCCTGCTCAAGCTGGAAGTTCTTCAAGAACTGCATCTTTTGTGCATTCGTCCTGTATGTATTCCTCACTGTGCCCTTAAACTGAAGGACCGGCCTTTGCTTGCGAAACTGAGTGCCGGTGATGTTATTGCATTAAACTTGGTAGTCAACGAAGATTTCTTGTACTGTTGGCAAAGGACAGTCAATTTTAATAGCAGGCACAGGGTTAACACTTGAGTAGCTTTCAGGAAGATGTTTCGTTGCATTCTCTTCAAAAAAGTACTTGAAGTTTTATTTCGATAGGTTCCTCTAAAATTACCATCTGTATGTTGAAATAGAGATATTCCTGTAGCATGGAAAGAATCATGAGCTGTAGTAGAACTTGGATTGTGGTCAATATTATCAACCGTACTAGTTGTGAAAAACACTCTTTTTAACTGAAGAGGAACGACAGCATTTTCCATGTGATACAGATGACATATTTCATTTCCAAGTTCTTTTAAAATATCTATCACTCGGTCTTATAATATGCTTAATCCGAGCTCAAAAGATCTTAAACTAGTTCACGCTTGCGAGTTATTTTTATGAATTAAAATACCTAAGCATATAGGCAAATGTGTTTATTGTTCTCGATTGTGCTTGTAGACTGTTCCAGAATGACACTCTCGACGTCTCACCAAACTGTTACACATTAGTAACTGTGTAACAGTAAGGATAGGTTGAGGTTAAAAAACTTGACTGTGCTTTACAACTAACAGAGATGCTGGTACGGAATCTTCCTGACAGGTTTCTCCAAATCCATTGAAGAGGTTTTTCATTTTAAAAATGTCTCTTCTAACTATATTTGCTGCTTTGGCAAGATGAATAGCGTCACTATAGTACCTGCATCGTATTCACAAGCTTTCTTCAGAGCTTGATCAATATCTTGTTGTTTCATCCTCATGCTGTACAGTTTGCATAGATTAACAAGTTTAAATATGGGTGTGATTTCATTGTCACTACGAGCATCTTCGATGTATGATACAAGTTCGGCAAATTCAATACCATGGTTAGTTTGTTCTATTTCAGTTTCTTGTTTGTTCTTTGGTCTCCTTGCTCTGTTGTATAATGATACGAGGCATCGAACATAATACAAGGCATTTAATGCAATAAGATCACCGACACTCAGTTTCGCAAGCGAAGGCCTGTCCTCCAGTTTAAGGGTACAGTGAGGAACACATCCAGGCCGAATGTAGATGCAGTACACAATGAACTTCCAGCTTGAGAAGGCTGGTCACACACAAAAAAAAATGCTTTTGAATTCACTGAACTATTTACCAAAACATTCTGGTGGTGAATTTCGTAGAACTATTTGCATTATCCGCAGGTTCTATCTTCCATTTCTGAGATCCTTGAAGTTTTGTCTTATTGAACTGCAATCTACATGATTCGTGAAACTGTGCTTTATGTTGTACCAATGTTGCATCGACCACTTCTGTATCATCGAGACGTTCCGGATTTATTATTCTTTATAAACACCCTGCAATACTAAACCCCACAAGAAAATCAGAAATTGTCTTGTAACAGTTCCCTTTTCTTTACGCTTAATGCTTTACTTACTGTCTGCTGGAAAACCGAAGAACTTCATACTTGTCTTCTTGACAGATAAAACACTTGTTCCACTCTGTTTCTTTGAATTGTCCAGATGTATCAGTATTGAATGGATTAATCAGCTTGTGCACTACATCCGTATTTTTATCTTATTTTTCTTCTTATCGTGTCACCTGTGAAAAAAGTTAATATGAAAATAATTAAAAATTAATATTTTCATATTAATAAATCTAATTAATAATTAACATAAAAATCTAATTACGACATGCACGTATGTTTATAGCATCAATTCATGCAAAATCACATATAATACGCTATTAACATCACCAAATGACAGTAAAAAAGGAGCACATAAAATATACTCAGAGGCCACCATTTTGAGTGTCCGCCATTTTGTTATAAATAGAATATATACATAAAATAAAGTATATATTATTAAAAATAGCTAAATACATGCACAAAACAGCAATCACTCGCCATTACTTTAATAGCTGTCATTTAACATCATCAAATAACATTTAAAAGGAGGACAAAAAATGTTCCGAAGCCGCCATTTTGAATGTCCGCCATTACTGCCATTGGCGAAATCTGAGATGGCCTCATATCCAAAATTAAATCTTCATATATGTAGTATATGTGCCCCAAGTTGTATGCTTCTATCATTAAAGGCACAATTATTTCACATATCAGCCGTACTATATGGACACGGAGTCGAACTCTACGGGGATCAACCCCTCGTGTAAGGAAAGAGAAACCCGTTTGGAGAAGGGTGAAAAAAGTGAACTTGCACGAAGACCAGCGAGGAAGCGAGACTCTTTGGTTTGCGCTGGAGATCGATGGGGATTATTCCCGACAGTGTATGATAGACAGTGTATGAATGATCCTGTATATATTATTCGTATTGCAAATAATCAAGATGGGGTGTTAATAAATTTGAAATATGCTAATGGACTAGTTTTACTGTTTGTGGGACGACAAGGCAGAGGATTAGTAAATCCGCCCAAAAGAAAGAACCGTCACACTGACCAATTGGTCTGGTGGTTAGGGTTCTGGAATCTGAATTATTTTTGTCGCTGTCGCCCTTGGTGTGAAGCCATCATTAGAGTAGCGGAAACTCGTTTTGATTTTAGTGTAGAGAAAATAATAAACGCACATCTCACCATAAAAGCTGGTGATATGATCATTCTTAATTCAATGCTTGGAAATCTGTTATTAAAAAACATTACTTTTCAGTTTTAGTTTGTATTTACACGAGAATTTACCAATTTTGAACCGTAATTTTAATTAAAAAACAAATGATTATTTTTTAAATAATTTTTATGAATAAATTTTATACTTTTATTTGTCTAGGGAATACTAGAATTATGAATTCTTATATATTTTCTTTGATATACACATTGAAGAGCAAATAACCAAAACGAGTTAATACCAAAATGTTTTAAATTCGAAATTTTAGAATGGCAACGCCCACTTTTTCCCGTCGCAAAATGCTCAGCGCATACAAAAACCTTAAAGAGCGTTGGAACTGTACGTGTATCACAAAAAACGGAAGCGTTATGCACGCACAAAAAACATCTCTGCGAACGGCCAACAAAAACATGATCGGGGCGCACGGAGGAAATTTGCATATGACAGAGACAAGATACCAATCACAGAACGCCGTTCGCCAGATAGTCAGCGTAGAAAACCGATAAAAAGCGGGATGGGAACATTGGTTCTTCAGTCGGGAGCTCGCACATGCAAACGAAATGACTCTGTCAGCGAAAGTTCGTGGGGAATTGGGGTAAAAATCTGTTATCAAAATGGGATGAATGCCGCGAAAGCCTAGCGTGTTTACCCACGAAACCATCGCCAAATACGTGGCCTATGTACCCCTCAAGCTCTGCGTGTTTTAGGAAAGAAATTCCAAGAAACTGTCAGCACCTGAGATAGACCGCGATCCGGACGATCAACTGTTCCTGAGGACGCTGTTACGAAATTGCATCACATAGTGACTTCAAGACACATGCAAACTGCAAGAGGTACAGCTCGTGTATCGGATATACCGAAAACAACGGTCTTAAAGCGAATGCGCTCTGTACTCCGATTGTTTCTATACCGGTACCAGCGCGTTCAGATGTTGCACACCGGGAACCATCAACAACGTATGGATTTTACAAATGAATTTTTTATCCGATATGATGGCGATAACGTCAGACACGAATCCGAACGCTGTGGCACCAGTACCTTTATACGATCCGTGTAGGAGGAATATGTCAGTCTCTAACGTGGCGAAGCCGCTCTAGCCAGCAGGCTATCGGTTTGGGTCGTAGGAACTGGCACAGGGCAATGCCGCTGTTCCTACGATCAAGTAGCGACAGGAACCTCCTTAGGTGCCACACGGAAACTAGCGGTGTCGGGACCACTCCCCGGCTGCCCTAGGCCAATACCTGTACGCTAACGAAAGAAGGCTATCTGGCGGACGGCAAGGGTCTGCAAGACTCCATAGATGATGGTATCGGTTGCCCACGGTACTGGATAAACAGGATGTTGGGGCAGCCTGCTGTTCCGTTGGGCTACTCAGGAATGCCGATAGGTTCCTAGGAGATGCCTGGGTGTGCGCCTCTGACACCCCTCGGCACGAATCTATGAAGAAAACTTTTCCGGCTCAAAACGGACCTAAGGTTGACTGATATCATTGAGCCGGACCACATATCTTCAGCGCACACATTCCGGGGTCGACCACGCCCACGCCCTATCGTGTTCATCCTGGGCAGATAAGGGTTTTTCGGACGGCGCGTCACTTGGCCCACTTCTAAAATTTCTCATTAGAGGCTTTCCCTAGCTTCGGCTAATCCGCTGTGGGTTTTCAGTAACTCGGTACGAAGGGGTCTGCTTCCATTCGAAGGAAGTACCTTTATACGACGCCAAAGTTGCTGTGTGGTGCGGCATTGCAGGCACAATTGCTCTCGGCCCGTACTTCTTTGCGGAAGCGACACCAACGGGGTTTGTAACATGCTCTGTGACAGGCTCTCGCTATACAGCCATGCTGCAAAATTACGTCATACCAGAATTGCTGCAGCGAAATGCACTGAATGACATCGTTAGGATGCAATATGGCGCACCTCCACATATAGCGTCGTCTGTTCGCAGGGTCATGCAACAGCATTTGAGCGAACGCGTCATCTCACGCCATTTTCCATTTCCGTTGCCTTCGCGATCCTCAAACTTTGCTGGATTTGAATGACTATCAAACGTGAGATTGCAAACATCCCTCATGCTATGTTACGTTCGGCTTCATTCTCCACAGTCTCCCGCATGCAATGCGCAATTGCATGTTATGGCACCCATGTAAAAAATATGTAATACAAATAAAAATTTTCTTTTGTCCGATCTGTGCTGTCATCAGTGATTGGTGTCTTGCCTCTGTCATATGCAAATTTTCATCGTATTCCCCGATCGTGTTTCTGTTGGCCGATCGCAGAGATGTTTTTGTGCTTGCATAACGCGTCCGTTGTGTTTGTGATACAAGTACCGTTCCAACGCTCATTAGGTTTTGCGCATGCGCTGAGCATTTTGAGACGGGGAAAAGTGGGCGTTGCCATTCGAAAATTTTGAGTTTCTGTACATATAACAGTAACCATGAGTGTCACTTTGTTGTCGTTCAAAGAATCCCGAGCTCCTACCTCTGAATAACTATATCTGAAATCTCATCTCGATCGGTTGAACGGAACGGCCGCGAGAGGTCCATATAATGGCAAAGTTTTTTTATGACCGCATGATATATTAAACAGTACATGCTTTTATAAACCTACACTACTGTTTGTGAAAATTGCAACACTTGAATGGGCGATTTTTCACTGTGTAAAGTTATAAGGTAGGGGCTCGTAGTAGCTAGTGAATCGAAACGATCCATGGAGACTATAAACTCGGGACCTGGATTAGGCGAAGGATCAATATCATGCGGGATACGAGCAATTTCCTTTTACATACGGGGGTCCAGAAGAGGTTCCTTTTTATCTGAGATATGGGCAAAGTAGAGCTCCTGTGAGATGCGAATTACATAACTCACGCACAATGTCCGATGGGTTTTAGCTTAGGTGCGTGAGCAAGACTTTTTCAAGAGGACGTCATTTGCCGAATCTCACGATCCGAGGCTGCCATCGGGCCACTAACCCAATCTCAACTACTCCTCTTACATCAGAGAAAGTGTAAACGACTTAAAAAGTCTGAGAACACAGCACCGGGTCCGGACCGTCTTACCCACAGACACTGGGCTTCGATTGATCCGGAGGGTGTGGTTCATCTGTTTAATAAGATAGGCCGAAAAAAAGTTTTTTTTTTTTTTTTTTTTTTTTTTTTTTTTGCTGTCACATTCTAATAGTGCGGAAAGTCGGTTCATAATGTAAAACTAATGTGTAAAAAATTTCATCACGATTTATTGATATTTTTTGCCTCTCCAAGGGGTTCAAACCCTCCAAACAATTCAAAAAATTCGTTCATTTTTTTTTATAAAAAATAAATGTTTACAATTACGTTCTAATAGTACGCAAAAGTAAGCTAATACATTCAATATTAACGGTAAAAAATTTCTTAGATCAGTACATATCTTCTGCTTCCCCAACGGAGGCCAAATAGCAGAAGAAACTGAAAAAATGACATTTTTGCAAAATATCGACTTAGGTAATTACGTTAAAAACTGGTGATCAGTTTTTCTGCTATTTGACCCTCTTTGGGGAAGCAGAAGATATGTACTGATCTACTGCACTATTTTGCAGGCCTACTGCACTATTTTGGATGACGGTGTGCTTCCTACGTTGTAGCAGTTTTACGGGTTGGACCCATGTTACTTCCAGGACGACAACGCCAGCTGTCATGTTGTGAGGTCGGCGAGCGTAAGCGAGCAGGGGGCAAAGCCCTCGCTGTGACGTCAGGGACCGGAAAGTGAAACCAGGATAATACGAACTATTCAGATAGTTTCACTCTGCGAAAGGAATCTTGGCTTGCGAAGCAAACCAAATGGCATCTGAGAAAGGAGTGTTGGTTTGCGAAGCAAACCAAATGGGATTCCGTAGCAATCCCCGGGGATTGGCCAGCGTAAGCGAGCAGGGGGCGGAGCCCCCTAGTATATTAAATTAATGATATTTATTTCTTTATGTCAAATTTCAGTTCAAAATAAGAAACACGGATTTGAGATTAATTAAGATTCACGCATTCGTAGATCACAAGGATTTAACACCTCTGAATTTGTTTATATTTTTTATCAATAAAAAGACAAAGGAGGTAACTTCAGATTTGATGCCACTTGTTTCAGAAGTCCATTGTCTACAATATTACGAATTTAATTAATTGCAGAAAAAAATAATTTGATTGTTTTAATAAGAAATGTGCGTTAATGGTCAACTAGTAGCAGGTCAGGGACTGACTGGTTCTTGAATGGTCGTTGATTCTTAAGCCGCGTTTACACTGGAGTTACCAAACGTGTCTTCCCTCCGAGGTACAGGTTACAAAGATACTCCGAGAAACGGCACTAATTTTATCGTCACGATTTCATGGCGATTTGCCGAGTTTGCAACTTCCCTTTGGCTTTCCACCAGGAGTGGGTAAAGTTCAAAGGACTGCAACTTTTGGAGAACATTACTCCGCGACTAAATCTAGGATGAAAATCCCCTCCTATTTCGCCCCCTTTCGGTATTGCAGACAATCACCGCTCCCCTTTGCCCTTCGGTACACTGTGGTCACTCACGTCGTCTTTTATTCGGTTTTTGTGTCATTGTGCCCTCATCGCCTGCTTTGACCACATCTACTGCAAACTGTCAGTGAGTGATATATTCCATTAAACTGACGTGAAAGAGAAAGCTGGTGATAACATTAATAGAACTATTTAGAGAGAGGCCTGTCCTCTGGGAGGTCTGTCCCTTTGTGTTGCCGATAAAAGTCGTCAAAGCGTTTAAAAAGGAGTGGGTCGAAAAAAGGATCTACAAAAGGGGTCGTAAAACTAAAGAAAAAATTATTTTTGCAACTCTCTTCGGTGTAAACCCATGTGTAAACGAGGCTTTGCGCATGAAGTTGCGTTGAGCATGGCAGATACAAATTCGTCCTAGAATAAAAATTATTTTATTGATTTATGATGAATGAAATAAAATTAAAGATACAAGTTACATTACTTTGCATCAACACGCCAATACTGAAGAGTACAAAGATAATCGGATTACGTTGATTTGTCCAAGCATTGTGTATAATTCTTTCTGGCTTAACTTAAGTTTTCATAACTATTCAATTTCAAATTAAATACCTTTACATTTCACTATTTACAAACCCAAATTAAAATGCGTTATTAAAACTATAATACGTACGCATTTTATTAAAATCACAATTTGGAATCAATTGTGCCAGCGAAGTAGTTGACCAGAATTACCAGAGTTGTCACCGGTACAAAAATTCGCCCAAACAGAGCAACACAACGGTAGAACACTATTGACGACGGTCTGTGATCAAACCACTTAGGGAAAGATCCGAGGACAACAACACATCATTTTGAACCACGGTCAGATGACGAGGCAACACTTGAGCTGGCACCCCACTCTCCAAACTTCCTCACCAACCCATCGGAGGACTTCCTGCCAGAACAGATTTAAGGTACCCCAGACGCCTCTACACTATATGCTAACAAATATCCTTGCTCTGACCGGTAATATTAGTTAACGTCGTACTAGAAAGACACAACGGGCTATTGACGACGGTCCGGGATCAGTCCCTTATGGGAAACATCCGAGGACAACACTTCGTAATTTTGAATCACGGTCAGATGACGAAGCAACACCTGAGCTGGCACCCCACTCTCCAAACTTCCTCACCAACCAAACGTAATTTTCTTTTTGGTAATTTTTTGCTAACGCCGTACTAGAGCAAAACAATGGGCTATTGACGACGGTCCGGAATCAATCCCTTAAGGGAAAGATCCGAGGACAGCACCTCGTAATTTTGAACCACGGTCAGATGACGAAGCAACACCTGAGCTGGCACCCCACTCTCCAAACTTCCACACCAACCCAACGTGAGGACCCTCGGCCATGACAGATTTAAGGTGCACCAGCCGCCTCTACACCACACGCTTACAAACATCCATGCCCGGACCCGGATTCGAACCAGGAACCTTACGATCTAGAGGCTAACACCTTAACCACAATACCGGTGGTGCACTGACCCGGATTCGAACCAGGAACCTTCTGATCTAGAGGCTAACATCTTAACCAATAGTCCGTTTAGTCGGTATTTGTTATCAGATATCAATGCAATCCACTTATCTTCAATTCGTTGCCTAGAATTAATTATTTTTATTTAAAGTCGTTCTAGAATCTAAAGCAACACAACGGACTATTGACGACGGTCCAGAATCCACCCCCTTGGGGAATGATTCGAGGACAACAACACGTAATTTTGAACCCCTGTCAGACGACGAGCCAACAACTGAGCTGGCACCGCTATTCTCCAAACATCCCCACCAAACCAAGGTGAAACATTCGGCAAAGACAGATTTAAGGTACACCAGCCGTATCTACATTATCCGCTTACAAACATCCATGACCGTTTGGTCGCCAAGTATTATCAGATATCAATCCAATCCACTTATCGCCGACCAACCGGTATAGTGGTTAAGGTGTTAGCCTCTAGATCGGAAGGTTCCTGGTTCGAATCCGGGTCCGGGCATGGATGTTTGTAAACGTATGGTGTAGAGGCGGCTGGTGCACCTTAAATCTGTCGTGGCCGAAAGTCCTCACGTTGGGTTGGCGTGGAAGTTTGGAGAGTGGGGTGCCAGCTCAGGTGTTGCTTCGTCATCTGACCGTGGTTCAAAATTACGAGGTGTTGTCCTCGGATCTTTCCCTTAAGGGACTGATCCCGGACCGTCGTCAATAGCCCGTTGTGTTGCTCTAGTACGACGTTAACTAAAATTACCATTACCATTATCTTCAAAACCACTTTTTTTTTCTGAATATGGCATCGAAACATGTTGACGTGTTTTTAGGAGCTCTTGAGAATTGTTTTGATGGTAATGGTAATTTTAGTTAACGTCGCACTAGAGCAACACAACGGGCTATTGACGACGGTCTGGGATCAGTCCCTTAAGGGAAAGATCCGAGGACAACACCTCGTAATTTTCAACCACGATGAGATAACGAAGCAACACCTGAGCTAGAATTGTTTTGAAACGGTTAATATTGCTCTTGATTCAAAATGCAATATGAATCAGAATGTTCGGGATAATGCCCGGCAAGATATGTGTTGATTTAAAAATGCTTATTACTAAAAAATTCGAGAAGCGTGATCTTCCAGAGGTGTCTGTGATTGGTGTTGGAAAGCAAGATGGCGGTGAGGCGGATTCGTGCCTTCAGCTAAAGGATTTGTTTACTAGTTTGAATAAAGAATTTTCTTCATTTCGAATCGATGTGGACAAGAAATTTGAAGATATTTCGAAGTTGGTGGTGTCCTCTGACAAGTGTCCTCGTCGCAACTCTGTTGACAGTGGAAACTCGGTTCCTGATCAACCAACCTTTGCCTCTGTTGTCCGTGAAAATTCCTCGTCGTTTGGAGATCAACAACTGCAAGTGAGTGTTCCTTTTAATAAAAAGAATGCCAAACCAAGATTGGTTGTCAATGGCGCGCAAAAGAACTCGAAGTTAAAAATTGTTTAAAGGCTTTCCAGAAAAAAAAGCTTTATTTTTATTTAGATTAAGTCCGATCACATCTGTGTAAGACGTTACTGACTTTCTGAGCCACCTTAAAATGGACTTCGTTGTATGTAAAAAAACTTAACACCAAATATCAATCTTATTCTTCGCCGACCAACCTGTCTGGTGGTTAAGGTGTTAGCCTCTAGATCGGAAGTTTCCTGGTTCGAATCCGGGTCCGTGCATGGATGCTTGTAAGCGTATGGTGTAGAGGCAGCTGCAAAATATGCTTAAATCTGTCGTGGCCGAAAGTCATCACGTTGGGTTGGTGTGGAAGTTTGGAGAGTGGGGTGCCAGCTCAGGTGTTGGCTCGTCTTCTGACAGTGGTTTAAAATTACGAGGTGTTGTCCTCGGATCTTTCCTTTAAGGGACTGATCCCGGACCGTCGTCAATAGCCCGTTGTGTTGCTCTAGTACGACGTCAACTAAAATTACCCTTACCAATCTTATTCTTCATTTCATGTGGAAGTGTTGGATAGCGATTTTAAGAGACTGCTGGACGCTTTGGTGTAGCCGGAGAGTAGTCTTGTTTCTAAATTCTATGGCCGTTTGAAAAGTGATCAAATTTTCAAGGAAATTAACGATGATTCAAATGCGGAGACCAATGGGGTTGGTGCAAGTGCAAACTCCAGTAATTGACTATCCATATGTTACCAAAATGTCCGTGGCCTTAAAACCAAAACATCTGATATTTTTAGCTCTGTGGCTTCTGAGGATTTTGATATTGTTCAATTAACTGAAACATGGCTGCGTGATGAGTTTCAATCTCATGATTTATTTGACGAAAGATACACTGTGTACAGAAAAGATCGGAATTCTATCATCAGTGTTTTTAAAACGCGAGGTGGGTTTTCTAATTGCAGTTGGAAAGGGTATTTCGGCTGTTTTGATAAATGCAAGTGACTTGGATATCGAGTGTCTTTTTGTCTCAGTTGATTTAAAATATCGCAAAAAATTGCTTTTGTGTGTTGTTTACTTTCCTCCTGGTTCCAGCCATGATGTTTATATCAAGTTTTTTAACTATTTTGTTAGGTTCTCTTCCTACGAGAACATTTTTGTTTGTGGTGATTTTAATTTATCAATAGGTAGGGATCTTGTTAGCCATTATTGTCTGGATCATAAAACTAGAGAATTATACAACTTTATGCATCTCTACAATCTAATTCAGTATAATAACGTTCCTAACTTGAATAAGAAATACTTGGATTTGATCTTGTCCAATATTCAATCATGTGATATTTTAGTCTATCATTTTGACAAATCATTGATTACAGAGGATAACCATCACCTGACTCTGAGTATTGTTATTAACTTCTTGACGGTTCGTAACTCTAGGCTCAGTGGAAATATCAATAAATATGACTTTAAAAAAGCTGATTATTTGAATATGTAGTCTTTGTTTTCGGTAACTGATTGGAATTTTTTAAATTCTTTCAAAAATGTTAATTTTGCTGTTTCTAGTTTTTATGAACAATTAACTATGATTTTTGACCAAACAATACCAATTAAAACTGAATCTCTTAAAAAATTCCCTTTTTGGTACTAAGTAGTACTAAAAAATTGATTAAAGAAAAAAGTAGGGTCCTTAAACTTGCACTTAATAAGCGGAGATCAGTCTTTTCTCAATGAATTTAGGTCTTTAAGATCGGCTCTTAAGAATAACATTGCCAAGGATTACTCTATCTATATAAAAAACACAAAACTTAATCTAATTGATGAACCCAAAAAATTTTGGTCTTACTTCAATAAAAATAAATCTTTACCTAATAAAATATTCTCTAACAATAGTTACTATGAAAATGATGATGATATTGATAATGTGTGTTTGCTGATTATTTTAGCATTGTGTACAAATCTAGCACTAGCTACGAAAGGGGTTCCAACAACTTTGGCTATATGTGTAATATGGTTAGGATTGAATGTGTTACTTATGAGGAAGTAACAGAAGCTGTTATAAAACTTAAATCCTCCCCAACAATTGGAGTTAATGTTCCGTCATTTATTGTTAGAGTATGCGCTGAACATTTGATATATCCTTTTCTTATTTTATTCAATTTGTCGTTAAAAAATGGCACCTTTCCTGACATTTGGAAAAAAACAAAAATTATTCCTGTATTTTAAAAATGAAATGCTAAGGATTGCGCGAACTATCGACCCATTGCAATTTTGAGTCCTTTTTCAAAGGTCTTTGAAATCATTGTATACAAAAAACATTTTTCCGCGTCCCAAGGATCTAATTACACCTGCTCAACATAGGTTTATGCCAAAAAGGTCGACAATCTTTCCAATTTATTTTGTTTGATTAAAAATATTATTTCTGCATTCGAAAGTTGTGGTCAAGTTGATGTTATTTATACCGATTTTTCAAGGCATTTGACTCAATAAACTTTGGCATTCTTCTAAAAATATTTCAAAATATTGGCTTTCATACTAATCTGATTGGTTTTCTTCTTAGTTAAGTGATCGGATGCTTTATGTTTTCTTCAATAGCGCTATTTCTAATGTATTTACGAATAATACTGATGTTCCCAAAGGATCAAACTTAGGTCCCCTTCTTTTCATTCTATTTATTAATGATCTTTGTGAAGAGTTAGAATTTAGTAACTATCTCTTGCTTGCCGTTGATTTAAAATTGTTTAAAAAGATTCAAACTGCAAGCGATGCTGAATTATTGCAAAAGGATCTCGATCATCTGTATAGGAGGTGCACATAAAATAGGCATTTTTAAATATCTCAAAATGCAGTGTTAGTTACACACATAGGTCTCAACCATTAAACTATCTTTACATGATCAACAATAAAAGTTTACTGCGCAGCGTTGTAGTTAAGGATTTAGGAATTACATTCAATACTTCGCTATATTTTTCTCAACATATTGACAATATCTTATCTAAAGCTTACAAAGTACTTGGCTTTCTAAAACGTAAAATTGCAAATTTTTCTAATTAAAATGCTATAAAGTTATTATATTTCAGCCTTGTTTGCTCAAATTTAGAATACTGCAGTCCTATTTGGGATCCATACTATAACAATAAAATTATTCTTATTGAACATGTCCAATCTAAATTTACACATTTATTTTACAAAACTTTTCATATTAGTTATCTTGATTTATCTTCCTCTCATCTGCGCAATAATTTTGATTTTTCTTGTTTAAAATCTAGACGCGAATGATCATGTGTTTTATTTTTCTATAAAGTTTGTAATAATTTGATTGATTGTAATGAAATACTTAGTAGAGCTTACATTTTTCAGTGCACAACAGAGTTCTTAGAAAACAGTACTTATTTAGAAATGCTTTTACTAAATTGAATTATATTCATAATTTTTGTCTCTAAATTTTATAAAATCTATATTAGTATTGGTTTTGATGTAGATATTTTTAGCATGTCTTTAGACATATTTAAAACTAAATGTTCTGTACTACATTGTTAGTGCATATTTCTATTTCGATACTTCTGCATTGTGTGTTGTTCTGTTTAAGTTTTGCTACACTGTAACTAAAGCAACACAACGGACTATTGATGACGGTCCAGAATCCACCCCCTAGGGGAGTGATTCGAGGACAACAACACGTAATTTTGAACCACTGTCAGATGACGAGCCAACAACTGAGCTGGCACCGCTATTCTTCAAACTTCCCCACCAAACCAAGGTGAAACATTCGTCAAAGACTGATTTAAGGTACACCAGCCGTATCTACAATATCCGCTTACTTACATCCATGACCGTTTGGTCGGCATTTACTGTCAGATATTAATCCAATTATCTTCAATTCCTTGCATATAATTAATTTATTTAATTAACGATGTTCTAGAGCAATACAACGGGCTATTGACGACGGTCCGGGTAATTTTTTAATTGACGTCGTACTAGAATAACTCAACTGTGTTAGCCTCTAGATCGGAAAGTTCCTCGTTCGAATCCGGGTCCGGGCATGGATGTTTGTAAGCGTATGGTGTAGAGGCGGCTGGTGCACCTTAAATCTGTCGTGGCCGAAAGTCCTCACGTTGGGTTGGCGTGGAAGTTTGGAGAGTGGGGTACCAGCTCAGGTGTTGCTTCGTCATCTGACCGTGGTTCAAAATTACGAGGTGTTGTCCTCGGATATTTTCCTTAAGGGACTGATCCCGGACCGTCGTCAATAGCCCGTTGTGTTGCTCTAGTATGACGTAAGCTAAAAATTACCATTACCAGAGCAACTCAACGGGCTATTGACGACGGTCCGGGATAAATCCCTTAAGGGAAAGATCCGAGGACACCACCGCCGACCAATCGGTATAGTGGTTAATGTGTAAGCCTTTAGATCGGAAGATTCCTGGTTCGAATCCGGGTCAGCGCATGAGTATTTGTAAGCGTTTGGTGGAGAGGCGGCTGGTGCCCCTAAAATCTGTCGTTGGCAAAAGTTCTCACCTTGGGATGGTGTGGAAGTTTGGAGAGTGGGGTTCCAGCTCAGGTGTTACTTCGTTATCTGACCGTGGTTCAAAAATTACGAGGCTTTGTCTTCGGATCTTTATTTTAGGATATTGATCCCAGACAGTCGTCAATAGCCCGTTGTGTTGCTCTAGTACGACGTTAATTACAAAATTACCAAATAATTACCAATCCACTTACCATGAATCCGTTGCCTATAATTACACAAGTGACTATTTACGACGGTCCGGGACCTCCCCCCCCCCCTTGTAAAAATCCGAGGATAACAACACGTCATTTTGAACAACTGGCTGATGACGAGCCATGCCTGAGCTGGCACCCCCACTCTCCAAACTTCCACACCAACCCAACGTGAGGACTTTCGGCCACGACAGATTTAAAGTGCACCAGCCATCTCTACACCATACATTTACACACATCCATGCACTGACCCGGATTCGAACCAGAGACCTTCCGATCTAGAGGCTAATACCTTAACCACCAGACCGGTTGGTCGGCTGACTAGAACTAAAGGAATACTTTTATTGAGATGAAATTTACCTGATGAAGTACTACCCGAGGCACTTTTCCCAAGATTGTATTGGTATAGTGGTTAAGGTGTTAGCCTCTAGATCGGAAGGTTCCTGGTTCGAATCCGGGTCCGCGCATGGATGTTTGTAAGCGTATGGTGTAGAGGCGGCTGGTGCACCTTAAATCTGTCGTGGCCGAAAGTCCTCACGTTGGGTTGGCGTGGAAGTTTGGAGAGTGGGGTGCCAGCTCAGGTGTTGCTTCGTCATCTGACCGTGGTTCAAAATTACGAGGTGTTGTCCTCGGATCTTTCCCTTAAGGGACTGATCCCGGACCGTCATCAATAGCCCGTTGTGTTGCTCTAGTACGACGCTAACTAAAAATTACCATTACCATTACCCAAGATTGTATTATTTGTGAAACAACTACAAAATGAATGGATCAATCCGGTTCATTTACAAGAAAAGCAATTATCTTTAATTTAACTGCAGCCACATAAAAATAAAAAACAAACTCCACTGTAAAATGAATGTTTAAAATAGCTGAATACCTTAATTATTTAGAACAGGATAAACATCGAGGTATAATCACAATAAAGCGGAAAAGCGTCGATATGTCTAATTTGAAATGAAAATCATGGTGTGCAAATACTTCTTTTGTAGAAACTGGTATTATAAATAATAATTATATTGATTTAAAGTGTGAAAGATTGGTCTGGTTCGTCGCTCTACAATCATTTCTATTCTACGGAGGACACATTTACTATGCTTTGTCACAGCGATACATTTTTGTGCACATAAGGGCTTATTAGACTATAAATGCATTTTTTAAATCTCACTTTATTCTGGTCTATCGGCTTTCAATAGACTAGCAGCTTGTGAGAAATTCCGTTGTGCTTGAATTCAAAGAAGGGTCATTTGCAGGGCAGGCGTCCACTCCATTGTGCCATCGGAATGCCGAATGTGTTCTGATTGGTTATACAAAAATAAGTATCTGGACGCCTGTGATGGAAAAGAAAAACAAAATTTATTTATATTCAATAGTTGGATGAGTCTCCACTTGAGGCAATTACAGCCTCAACCATCCGGGGCATGCGTTCCACAAGTCCTTGTATAATGGCTTGTGGTGTTTTCTTCCACTCGGCTTGGAGAAGACATTTAAGTTCCTTCACCGATTTTGAACGGTTGTTGCACCCCTTAATTCGGTGATCCAACTCATCCCAGAGGTTCTCGATAGTGTTCAGGTCTGGGGTCTGGGCAGGCCAGTCAATTCGGTTAATCCCATTATCACCATACCAATCCATGGCGGACCTCGCAACATGACAGCTGGTGTTGTCGTCCTGGAAGTAACGTGGGTTCAACCCGTAAAACTACCGCAACGTAGGAAGCACACTGTCATCCAAAACAAAGCAGTAGGCCTCGGCGTTGAGCTTACCATGAATTTGGACCAAGGGTACCAGTCCCATACCAGGAGAAACACCCCCAGACCATAACTCCAACTCCACTGCCCGAACTTTACTGTGGGCACAATGCATTCTGGCCGGAGGCGTTATCCTCACAGACGCAAGACCCAGACCCTGCAATTCAAGCGGTAGATGGTGAACCTAAATTTGCCGCTACAGAGAACCCGTTTGCACTGATCTGCGGTCCACTTTCGACGTGCTTAGCACCACATTAACCGAGCAGCGCGGTTGGACTTTGAAAGATAAAAGGCTCATGAGCGGCAGCACGACCATGAAAACCAAGCAGATGTGCTTCCATACAACTAGTATTAATCGAAGCAACACTCCCGGATACCTGTTGAAACTCCTGGAGTATGTGGGCCATCGGTTGTGCGCGGTTCTTCCGAATTTCTCTGAACAGCACCCGTCGGTCTCTATCTCCCAGTTTCATAGGTCTTCCGACTCGTGCCACATTCCGACAATCACCGCCTACCTTCGACTTCTGAATTACATAGGCCACTGTCGATTTTGGGTAATTCAGCTCGCTAGATATCTCCCTTAAGGATTGGCCGTTTCCTGTGTTACCCGATTATTGCACCTTTCTCAAAATAAGATAACTCTGCACTTCGTGGCATCTTGCATGCGACTAATGCCAATGTTTTCCCTACACGATATTTAATGGCGGAGGGCGTGACGTACATCAGGACCGCAGGTATCGTCATTTACATGGATGTCCAAATACTTATTGGTAGATAGTGTATTTTGGAGCCCGCTGCTGTTCTTGTGTGTATGTGTGTGTGTGCGTCGCGCGCTTTACAATCACTTGAGAAAAGCAAGCAAGTGAAAACAGAGCGTCCTCTGCAGGTTGTGGTCGTCCATATGATCTCTGATTGGTTATTGACTTTTAACGTGGCGTTATTTTTAGACTGCGGCAAAGCACGTTGGAGACGTCGGTTAGAGATGGAGAGAAGCAGCGGTTGAGGTTGGTTCCCGGGCTGGACTGTGTGATACATTTCTTTATGTAGCGTCGTAGTGAAGTTAAAATGATGATGTAAATACTGCATATATTCTTAATGTTCTTAGAATAATAAGATCGTAAATATCTTAGCTGTTTTTTGTCTTCTCCTTGTGTACAATTCGTACTGTTTTCACTCTACCTTTTTACGGCGACGACACCACGAGCCCAATAAAGTTCTGGATGAAAAACCGTGACTTAAAGAACTATCTGCAGTATTTGCAATTCTGTTGTCAGCAATTTTAGGGTAGTCCTTGAAGTGTATCTCCAGTCATTTCGTCCATTTCGTAAAGAGGACACATAGATCATCCAGTTAGTCCAATACGGCGTAAGTGTTTTCGTAAGTAGTAATGTACGTTAAGATATGCTATAACTCTGGTGAAGGAAAGTGGAAGACAAGCTTCATTTACCATCAGTAAAACGTTTCAGTTCTTTCCTGTGACCATCTCTTCGTAGAATGAGAGTCAATCAGTCTTTATATACGAGTATATTAAGTCTCTCGATGTAACGTAGAGTTAAACGGAATTTAGGTCGGTAACTGTGCTCTGGACCGTAAAATGTGAAAGAAATAGTCGTGTCTAAAACACTGTGTGGATGTCGTAATACCCACACTTCTCAATAAAAAGAAGGGAATGAAAACTATTGAATATAAAATCTACTAAGTTGATGTATAATTTTTAAATACAGCTCATATAAATGGTGGTATGTGCATATTAGATGATGTGTGTAGATGTCGTAATACCCACACACTTCTCAACTAAATGTAGGGAAAGAAAACTATTAAGTATAAAATTTTCTGAGTTGATGTTTCCAACTGAAACCAAGCCAAGGTATATATTTAAATACAGCTTCCACATATTTAAATAGTTGCGTGTGTATGTGGTAATACCCACACATTTCTCAATTAAAAGTAAGGAAAGAAAACTATTAAATATAAAAATTTACTAAGTTGGTGTTTCCAACTGAAACCAAGCCAAAGTAAATTTTTAAATACAGCTCACATACGCATATAAATGATGTAGTGTGTATGGCAGATGGTGTGTGTATATATGCCGTAATACCCACACACTTCTGAATTAAAAGTAAGGAAAGAAAACTATTAAATATAAAAATTTCTAAGTTGGTGTTTCTAACAGAAACCAAACCACACAAGGTATATTTTCAAATACAGCTCACACACATGTAAATAGTTGTGTGTGTATGTTAGACGGTGTGAGTATATATGGTAATACCCACACATTTCTCAATTAAAAGTAAGGAGAGAAAACTATTAAATATAAAATTTACTAAGAAGGTTTTTTCAACTGAAACCAAACTAATGTATAATTTTTTAAATACAGCTTATAAAACCAGTACCTAATAAACAAAAGAAGCAAGTGTGAGTTTGTCAATAAGTTTTCAGGATAAAATAAAAAAATTCAAGCAGGTTTGGCTAGTAAAATTCCTAGTCCGTCAAAATATTTCTAATGATGAAATACTACTAAAGAAGAGCAAAATAGAGTGGATTCTTCGCTAAAGTTTGCTAAATCTTAATTCCTATCACTAAAAGATTGTCCTTTCGAAATCATGGTCTGGCTACCTAATGTTTACAGAGCAGCGTACGATTATACTCTGGAGAAAATGTATTTTATTTTGATGTAATTTAAATTAATGTACATGATTTCATGCTCGTGTTTTAAATTTGTAATATACTTTCCAAATAAAAGCCGAATGAAACACAAAACCGAGATTAAAACCACTGATTGCAGTTTAATGCAGATTTAAGCTTATAATTTAAAGCAGCAATTTATTTTTATAGGTTGTTATATATATGTGGAAATTTTAAGAAATGTTGTAAATTGGAGTTTGGGGCTTATATATATATACTCGTTACTGAAAGAGCTATTTTATGATGCCATAGTGTGAACTTCACACAACTTTAATACTTTGTACATCATCTAATTCCTTATATGTAAATATAAAAATGATGGTATTTTACTCATAAATTCAATAAAACTTAAATAATTTTAAGTTAAAAAAGGTGTTCTATGAAAACACGTAATTGCACAAAATTTGAAACAATGGAAAGTTTTGAACATTGTTACTATCAATGAAATTCGCAACAATGGTGGCATTGTTTAACGACAATTAAGTTTTTAAACAAAGTCGTTAACAATGCATTTGTATTATTGGAGAGCCTCGCACGCGTGATTTTCGTCATAAGAAACTTGGAAATTGAGCGTGTTGCATCTCATGAAACTTTCTCCCGCAAAACCTATTCCGAATCCGTAAAGTTTGCGATTTTGAAGAATTGTTATGTTTCGATAATCGTAATAAACAGAATCCATTAAAAAACAAAGATGGCTACCTAAGCTTCCACCGTCAATTTGGAGCCACGTAAGGTATTTATTTATATATCTTAATATATATAAATTACGCGTCACGTTGTTTGTCCGCTATGGACTCCTAAACTACTTAACCGATTTCAATTAACTGGAAAGTTTAAAGGAGAAGTGGTCCTGTTGCCACGTATTCCGATGATACCATCAAAATCTACGATACCCTTCAAAAGGTTACAGTTTCCAATTCGTTTAGCTTTTGCCATGTCTATAAACAAGTCTCAAGGCCAAACAATGGCCATTTGTGGTTTAGATTTGGAAAATCCATGTTTTTCTCATGGGCAACTATATGTTACATGTTCACGTGCAGGAAAACCGTCAAATTTATTTGTGTTAGCTAAAGACAGGTTAACCAAAAATATTGTGCACCGATTAGTGTTAAATTAAATTAAAATTAAAAGTATTTATAATTCAAAATAATAAACATTATTGTTAAAAATTTAAAACTATCTGCCCTACCTACCTCATTAATAAGTTTAAGTGTTACGTGTTATTTACTAACAACTTTGTGATGTACTCATTTGTTACAGACTTGAATACAAAAAATAAAAAAAACTAGGGGGCCCGCCCCCTGCTCGCTGCCGCTCGCCAACCCCCGGAGGATTGCTTCGCAATCCTCATTATTTCGCTGCGCGAACCTATGCTCGCTTCGCTCGCATCAATGAAGACATGTGTCCTAGCAGAAGGAATTGTTTACAAAATATGATATTCCAAAAAAATGTTTTTCAAATCTAAAATTGCTGTATTACAGAAAACATATATACAGTACCTCTAAAATCAGAATTCAAATGAAAACTTTGAGCAAATTTGGACTGGAATTGTGAGCGCTGCTTTGGAAATTGAATACCCAGCATGTTGTTTGTGTACATTTCCCCAGCTCTAGAACCACCCACACTTTTCATTGCGTTTGTTGTTGAAATTTGTAGTGCAAGCGTCTTGTTGAACTATAATTGCTGGCCCTGAAAAGGACCGTTTTAAAATGGCCCTGAAAAGATCATCCGTTTTCTTTGATTTCTATTATAAACTGCAACAGCTCAACTAAAATTAACTTTTTTTCAATAAAATTTCATCCGATAACGCTTATAAATTCAATTGATGCGCGAGGCCATGAGGTAAACAAACAATCGTACAATGTTGCCAAAACGCGTTAACTAATAGCGTCTTTTTTGCGTGCCACGTAAGAGAATTATATATATAGATTTAAATTTATTTCTTTTGTATTGATTTTTGCTCAATATCAACGGTAGTAGAAAATCAATCATGGAGGTCGCCATGTATTTTGACAAATGGCATCTGTGTAAAAAAGCATGGTGGTCCCCATGACTGGTGTTCTCCTACCGTTTCCCTTGAATAGAGTTCACTACTATGTAATATAATAAAAACCGTAGCCACAGCAACGCGTGGCCGGGTCTGCTAGTATATAGATATATTTCAACACCTAATTAACTAACGGTCGTCATAGTTTGCCAAGTTGGCGTTTTATCATCATTACTAACCATTACCATTTGGCATTGACATTATAAAATGGAATTAATTTATTTGATAGTTTTATTTTATTTTGATAACGATTAAGGGAGGCATTTAGTATGGTGTCTAGGGTATGAGGATGATTTAGTACAGCTTCAGTCTACGTTTATAGCGGTGACAACGGCCTTTTTAGCATTCTAAAGTCGCCAAGGAAAGAATTTTAACTATAAACATAGATTAAAGGTGTCCCAACTTTTGTAAATGGGCGAAAATAAATCAATTAAGGTACAACTTCAGTCTACGTTTATCGTGGTGGTGTAAGCCGACCAGCCGGTATAGTAGTTAAGGTGTTAGCCTCTGGATCGGAAGGTTCCTGATTCGAATCCGGGTCAGGGCATGGATGTTTGTAAGCGTATGGTGTATGTGTGTAAGCACAGACGGTTGGTGCACCTTAAATATGTCGTGGACGAAAGTCCTCACGTTGGGTTGGAGTGGGAGTTAGGAGAGTGGGGTGCCAGCTCAAATGTTGTCTCGTCATCTGACCGAGGTTCATAATTACGCGGCGATACACCGAATGGCTTAGGCTGGGACTGTTGTAACTGGTTGAATATTAACGTGGTGGCAACGGCCTTGGCGCTTTTTGGCATACTTTTAGTAGCGACCTATGGAAGGTTAAGGCAACCCATCTGTTTGACAGTTATTTCGGTACAGCTACACTCTACGTTTATGAGTGATGGCAACGACTTGGCGATATTTTTTGGCGCACTTCTAGTAGCGAGTTACGATAAATTAAGGCAACCCATCTTTCGTTTCGGTTGTTATGGTTTTCATGGCAAGCTCGGCAAACGGAAACTTTCAATTTTCATTTTGAATATTCTAGAAAGTTCTTCCAAAATTCATTCAAGTCGTTTGATTTCATTGATTCGTTTGAAATGTTTTCTTTCCTCCCATTGGTTATTTTGATTTTAAAATATCCTTTGATTGCATTGGTCGTTTTAAATTTTTTTTCTTTGATACCATTGGTTCATTTATTTGTATTTCTACAGTGTGGAATTTTTATTTCATAATAATTTTTTTTCACGGCAGAGTTCTGACATGTATTGTTTTTTGCATTTGTGGAATATTCTTGTTTCGTAATTTTTTTTCTCGGAACCGTTCTGATGTATCAGGTTGTATTATTTCTTGCTTTTTTTCTTTTAAAAATCGTTTTATTTTTCAACTTGCCTACTGTATTTAGTGTAATTGATAAGTTTCAGTGTATTCTTTATCCAACATTCGTAGCTTAGTTTCTCTGCTGGTTCACAAACGTGTTTTGATATGTGCTTACTACTTTTTGTGAAAGTTTTTTTTAAATATTCTTTTCAAAACGTTCTGAAAATGTTTAAAAAGTGTGTTGTAAAAAAGAAAAAAAGTTTTGACAATAAAAGAGTTAGGAAATAATTATTTCCTTGGCGACTTTAGAAGTTCGCCAAAAAATATCGCCAAGTCGTTGCCATCACTCATACACGTAGAGTGTAGCTGTACCAAAAATATTTTTTCACACTTATGGATAGCAGAAGAATTTTTAGATTTTTTTTTCTCATCAAAAACCTTTGTGTGGATTATGATCACAGAAAAGAACTACCTTATTAAAAAAAGATTTCTTGTTTTGAATTTTCTATGCATTGCAAAGTTTCTAATTCAAAATTGATGAAAATCCGTAAGTTTTAAAAAAAATCGCGGTTTTTTTTTATTAAATTTTTTTTTAACAATTATAAATTATATATTTTTTATTTAAATTATTTTTTAAGTGACAAAACTAGGATGAAATTGACGCAAAATTGCGTACATGTTCGGAGAAAACCAGACTGAAATATTAGAAAATTTTCAAGTGAAATTTACATTGCTTTTTTCTTAATTTTTAAACAAATTATTATTATTATTTATGCACTGTATGCAAAGGTTCACGTTGTATATGGCGGCCATCTTGGAATTGCTTACATCGGCCGCCATCTTGATTTGGCGTAAACAATCGCTTTGGCGGCCTAACGTATCGGATGCTACCACTCCACCAAATCGACAATGGTCAAAAAACGAAGCTCTCGATCCCTTTCGTGAAAACTATTACAATAAAATAAATATTTCACAACTGTCGAAATACAATTAAATGGACCAATGGTATCACAGAAAACGATTTAAGAGGTCCAATGCAATCGAAGGATATTTTAAAAACAAAATAACCACTGGGAGGAAAGAAAAATTTCAAACGAACCAATGAAACAAACGGATTTTGGAAGAACTTTCTAGAATATTCAAAATGAAAATTGAAAGTTTCCGTTTGCCAAGATTACAATGAAAACCACAACAACCAAAACGACACATGGTTTGCCTTAATTTATCGGAACTTGCTACTAGAAGTGCTCCAAAAAAATCGCCAAGCCGTTACCATCACTCATAAACGTAGAGTGTAGCTGTACCTAAAATATTAGTGCTTACCTTAGGGTCCAAGAAGTTAAACAGACATTCTGTTCCTTTGCAGCACATACTTTCGCATTAAAAGCATCAATACTTACCGAAAATTAACTACAACGGACAAAATATCATTCTTACAGTCAACGGTCGAAAAAAACTTTGAAAATAAAAAATTGACATGAATCTTAACTAACGCTATCGCGAGCAATAAATAAAACTAAAATTACTTTTCAGTTTCATTTTCACGTAGCTTTTAAGGAACGAGCTTGCAAATTATGTTTATTTCATGTGATAAATATATCACGCGTTAAGGTTTTGCTTTTACCGCCTGCTTTATCAAAAGGATTAAATCAGTAGTTACTTAAAAAAAAAAAAACCAGATTTTGGGACCTATTGCTAATAACCAAAGGGCAAGCGTTCTTTTGTTAAACTGACACCTCCTGGGGTGGGCGAGGACGTCGGACGATAAATGGAACAAGGGGACAAGATCCAGGATCGAAGACATCTCAACAAGACACCGTCAACCCACCACAATCTGTCGATTGTGGCTCCGGATGTCGCCGTAAGTACAGTTTTGAAATTAAAATTATTGTAAATGCAATTTTTATTTGTGTGATAGTAAAATGCGAATTTAAATTAGGTTTTCACACTTTTCCCTTATATTTGACAGGTGTATATTTCCAACGGCCAATCGAAGCTTCCGCTAGGCGTTCTTTCTTTAAACGGACGCATGCTGGGGTGGGCGAGAACGTCCGTCGAAGAGTGACACAGGAGACCAAGAGCCAGGATCGAAGACATCTCAACAAGACACCGTCAACCGATACAATGTGATACAAGGAGCTCCGAATATCGCCGTAAGTACAGTTTTGAACTTAAAATTATCCTAAAAGCAATTTTTCTTTGTGTGATAATCAAATGCGAATTTAAATTAGGTTTTCACACTTTTCTCTTATATTTGACAGGTGTATATTTCCAACGGCCAATCGAAGCTTCCGCAAAGCGTTCTTTCGTTAAACGGACGCATGCTGGGGTGGGCGAGAACGTGTCCGACGAAGAGTAAAACAGGAGACCAAGAGCCAGGATCGAAGACATCTCAACAAGACACCGTCAACCCCCACTATCTGGTATAAGGAGCTCCGAATGTCGCCGTAAGTACAGTTTTGAACTTTAAATCATTGTAAAAGCAAAATTTCTTTGTGTGGTAATCAAATGCGAATTTAAATTCGGTTTTCACACTTTTCTCTTATATTTGACAGGTGTATGTTTCCAACGGCCAATCGAAGCTTCCGCAAAGCGTTCTTTCGTTAAACGGACGCATGCTGGGGTGGGCGAGGACATCGGACGAAGAGTGGAACAGGAGACCAAGAGCCAGAATCGAAGACATCTCAACAAGACACCGTCAACCCCCACTATCTTATATAAGGAGCTCCGAATGTCCCAGTAAGTATAGTTTTGAACTTTAAATCATTGTAAAAGCAATTTTTCTTTGTGTGGTAATCAAATGCGAATTTAAATAAGTTTTTCACACTTTTCTCTTATATTTGACAGGTGTATGTTTCCAACGGCCAATCGAAGCTTCCGCAAAGCGTTCTTTCGTTAAACGGACGCATGCTGGGGTGGGCGAGAAAGCCGACGAAGAGTGGAACAGGAGAACGAGAGCTAGTACGGAAGACATCTCAACAAGACACCGTCAGCCCCCGCTATCTGATATAAGGAGCTCCGAATGTCGCCGTAAGTACAGTTTTGAACTGAAAATTATTGTAAAAGCAAATTTTCTTTATTTTTGTTGTCTTGTCCATGGATAGAACACTTCAAATAGGGCCATGCACGGTCCACACAATCTCAGTTATTTTAAGGGAATTGTCCGAGTACAGGTCCTCCAAGGGAGAGTCACTAATTTGTTGAATGCTCGCCAAGATGGCTGGGCAAGAGAGGACGTGTTCGGGACTTAATTCTGCATCACAGTTTTTACAGCTGCGATATGTTCTTGTTCCATCCGGCTGATTTTTCATTCCACTAAGGTGTCCATTTTCTTTGTGTAATAATCAAATTCGAATTTAAATTAGGTTTCTACACTTTTCTCTTATATTTGACAGGTCTATATTTGCAACGACCAATCGAAGCTTCCGCAAAGCGTTCTTTCGTTAAACGGACGCATGCTGGGGTGGGCGAGAACGTGTCCGACGAAGAGTAAAACAGGAGACCAAGAGCCAGGATCGAAGCCATCTCAACAAGACACCGTCAACCCCCACTATCTGGTATAAGGAGCTCCGAATGTCGCCGTAAGTATAGTTTTGAACTTTAAATCACTGTAGAAGCAATTTTTCTTTGTGTGGTAATCAAATGCGAATTTAAATTAGGTTTTCACACTTTTCTCTTATATTTGACAGGTGTATGTTTCCAACGGCCAATCGAAGCTTCCGCAAAGCGTTCTTTCGTTAAACGGACGCATGCTGGATTGGGCGAGGACGTCGGACGAAGAGTGGAACAGGAGACCAAGAGCCAGGATCGAAGACATCTCAACAAGACACCGTCTACCCCCACTATCTGATATAAGGAGCTCCGAATGTCGCCGTAAGTATAGTTTTGAACTTTAGATCACTGTAAAAGCAATTTTTCTGTGTGTGGTAATGAAATGCGAATTTAAATTAGGTTTTCACACTTTTCTCTTATATTTGACAGGTGTATGTTTCCAACGGCCAATCGAAGCTTCCGCAAAGCGTTCTTTCGTTAAAAGAACGCATGCTGGGGTGGGCGAGGACGTCGGACGAAGAGTGGAACAGGAGACCAAGAGCCAGGATCGAAGACATCTCAACAAGACACCGTCTACCCCCACTATCTGATATAAGGAGCTCCGAATGTCGCCGTAAGTATAGTTTTGAACTTTTAATCACTGTAAAAGCAATTTTTCTGTGTGTGGTAATCAAATGCGAATTTAAATTAGGTTTTCACACTTTTCTCTTATATTTGACAGGTGTATGTTTCCAACGGCCAATCGAAGCTTCCGCAAAGCGTTCTTTCGTTAAACGGACGCATGCTGGGGTGGGCGAGGACGAAGTGTGGAACAGGAGACCAAGAGCCAGGATCGAAGACATCTCAACAAGACAACGTCTACCCCCACTATCTGATATAAGGAGCTCCGAATGTCGCCGTAAGTATAGTTTTGAACTTTAAATGACTGTAGAAGCAATTTTTCTTTGTGTGGTAATCAAATGCGAATTTAAATTAGGTTTTCACACTTTTCTCTTATATTTGACAGGTGTATGTTTCCAACGGCCAATCGAAGCTGCCGCAAAGCGTTCTTTCGTTAAACGGACGCATGCTGGGGTGGGCGAGGACGTCGGACGAAGAGTGGAACAGGAGACCAAGAGACAGGATCGAAGACATCTCAACAAGACACCATCTACCCCCACTATCTGATATAAGGAGCTCCGAATGTCGCCGTAAGTATAGTTTTGAACTATTAATCACTGTAAAAGCAATTTTTCTGTGTGTGGTAATCAAATGCGAATTTAAATTAGGTTTTCACACTTTTCTCTTATATTTGACAGGTGTATGTTTCCAACGGCCAATCGAAGCTGCCGCAAAGCGTTCTTTCGTTAAACGGACGCATGCTGGGGTGGGCGAGGACGTCGGACGAAGAGTGGAACAGGAGACCAAGAGCCAGGATCGAAGACATCTCAACAAAACACCGTCAACCCCCATTATCTGATATAAGGAGCTCAGAATGTCGCCGTAAGTATAGTTTTGAACTTTAAATCACTGTAGAAGCAATTTTTCTTTGTGTGGTAATCAAATGCGAATTTAAATTAGGTTTTCACACTTTTCTCTTATATTTGACAGGTGTATGTTTCCAACGGCCAATCGAAGCTTCCGCAAAGCGTTCTTTCGTTAAACGGACGCATGCTGGATTGGGCGAGGACGTCGGACGAAGAGTGGAACAGGAGACCAAGAGCCAGGATCGAAGACATCTCAACAAGACACCGTCTACCCCCACTATCTGATATAAGGAGCTCCGAATGTCGCCGTAAGTATAGTTTTGAACTTTAAATCACTGTAAAAGCAATTTTTCTGTGTGTGGTAATGAAATGCGAATTTAAATTAGGTTTTCACACTTTTCTCTTATATTTGACAGGTGTATGTTTCCAACGGCCAATCGAAGCTTCCGCAAAGCGTTCTTTCGTTAAAAGAACGCATGCTGGGGTGGGCGAGGACGTCGGACGAAGAGTGGAACAGGAGACCAAGAGCCAGGATCAAAGACATCTCAACAAGACACCGTCTACCCCCACTATCTGATATAAGGAGCTCCGAATGTCGCCGTAAGTATAGTTTTGAACTTTTAATCACTGTAAAAGCAATTTTTCTGTGTGTGGTAATCAAATGCGAATTTAAATTAGGTTTTCACACTTTTCTCTTATATTTGACAGGTGTATGTTTCCAACGGCCAATCGAAGCTTCCGCAAAGCGTTCTTTCGTTAAACGGACGCATGCTGGGGTGGGCGAGGACGAAGTGTGGAACAGGAGACCAAGAGCCAGGATCGAAGACATCTCAACAAGACACCGTCTACCCCCACTATCTGATATAAGGAGCTCCGAATGTCGCCGTAAGTATAGTTTTGAACTTTAAATCACTTTAGAAGCAATTTTTCTTTGTGTGGTAATCAAATGCGAATTTAAATTAGGTTTTCACACTTTTCTCTTATATTTGACAGGTGTATGTTTCCAACGGCCAATCGAAGCTTCCGCAAAGCGTTGTTTCGTTAAAAGGACGCATGCTGGGGTGGGCGAGGACGTCGGACGAAGAGTGGAACAGGAGACCAAGAGCCAGGATCGAAGACATCTCAACAAGACAACGTCTACCCCCACTATCTGATATAAGGAGCTCCGAATGTCGCCGTAAGTATAGTTTTGAACTTTAAATGACTGTAGAAGCAATTTTTCTTTGTGTGGTAATCAAATGCGAATTTAAATTAGGTTTTCACACTTTTCTCTTATATTTGACAGGTGTATGTTTCCAACGGCCAATCGAAGCTGCCGCAAAGCGTTCTTTCGTTAAACGGACGCATGCTGGGGTGGGCGAGGACGTCGGACGAAGAGTGGAAAAGGAGACCAAGAGACAGGATCGAAGACATCTCAACAAGACACCATCTACCCCCACTATCTGATATAAGGAGCTCCGAATGTCGCCGTAAGTATAGTTTTGAACTATTAATCACTGTAAAAGCAATTTTTCTGTGTGTGGTAATCAAATGCGAATTTAAATTAGGTTTTCACACTTTTCTCTTATATTTGACAGGTGTATGTTTCCAACGGCCAATCGAAGCTTCCGCAAAGCGTTCTTTCGTTAAACGGACGCATGCTGGATTGGGCGAGGACGTCGGACGAAGAGTGGAACAGGAGACCAAGAGCCAGGATCGAAGACATCTCAACAAGACACCGTCTACCCCCACAATCTGATATAAGGAGCTCCGAATGTCGCCGTAAGTATAGTTTTGAACTTTAGATCACTGTAAAAGCAATTTTTCTGTGTGTGGTAATGAAATGCGAATTTAAATTAGGTTTTCACACTTTTCTCTTATATTTGACAGGTGTATGTTTCCAACGGCCAATCGAAGCTTCCGCAAAGCGTTCTTTCGTTAAAAGAACGCATGCTGGGGTGGGCGAGGACGTCGGACGAAGAGTGGAACAGGAGACCAAGAGCCAGGATCGAAGACATCTCAACAAGACACCGTCTACCCCCACTATCTGATATAAGGAGCTCCGAATGTCGCCGTAAGTATAGTTTTGAACTTTTAATCACTGTAAAAGCAATTTTTCTGTGTGTGGTAATCAAATGCGAATTTAAATTAGGTTTTCACACTTTTCTCTTATATTTGACAGGTGTATGTTTCCAACGGCCAATCGAAGCTTCCGCAAAGCGTTCTTTCGTTAAACGGACGCATGCTGGGGTGGGCGAGGACGAAGTGTGGAACAGGAGACCAAGAGCCAGGATCGAAGACATCTCAACAAGACACCGTCTACCCCCACTATCTGATATAAGGAGCTCCGAATGTCGCCGTAAGTATAGTTTTGAACTTTAAATCACTTTAGAAGCAATTTTTCTTTGTGTGGTAATCAAATGCGAATTTAAATTAGGTTTTCACACTTTTCTCTTATATTTGACAGGTGTATGTTTCCAACGGCCAATCGAAGCTTCCGCAAAGCGTTCTTTCGTTAAAAGGACGCATGCTGGGGTGGGCGAGGACGTCGGACGAAGAGTGGAACAGGAGACCAAGAGCCAGGATCGAAGACATCTCAACAAGACAACGTCTACCCCCACTATCTGATATAAGGAGCTCCGAATGTCGCCGTAAGTATAGTTTTGAACTTTAAATGACTGTAGAAGCAATTTTTCTTTGTGTGGTAATCAAATGCGAATTTAAATTAGGTTTTCACACTTTTCTCTTATATTTGACAGGTGTATGTTTCCAACGGCCAATCGAAGCTGCCGCAAAGCGTTCTTTCGTTAAACGGACGCATGCTGGGGTGGGCGAGGACGTCGGACGAAGAGTGGAACAGGAGACCAAGAGACAGGATCGAAGACATCTCAACAAGACACCATCTACCCCCACTATCTGATATAAGGAGCTCCGAATGTCGCCGTAAGTATAGTTTTGAACTATTAATCACTGTAAAAGCAATTTTTCTGTGTGTGGTAATCAAATGCGAATTTAAATTAGGTTTTCACACTTTTCTCTTATATTTGACAGGTGTATGTTTCCAACGGCCAATCGAAGCTGCCGCAAAGCGTTCTTTCGTTAAACGGACGCATGCTGGGGTGGGCGAGGACGTCGGACGAAGAGTGGAACAGGAGACCAAGAGCCAGGATCGAAGACATCTCAACAAAACACCGTCAACCCCCATTATCTGATATAAGGAGCTCAGAATGTCGCCGTAAGTATAGTTTTGAACTTTAAATCACTGTAGAAGCAATTTTTCTTTGTGTGGTAATCAAATGCGAATTTAAATTAGGTTTTCACACTTTTCTCTTATATTTGACAGGTGTATGTTTCCAACGGCCAATCGAAGCTTCCGCAAAGCGTTCTTTCGTTAAACGGACGCATGCTGGATTGGGCGAGGACGTCGGACGAAGAGTGGAACAGGAGACCAAGAGCCAGGATCGAAGACATCTCAACAAGACACCGTCTACCCCCACTATCTGATATAAGGAGCTCCGAATGTCGCCGTAAGTATAGTTTTGAACTTTAGATCACTGTAAAAGCAATTTTTCTGTGTGTGGTAATGAAATGCGAATTTAAATTAGGTTTTCACACTTTTCTCTTATATTTGACAGGTGTATGTTTCCAACGGCCAATCGAAGCTTCCGCAAAGCGTTCTTTCGTTAAAAGAACGCATGCTGGGGTGGGCGAGGACGTCGGACGAAGAGTGGAACAGGAGACCAAGAGCCAGGATCGAAGACATCTCAACAAGACACCGTCTACCCCCACTATCTGATATAAGGAGCTCCGAATGTCGCCGTAAGTATAGTTTTGAACTTTTAATCACTGTAAAAGCAATTTTTCTGTGTGTGGTAATCAAATGCGAATTTAAATTAGGTTTTCACACTTTTCTCTTATATTTGACAGGTGTATGTTTCCAACGGCCAATCGAAGCTTCCGCAAAGCGTTCTTTCGTTAAACGGACGCATGCTGGGGTGGGCGAGGACGAAGTGTGGAACAGGAGACCAAGAGCCAGGATCGAAGACATCTCAACAAGACAACGTCTACCCCCACTATCTGATATAAGGAGCTCCGAATGTCGCCGTAAGTATAGTTTTGAACTTTAAATGACTGTAGAAGCAATTTTTCTTTGTGTGGTAATCAAATGCGAATTTAAATTAGGTTTTCACACTTTTCTCTTATATTTGACAGGTGTATGTTTCCAACGGCCAATCGAAGCTGCCGCAAAGCGTTCTTTCGTTAAACGGACGCATGCTGGGGTGGGCGAGGACGTCGGACGAAGAGTGGAACAGGAGACCAAGAGACAGGATCGAAGACATCTCAACAAGACACCATCTACCCCCACTATCTGATATAAGGAGCTCCGAATGTCGCCGTAAGTATAGTTTTGAACTATTAATCACTGTAAAAGCAATTTTTCTGTGTGTGGTAATCAAATGCGAATTTAAATTAGGTTTTCACACTTTTCTCTTATATTTGACAGGTGTATGTTTCCAACGGCCAATCGAAGCTGCCGCAAAGCGTTCTTTCGTTAAACGGACGCATGCTGGGGTGGGCGAGGACGTCGGACGAAGAGTGGAACAGGAGACCAAGAGCCAGGATCGAAGACATCTCAACAAAACACCGTCAACCCCCATTATCTGATATAAGGAGCTCAGAATGTCGCCGTAAGTATAGTTTTGAACTTTAAATCACTGTAGAAGCAATTTTTCTTTGTGTGGTAATCAAATGCGAATTTAAATTAGGTTTTCACACTTTTCTCTTATATTTGACAGGTGTATGTTTCCAACGGCCAATCGAAGCTTCCGCAAAGCGTTCTTTCGTTAAACGGACGCATGCTGGATTGGGCGAGGACGTCGGACGAAGAGTGGAACAGGAGACCAAGAGCCAGGATCGAAGACATCTCAACAAGACACCGTCTACCCCCACTATCTGATATAAGGAGCTCCGAATGTCGCCGTAAGTATAGTTTTGAACTTTAGATCACTGTAAAAGCAATTTTTCTGTGTGTGGTAATGAAATGCGAATTTAAATTAGGTTTTCACACTTTTCTCTTATATTTGACAGGTGTATGTTTCCAACGGCCAATCGAAGCTTCCGCAAAGCGTTCTTTCGTTAAAAGAACGCATGCTGGGGTGGGCGAGGACGTCGGACGAAGAGTGGAACAGGAGACCAAGAGCCAGGATCGAAGACATCTCAACAAGACACCGTCTACCCCCACTATCTGATATTAGGAGCTCCGAATGTCGCCGTAAGTATAGTTTTGAACTTTTAATCACTGTAAAAGCAATTTTTCTGTGTGTGGTAATCAAATGCGAATTTAAATTAGGTTTTCACACTTTTCTCTTATATTTGACAGGTGTATGTTTCCAACGGCCAATCGAAGCTTCCGCAAAGCGTTTTTTCGTTAAAAGGACGCATGCTGGGGTGGTCGAGGACGTCGGACGAAGAGTGGAACAGGAGACCAAGAGCCAGGATCGAAGACATCTCAACAAGACACCATCTACCCCCACTATCTGATATAAGGAGCTCCTAATGTCGCCGTAAGTATAGTTTTGAACTTTAAATCACTGTAAAAGCAATTTTTCTGTGTGTGGTAATCAAATGCGAATTTAAATTAGGTTTTCATACTTTTCTCTTATATTTGACAGGTGTATGTTTCCAACGGCCAATCGAAGCTGCCGCAAAGCGTTCTTTCGTTAAACGGACGCATGCTGGGGTGGGCGAGGACGTCGGACGAAGAGTGGAACAGGAGACCAAGAGCCAGGATCGAAGACATCTCAACAAGACACCATCTACCCCCACTATCTGATATAAGGAGCTCCGAATGTCGCCGTAAGTATAGTTTTGAACTTTAAATCACTGTAAAAGCAATTTTTCTTTGTGTGGTAATCAAATGCGAATTTAAATTAGGTTTTCACACTTTTCTCTTATATTTGACAGGTGTATGTTTCCTACGGCCAATCGAAGCTTCCGCAAAGCGTTCTTTCGTTAAAAGGACGCATGCTGGGGTGGGTGAGGACGTCGGACGAAGAGTGGAACAGGAGACCAAGAGCCAGGATCGAAGACATCTCAACAAGACACCGTCTACCCCCACTATCTGATATAAGGAGCTCCGAATGTCGCCGTAAGTATAGTTTTGATTTTTTAATCACTGTAAAAGCAATTTTTCTGTGTGTGGTAATCAAATGCGAATTTAAATTAGGTTTTCACACTTTTCTCTTATATTTGACAGGTGTATGTTTCCAACGGCCTATCGAAGCTTCCGCAAAGCGTTCTTTCGTTAAAAATACGCATGCTGGGGTGGGCGAGGACGTCGGACGAAGAGTGGAACAGGAGACCAAGAGCCAGGATCGAAGACATCTCAACAAGACACCATCTACCCCCACTATCTGATATAAGGAGCTCCGAATGTCGCCGTAAGTATAGTTTTGAACTTTAAATCACTTTAGAAGCAATTTTTCTTTGTGTGGTAATCAAATGCGAATTTAAATTAGGTTTTCACACTTTTCTCTTATATTTGACAGGTGTATGTTTCCAACGGCCAATCGAAGCTTCCGCAAAGCGTTCTTTCGTTAAACGGACGCATGCTGGGGTGGGCGAGGACGAAGTGTGGAACAGGAGACCAAGAGCCAGGATCGAAGACATCTCAACAAGACAACGTCTACCCCCACTATCTGATATAAGGAGCTCCGAATGTCGCCGTAAGTATAGTTTTGAACTTTAAATGACTGTAGAAGCAATTTTTCTTTGTGTGGTAATCAAATGCGAATTTAAATTAGGTTTTCACACTTTTCTCTTATATTTGACAGGTGTATGTTTCCAACGGCCAATCGAAGCTGCCGCAAAGCGTTCTTTCGTTAAACGGACGCATGCTGGGGTGGGCGAGGACGTCGGACGAAGAGTGGAACAGGAGACCAAGAGACAGGATCGAAGACATCTCAACAAGACACCATCTACCCCCACTATCTGATATAAGGAGCTCCGAATGTCGCCGTAAGTATAGTTTTGAACTATTAATCACTGTAAAAGCAATTTTTCTGTGTGTGGTAATCAAATGCGAATTTAAATTAGGTTTTCACACTTTTCTCTTATATTTGACAGGTGTATGTTTCCAACGGCCAATCGAAGCTGCCGCAAAGCGTTCTTTCGTTAAACGGACGCATGCTGGGGTGGGCGAGGACGTCGGACGAAGAGTGGAACAGGAGACCAAGAGCCAGGATCGAAGACATCTCAACAAAACACCGTCAACCCCCATTATCTGATATAAGGAGCTCAGAATGTCGCCGTAAGTATAGTTTTGAACTTTAAATCACTGTAGAAGCAATTTTTCTTTGTGTGGTAATCAAATGCGAATTTAAATTAGGTTTTCACACTTTTCTCTTATATTTGACAGGTGTATGTTTCCAACGGCCAATCGAAGCTTCCGCAAAGCGTTCTTTCGTTAAACGGACGCATGCTGGATTGGGCGAGGACGTCGGACGAAGAGTGGAACAGGAGACCAAGAGCCAGGATCGAAGACATCTCAACAAGACACCGTCTACCCCCACTATCTGATATAAGGAGCTCCGAATGTCGCCGTAAGTATAGTTTTGAACTTTAGATCACTGTAAAAGCAATTTTTCTGTGTGTGGTAATGAAATGCGAATTTAAATTAGGTTTTCACACTTTTCTCTTATATTTGACAGGTGTATGTTTCCAACGGCCAATCGAAGCTTCCGCAAAGCGTTCTTTCGTTAAAAGAACGCATGCTGGGGTGGGCGAGGACGTCGGACGAAGAGTGGAACAGGAGACCAAGAGCCAGGATCGAAGACATCTCAACAAGACACCGTCTACCCCCACTATCTGATATAAGGAGCTCCGAATGTCGCCGTAAGTATAGTTTTGAACTTTTAATCACTGTAAAAGCAATTTTTCTGTGTGTGGTAATCAAATGCGAATTTAAATTAGGTTTTCACACTTTTCTCTTATATTTGACAGGTGTATGTTTCCAACGGCCAATCGAAGCTTCCGCAAAGCGTTCTTTCGTTAAACGGACGCATGCTGGGGTGGGCGAGGACGAAGTGTGGAACAGGAGACCAAGAGCCAGGATCGAAGACATCTCAACAAGACACCGTCTACCCCCACTATCTGATATAAGGAGCTCCGAATGTCGCCGTAAGTATAGTTTTGAACTTTAAATCACTTTAGAAGCAATTTTTCTTTGTGTGGTAATCAAATGCGAATTTAAATTAGGTTTTCACACTTTTCTCTTATATTTGACAGGTGTATGTTTCCAACGGCCAATCGAGGCTTCCGCAAAGCGTTCTTTCGTTAAAAATACGCATGCTGGGGTGGGCGAGGACGTCGGACGAAGAGTTGAACAGGAGACCAAGAGCCAGGATCGAAGACATCTCAACAAGACACCGTCTACCCCCACTATCTGATATAAGGAGCTCCGAATGTCGCCGTAAGTATAGTTTTGAACTTTTAATCACTGTAAAAGCAATTTTTCTGTGTGTGGTAATCAAATGCGAATTTAAATTAGGTTTTCACACTTTTCTCTTATATTTGACAGGTGTATGTTTCCAACGGCCAATCGAAGCTTCCGCAAAGCGTTTTTTCGTTAAAAGGACGCATGCTGGGGTGGTCGAGGACGTCGGACGAAGAGTGGAACAGGAGACCAAGAGCCAGGATCGAAGACATCTCAACAAGACACCATCTACCCCCACTATCTGATATAAGGAGCTCCTAATGTCGCCGTAAGTATAGTTTTGAACTTTAAATCACTGTAAAAGCAATTTTTCTGTGTGTGGTAATCAAATGCGAATTTAAATTAGGTTTTCATACTTTTCTCTTATATTTGACAGGTGTATGTTTCCAACGGCCAATCGAAGCTGCCGCAAAGCGTTCTTTCGTTAAACGGACGCATGCTGGGGTGGGCGAGGACGTCGGACGAAGAGTGGAACAGGAGACCAAGAGCCAGGATCGAAGACATCTCAACAAGACACCATCTACCCCCACTATCTGATATAAGGAGCTCCGAATGTCGCCGTAAGTATAGTTTTGAACTTTAAAACACTGTAAAAGCAATTTTTCTTTGTGTGGTAATCAAATGCGAATTTAAATTAGGTTTTCACACTTTTCTCTTATATTTGACAGGTGTATGTTTCCAACGGCCAATCGAAGCTTCCGCAAAGCGTTCTTTCGTTAAAAGGACGCATGCTGGGGTGGGTGAGGACGTCGGACGAAGAGTGGAACAGGAGACCAAGAGCCAGGATCGAAGATATCTCAACAAGACACCGTCTACCCCCACTATCTGATATAAGGAGCTCCGAATGTCGCCGTAAGTATAGTTTTGAACTTTTAATCACTGTAAAAGCAATTTTTCTGTGTGTGGTAATCAAATGCGAATTTAAATTAGGTTTTCACACTTTTCTCTTATATTTGACAGGTGTATGTTTCCAACGGCCTATCGAAGCTTCCGCAAAGCGTTCTTTCGTTAAAAATACGCATGCTGGGGTGGGCGAGGACGTCGGACGAAGAGTGGAACAGGAGACCAAGAGCCAGGATCGAAGACATCTCAACAAGACACCGTCTACCCCCACTATCTGATATAAGGAGCTCCGAATGTCGCCGTAAGTATAGTTTTGAACTTTAAATCACTGTAAAAGCAATTTTTCTTTGTGTGGTAATCAAATGCGAATTTAAATTAGGTTTTCACACTTTTCTCTTATATTTGACAGGTGTATGTTTCCAACGGCCAATCGAAGCTTCCGCAAAGCGTTCTTTCGTTAAAAGGACGCATGCTGGGGTGGGTGAGGACGTCGGACGAAGAGTGGAACAGGAGACCAAGAGCCAGGATCGAAGACATCTCAACAAGACACCGTCTACCCCCACTATCTGAGATAAGGAGCTCCGAATGTCGCCGTAAGTATAGTTTTGAACTTTTAATCACTGTAAAAGCAATTTTTCTGTGTGTGGTAATCAAATGCGAATTTAAATTAGGTTTTCACACTTTTCTCTTATATTTGACAGGTGTATGTTTCCAACGGCCAATCGAAGCTTCCGCAAAGCGTTCTTTCGTTAAAAATACGCATGCTGGGGTGGGCGAGGACGTCGGACGAAGAGTGGAACAGGAGACCAAGAGCCAGGATCGAAGACATCTCAACAAGACACCGTCTACCCCCACTATCTGATATAAGGAGCTCCGAATGTCGCCGTAAGTATAGTTTTGAACTTTAAATCACTTTAGAAGCAATTTTTCTTTGTGTGGTAATCAAATGCGAATTTAAATTAGGTTTTCACACTTTTCTCTTATATTTGACAGGTGTATGTTTCCAACGGCCAATCGAAGCTTCCGCAAAGCGTTCTTTCGTTAAAAGGACGCATGCTGGGGTGGTCGAGGACGTCGGACGAAGAGTGGAACAGGAGACCAAGAGCCAGGATCGAAGACATCTCAACAAGACACCATCTACCCCCACTATCTGATATAAGGAGCTCCTAATGTCGCCGTAAGTATAGTTTTGAACTTTAAATCAGTGTAAAAGCAATTTTTCTGTGTGTGGTAATCAAATGCGAATTTAAATTAGGTTTTCATACTTTTCTCTTATATTTGACAGGTGTATGTTTCCAACGGCCAATCGAAGCTGCCGCAAAGCGTTCTTTCGTTAAACGGACGCATGCTGGGGTGGGCGAGGACGTCGGACGAAGAGTGGAACAGGAGACCAAGAGCCAGGATCGAAGACATCTCAACAAGACACCATCTACCCCCACTATCTGATATAAGGAGCTCCGAATGTCGCCGTAAGTATAGTTTTGAACTTTAAATCACTGTAAAAGCAATTTTTCTTTGTGTGGTAATCAAATGCGAATTTAAATTAGGTTTTCACACTTTTCTCTTATATTTGACAGGGATATGTTTCCAACGGCCAATCGAAGCTTCCGCAAAGCGTTCTTTCGTTAAAAGGACGCATGCTGGGGTGGGTGAGGACGTCGGACGAAGAGTGGAACAGGAGACCAAGAGCCAGGATCAAAGACATCTCAACAAGACACCGTCTACCCCCACTATCTGATATAAGGAGCTCCGAATGTCGCCGTAAGTATAGTTTTGAACTTTTAATCACTGTAAAAGCAATTTTTCTGTGTGTGGTAATCAAATGCGAATTTAAATTAGGTTTTCACACTTTTCTCTTATATTTGACAGGTGTATGTTTCCAACGGCCTATCGAAGCTTCCGCAAAGCGTTCTTTCGTTAAAAATACGCATGCTGGGGTGGGCGAGGACGTCGGACGAAGAGTGGAACAGGAGACCAAGAGCCAGGATCGAAGACATCTCAACAAGACACCGTCTACCCCCACTATCTGATATAAGGAGCTCCGAATGTCGCCGTAAGTATAGTTTTGAACTTTAAATCACTGTAAAAGCAATTTTTCTTTGTGTGGTAATCAAATGCGAATTTAAATTAGGTTTTCACACTTTTCTCTTATATTTGACAGGTGTATGTTTCCAACGGCCAATCGAAGCTTCCGCAAAGCGTTCTTTCGTTAAAAGGACGCATGCTGGGGTGGGTGAGGACGTCGGACGAAGAGTGGAACAGGAGACCAAGAGCCAGGATCGAAGACATCTCAACAAGACACCGTCTACCCCCACTATCTGATATAAGGAGCTCCGAATGTCGCCGTAAGTATAGTTTTGAACTTTTAATCACTGTAAAAGCAATTTTTCTGTGTGTGGTAATCAAATGCGAATTTAAATTAGGTTTTCACACTTTTCTCTTATATTTGACAGGTGTATGTTTGCAACGGCCAATCGAAGCTTCCGCAAAGCGTTCTTTCGTTAAAAATACGCATGCTGGGGTGGGCGAGGACGTCGGACGAAGAGTGGAACAGGAGACCAAGAGCCAGGATCGAAGACATCTCAACAAGACACCGTCTACCCCCACTATCTGTTATAAGGAGCTCCGAATGTCGCCGTAAGTATAGTTTTGAACTTTTAATCACTGTAAAAGCAATTTTTCTGTGTGTGGTAATCAAATGCGAATTTAAATTAGGTTTTCACACTTTTCTCTTATATTTGACAGGTGTATGTTTCCAACGGCCAATCGAAGCTTCCGCAAAGCGTTCTTTCGTTAAAAGGACGCATGCTGGGGTGGGTGAGGACGTCGGACGAAGAGTGGAACAGGAGACCAAGAGCCAGGATCGAAGACATCTCAACAAGACACCGTCTACCCCCACTATCTGATATAAGGAGCTCCGAATGTCGCCGTAAGTATAGTTTTGAACTTTTAATCACTGTAAAAGCAATTTTTCTGTGTGTGGTAATCAAATGCGAATTTAAATTAGGTTTTCACACTTTTCTCTTATATTTGACAGGTGTATGTTTGCAACGGCCAATCGAAGCTTCCGCAAAGCGTTCTTTCGTTAAAAATACGCATGCTGGGGTGGGCGAGGACGTCGGACGAAGAGTGGAACAGGAGACCAAGAGCCAGGATCGAAGACATCTCAACAAGACACCGTCTACCCCCACTATCTGATATAAGGAGCTCCGAATGTCGCCGTAAGTATAGTTTTGAACTTTTAATCACTGTAAAAGCAATTTTTCTGTGTGTGGTAATCAAATGCGAATTTAAATTAGGTTTTCACACTTTTCTCTTATATTTGACAGGTGTATGTTTCCAACGGCCAATCGAAGCTTCCGCAAAGCGTTCTTTCGTTAAAAGGACGCATGCTGGGGTGGGTGAGGACGTCGGACGAAGAGTGGAACAGGAGACCAAGAGCCAGGATCGAAGACATCTCAACAAGACACCGTCTACCCCCACTATCTGATATAAGGAGCTCCGAATGTCGCCGTAAGTATAGTTTTGAACTTTTAATCACTGTAAAAGCAATTTTTCTGTGTGTGGTAATCAAATGCGAATTTAAATTAGGTTTTCACACTTTTCTCTTATATTTGACAGGTGTATGTTTGCAACGGCCAATCGAAGCTTCCGCAAAGCGTTCTTTCGTTAAAAATACGCATGCTGGGGTGGGCGAGGACGTCGGACGAAGAGTGGAACAGGAGACCAAGAGCCAGGATCGAAGACATCTCAACAAGACACCGTCTACCCCCACTATCTGTTATAAGGAGCTCCGAATGTCGCCGTAAGTATAGTTTTGAACTTTTAATCACTGTAAAAGCAATTTTTCTGTGTGTGGTAATCAAATGCGAATTTAAATTAGGTTTTCACACTTTTCTCTTATATTTGACAGGTGTATGTTTCCAACGGCCAATCGAAGCTTCCGCAAAGCGTTCTTTCGTTAAAAGGACGCATGCTGGGGTGGGTGAGGACGTCGGACGAAGAGTGGAACAGGAGACCAAGAGCCAGGATCGAAGACATCTCAACAAGACACCGTCTACCCCCACTATCTGATATAAGGAGCTCCGAATGTCGCCGTAAGTATAGTTTTGAACTTTTAATCACTGTAAAAGCAATTTTTCTGTGTGTGGTAATCAAATGCGAATTTAAATTAGGTTTTCACACTTTTCTCTTATATTTGACAGGTGTATGTTTGCAACGGCCAATCGAAGCTTCCGCAAAGCGTTCTTTCGTTAAAAATACGCATGCTGGGGTGGGCGAGGACGTCGGACGAAGAGTGGAACAGGAGACCAAGAGCCAGGATCGAAGACATCTCAACAAGACACCGTCTACCCCCACTATCTGATATAAGGAGCTCCGAATGTCGCCGTAAGTATAGTTTTGAACTTTTAATCACTGTAAAAGCAATTTTTCTGTGTGTGGTAATCAAATGCGAATTTAAATTAGGTTTTCACACTTTTCTCTTATATTTGACAGGTGTATGTTTCCAACGGCCAATCGAAGCTTCCGCAAAGCGTTCTTTCGTTAAAAGGACGCATGCTGGGGTGGGCGAGGACGAAGAGTGGAACAGGAGACCAAGAGCCAGGATGGAAGACATCTCAACAAGACACCGTCTACCCCCACTATCTGATATAAGGAGCTCCGAATGTCGCCGTAAGTATAGTTTTGAACTTTAAATCACTTTAGAAGCAATTTTTCTTTGTGTGGTAATCAAATGCGAATTTAAATTAGGTTTTCACACTTTTCTCTTATATTTGACTGGTGTATGTTTCCAACGGCCAATCGAAGCTTCCGCAAAGCGTTCTTTCGTTAAAAGGACGCATGCTGGGGTGGTCGAGGACGTCGGACGAAGAGTGGAACAGGAGACCAAGAGCCAGGATCGAAGACATCTCAACAAGACACCATCTACCCCCACTATCTGATATAAGGAGCTCCTAATGTCGCCGTAAGTATAGTTTTGAACTTTAAATCACTGTAAAAGCAATTTTTCTGTGTGTGGTAATCAAATGCGAATTTAAATTAGGTTTTCATACTTTTCTCTTATATTTGACAGGTGTATGTTTCCAACGGCCAATCGAAGCTGCCGCAAAGCGTTCTTTCGTTAAACGGACGCATGCTGGGGTGGGCGAGGACGTCGGACGAAGAGTGGAACAGGAGACCAAGAGCCAGGATCGAAGATATCTCAACAAGACACCATCTACCCCCACTATCTGATATAAGGAGCTCCGAATGTCGCCGTAAGTATAGTTTTGAACTTTAAATCACTGTAAAAGCAATTTTTCTTTGTGTGGTAATCAAATGCGAATTTAAATTAGGTTTTCACACTTTTCTCTTATATTTGACAGGTGTATGTTTCCAACGGCCAATCGAAGCTTCCGCAAAGCGTTCTTTCGTTAAAAGGACGCATGCTGGGGTGGGTGAGGACGTCGGACGAAGAGTGGAACAGGAGACCAAGAGCCAGGATCGAAGACATCTCAACAAGACACCGTCTACCCCCACTATCTGATATAAGGAGCTCTGAATGTCGCCGTAAGTATAGTTTTGAACTTTTAATCACTGTAAAAGCAATTTTTCTGTGTGTGGTAATCAAATGCGAATTTAAATTAGGTTTTCACACTTTTCTCTTATATTTGACAGGTGTATGTTTCCAACGGCCAATCGAAGCTTCCGCAAAGCGTTCTTTCGTTAAAAGGACGCATGCTGGGGTGGGCGAGGACGAAGAGTGGAACAGGAGACCAAGAGCCAGGATCGAAGACATCTCAACAAGACACCGTCTACCCCCACTATCTGATATAAGGAGCTCCGAATGTCGCCGTAAGTATAGTTTTGAACTTTAAATCACTTTAGAAGCAATTTTTCTTTGTGTGGTAATCAAATGCGAATTTAAATTAGGTTTTCACACTTTTCTCTTATATTTGACAGGTGTATGTTTCCAACGGCCAATCGAAGCTTCCGCAAAGCGTTCTTTCGTTAAAAGGACGCATGCTGGGGTGGTCGAGGACGTCGGACGAAGAGTGGAACAGGAGACCAAGAGCCAGGATCGAAGACATCTCAACAAGACACCATCTACCCCCACTATCTGATATAAGGAGCTCCTAATGTCGCCGTAAGTATAGTTTTGAACTTTAAATCACTGTAAAAGCAATTTTTCTGTGTGTGGTAATCAAATGCGAATTTAAATTAGGTTTTCATACTTTTCTCTTATATTTGACAGGTGTATGTTTCCAACGGCCAATCGAAGCTGCCGCAAAGCGTTCTTTCGTTAAACGGACGCATGCTGGGGTGGGCGAGGACGTCGGACGAAGAGTGGAACAGGAGACCAAGAGCCAGGATCGAAGATATCTCAACAAGACACCATCTACCCCCACTATCTGATATAAGGAGCTCCGAATGTCGCCGTAAGTATAGTTTTGAACTTTAAATCACTGTAAAAGCAATTTTTCTTTGTGTGGTAATCAAATGCGAATTTAAATTAGGTTTTCACACTTTTCTCTTATATTTGACAGGTGTATGTTTCCAACGGCCAATCGAAGCTTCCGCAAAGCGTTCTTTCGTTAAAAGGACGCATGCTGGGGTGGGTGAGGACGTCGGACGAAGAGTGGAACAGGAGACCAAGAGCCAGGATCGAAGACATCTCAACAAGACACCGTCTACCCCCACTATCTGATATAAGGAGCTCTGAATGTCGCCGTAAGTATAGTTTTGAACTTTTAATCACTGTAAAAGCAATTTTTCTGTGTGTGGTAATCAAATGCGAATTTAAATTAGGTTTTCACACTTTTCTCTTATATTTGACAGGTGTATGTTTCCAACGGCCAATCGAAGCTTCCGCAAAGCGTTCTTTCGTTAAAAGGACGCATGCTGGGGTGGGCGAGGACGAAGAGTGGAACAGGAGACCAAGAGCCAGGATCGAAGACATCTCAACAAGACACCGTCTACCCCCACTATCTGATATAAGGAGCTCCGAATGTCGCCGTAAGTATAGTTTTGAACTTTAAATCACTTTAGAAGCAATTTTTCTTTGTGTGGTAATCAAATGCGAATTTAAATTAGGTTTTCACACTTTTCTCTTATATTTGACAGGTGTATGTTTCCAACGGCCAATCGAAGCTTCCGCAAAGCGTTCTTTCGTTAAAAGGACGCATGCTGGGGTGGTCGAGGACGTCGGACGAAGAGTGGAACAGGAGACCAAGAGCCAGGATCGAAGACATCTCAACAAGACACCATCTACCCCCACTATCTGATATAAGGAGCTCCTAATGTCGCCGTAACTATAGTTTTGAACTTTAAATCACTGTAAAAGCAATTTTTCTGTGTGTGGTAATCAAATGCGAATTTAAATTAGGTTTTCATACTTTTCTCTTATATTTGACAGGTGTATGTTTCCAACGGCCAATCGAAGCTGCCGCAAAGCGTTCTTTCGTTAAACGGACGCATGCTGGGGTGGGCGAGGACGTCGGACGAAGAGTGGAACAGGAGACCAAGAGCCAGGATCGAAGACATCTCAACAAGACACCATCTACCCCCACTATCTGATATAAGGAGCTCCGAATGTCGCCGTAAGTATAGTTTTGAACTTTAAATCACTGTAAAAGCAATTTTTCTTTGTGTGGTAATCAAATGCGAATTTAAATTAGGTTTTCACACTTTTCTCTTATATTTGACAGGTGTATGTTTCCAACGGCCAATCGAAGCTTCCGCAAAGCGTTCTTTCGTTAAAAGGACGCATGCTGGGGTGGGTGAGGACGTCGGACGAAGAGTGGAACAGGAGACCAAGAGCCAGGATCGAAGACATCTCAACAAGACACCGTCTACCCCCACTATCTGATATAAGGAGCTCTGAATGTCGCCGTAAGTATAGTTTTGAACTTTTAATCACTGTAAAAGCAATTTTTCTGTGTGTGGTAATCAAATGCGAATTTAAATTAGGTTTTCACACTTTTCTCTTATATTTGACAGGTGTATGTTTCCAACGGCCAATCGAAGCTTCCGCAAAGCGTTCTTTCGTTAAAAGGACGCATGCTGGGGTGGGCGAGGACGAAGAGTGGAACAGGAGACCAAGAGCCAGGATCGAAGACATCTCAACAAGACACCGTCTACCCCCACTATCTGATATAAGGAGCTCCGAATGTCGCCGTAAGTATAGTTTTGAACTTTAAATCACTTTAGAAGCAATTTTTCTTTGTGTGGTAATCAAATGCGAATTTAAATTAGGTTTTCACACTTTTCTCTTATATTTGACAGGTGTATGTTTCCAACGGCCAATCGAAGCTTCCGCAAAGCGTTCTTTCGTTAAAAGGACGCATGCTGGGGTGGTCGAGGACGTCGGACGAAGAGTGGAACAGGAGACCAAGAGCCAGGATCGAAGACATCTCAACAAGACACCATCTACCCCCACTATCTGATATAAGGAGCTCCTAATGTCGCCGTAACTATAGTTTTGAACTTTAAATCACTGTAAAAGCAATTTTTCTGTGTGTGGTAATCAAATGCGAATTTAAATTAGGTTTTCATACTTTTCTCTTATATTTGACAGGTGTATGTTTCCAACGGCCAATCGAAGCTGCCGCAAAGCGTTCTTTCGTTAAACGGACGCATGCTGGGGTGGGCGAGGACGTCGGACGAAGAGTGGAACAGGAGACCAAGAGCCAGGATCGAAGACATCTCAACAAGACACCATCTACCCCCACTATCTGATATAAGGAGCTCCTAATGTCGCCGTAAGTATAGTTTTGAACTTTAAATCACTGTAAAAGCAATTTTTCTGTGTGTGGTAATCAAATGCGAATTTAAATTAGGTTTTCATACTTTTCTCTTATATTTGACAGGTGTATGTTTCCAACGGCCAATCGAAGCTGCCGCAAAGCGTTCTTTCGTTAAACGGACGCATGCTGGGGTGGGCGAGGACGTCGGACGAAGAGTGGAACAGGAGACCAAGAGCCAGGATCGAAGACATCTCAACAAGACACCATCTACCCCCACTATCTGATATAAGGAGCTCCGAAATCTCGCCGTAAGTATAGTTTTGAACTTTAAATCACTGTAAAAGCAATTTTTCTTTGTGTGGTAATCAAATGCGAATTTAAATTAGGTTTTCACACTTTTCTCTTATATTTGACAGGTGTATGTTTCCAACGGCCAATCGAAGCTTCCGCAAAGCGTTCTTTCGTTAAAAGGACGCATGCTGGGGTGGGTGAGGACGTCGGACGAAGAGTGGAACAGGAGACCAAGAGCCAGGATCGAAGACATCTCAACAAGACACCGTCTACCCCCACTATCTGATATAAGGAGCTCTGAATGTCGCCGTAAGTATAGTTTTGAACTTTTAATCACTGTAAAAGCAATTTTTCTGTGTGTGGTAATCAAATGCGAATTTAAATTAGGTTTTCACACTTTTCTCTTATATTTGACAGGTGTATGTTTCCAACGGCCAATCGAAGCTTCCGCAAAGCGTTCTTTCGTTAAAAGGACGCATGCTGGGGTGGGCGAGGACGAAGAGTGGAACAGGAGACCAAGAGCCAGGATCGAAGACATCTCAACAAGACACCGTCTACCCCCACTATCTGATATAAGGAGCTCCGAATGTCGCCGTAAGTATAGTTTTGAACTTTAAATCACTTTAGAAGCAATTTTTCTTTGTGTGGTAATCAAATGCGAATTTAAATTAGGTTTTCACACTTTTCTCTTATATTTGACAGGTGTATGTTTCCAACGGCCTATCGAAGCTTCCGCAAAGCGTTCTTTCGTTAAAAATACGCATGCTGGGGTGGGCGAGGACGTCGGACGAAGAGTGGAACAGGAGACCAAGAGCCAGGATCGAAAACATCTCAACAAGACACCGTCTACCCCCACTATCTGATATAAGGAGCTCCGAATGTCGCCGTAAGTATAGTTTTGAACTTTAAATCACTGTAAAAGCAATTTTTCTTTGTGTGGTAATCAAATGCGAATTTAAATTAGGTTTTCACACTTTTCTCTTATATTTGACAGGTGTATGTTTCCAACGGCCAATCGAAGCTTCCGCAAAGCGTTCTTTCGTTAAAAGGACGCATGCTGGGGTGGGTGAGGACGTCGGACGAAGAGTGGAACAGGAGACCAAGAGCCAGGATCGAAGACATCTCAACAAGACACCGTCTACCCCCACTATCTGATATAAGGAGCTCCGAATGTCGCCGTAAGTATAGTTTTGAACTTTTAATCACTGTAAAAGCAATTTTTCTGTGTGTGGTAATCAAATGCGAATTTAAATTAGGTTTTCACACTTTTCTCTTATATTTGACAGGTGTATGTTTGCAACGGCCAATCGAAGCTTCCGCAAAGCGTTCTTTCGTTAAAAATACGCATGCTGGGGTGGGCGAGGACGTCGGACGAAGAGTGGAACAGGAGACCAAGAGCCAGGATCGAAGACATCTCAACAAGACACCGTCTACCCCCACTATCTGATATAAGGAGCTCCGAATGTCGCCGTAAGTATAGTTTTGAACTTTTAATCACTGTAAAAGCAATTTTTCTGTGTGTGGTAATCAAATGCGAATTTAAATTAGGTTTTCACACTTTTCTCTTATATTTGACAGGTGTATGTTTCCAACGGCCAATCGAAGCTTCCGCAAAGCGTTCTTTCGTTAAAAGGACGCATGCTGGGGTGGTCGAGGACGTCGGACGAAGAGTGGAACAGGAGACCAAGAGCCAGGATCGAAGACATCTCAACAAGACACCATCTACCCCCACTATCTGATATAAGGAGCTCCTAATGTCGCCGTAAGTATAGTTTTGAACTTTAAATCACTGTAAAAGCAATTTTTCTGTGTGTGGTAATCAAATGCGAATTTAAATTAGGTTTTCATACTTTTCTCTTATATTTGACAGGTGTATGTTTCCAACGGCCAATCGAAGCTTCCGCAAAGCGTTCTTTCGTTAAAAGGACGCATGCTGGGGTGGGTGAGGACGTCGGACGAAGAGTGGAACAGGAGACCAAGAGCCAGGATCGAAGACATCTCAACAAGACACCGTCTACCCCCACTATCTGATATAAGGAGCTCCGAATGTCGCCGTAAGTATAGTTTTGAACTTTTAATCACTGTAAAAGCAATTTTTCTGTGTGTGGTAATCAAATGCGAATTTAAATTAGGTTTTCACACTTTTCTCTTATATTTGACAGGTGTATGTTTCCAACGGCCAATCGAAGCTTCCGCAAAGCGTTCTTTCGTTAAAAATACGCATGCTGGGGTGGGCGAGGACGTCGGACGAAGAGTGGAACAGGAGACCAAGAGCCAGGATCGAAGACATCTCAACAAGACACCGTCTACCCCCACTATCTGATATAAGGAGCTCCGAATGTCGCCGTAAGTATAGTTTTGAACTTTAAATCACTGTAAAAGCAATTTTTCTGTGTGTGGTAATCAAATGCGAATTTAAATTAGGTTTTCATACTTTTCTCTTATATTTGACAGGTGTATGTTTCCAACGGCCAATCGAAGCTGCCGCAAAGCGTTCTTTCGTTAAACGGACGCATGCTGGGGTGGGCGAGGACGTCGGACGAAGAGTGGAACAGGAGACCAAGAGCCAGGATCGAAGACATCTCAACAAGACACCATCTACCCCCACTATCTGATATAAGGAGCTCCGAATGTCGCCGTAAGTATAATTTTGAACTTTAAATCACTGTAAAAGCAATTTTTCTTTGTGTGGTAATCAAATGCGAATTTAAATTAGGTTTTCACACTTTTCTCTTATATTTGACAGGTGTATGTTTCCAACGGCCAATCGAAGCTTCCGCAAAGCGTTCTTTCGTTAAAAGGACGCATGCTGGGGTGGGTGAGGACGTCGGACGAAGAATGGAACAGGAGACCAAGAGCCAGGATCGAAGACATCTCAACAAGACACCGTCTACCCCCACTATCTGATATAAGGAGCTCTGAATGTCGACGTAAGTATAGTTTTGAACTTTTAATCACTGTAAAAGCAATTTTTCTGTGTGTGGTAATCAAATGCGAATTTAAATTAGGTTTTCACACTTTTCTCTTATATTTGACAGGTGTATGTTTCCAACGGCCTATCGAAGCTTCCGCAAAGCGTTCTTTCGTTAAAAATACGCATGCTGGGGTGGGCGAGGACGTCGGACGAAGAGTGGAACAGGAGACCAAGAGCCAGGATCGAAGACATCTCAACAAGACACCGTCTACCCCCACTATCTGATATAAGGAGCTCCGAATGTCGCCGTAAGTATAGTTTTGAACTTTAAATCACTGTAAAAGCAATTTTTCTTTGTGTGGTAATCAAATGCGAATTTAAATTAGGTTTTCACACTTTTCTCTTATATTTGACAGGTGTATGTTTCCAACGGCCAATCGAAGCTTCCGCAAAGCGTTCTTTCGTTAAAAGGCGCATGCTGGGGTGGGCGAGGACGAAGAGTGGAACAGGAGACCAAGAGCCAGGATCGAAGACATCTCAACAAGACACCGTCTACCCCCACTATCTGATATAAGGAGCTCCGAATGTCGCCGTAAGTATAGTTTTGAACTTTAAATCACTTTAGAAGCAATTTTTCTTTGTGTGGTAATCAAATGCGAATTTAAATTAGGTTTTCACACTTTTCTCTTATATTTGACAGGTGTATGTTTCCAACGGCCAATCGAAGCTTCCGCAAAGCGTTCTTTCGTTAAAAGGACGCATGCTGGGGTGGTCGAGGACGTCGGACGAAGAGTGGAACAGGAGACCAAGAGCCAGGATCGAAGACATCTCAACAAGACACCATCTACCCCCACTATCTGATATAAGGAGCTCCTAATGTCGCCGTAAGTATAGTTTTTAACTTTAAATCACTGTAAAAGCAATTTTTCTGTGTGTGGTAATCAAATGCGAATTTAAATTAGGTTTTCATACTTTTCTCTTATATTTGACAGGTGTATGTTTCCAACGGCCAATCGAAGCTGCCGCAAAGCGTTCTTTCGTTAAACGGACGCATGCTGGGGTGGGCGAGGACGTCGGACGAAGAGTGGAACAGGAGACCAAGAGCCAGGATCGAAGACATCTCAACAAGACACCATCTACCCCCACTATCTGATATAAGGAGCTCCGAATGTCGCCGTAAGTATAGTTTTGAACTTTAAATCACTGTAAAAGCAATTTTTCTTTGTGTGGTAATCAAATGCGAATTTAAATTAGGTTTTCACACTTTTCTCTTATATTTGACAGGTGTATGTTTCCAACGGCCAATCGAAGCTTCCGCAAAGCGTTCTTTCGTTAAAAGGACGCATGCTGGGGTGGGTGAGGACGTCGGACGAAGAGTGGAACAGGAGACCAAGAGCCAGGATCGAAGACATCTCAACAAGACACCGTCTACCCCCACTATCTGATATAAGGAGCTCCGAATGTCGCCGTAAGTATAGTTTAGAACTTTTAATCACTGTAAAAGCAATTTTTCTGTGTGTGGTAATCAAATGCGAGTTTAAATTAGGTTTTCACACTTTTCTCTTATATTTGACAGGTGTATGTTTCCAACGGCCAATCGAAGCTTCCGCAAAGCGTTCTTTCGTTAAACGGACGCATGCTGGGGTGGGCAAGGACGAAGAGTGGAACAGGAGACCAAGAGCCAGGATCGAAGACATCTCACAAAGACACCGTCTACCCCCACTATCTGATATAAGGAGCTCCGAATGTCGCCGTAAGTATAGTTTTTAACTTTAAATCACTGTAAAAGCAATTTTT